>OY744610.1:41234433-41481933 GCA_963556255.1 Allolobophora icterica | reverse complement strand
TTGTCATCATCCAGTCTAGCAGCATTGCCCTCGGTCTTCCTCGCGTCTTTTTCCCCTCCATCCTTCCCTCCATGATGTCTCTTAACAGTGTCTCACTCCTTAGGATGTGCCCGATCCATTTCCTTTGTCGTCCGCGTATAGTACTTATGAGTGATCTTTGCTCTTCTACCATTTGCAGGATTTCCTCGTTCGTCCTCCGTTCCGCCCAGCTAACTCTCTCCATTCTGCGCCACACCCACATCTCGAAGGCCTCCAATCTTTTTATGTCGTCCTTCCTCATTGTCCATGTCTCGGAGCCGTACAGAACAACACTCCACACCAGTGTCTTTACCATTCTCTTCTTTAGACTCTTGCTTAAACCTCCTCTCATCAGCTCTCCTCTTTTATAAAATGCGTCTTTTCCCATGGATATTCTTCTTTTTATTTCCTCGTGGCATCTTGCATCGTCTGTGATCACACTTCCTAGATAGCAAAACTTCTCCACCTGTTCTATTTCTTCTCCGTTTAGTGTGAAAGGGAAAAGGGGACAAGAGACGCGGTGACAGCATTAGCTTTCTCCAGTCTACTCTGTCGAAAGCTTTTTCATAGTCGACGAAGCAGATATATATGTCTTGGTCATGTTGGATGCTTCTTTCTGCTATTACCCTCAATGCTGTCACCGCGTCTCTTGTCCCCTTTCCCTTTCTAAACCCATATTGGTCCTCTCCCAAGCAATTTTCTGCTTCCGCCTTTGTCTGCAGTCTCTTTGTTATAATTCTTAGCAGGATTTTTGATGCATGTGTCAGAAGGCTTATCGTGCGATGGTCTTCGCAATTTGTTGCATTCTGCTTCTTCTGTATTGGTATAACAATTGTCTGCAGGAAGTCCTTTGGCCATTCTCCCGTGTTGTAGATGTCCTGGCATAGCTGCACCACCTCGTTCATTGCCTTCTCTCCAAGATTTCTGAGTATTTCTATTGGGATGTTGTCAATTCCTTCCGACTTCCCATTCTTCATGTCCTTGATTGCAGCCAAGACCTCCTCTCTCATCACCTCCGGACCCATGCTGTCCTCCCCCTGTGTTTCTTCCTGCTTCCGTTCTTGTTTCCTCATTTCTTCCTCGATGCTTCCACTTCCTGTGTATAATTCCTCCACATATTCCTTCCATCTTTCCCTTATATCCTCTGCGTCCTCCAGTAGTCTGCCGTCCTTGCTCTTGATTGCACCTCCTCTTCCTGTATTTTGCTTCTTGCTTAGTGATTTTATTTTACCGTACACCAAATCACTTCGCCCCTGTTCCTGCAGGAGTTCCAGTTCTCTGCACTGCTCCTCCCACCACATTTCTCTTGCTTTATCCGTCGTTCTTCTCAGCTGGTTGTTCAGTCTTCTATATTCCTGTCTAGCCTCCTCTGTACTCTGATGTTTCCATTTTCTTCTCTCCTCCATGTCTTTGATCATCTCTGTTGTTATCCATGGTTTACGCGGTTCGTTTCCCTTTTGGAATCCTATCGTTTCAGTCGCCTCTTTCATCAGTGCTTCTTTTAGGTTCGTCCACCACTCTTCTGTTTTTGTTCCCTCTTTTAGATTTTCTACTTTTTCCTCTAGGTTCTTCGATACTTCTCCCATCTTTGTTTTTATCATTTCTTTGTTCCACTTCATTTTCTTCACTCTTTTCTTTTTGATGAATTTGAGTTGTAGGCTCACTGTCACAGCCACCATGCAGAGAACCGGAAAAAAGAACAGTCCATCAGTGCATTGTAGTTATATGGTATGGTAAAGTATGGTATGGTATAGCATACCATTGCATAGTAAAGCATAGTCCACCCCAATCTATTCTAGTATGGAACTTCTATAGCGCCAGCCTAGCAATGCACAAGGCATCAATTGATGGTCTCATTCATACAGCAGTCTAAAGAAACGACTTTGCCCAACAGTTCTCGTAACCAGGAATCGAATGACTTCACAATTGTGTCGTTTCTGACTTGTGTACGTACTGTGTACGCCTTCATCGTGCAAGAGTGTAGAGGCTTTTGGTTGAATGGACTTCTCGAGGCAGGCGAAGACACGGAGGCGGTCGGTGTAGGCATACGTGGCCCTCGGCCTTTCACACCCTGCAATTAACTCTTATCTTGCGCTCTGTCACGCTAAATTTCAACATACTGGCACGTATAGACACGCTACTCTCTTCTATCCCTCTCGCAACAGTTTACATATAGAAAGATCTCTGTCTGTCTCTGTCTCTCTACTTCTCTCTCTGTCTCTATCTGTCTGTCTGTCTGTCTGTCTCTTTCTGCCTCTCTCTTTCTTTATCTCCCTTTCTGTCTGTCTGCCTCTGTCTCTATCCATCTATCTATCTCTATCTCTCTCTGCATATATATATATATTTATAATATATATTAAACAACATAATAACCGTTGTACGTCTGTCTGTCTGTCCGTCCCGTAACAAACACTATTGTGACGTCGCTATACTGCCGCCTTGGCGACGGTTGTCTTGACGACGGCTATAGGCCTATAATATGACGTTATTGTTATCACTGCAATAATAATTGTTTTTTATATACCGTGATTTTTCACGGGTTACAGCTAGTATATATCTATACATATAGTTTCCTTATATGCAAATTTGTCCGTCGTATAACGCTTTCTGTTCTATTGTGAAACCGTTTGTGACGTCACTATACTGCCGTCTTGGCGACGGTCGTCTTGACGACGGCGATCAGAGCATTTTAGCCAACGATACATATAGGCCTATAATGATACACTGTAGTCACGTCATAATTTATGACGGGTTAATACACTAGTATATATATATTATATCGCCCAAAAGATGCGAATTTTCTGGTCTGTGTATGTATGTACATGTATGTATGGATGTATGTATGCATGCATGTATGTGTCTGTATGTACGTATGCATGCAAGAATGCCGGTGTAGCGATTTCAGATTACCCCCATTTCAAATTACACCCGGGGTAACTTGAAATCGATTTCAGATTACCCCCTACGATTTCAGATTACCCCCTCAAATTAATAGGCCCGTTCTTCGACTATCTCATAATAATAACAATAATTGTTAACATTTATCATTAAACTCTCATTACCCCTCTAGTACATGATGTCCAACAAGCTATCTTTCTCTGTAAATCACAATTACATCAACTAGGTCGAATCTTTGTATATGTTATGTTTGTATGTAATATGTCGGGCACTTTGAACTAGTGTATGAGTGGTTTTAATAAAACTAACATTTCTGTGACATTTTTTCATTTTTTTCAAATATTGAGACTAGCTTTCAATCTTGTATGTTTCACGTGTTTTATTCAATAAACATATCATGACTTGTAAGTATAAGGATTTATCATTTTAGCTAAATCAGACAGGGGGTAATGTGAACAGCGCAGTGGTAACTTGAAATCGCGTTCAGGCTACCCCCGGCGGGTAATGTGAAATCGATTTCAGATTACCGGGGGGGGGTAACTTGAAATGGGGGGTAGCCTGAAGTCTTTACACCGGTCCTAACATCGATAGTAATTAAACTGCTAGAACTGTAAGGTGATGTGAATCATGTTTGTACCTGCCTATTTATGTAGCGGATGTCACCATCTCAAGAGCCATGACACGTCGTTAAACACTTAATACCAAATTAGGCCTGTTAATAATCATCAACGTGTGTACACGTGTTAAATAACCCTATGCTTTTATAGACTGTTTACCGTCTAGTCCTTGTATCACCATTGAATTACTAATAGCATTGGTATTGCGAATACATACGTTGAAGTGTTTTCTGCCATGCTCTTACTGGGTTTTGTCGCTCGTGGCCAAATGGTTTCTCGTGACAGTCCGGCGGCTATCATTGGTTATTAGATGGACCGTCGATGGCGCATCCATAAGTTACGTCTTGCATGTCTATACACATACAGAATACTAATTCGCAGCTGATGAGGGACGGATACGAGGAGGAGAAGGACGGAGACGAGGAAGAAGAGTACGAGGATGAAGAGGAGGAGGACGAGGAGGACGAGGAAGGAGACGAGGAGGAGGAGGAGGATGAGGAGGAGGAGGAGGAGGAGGAGGAGGAGGAGAAGGCGGTGAGGAATGTTTAAGCTGCAATTATGCTCGGTCAACAGGGCGGGGGACATCCAAGACGTCCTGTGAAACCAGCTCCGTATAATGTATGTCAGTGGGTTGATGTATGTACTTCTGCAATCGGTTAATGTTCAAAATGTATTTGTGCTTGAGTTTTAGTCGATGTATGTGTAAGCGTATGCCTGCGTATGTGTGTATTGTGCTTCTACGGAATGGAATGTGATCCTGTGTTGGCGAATGGCAATTCGTCTGCAAAGAGTGATATGTAGCCTAAAGTCTAGAGGAGACCTATTGTATATATATATATATATATATATACATACATATATATATACAATAGGTCTCCCTATATATATATATATATATATATATGTATATGCATATGTATACACTATACAAGCTTAAGAATGTGTATACGGTTAATACGTTGCCAAATGAATGTCCTAAGATGTGCCTGAAGGTCTGTCTTGACTTGTTGCTGATATATTTATATGAGCAGGTAGCCCTATTGTATGTCCGGTATAACTGCACTTATGTGTGTACTTTAGAGTGTAGACGTATACCAAATACCAGTCAGGCGACATTTGAATAGAATAAGCGGGCCCGGTGGAGTGATATATTTGCCTGGTGGGTAATTGAATAGATGGGTGGATGGATTGGTAGATGGATTGATTGCTTGAGTGATTGATGGATGTATAGACGGATGGATGGATTTGTGGATTGAACAAATTATTGGATGGATGGATGGATTGACGGACGGATGGATGAATGAATGGATACATGAATTGATGGAATGATTAAATGACTGATGGTGATGGATGGATAGCTGAATTGATGGGATGGATATATTGATGGTTGGATGGATGGACATATTATTCGTATCAATTACCAAGTCTCACGAGCATTCATAATCACATACATGTGGCACGTTTCAGGTCCATATAGATTACTTACAATTGAACTTTTTTTGTGTTCTGAAGGTCGGCGTATAATTTGAAAGATCATTTCCATATCTCAGATTAAAAAATGCTAATTAACTAACTCATTAATTATAATCATTGGTACGTCTCCGTGGCGATTATTTCCCTCAAATGAGATCATGCTTTAATCAATAATTATTTAACTTGAAACTAATTTGTTTTGTTTCTTAGAAAAAGACTCGAACAAAAGCGGAAGATGCTAGACCTCGTAGAATCAGCGATGAGCCAGATCGTCCTCGTTCCTCGAGGCCTTCATCATCAGAGGGCACACCTTCGAAAAGCCACCAAACCGCAGAGAAGAAAAGGGACTCAAAGGAAAGACCGGAGCATCTGGAAGAGGAGAAACCTAAACCCAAGAAACGTACCTCTAAGGAGGAAAGGCCACTCCTCGAGACAAAGATCGATGTTGAAGGCAGCCTAGAGACCCCGAAGACTACAGAAAGAGCGCCCTCTGAATCTGAGGAAGCACCGAAGCGAAAGCACAGGACGTCTCGCTCAAAGATGCCTGAAGAGACGCAGAAGCATTTGGATGTTCAAACCGCCCCAGAGTGGAAGCGATCCTCGCTCGACAACGAGTTCGTTGTTCCCGTCAAAGTTGAGACAAAGACGGAAGTGTTGACCTCCGGGGCGTCGAAGAGTCCGACGAAAGAACGTGAACAAGAATCTGCCGACAAAAACCGGAAGTCTGGTGAAGAGGCGACTGCAGGGAACCGTTCTAAGATTGTAAAGGAGGAAGAAAAGCGCAGCTCTCCAGATGGTGTCAGAGAATCCGACATCAAGGTCAAGGTCGAGGGAGGTTGGGTGACGCAGAGCACGCCCCTCTCTTCCGAATGGCAGGTCAGCGAGACGCGGGTCCATCGAACAGAGGAGGTCCGAACGGAGGAGAGGAGGACCCTGATCCTACCATCATCAGACGGATCGAAAGCGAACAAAGAAAGCCTCGTCCAGAAGAAGGAAGATCTTTCCCCGCAGAGAAAGACGCGGAACGATGACTTCGACCCTCTGACGGGTCTGACTCCGGTCAAGGCTCGAACCATCGGCGAACCGCATTCCCCAGGGAAGCCAGTCGGCACCACGAATGACGTCATCGTTACGTCACAGCACAGCGTCACTTCCTACCGATCGACGACGCAGGAAGGCACCGGAATATTAAAACCCGCTTCACCAACAGGGGGCAAGGGCGAACTACCAACGATGGCCATATTCGATGCCCTGAAAGGTCTGAAGAGTCAGAAAGGCGAGCCCCAGAAACCACCGCGACAAGTTATAGACCCATCCTCTCCAACAGCATCAGCAGCAGCAGATGGCCAACTTAGCTCAAGCGTTGTGCAGCCAACATCCGCCTCTGTCTCCCCCGTATCAACTGCTGCATCGTCGGCAGCTGTGACACCCAGAGCAACTGACGGGCAAAGCCATTCACCACCAGATAAACCGGTTCCAGCTGTACGCACGACAATATTGCAACAGAGCCACACAACCACAGGTAGGCATTACATCCATGTGTATAGGTAGGCTATATAATATTATATAACACAGTAATCTCTATATATCGAAATATATACACGTGTTTGTGAACAGTTCTAGCTTTAGGTATATGACCGGAGAAGGACAATCAATAATGAATAAAGAAAAGGCTGAGGAATAAACACTGATTTTAAGTATAGTGGTTTGGCCAGAGTTCATTGTCTTGTAAAATATGATCCCTATAGTTTTAAATAGTTCTATAATATTCATGTGTGTGTGTGTGTGTGTATGTGCGTGCGTGCGTGTATATGAACACTTCTATAGAGCACACATATAAACAGTCAATGCATTGCATTTATAAGTGCATGCTTGATACATGGATGCATATATATTTATATATCAATAGATATATATATTTGCATATGTAATAATAATAATTATATTCTTTATTATTTCAAACCGACAGACGCAGTAAGATTACATTGAAACATGAAAGTACAATCAATATCGTAATTAACACACGGTTTGGCAGCCATGCAAGGCGCCGACCTAGAGGGGGGTTACGGGAGTCGATCCGCGTACCTTATGCTCTCCTGGCCATGAGTGTTACCACTGCTCTATCCCCCTCCCCATGAATGTACTGTATGCATGTGTGTAAAATATGATCCATTCAGTAGCCATAAACAAGTCCGGAGGTGCAAGGTTCCTTGGTTATGCGAACACCGAACCAATTCCTATTTTATGTCGCCTGCCATTTCTGCGCCGCCACTGCAGACACTGTGTGTGGTGCATCAGTAAGGAACTGTTTGTCCCATCCACTTATCCACCTCATATAACATATCAGCTTGTCCGCCGAACCAACAGGCGGACACACTGACCGGTTTGTATATGCATGCCTGCAGGCATGCATGTGATAAATACATAATGATATGTATATATACACAGATATGTATAATTATATAAAGGCTCATGCGCAGATGTATATATATGTATGCGTGTATATATATGCATGTGTGTATATATTTGCATATGTATATAAAATGTTATATAGGCTATATACTAGTTCATCTGTATGTATGTATGACATGTAGGACACGTGTGATGTTATGGCCTGCGGGTTTCTAGACGCCGCTCGCATGTAAATTACGACACTTTCACAGCGAGCATATATTATGGTTTCTTTGCAAGATGAGTATAGTGAGCACACAGCATAAGCGTGGATTCGATTCCGCGTTTTGCTGACGAGTTTCAAGTTCCATCTGCATGGTCATTGGTCAGACACCTCTCAGGACGAGTGATGAATGTTGGAAGATGTGCAGAAAACGAACCACTGCATACCTTGACCGCAGTTAATTGCTACCTTAGCTCTGTAGACGTCTTACGTGGGACTTATATGACTTACATGGATGGGAATTCCGTTGGGCTCTACGTGTGTGTGTGTGTGTGTGTGTGTGTGTGTGTGTGTGTGTGTGTGTGTGTGTGTGTGTGTGTGTGTGTGTGTGTGTGTGTGCGCGTGCTTGCACCACCATTGGTGATTCTTCTTATTTCCTGTGCATTGTTTTGCTTGCTAATGACATCTCCGAACTTAATGACATTTAGCGTCATGTAGACCAGCGCAGGTATATACTCTTTTGTGTGGTACCCAAAATGCGCTATAGTAATTGTCCAGGTACATGCATGCATGCATGCAAGACGATTTCAAAGAATGGGGAACTGTTCACAAGTTCAAAATGTTATAGGAATGTTATCCACGAGTTAAGAATGTTATAGGAACTGGTCATGAAATGGAATTTGATGACATTTGCTGTTGAATTCTTTCAGAGTCAAACAACGTTTCACATGAAGACAGAAGAATTGCAACCAATGGAATTGACATATCTGTAAGTCAGCCTCACGTCATGTGTACCTTGAACAGACAGACAGACAGACAGACAGACAGACAGACAGACAGACAGGCAGGCAGGCAGGCAGGCAGGCAGGCAGGCAGGCTGGCTGGCTGGCTGGCTGGCTGGCTGGCTGGCTGGCTGGCTGGCTGGCTGGCTGGCTGGCTGGCTGGCTGGCTGGCTGGCTGGCTCGCTCGCTCGCTCGCTCGCTCGCTCGCTCACTCACTCACTCACTCAACCACTGACTCACTGACTCACTCACTCACTGACCCACTGACTGACTCGCTGACTGACTGAAAAACAGGCACAAAGACAAACGGACAGACACAGAGACAGAAAATGTAGACACAAAGGCGGGCATGCAGGAAGAGACATACAAGTAGTCAGACAAGCACACAGATGACAGACAGACAAAGAAAAGAGAAGCAGACAGAGACATAGGTGACAGACAGACAGACAGACAGACAGACAGACAGACAGACAGACAGACAGACAAATTACAGGCCGATGATAAGCAGACAGAGTCAAACACAGTTTAGTTACTACTTATCAATTGTTAGTACAAAAAAGTAATCGCTTGTATTGTTTCATACTTACAGAGAGCTGAGAAGGACGATGAAGCGAAATCGAAGCAGGAACGTATTTCGAAGCTGCCCGTCAAAGGCGCCGGGTCAACGTCTCCAGTTACTACTTCTCCATCAGCCACGGCCTCCCTCAACCTGTCCACGGCATCCTCGCCTCTACCTTCGGCCTCTCCATCGACGCCGTCAGAGTCGAAAGCCGTCGAGGCCGCTGATAAGAGCAGCAAGAGCCTCAGAGGAAAATCCGAGACCAAGAAACTGCTACTGAACCTCTCACGGGACAACGAGACGCTGACCGATTCTCACCCCGTCTGTTCGAACACGCGCACCAAGCTCCTCCAGGCAGTCGACAGGTGGTTTTCGGGAAACGATAAGGATCGAGAAAATCCCTCCAGAGTTATGGCCATATCAGGTCGACCGGGAATAGGAAAAACGTGTGTGGCTGCAGAGCTTTGCAGGCGATATGCGAGCCAGCTGGGTGGAGCCCACTTCTTTCAGTTCTACCCTCGTCGCCTTGACCAGAATGCTGCCAGTACGTTGCTGCTGTCCGTTGCGTGGCAACTTGCTGAAGTGCTCCCAGGTTACAGCGCACAGCTTCCGTTCCCTGAAGAGCTTTGCCCTCTTTTGGCTGAAGGTGAACTGGTCAATCTGTTCGATGCGCTTATCTCGAATCCGCTTCAGAAGCTGAGCTCCGACAAGCACTTGCTGATCGTCATCGACGCGGTGGATGAGTGCTACCAATCTGACCGAGACCATCTGCTGCGAGTAATAAATGGGTTCGGAGCGAAAACCCCGGACTGGCTCTACCTCTTTTGCACCGTCCGTGACGACAATCAGATGACTGCGCAGTTGGATAGCGTCCATGTGATCGAGGTTAAGGGAACCAGCGACGCCATGACGGCTGATATCAAGCGATACCTACGCGACCCCATGGCTCGCCTGATCGACAGAATCAGTCTGGACGGTGCACTAACTCAATTGACGAATCATTCGCAGGGCAGTTTCCTCGCCGCATACCTGCTTAAGAGAAAACTTGAGAAGTTCCCAGAAGGCACGGCGCTTGCGCTAAGAGACGTTACGCTTTACCCAACAGGTCTCGGAGACATCTGCAAGGAATACTTTCAGCGCTTCCACGACCACCTATCCAAGAAATTCTCGCCTAAGGAACTGCCGGGAATTTACGGCGGAATCGTGGGCATTCTTCTCACTGCCAGGGAAAAGCTGAACGCCGGATTTGTAAAGCAGGTTCACGCAAGTCTGAATCCAGACGAGGATCTTGTCCCTCTGCAAGGACTTCTGGACACAGACGAGGACGGATCAGTTGGATTTCATCACAGGAGCATCTCAGAATGGTTGCATTCGGACCAACCTTCTGCTCCTCTTGCAGTCAACATCGCAAACGCCAGGCAAAAAATGGCCGATGTCGTGTTGGTCTGGCTGGCTCCAATACTAGAAGACTCGTCGTCTAAGAGTGCTGTGAATGTTCCAGCTCAGCTTCAACAGTACGCATTGAAGCACGTTATGGAGCATCTCACGGACGTTCCTAAGCAGCAAGACAGCATCGCTGGACTCCTCTGCAGTCTGAGTTTCATTGAGAAAAAGTTGAAAGTTCCAGGCGTTACTCTGGCTCATCTCCTTCACGACTACAATCACTCTCATTATCAGGTAACGGGAGCTGCAAGCAAGCTAATTACGCTTGACGGCTACATCAAACGATTTACAAATCTGACCGAGCAGATTGAGGCGTATCACGGATTCGTCCGACGCAGTGGTGGTCAGATATCTCGCTATCCGGAATTCCTGTTGCAGTATGCTGCCAACTATCCCACAGTCACAAGAATCCAACAGAACGCTCGCATCGACCTGTCCGACAAGCCATGGCTGGAAGACGTGACAGCCACTGCTGACACTACGAGCATCGTAAAACCAGTCACGGGTTACATCTGCCACAGTGATTTCTCCAGCGACAACCGAACCATTGCTGTTCTTACACAGAACGAAGAGAAATTGTTCTTATCGGTGCTGAACATTGCGTCTGGGGAAATACACGGAGAGCCCATCGATCTCAGCAGCATCCCGGATCGTGGGGGTCCGTGCGTTAAATTTCTGCCGGACAACAATCTCGTATTCGTCGGATCTCTTTCAACTTTCGTCTCCATCAAGAACGGAAAGCCGACCCCAAGCGGTCTCGACGTTCAGTCCGTTCAGGTCAAGGAACGATATTCGGTGGAGTGTTGCGACATTGCTAATGGCTCACTGGCTTGTGGTATCAACACTCTTCCATGGGGAGGACGATCCCTGCATATGATTATCTTCGATTTAAAGTCAAAGAGCGCCAAAACTCTGGAGGTTCTGAAATTTCGTTTCGGCGGAAGTGCCCAGTTTGGCATCAAAGCTTGCGCTCTGTCGTCAGACGGAAGTCAGCTTAGCGCGTGCTCTAAGCAGACGAATAAGAACGACATGAAAGTCACCGTGTATAGTACAGGAAACTTGAACACTTTGTATTCCATTGACGTTGAAAACGATGCGATATCGCGATGTTTCTTCATCGGAAATCAGTCTTTGCTCATGTGTGGAGGCACGGGTACGCCTGAGAGTCACCAGCAGACTTACCTCTGGTCGTTTCAGGAGAAGCAGGCTAAGTGTCTACTTGCTGGCAACCGTGAAAACTGCTCTGTTGCTCATTTTAAGAGTCCGCAGCTGACGTTAGCACATCACTGTCGCTCTTCCCCTCAGGTTATGGTAAGCCGATGGAAGAAGGAACCAACGAAACAGGAAAATCCAGATGACCGACACATCCTCCATGGTCTAGATGAACTTTCCGATATGTATGCAACGGAGAAGAGCTTGGTTTTCGTGTCCAAGAACTCAATTAGAATATTCAGAATGGCAGATATGACAGCTGTCGAAATTCATCCAACATCCGGATCGTTTGCGTTGCATGATTCAATCGTTGAAAGCCTTAGCTTTTTTCCACGTTCCGAGGAGCCCATTGTCGTTCACCGATCAGCCACAACTTTTGCTCGTGAGGTCGACGGCTCTTGTGTAGTATCCGCCAGCAGAGTTAGCGTGAAGAACGACGGTGCCCTGTTAGGCGGCGAGCTGTTCGCGAATGTGCAGATGCGAAATGCTGTAAATGGAAAAGAACTGGAAAAGTTTCGATGTTTTCAAGGGGCGGGGTCCTCTGTGGAGATTTGCACTTCTACTCCAGACGGTGGAATCGTCGTCATCAACACCGGAAGTGACGTTAAGGTGTTGGAAGTAGCATCCGGGACCCAACGGTCGCTTCCGAAATTTGCCGAAATTAGTAAAGTAGCGAACGAATCGAAGGATTCTTCTCATGCTGCAAATGTGATCTGCGTATTGTCCAGCAAAGAGTCCTTGGCCGGAATTTCATATCCAGAAAAACCGGAGTCTCTGTTCCTTTTCGATCTTAAATCGAAAGCCGCTGATCCAACCTTAGAGCTACGGCTGGAAACATCGCCGGCAGTTCCGATTTCCGACTTCGCGTTCATTCCTAGCAACGGCTACGTAATATCTTATCACAAGACGTCCGACCAATCGCTCGTCGTCTGGAACCAGCGCAATGGCACCCAGATCAGTAAGCAGACAGGCGTCGATGTCGTATACGTTCGCTCATCTCCGTCCTCCGATCGACTTGTAGTGAGCCATCGACGCGACGGAAGAACCGGATCGCTGGTCCTACGCAACAGCGACAACCGTTTCAACATATCACTGGAGCTGGTGCCTGTCACTGTGGTACCCGAAGTGGGGTGCGGTGATGTCGAGTTCTCCGCCGACGGTACTGTGCTGATGGGGGTGTTCTTGGATGCCAGCGCAATCAGGATCTGGAATGGAGGCAACGGTGAACCGCTTAAAGACCTCAACTTCGGTTTAATTGGTTCCACAACGGAAATCGTTGGCATGGTTACTAACACGCATGCGCTGCTGAACGACGGATCGATGCTGTACGTGTGTGACGTCGATTCCGGTGACGTCGTTTGCGTCATTCATTCCGCTCAACGGCTTGCGAGTAAACACAGCAGTCGCGGCCTGAGGATCTCTCCCAAGGGAGGTCTAATCGCCGGATCTACAGAGAGAGGGGCAGAGCTGAGACTGTTTCAGTGTCACAATTTATCGTCGGTGAAAAGAAAAACGTCTCTGCAGCTCATTCGCAGCAAGTGAAGAGAGAGAAGGCTGCTGGTAACATCGGGTTTCCGTGCAAAAAGTTGAAGAAATGTTGTTTGATTTCTCTGAATGGACAAATAAGATAAAAAAGGTACGATAAAATGTGATAAGACTTCGTGCTTCTCTGTTGCCGATGGTCGGTTATTAACAAGAGTTGTTCCTATTCTACATTCTTAACTCGGTAACCTCTCAGTTGAACGAAGAAACAGCAGGCATCATTGAACCAACTGCTCAAGTGTATGCTTCGAAGCTTGGACCTTTCTTTTAGAAGCTTAAAATTAACCAATTTATTGGACAAAGATGTGATGGATATAGGCGCCGATTTACTGGAACCCTCAACCTATAAATCTCCAGAACGGCGTCGTTACTTGCTACGCTATAGAGATTGCCCAGAAGCCAGTCGGTTTGAGGCGATTATTCGTCGCCTATGACTGATGGGAAACGAGCCATGCAATTGCCTATAAAGTATGGATTTATTGTCCCACATGTCGTCCGTATTATCGTCTTCCGTCTCAATCTTCCGTGAAACGTTCCTTATTCATCGACGTGCCTTGGCTTCTGTTTGCTTTATAGGTGGCGGATCAAAGAAATGCTACAGCTACCATAAGCTGCGCTTAAGTCCTTTCTGCCTCGAGGAAATTTTTGTCATTTAAACGACTATATAAGCAAGAAATACTCTAAAACTTAACAGATATTACGAACGTCTGGCTACAGAATGCCTTTGTCGGAATTAATCCATTGATTCTGATAGCACTATTCGCTAACTTGTTCTAAACTCGCGTAGCACCAAATTTCGGGCGGATTTCGTACATTTTGAATAGTAGCCTAATTTGGAGATATAAAAGACCTGTCTGGCAAACATGCAGTCGTTTTGTCTGCTTACAGCCATAAACTGTTGGCTGGTTATTGTAATTTATAACTTCCTTCGCGGTATTGTCTAATGCACAAGGCATCAACCGATGGCGCGATAAAGCCAAGCCGCAATCCAGAAGATCACTCCGTAAGCCAGTCAGTATCCAAGAGTGCTACAGCGCTGTCTGGCCGCTGGAAAGCATATTTTAGCAGACGGTTTATAGATCTGTAGACACGTGAATTTTAGTTATGGACATGCAGTCTTTTAATACTTATAGACAGAGATAGAGATTTTATGGCGTACATCCACGGGCGGCGATCCCGGGGGCGAGGGGGACAAGACTCCCACCTTTAACAGTGGGGGACACATTATACAGTTGTGCCCCCAAATTTTGAAAAAACGCCAAAACAGGTCAACAAATCTTTTCGCGCGTGACCAGATCAGGTCAAAAGTGTCCCTTGCCCCCCCCCCACGTGGCACCTGTCAAACAAGATCGTCGCCAGTGCGTATACATCACAAATCGATATGCTTGTAGTAGGACTGTAGATAGGTTTAAGCCGAAGGGCATATGCGAATAGAATCCGAGCTTCAAATTTTCTTTCCCAATTCGTCCACGTATCAGCAATATCCGTCGTCAACGCTGATTCCTTTTGTACAGTTCTGTTTAGTTGCTAATTTTGGCTGTACGTTTGCCTGTGTAGGCTAATCGTGTAATTTAACTGCGCTGCATGACAGGCTCTTAGCAAATGCTCGATTGGGATTAGATAGGTTTGTTAGCGGATTATCAATCATAATCGTCGATCATCAATTATCAAGGAATGCTAATTAACGTTAATTATGTGACGGCCCTGCATGTTAACAGAGCCTTATGTGCGTTCATCTGTAAAGCAATGCGTTTTGTTATGGGCTTCTTCTCACTGGAAAATATTCGTTTATAGAGAAAATCTGATGTTCCGTAGTTTGTTGTTATTCATAGAATTAGCACAAATAAAACTGCTGAGAAAACAGGAATAACTATTGCCAAAATTAGCCAAAATAGGCCTATAGGCCTACAGTATATATGCCCGAAAGTTAGTTGGTATTTACAATATTTGACTAAGGAATAGGTTGAACATGATGATTATGATGCTGACAAGTTATTCCTGTGTTTCCATTATCCGGGTTTTGAGTGAGTAAGTAAGTAACGCATCTATTAACAGGCCATGTAATCGTCATCTGAACGAGGAATCTGTTGCGTAGGCCTACATAACCAATAGGTGTTCTTTCTTTTTTTCAAGTTCTCTGCCCTTGGGCGGGTTCGGACGTCCACTGGCGCCACTCCTCTCGGTGCTGGACTTTCTCCTTCAGATTGCCGTATCTATTCACCGCCCTCCAGTCCAGCAGCATGCGTAGATCTAGGTCTTCGTTCTTTTTCCCCCACTCTTCCTTCCATAGTTTTCAGTAAGTAGGAAGCCCCTCTCGAGAACCGTAGGCCTATGCATGTGACCAATCCACTTCCTCTGTGTATGTGTAATATATTCTTGTGTTCGTAGCTTAAACTAATGCAGTGCTTCCTTTTTTTGCTATGGGACCCTTTTTGATTTGGAAATTGTTTTGCGGAATCCCGACCTAGGAAACATAATTTATTCTGGTATAGGCCTACGTAACGCCTGTGAACTGGGAAGCCGAAAGATAGACCTGGAGGTTTACTAAAACAGTTACGAATAACTGAATTCTCTTTTATACAAGCAGATTTTGAACAAAATAGTTGATATGAAAAGATAAAGTTTAAACTAAGTCCCTTGCAATGCATATAAGGAATTTTCCAAGGAACCCTTGCCTTCACGAAGAAGTCTGATTTACAAATACTGTAACAACACATTCAAACAAGCTTTTTATCCAATTTACTCACGGAACCCTTGTCTTCCCCTCGTGGAATTCTAGGCTTCCGCGGAACGCGCTTTGCGAATGCATGCATGCATATGCGTGTGTTCTACATGTATGCATTGAAAAATGAGCAGGGTCGAGGCCATATACGGTCGCTATAGAAAATCGCGTTTTACATTTATGCATTAATATCTAGCAAACCCGTTAAATTACGACCGGGTCGAGTCGGTTTTTCTTCTGCGACAACATCCACCGAATGCCTATGGAAAATCTCAACACATGTGTTGGAGACCGAAGACCTCTGTCGAATAAAGACCTACTGGTAGCTCCAACCAGAGGCTTATATTATCGACCATTATATCTGCGTGTGTAGGCCTACATTTAGCCTATGCATGGATGCATGCGTGTATGTAGGCTACAGTATATGTATCTTATATATACAGGGGCGTCTACACCATAGAAACCTTGGAGCAAATGCTCCATCCAAGAAATGGGGGGGGGGGGAGATCTGTCAGTGTGTGTGCCACCATTTGGGGGGGGGGAGAAAGGGGTAGGGGAAAAAGAGGGGAAGGGGAAGTTGCTCCAATGACTTATGGGGGGGGGATAGACGCCTCTGTATATATATATATATGTGCCATAGCACGTGCATGTGTGTGCAATGTAGGCTCCAGCTAAAGATGTGGGTTCTACGCGGATTTACCTGATGTAGCCTATAATTTCTGTAAATACGACTGTGCAATTTCTGTAAATATGGCTGTGCAAACATAGCGATGCTTTTTGTAAGAATCACGCTTCGTGGAGCGCCGAAGAAGCCATTTCCGTCTCCTTAATTATATTGCGCCATTCAAACATAAACACACGCACAGAATAGTGTGCTAGATTTATCAAACTTTTCATCAGAACCTTAAAAAAATTCTGACAAGTGTATAACTTTCAGTATTTGTTCATAAAGGTACATAATTTGTAAGAAACCGAAGGATACATAAATTTGTGATCGTTTACCGTGTTTTTGGGCAATTTTATTGTTGCTGTCATGTCCGGCCCGCTGTGTCATCTAAACAGTGCAGGCTAAACTTATGAAAATCGCCATCAAAACCTTCGAAAAATTCTAACAAGCGTGTAACTTTCAGCATTTGTTGATAAAGGTATATACTATGTAAGAAACCGAAGGATACACAAATTTTCGATCGTTTAATGTGTTTTTTTGGCAATTTTATTACCCTGTTGTTGATGTCCTGTCCGGCCTGCCGATGTAAACAACGCATGGCTTTATTTACACACGATATTCAGAGTAAGGTTATCCGGATAGCTTAATTTGCACATAGGCATCCTTAGTTCTAACCCAAATTCGCCCAACTCGTAAAAATTATTAACCATTAGCCTGACATCTACCTTATTTGGGTTTACATAATTAAATGGCATTAATCTCTACCTATGCACGCATCATATCTGTAGGCCTAACTGTTGCTCAAACTGGTTGGGGTTTATGCAATCTGTTTGTCAGAGAAGGCATTCTGGTGCGTCATCTGTTCAGATGCTATCTATTGTGGATCAGTAAATGCAAAGATTGAGTGCCTGTGTATATAAACAATATGGTCGTCACTGACTTTGCTCCAATATAGCACTGCTAGCTACCAGTCTTGTCCCATAATGCAATTCGCTAAGTTAGTAAGTAACACGAACTTTAAGTTCCTCGAAAATTATGATATATGCAAGCATCTTAAGAAGTGCATTCAAAAGATGCTGTCAGCTGTGAAGGCTCGGAACGAGAGAACCAAAAACAATGCCTCTTCATTTTTTGTTAACAAGCTTGACAATCTTAAATGCAAACTTGCCCAGTGTACTGCCTATCTTAAATGGAATGACCTACTGCTTGACCCTGACTTTTCTGGCACTGTCTAGCGATGTACCACCTATCTGTAACTTAATTACTTGGAAGTCTTGTCTCTCTTTAATCATTTTATCCATAAATCATCTCCGTTGGACTTCAGGCCTACATTACATCTTGTCTCCTGTTCCATTTTTTTCTCCCACCTTACTGCACATTTGGCCAACTTGTCTTTACTGAAGGCTGTCTTACTTCAAGTTTTAAATCTGCTTTAGTCATGCCTTTACTTAAGAAACCTGACCTGGACATCAAAAGCCTGTCAAACTTTAGACCCATTTCCAACCTTAATAGCATCTCTAAGATTCTCGAACGTCTCTTCCTCACACAGATCAAGAAGCACATTACTTCATCTAATTTCAGTCCTTACCAATCAGCTTACCACAAAGGCTATTCTACTGAAACTGCTCTCGCCTTTACGCTGGACAACATCTTCTCATCTGTTGATAAAGGAAAGGTGTGCCTCGACCTTAGTGCTGCTTTCGACACTGTCGACCACCAGTTTCTACTCTCTAGACTCGGTAAGAACTTCGGTGTCTCTGGGACTGCCTTAAATTGGTTAGTTTCTTACCTTAGCAATCGGTCTCAGCAATGGGCACTGGTACTGCTCGATCGAATCCTTCTCTCTGCACTGCTGGTGTCCCTCAGGGCTCTGTTCTCGGTCCCCTATTATTTACCATCTTCACTTCACCAATCAGTCGCACAGCCAGTCGCTTTGGAGTCCAGTTACAGCAGCATGCTGATGATACTCAGCTTTTAATCACTCTGTAACCAACGGATCAGTCCGGTAAAGTAATACTAGAAGAGTGCCTCTCTTCAATACATGCATGGTTCTGCTTCAGTGGCCTTGCTATAAACACAGACAAGTCTGAGGCAATCATGTGTGGCTCATGCCAGACACTGTGCTCTTTCCCTTCTCATTCTAGCATTGACCTTGCTGGCACTGTTGTTCCAATATCAAAGACTGACAAAACACTTGGGGTCACTTTGGACAGTAATCTCACATTCCAATCCCACATAACAAACCTTTGCAAAGCTTGTTCCTATCATATCAGGGCAATACGTCACATAAGGTCTGCTCTTACCTAAAACATGCCTCATATCAGAGCCTATTCTCTTGTATGCTCTCGTCTCGATTATGCCAACTCTGTGTTTGCAGGCATGTCAGATCTTCTAGTCAACAGGCTTCAGTGCATCCAAATTCTCTGGTTCACGTGGTGTTGCGAGCATCTTCTCATTCAAACTCATTAACTCTGCTCCATCAGCTGCATTGGCTTCCTGTAGATTTCAGAATTAAATTTTAACTGGCATACTTGACATATAGAACCCTCGCAATGTGCACTCCTAACTACCTTCAACCACTACTCTCTCCTTACATCCGACCACTCAGTCTGCGGTCTTCGGCTATGGGTCTTTTGGTTGAGCCTAGATGGGCTGTCGTGCACTTCGGGTTGCAACCCCCAAGGAATGGAACCGACTACCGATGTTTATCTGTTGGTCTACCTCTTTTTCTTTCAAGAAACACCTCAAAACTCACTACTCCTCACTGGCTTTCAAACATATGGATATCTAATTACTTACTTACTTAGGTAATTGCATTATGAATGTGACTGGTAGGTAGCAGTGCTGTATTGGAGAGAAGTCAGTGACAACCATATTGTATATATACAGGCACTCAGTCTTCGCATTTATCTGTGGATCTCAGTCCATCTGGCGAAGATTGTATATATTCTACTTTGCTTTTTGTTCAGAATCATGCAAAGTGTTTTAATATTGAAACTCCAAATATAATGTCATTTGATCAGCCACTGTATGTAAAAGCTGTCGAAATTGCAATGAAAGCACATTTGGATATTGTTGTATGCTTGGATGGCTTTCACACACTAGTTTCTTGGGATCAATTGGACATTCTATGAAGAGCTTCGGTTTAGAGGAAGTTTTGGGGGAAATTTTTGGTCCAAACACTGTTGAACATGTACTCAGTGGAAAGCCCTGATATTTGTTGAGGGTCAAGAATTAAGGGCACAATGTTATAAACTGTTTTATTGAAATCCTTGACCCAGAAAACATAGGTGTGAAAAAAATTTCTCAGCTATCATCAGAAATGCCACAGTTAGCCACTTTTCAGAATTTCAGGAGTGGCCCTGAAATTTGTTGAGGGTCAAGAATTAAGGGCACAATGTTATAAACTGTTTCAATGAAGTCCTTGACCCAGAAAACATAGGTGTAGAAAGAAAAATTTCTCAGCTATCATCAGAAATGCCACAGTTAGCCACTGTTCAGAATTTCAGGAGTGGCCCTGAAGTTTGTTGAGGGTCAAGAATTAAGGGCACAATGTTATAAACTGTTTCAATGAAGTCCTTGACCCAGAAAACATAGGTGTGGACAAAAAAATTTCTCAGCTATCATCAGAAATGCCACAGTTAGCCACTGTTCAGAATTTCAGGAGTGGCCCTGAAATTTGTTGAGGGTCAAGAATTAAGGGCACAATGTTATAAACTGTTTCAATGAAGTCCTTGACCCAGAAAACATAGGTGTGGACAAAAAAATTTCTCAGCTATCATCAGAAATGCCACAGTTAGCCACTGTTCAGAATTTCAGGAGTGGCCCTGAAGTTTGTTGAGGGTCAAGAATTAAGGGCACAATGTTATAAACTGTTTCAATGAAGTCCTTGACCCAGAAAACATAGGTGTGGACAAAAAAATTTCTCAGCTATCATCAGAAATGCCACAGTTAGCCACTGTTCAGAATTTCAGGAGTGGCCCTGAAATTTGTTGAGGGTCAAGAATTAAGGGCACAATGTTATAAACTGTTTTATTGAAATCCTTGACCCAGAAAACATAGGTGTGGAAAAAAAAATTTCTCAGCTATCATCAGAAATGCCACAGTTAGCCACTGTTCAGAATTTCAGGAGTGGCCCTGACATTTTGTCCGATTACTCTTCCCACATGGGCGACATAGTAGTATCCTTCATATAGTCCTCTTCTGCATGGTCTTCCGGTTCTAACGATGTATTATTATGCTTGTCAGAATTTTTTTAAGGTTCTTCAAATTTCTAGCGGACTAGAAACATACATGCGCACGCGCTCGAACACACACAAACATCGTCGTCGAAACGCAATGACAGATTTTATGGTTGCAGAATCCATATGTAATGACATGTTGTAACTTGAGCAACGCGATCAACATAATAACATACCGGTATTACACATAATTAGTATAGTTGTTAAAACCGTTTTTTTTTCGTTTTTTTTATTATTTTCCAAAAAACGTCGTTTTTTCGTTTTTTATTTTTCTTATCGTTTTTTTCGTCTTTTATTTCTTGTATGTAATTTTATTTATTTGTTTACTGTCTGTTAATTTTTTCATTTTCTGTTCAATTTTTTTGTCTGGTGTCCCTTACTTTCCGTACTTTCAAGATTCAGCTAATTTACGTAACTAATTACGTCATCATTTGAGAAATAAATAGGCCTACTTTGTGAAATAGCACAGTAGGCCTACAAGAAATAAAATTTTACAAAGTTATTTCTAAGTTATCTAAAATGCCAAAAGAAAAGGGTGCGGCATAGTTTGAGAATTCGCATTTTACGAATTTTAAGAATTTTTAAAATTCACGAATTTTAACGAATTTTAAAACTGCAGTTTTAAAATTCGTAAAAATTCGTGAAATAATAAAATAATAGAATTCTTTGCCATGGCAAGGAATATTATTATTTGCTTACTTTTGAACTTTTTAAGCAAGTAAATGTCCTAGGCAATCAATCAGCCGTAAAAGATAGCTGACTAGCAACACAATAGTACTGATATTCAGTTACGGTACTGTTCTACTTGGAGTCTTGAACTTCGATTTCTATCATAGCTGGGGTGTGTGACTGTGAGTGTCAGTCAGCAGAACGAAAAACCACCAGTCCCCCATGCAGCTCCGGTGTCATCAGTTTGCCACTAACACAGATTGCAACCAGACATGGTTAAAAAGGGTTGGCACTTGGCAACGTTCACCGAGCTGTGTCTTCTACTTCATCGTCCTCTGATTCTGAGTCAGGAACAGCCCACTGCTCCCACTCGACTCTGGTTTCTGTATTTTTGCCATGCAAATGCTCCCTGATTCCGGCAGAACAACCAACAAATTCCTTGTCACAAAAGCAACACTATTTTTGGATTCCCCTTTCCTTCTCCTCCAAAATTACTACATACTTCCACTCCGGTCCATGTTCTTTCATCTTTACAAAATTAGATTTTAACTAAATTAACACGTTACGTAATAAACCTTTATATTGAATTTTACATTAAATTCTAAGCAGAAGCTTAACACAACAAATCATGACGTCATTACATTTGTTTTTGTTGCTTACGCTGCTTTTGCAAAACCCACTGTTAATATATAAAAGGCCCAACGAATTTTTACGAATTTTTACGAATTTTAAAATAGACCAAAAATTCGCGAATTTTTACGAATTTTAAAACCTAAAGTCACGAATTCTCGAACTATGGGGTGCGGAATGGATTCACGTTACTTGATAAACGATTAAGACAAAATCTCAGCATTGGCTAAATTGAAATGCATTTACTGTGAGAAAGTTGACACAATATAATCTATAGCTACAAAGTTTAGTTTTTAATTGTGTTAGTTTAGTCAGCATGGACTTATGTGGACTTATGTTTACAATTTAAATTTGAACAGATTTCAATATTTGTAATTTCTCAATTTCTTATTAATCCAAACCTAGGGCCTAGGCCCTATAAGAAATAAAATAATTGTTGTAGAATGATGTTAGGCCTATTATACAGGCCCGGTTCGTCCGTTAGGCAAAGCCTGGCAAACTAGGCAGCCGCCTGGGGCCGCCGATTTTGAGGGGCCGCCAATTTTCCATTTTTCCAAAATAAACATGAAAATATAATTTATAAATGAAAAAACGTAGGATTATTTTTAAAGTATTATTCGCTAGATGGAAGTATTATAGTGTTGGTGTAATAAATCGCAGCTGTAACCGTGAATTGCTAAAAAAAGGTCATCACATATGTCTGACACAAATTCCTGAAAAATATATGGTCATCAACTTTTTTTAAATATGAAATTCCAAAAAAAGAAGATGGATGGAATGACCATCCTTCGGACGGTTTGCCTAGGGCCGCCAAATGTCTTGAGCCGGGCCTGATGTTATTAGTGTTTAGGCTTACTAATAAAGTTGTGCTATTTGCTGATTAAATTCTGTAAACAAGTTTTTAAATTGCAGCAGGGCCTGGGCCTACAAGATGCGAGAAAGTCAATTTATTTTCTTTTGTCGTTTCTTTCGTTTTTTTCTCGTTTTTTATTTTATTATTATTATTATTCGTTTAGTATCACTATCAACTCACATTGACAAACCGCAATATGTTACAAATACATTAGTGATGCTAAGTACTAGTAATGTTATGTTGGAGGATTTAAGAGAGACTGGAAACTTAACAAGTATTGAAAATGTTAAAATTTAGGATAAATTAAATTAAATTAAAGAAAGTTATTTTAATGTGGCATAGAGAACTCTTGGGACAAAATTGGAATCGTCCTTAGGGGGGAGTGTAAAGTCATGCGGTCGAGGACGGAAATTGTATTTTGAAACGACTTTTTTTCCGTTTTTTATTTAGTTTCTATCATTTTTAACAACTATGATAATTAGTACAAAGGGTTTATAGCCCTGTGCGTTGGAAAGAAGTTTATTGACTTGCGCTTTTGAGCAGAGTAGCTTTGGTGGACTTAGGCCTACATCGTTTTGAAGAGCACTAGGCCCTATAAGCTTCCAAATTCTGTACACGTATAGGCCTACTGCCTACTGTACGTGGCTTTCGACCTTTCCTAGTAGGCCCTACACAACCACTGGCACTGGCAGGCAGCTCTGGACCCATTGACTCTGTGTCAATGATAACCTTCTATATGGCTCAATGTAGGCCCTAGGCCACATCTATAGCCTAACGATAATTGTGTGACAGACCTGCACGGTGAAAAGTTCTTTGTCTTCCATGATTTGGATTTTCAGTAAATTGTAAGCAAGTAAGTAAGTTGTCAAATATACATGTCAGAATGGAATTAAATCACTCGGATATAAGCGGATATCGGATATAAGTGGATATAAGTGAATATAAGTAGATACAAGTCGATATAGGCCTAAGGGGCCATCCATATATATTTCCTAGAAAAAAGCACTGTTTTTATCCAAAAAATTTTCTTGAAAATCTGCGGAAATTTAGTGTGTGGGGGAATCGCTTTAAAATAGTTCGCCTACATAAGCCTATATTACGATAAAGTGCGAATTCTCGATCTATGACGATCACAAATTGCTAATCCATCATGACAATATCATAAGTTGATAACACCACCATTGGAAGAATGCTGTATTCTTATTGATTGTGATGCTTTTTTTAAACTGTTGTATTATGTACAGTCTTGTTGTCCTCGAGACCAAGGTCTTGGTCTCGAGTGCACTCGAGTTCGTTTTTAAAAGTCTTGGTCTTGGTCTTGGTCTTGAGGTTCAAGGTCTTGGTCTTGGTCTTGGTCTTGAGGTTCAAGGTCTTGGTCTTGGTCTTGGTCTTGAGGCTCAAAGTCTTGGTCTTGCTTTTGCAAGACCAAGACCAAGACTTTTGAAAATATGAACAGTCATTTAACAAAACGCAAGGATTTAATAAAAATATCCAATAATTACTAATACATTATTGCTTTAGTATTTACACGGTGTGAGTGAGGCTTTACTATTGTTTTGGACATTTGTTTTGACTTCCGGTTATTTATCATGGAATGATTTCAAAACAGACTCACAATTTGTACATTTACACACGGTACTTGAAAAGCTGCTCTGTGTGCCAGTGAATTCAGCACTGCAGAACGTATTTTTCACATGGCAAAATTGAATGAGGCTCCACAGGTCACGTCTTGGTCATAAAATTCTGAGCGAATTGGTTTTTATAAAATGCAACAGGCATTTGGAATAACATTTCGCATGAGACTTTGTAAATACGAATTGGGATTCTCTGCACTCTGCATTTGGAGTTGTTTTGTTTGAATAAAATAAAAGATTCATGCTTTAATTAAAATAGCAAGTAGGCCTACTCCGATTTAACAATTTTTTTAGTAAGGAATAGAAGTCTGGATATGATTGTGATTTTTTGGTTTTTTTCTCGGTTTTGGTCTTGAGTTTCAAAGTCTTGGTCTTGGTCTTGGTCTTGAGGTTCAAGGTCTTGGTCTTGGTCTTGGTCTTGAGGTTCAAGGTCTTGGTCTTGGTCTTGGTCTTGAGGTTCAAGGTCTTGGTCTTGGTCTTGGTCTTGAGGTTCAAGGTCTTGGTCTTGGTCTTGAGGTTTGAGGTCTTGACAACAAGACTGATTATGTATTGTATTAATTGATGCATGTACACTGGAGTGCTAATCTCTTGCAACCGGTTAAATAAAGAAAATATTTGCTTACTTACTTACTTACCTAAGCACGCGTCGATAGTGTTTTTATTTGCTATATAGCAAAGAAGTTAGCCTTTCTAGAATGCTAATTAAGACCTTGCTAGAATACTAAGAAACATCGACGTGTATTAGGCCAAGAAAGACCTTGCTAGAATAATAATTATGCTTCTCGAAAGCTCTTTTAAAGAAAAGAGAATTATTATTATAGATTCTACACTATTTGTTGAACGTCATAGAATATAAGAAAAAACGATTCACTAATTAAGATAAGTAAACATTGTATTCATAGAGCATACAAATTATTTAAATTACTGCAGTACTTTTTAAAGAAATATATATAAAAAAGTCTCAGTGTATAGGCCTAATAATTTTTAAGACATGTTGCCTTTAAAAAATTGTTGCTCATCCTCGTGTGTGTACGTCATAAAATGTGACACCTTTACGGAAGTATAGTCTGTAAATTTGTATCACGAATCTCGCACCATTGGTCTAGTATATGTATACCTCAATGGTCTAAATAAAACATGGCGACCTACATGAAGCTCACGTCTGATGCATGGCGTAAACTGAAGCCAGTTGTCGCCGAAATTTCGACAATATCCTTTTGTGCTAACACACAGAATGCTGCTCGACGGCGATTTGGTACGATTTGTGGCAATTCGGGTTTTGATCGGCACGTAACGTTTGCTAGTGGGGTTCGGCGTATAGGACAAGGGGTCACTGCCGCGGGGCACAGTCGATCTTCGATTGTTGAAGCGCATGTTTCCTTAAGAAACAGCTGTTCACACCATTGTGTGATGCCGAGGCGGCTAGCTGGGTCATCCGATCTTACTACCGCAGAAGGAAAAACAATCGTCAAAACTATATCATATGGTGCAGGGCTGTGCGGAAGGTTGCTTGAGAACAGAATTGTATTGCGTCATCTACTTCAGGCACGGACTTTTTCTTCAGGATCACGAGGAGGAGGAGAGGATGATTTGGGAAGCGGGTCTGGAGCTTCTGGGATTGATGAGTCAGGAAGCGGAGACGATGCTTCTTCAGCATCTTCAGCTGCTGAGTTTGTACAGCCACTGACGGCCCTGTCTCCAATGACAGTTCCAGAAGTCTGGCCAAGGGTTCCAGTGATTGCTGTCAGGAGAAATCCACTCTTTCCTCGTTTTGTTAAAATGATTGAGGCAAGTAGCAGCTTGTCATTAAACATAATTTTATATGTCCTAAGTTTCAGCCCTTGTAAAGTATGGTGGCTGTGAAGGAGAAATCTCACAAAGTTAGGGAAAATTTGACTAGGCTGGCATTTTCCTTTGCTTGCATTGCAAAAATGGTAAAAGTAGGACTCCTGTTTATACCACTTTATATACTGGAAATTCTGGTACAAATATGAAATGATGGTAAAGGTTTACCGTGGCGCGGTCGAAATTGTTGTTATGCCATACATCATGGCCGCCCCAGAATTGGATAGAATAGAGCGCTACGACTCTCGTGGTCGATCTCGTGGATCAAGTAAGTAAGTAATAGTTTATAGGCACATGTATAAGTAAGTAAATAAGTAATGAGTAACAAAAATGACGAGTAGCGCAAAATCTATAATTAATCTTTCTATAACCGCGCGAAAACAATCAAGAGCTTATGTTTAAACGGTCTTTTTTGAGGAAGTAGATCTATAATCTTTCTATAACCGCGCGAAAACAATCAAAAGCTTATGTTTAAACGGTCTTTTTTGAGGAAGTAGTGGTACAGTACAAGTTTAAAAACCACCTATTGTTTGGAAGAAGGAAACGTGTAATGGCCCGCACGGAAATCGTAGCTGTTGGTGACATTTTAAATGCACCACAGTTGCGTCAAGAAGAATGGACGCTCTCACGATTGTTGCAACATCTAGGTACAGTGATAATTTAGTTCTTTCTTATTTCTTCCTGCATTAATTTCTCATTTTTGCATCCTAGTTAATTACATTCTAAATAATATAGTAATCCTAATTTATTTATTGAAACTGAACTGTCGTGTCTTTCTTATTTCTTTCTTAATTCTTCCTGCATTAATCTCATTTTTGCATCCTAGTTAATTACATTCTAAATAATACAGTAATCCTAATTTATTTATTGAAACTGAACTGTCGTGATTCCTGCATTACTTACTTCCTAATTTTTTTAAGCGAGATCAGTGATTTATACATCTAATTTAAGTTTCTATAAATGAAAATAAATCATTGTTTAGATGACCCGAAGAGTTGTTTGCGCTGGTGCGCGCAAAGAAAACTTGTCAAGAATTCACGGATGTGCGAAACATGCAATATACCTTCATCGTTGCATAAGAGAGCAGAGGCAAAAGACGGAATGCGCTGGTACTGCAGAGGCTGCAGAGCGCAGTTCAGTGTACGGGACGGCTCTTTTTTCGAAAAGAGCCAATTAACACTGAAGCAAGTTATTAAGGTGATATACCACTGGGCCGAAGATATGCCTCAGAAAGTGGCAATTAAAGAGGCAGAAATAAGCAAAAAAACTGCAGTAGACTGGTATAACTTTTGCAGGGACGAGTGTGCTAACTGGTTCTTGCGAAACCCCGTAGAAATTGGGGGGTTTGATGAGGCTGGACAGCCAATTGTTGTGGAAATAGACGAGAGTAAGTTTTCTCGTCGAAAGTACCATCGGGGGCGTTCCATCGACGGTCATTGGGTATTCAGAGGTATCGAAAGGGACTCGGGTAGATGCTTCCTGACCGAGGTCCCTGACCGTACCTCCGAAACCCTTGAAGAGGTGATCGCTAGACATATTCTCCCAGGGAGCCACATAATTTCGGATGGGTGGCGATCATACTCAAACCTGGACACAATAAAAGAAGGCATCTACATGCATTCAGCAGTTATACACGAGAGGAATTTTGTCGACCCTGACAACAACGAAGTCCACACGCAAAACATCGAAAATATGTGGATGCGAGCTAAGCAAAAACTGAAGCGACAGTTTGGTACAAGCCGAGAGTTGTTCAGCTCATACCTCCACGAATTCATGTGGCGATCCGCCTTTCGAGGTGACAATCTCTTCTCAAGCTTTCTTATTTCGATTGCAGACACATATACTTTAACTTAAGTTTTTTTTTACTTTCTATTTTCATGAACCATTAAAATGTGACTTAATTGAAATCGTGTTGTTAATCATAATGTTAACAAAGATTACCACTGCAGTTTTCATCCGCATTACTTCATGCATCATATTTGGGGTTTTAAAATGCTCATGTAATGTTTATTCTACCAAAAGCTACTAAATTGCATAAGCAACACTGTTGGAAACGGCATTCACAAAGTTTATCAAGAAACATATTAAATGCAACTGCAAGGAACTCTAAGTGGTGTACTAAACATGGCAGCCGTCCCTGATCTTCAGAGAATGAAACTCTGCCAGTCCAGAGTGCAAGTGCAAGAACATGATCCATAGAAAAGCCACTCCTGTTGTCTGAAATAATAAATAAAAAACAAATAAACATCTTGATATGCCTGACAAAGCTGTTACATAGGAAATTTTTAAATGAAACATTGTGACAAATCATTGTATATGAAATTACATTACATAGCAAAGATATTATTTAATGATGAATTTAACTCTAAGCTATCATAGTTCTCGATTACTAAAAAAAACCTTGTCCTAACAGAAGATTTTAATATAATAATAATAATAATAATAATAATAATATTTATTCTTTAATTAAGCGCCTGCAAATGCACTGCGCTGTACATGTACATGTTATGCGATAAACCTTAACTACTAACAGAACAGACAGCCTGCAATACACGGCGCAAATTGCAGCCTACAAAGCATGTCCTCCTATGGGACTCGATCTCTGTACCTCTCGCACTCTACGCCAGATGTTATCCAATGCGCTATCGGGCCCCCCCCCCAATATGGATTTATTAAAAGCAGAACATGAGCCCAATAACATTTTCTACAATTATATGATATCACACGAGTTGCTCTCTAAAATAATCAGACCTACAACGGTTACTGACCTGACCTCTTCCTTAATCAAGAATTTTTTACCACTACGTGGAATCATGCAAATGATGCGAAGATAACAGTTACACTTACTGAAATGTCCCACCACTTGGCTGAAAAAATTCAAACCCTCGACTAATTCCCTCGCTTAATACTTAACTACACCAGAAGAAATTATCAATATAACTCATACTATAAACCTACCACCCCAGACCTCTGTGCTGGATGGTACTGATCCTAAGATAGCAGTACCATATGTATATATAAACTATATGTACTATGAGAAAGCGATGCGCTATTGTTAATAATTTATTTGTGTTCCATGGGTTGCCCTGCTTAGTGTTTATATCAGCCCTTCGGGGTTAACAATTGTCACCAAAGTGAAAACCAGGTTTGTTGATTGCTTGCTCGCATTACTCGCTGAGTGAAGTTGTCTATGCTGGCATGAACAAGGTCTCTGCATCTCATTTCTTTGTCTTTCCCGTTGTACCATTATCTAGTTGCACCGCATGCACAGTCGACAAATTAACATACAAACATGCCTAGTTATGTACTTGTAATTGTATAAATGGAACAATTATATCTATTCCAGTGACTTCTACTGCCCCTTGTAATGCAAAATCCGTAGGATTCTCCGTAGGATTCTAGAGATATGTCGTGTCCTTCAACTGAACTGCAGCAATCTGCATTGATGTTTGCTAACTGCCACAAAAAATCATTACTCTTTCAGTCCCTGGTAATATACTATTGCACTTAATAACCGATCAGTTTCTGTGCAGAACCAGACCTATTATCAAATTGCATATTAACTTCATTTAAGCCACAATACAGAGAATTAACATGCCAATTAAACATTTTTATGCATTGACATCAAGTAATCTAAGAATCTTAAATTTGACCAGACTCACCTCCATGTCACTTCCTTCTGGAGCAAGGTACTGGTTCTTATTTTCACTTTCAAGATCTGGTAATATCGGGTGTCAATTCATCTGGTGTCGTTAAATGTATTTTGTGTGATGAATACGTAACCTCAGATCTCTTCGGAGTAATAGCAGTGTCGCTGCATGAAATTTCATTAACATGTTTTCTGGTACTACAAAGGTATAAGTGAAGCATTTTAACCTTGGTGCGCTCATAAACTTTGGCGACTTCTATAAACATACAGTTACAGTCATCAAAAGTCTTATTCCAAAAACTGATATAATTTGCTGTGAATGCATAATTACAAACAGCATTCTCTGTCAACAGTAGCCTACATTGGCAGATTTGTTTCGCAATGGTGGACCACAGTGAACAGTGCCTAGTAAATAGAAAGATGTATTAGATCTTTTATCTTTTAAATTACTACAGCAAGCTTTTTAGTTTTTCAACACTTTTTACATAACTGCTAATTATGTCCAACCTTCGATATTGGAATCTTCTGCTACACGACATGCCTTTTCATTATATACTGGAACTACAGAAACTGTTAGGTACTATATGGGGTCATCCATATATTACCAGTGATGGGCACTAAACTATTTTTTTTAGTTAAACTAAAACTATTTTCCAACTAAAAAATATAGTTTAACTAAAGTTGGCAACTAATTTTGGAAATTAGTTAACTAAACTAAGAAAAAGTAGTTAAACTTTTTCCAACTTTTTTCCAACCTTTTACGACAAACATTTTCACAATAACAGAGGTTATGTGAACTGTAATAACGCAGAGCGTCAATGACAATATCACCTTCAAACTATGCAATGTGTACTGTTACTAGTATACAGTTACAGGCTTACTGTAAGCAGTGTATGAATTTGAAAACATAGGCTGTTCATGCTAAAACCATGCAGTGTTAATCAATAAGTTTCACATTGAGTTGTTGACAGTGTTCAATGTTCATTGCGGAAAATAGTTGGGAATTGCTGATTTTTTAAAACTTTTTAGTTAGCAACTAAAATTTTTTAGTTAGACTATGGTTTTAACTAAACTAAGATTTTTTAGTTAAACTTCATCCTTAACTAAAAATATTTAGTTAAACTAAAAGTTTACAACTTTACAACCATCACTGTATATTACGTATGCAAAAATCATATTTCATACCCCTCTGTTGTACCTCATACATTTTGAGGACCCCATGCGTATGTACAACTAAGCTTCTCTACACAAGTTATTTAGCTAAAGTCATCTATAAGGGATTTCTTTTACCGTTGGCTTATGAAGAAATAAAATGCTAAAACTAGGCCTAACACGTATCTTAAAAAGTTTTAATACTAAATAACATTGATAAAGCAGGAATATAATAGTCAGTATATAACTAGACATAGAGATTTATTTTGCGTACGTACACATTTCGCCGAGATCCTCCCCGCAAAATCACCTAAATCCGATGTAATATATGGATAGACTTTGTTTAGTTGAATATTATTCTGCTACGTAACTTTTTCGGCCACATATATGCCTAATGAGCTAGACTAGATTACCTTCTCGCGACGGAAAATTTCTATAACGTCTTCGGTAACGCCTCTATGACGCAGAAAATCAATAATTTCGTTCATTCCTCTACAACTAAAATGACCTAACTGCATTTGCTACACAAATCCCAAAACATAAACTCACCACATGGGCCTACCCGCTACAACGAAATTAACGCCTGCGCACGACTTCATATCTCGTGCGCGCTATTATAATTATTTCTGTTCCGTCGACCTAACTATGCGTTTCCTACACAAATCTCACAACAAACTCACCACATGGGCCTACCCGCTACAACGAAATTATAGTTATAGTTGTAGTTAGAAGTTATAGTTATAGGAAGTGATTTGCGTCCTGTTTTAGCGATAAACATTTGTATTTATAAACTATTACTTACTTGATCCACGATATCGACCACGAGAGTCGTAGCGCTCTATTCTATCCAATTCTGGGGCGGCCATGATGTATGGCATAACAACAATTTCGACCGCGCCACGGTAAACCTTTACCGAAATGATCATTAAGCTGCAGTGCAAGCATATCTAGGGCAATCTATTGGCAAGACAACTTGTTTAGGCATTTAATGTGTGTGCAAATGATACCACATCCTCAAGAGCTATGTCAAAGCTCATCCATCCATTTACAACTGAGTTCTATCAGCAACAATTCTAAGAGTTGCTTTCCTCTGATTAACGTTTCTTTGCCGTAGAAATGCAAACATGGCACGAGCAACAGGTCAATCCTTTCTTACAGGTCACATAACTCAACAGTGATTGTCAATTTAACCCATAAAAACCCTGAGATTCATACCCAGGCTGCATCTATAGATAAGTGAGCATTGCATTTGTAATGAAACCATCATGATCCTTAGCCTTAATGGCCATATTTTAATGAGATAGGTATTTATTGTCAATTTCCAAGTGACAGATATTTCCAAGTTACAGATTTGGGTCAACCAGTTACAAAATTCTCTTAGAAAGAAGTGATACAATCGTCAGATTCCTGCTTTTCCTTAGAACCGTCTACGTGCTTTGGTTAGAAAGTTGGATAGATTGTGATAATGTGAAGGATATTCCTCTTGAACATCAATGTTTGGTTGTGAGCTTTAGGCGAGAGCATCTGTTGTTAGATGGGCTTCCATTGTTCGATGGGATTCCATTGGTAGATGGGATTCTATTGTTAGATGGGCTCCCATTGTTAAATGGGATGTGGTTTTGTGTCATATTCTCTTACTGATTCACTTTTTATTAGTGGGTGAATACTATTCTCTTACATTAGAAAACTGAGAGTGCTTCAGATTATGTGGCCTGGTGGTCTGTTTGGTAGCATTCCAACGATGGTGAGTTTGAACCTGCTGAATAGACTCCATGTGACGGCCCTGAAAATTTTGTTTGCACACATTTGTCTCAAATCTCAGATTAAGGTATAGAGATCTTGTACATAAGTTTGATAATTGTGATAAGGTAATAAATTCAGATAGTTCAGAGAGTAGATATCTTGATAGGTTGTTATATATTTTTTTTATTTATTCCGGATATTTCTATAGCGCCTCTCGAAGTCAACTACTACTCAGAGGTGCTCCCGACTACAGCATTTGATACTGTGCCCGAATTTTCACGCCGAAGCGCCACGAGCAACTGCGAGTGAAGGACTTGCCCAATGTCCGTACGCAGCGGCTAGAGTGGGATTCGAACCTGCAACCCTCCAGTCACAAGGCGCCGAACTTATCACTGAGCCCATTTAAATGCTTCAAATGATTGATTGAATGATTGAGTGAACAGTGCAGCTGGTTACAACTATTAAAGTGATCTGGCGCAGTCCTTTGTACAGGCCGATGTTTCATTGATTTTGTTTAAATAGGTCAGATTTTGTTTAAATAGGTCAGTGACAGGAGTCTGATTGAGCTTGTCCGAAGGAAAGTCCGGTTAAATCAGCCGTATGCTGGGGTTTTCTTGAAAAAGGATGATGAGTGAGTATGCTTCTTTGTAAGAAGAAAGAGGTTTTGTTGTGATTGTAATTAGTTCTCAACGCCCAAAGCTGAAGTCAGACGTTATAAGTTCACTTTGCATTCTAAGCTGAAAACTTTTGAGTTTGGTGCACCGCGTGAAATCTCAGTATTAGAAGTTTACTGACTACCTTTAAAATAAAAAGCAGGGTATGAAAAAATGTGGTGCGCAAAAGTTTAGTAATTAACTAGCTGGATTTTCAACTGGAGACTTTAGATTTAAATATGTGTCATAGAATTTCTGCCCATTTGTGCTCCATTGTAAGCTGAGAGCTATATAATTAGTACGCTGACCTTACATTGCCAGTGGAAGGTCAGGTGGTTAGGAAAAGGACCAGTCATCTGCCATCAAATGCCAAGGCTAAGAAAAACAAAGATGCTAACACTTTATACCCTTTGGGGATAGTTTAAGGTACTGATGAAAGGTACATTCCTTTATGAAGGCATTGAAGGTAGTTAGTGGCAACAGCCTATGATGCGATGCAGTGCTATTCAATTCTTGTAGCTAACTAAGTAGTGCAGTTCAAAGATTTTGATTTTGGGATGATATATATTCATTCTTGCCTTCATGTGATATATGGCATAAATTGAGTAGTCTTTTGGATGAAGTAATATGTTTCATTTTGTGTGTTCCACAGAAATGACTCGGATGTTGTGGATAGATTGGACGACATCTATTCCATTGGAACTTTTGTTCAGATTCACGAGATGCAAGATCTGGGGGATAAACTTCGGATGATTGTGATGGGCCATCGTCGGTAAGTCAGCCCATTGCATTTGATCAGTCGTTTATTCTGAAATTTTAGATTCTGATAATAAGTTTTTTTTAGACATTTGAGGTGTCTAACTGTTCTGGGTAAAGATGGGAATGCATGGCTCAACGAATTTGGAGCAGTGAATAAAAAAATTATTAGTTTTTGATGACCATTTTCTGTCTTTTTTAGAATAAAAATAACGGAACTTCTTCCTGAAGATGCAGATTACATTCCTGTTCTGGACTCAGCCAAGGGAAGTGACAAAGGTGATGAAGTGATTGTCTTTTAGTTGTCCTACTCCATTATTTGCCATAATGAGTGTAATGGCCAGAAACAAGTTCATAGTTACACACCGTACTGGTGTTATTCACACTTTTACAACCCGATTGATTGCTCTTCTCTGTTCCACTCTTGCCTTAAAACTGTCTTGTTTGACCGGGGTTGGACTGGGAGCGCTCCTGAGTAGATAACCTTGAAGGGGCGCTATATAAGACCTCTGTAATAAATAAATAAATAAAATAAAATAAAATATAACAGACTTGAACAGGGCAGCTTAAGGCATGAATGGTTACATTGAATATCATTGAACGTCTGCGGTTGGAACAGAGATAATGATATATTAAAAGCAGTTTGTTTGGTATCGAGTTGTATTGTGGTAGCTTTGATTGGATCGTAAGTTAGGTCACCCTGCTTCCTACCTGTGAAGAATCGGTAGCCAGCTCGTAAGAGAGGAGGCAAAGATGCATTATTCATTAAGGAAAGGAGATGAAGATTCATTGTCCAAGTGCATGATTACTTAGACCAGGTTAGAGAATGTGTAGGTTCTAATTCTGTAAGAAAGGTTAAATTTTGTGCAACAGATGCAAATGGAGCGGCTGGTCCTAAAAAGGGCCGCAAGTCACGCAGGAGAGGATCGACCACGGGAGCAGCAGACGGTTCAGGCAATAGCGTTCAGCCGGTTGCAGAGCCAGAGGTTGCAAGTGCAGCACCACAAGCAGTAGTTGGAAAAGTTCTGATGGTGGAGGTTGATAACGTCGTGCACGAACCTTACAAAACCACGGAAGAAATCAAGGTAGATCAAGCAACACCAACGTTTTGAAATGATTTGGTCAGCAGTATAATATATACATACAACATGCAAGATCTTCATTGTTTTAGATGGAGCTTTGTCTTTATTCGTTTTTAACCTTATTGTCATGAGTTAAAGGCTTGTTACTTTAAGGAATTATCTTCAGGTGCAAAACAATTAAAATAATTAATTACTATGATACTGTGTATCTGTCTGGAATGAGCTGGCATATTTGTATCTTATGCAAATCTTTAGCTCTTGGAAGTGTTAGTTAGACATGCATGATGTGGCCTAGATCCCTCAAAATTTTCTTAGTATGCAGGGTATTGCAGGCCGTGTTTTTTGTGTTTTCTCAAGGTTTAACAGGGGCTAGAGAGATTCAACTTACTGCTCAGTTGTTTCGTACAAATTCAGTTTTATTTTCTTGATCTAGGCGTTGACTGCTGAAGTTGTTAAAACTATCCGTGATATCATCTCAATGAATCCACTGTACAGGTAAGAGAAGTGTATGGTCAGTGTTGACAAAATAATTGTTGACATTACATATCACATACACCAGAAACTCCTTACAACACACTTCATCATGACAGGATATATAACGCATTCGAATTATGAATTTGCTTCAGCTTTAGAAAATGACCTTTATGATTATTTGTTAGAGTAATGTGGTTATACAGTTTCAAAAAGACAGTACATACGGCGTGTACACTGTACAATACAAAAGTGGTAGAGGATGAAATGTGACCCATGCCGTAAAGAGAAAAATGTAAAAGAATATACATAAAACTCTGAAAGTACTAATGAAAAGAACTAAACCAGTCATAATAAGGAAACAATGAGAATACCAACACTGTTAAGACGATTCTTGATTTGGTTCCGGAAGACTGCATTATAGATGGTGTCCAATGTACTAATGTAATGATGACTGAAGTAGACCTGTGAACCTCTGCAGACCATTTTGAATAGAGTGGGGTGAAAATCGAACTCTGCATTTTCAAATAATAATATATTTGTGTTTATTCACAAGCTCACTGACAAACCGCGGTAAGTACTTTGAAGCAAGTGAACAGGAGATAAGGAGTCAGATGTCAGTTTGTTGTTCATATTTAGTTGAAAAGAAACCATTTATACTACTTGTATGTATGTATCTGCCTATTTTATGTAGCACCTTTCAAATAAGCTTTGAAGCTGGATTGTAACTTAGGCATTAGGTTACAGGATTCCAAATATTGTTGTTGATAAAAGATAATTTTATGTATTTTAGGGAAACAGTGGCTCAGATGATTCAGGCTGGCCAGCGTGTCATTGATAATCCAGTGTACCTCAGCGATCTTGGTTAGTTTGTCGAGATTTTGAAATAAAATCATTAAACACTGTTTTGATAAGATTTCTATTCCAGTGGAATGCTATTGTGGACGTGGCTGCAAATGATTCAGTGTGGATTGAACACTATTGATGGGAGGATCGTATGGTGAAGGAAAGGCATAATAATACAAAAGCAAAGTCACTGAAAGTTTATAGCTGTGGTTGCTTCTCACAGTTGGCTGATGAAACTGACTATTGTATATAGATACGGTATATATAACTTGTATATACACTAAATACTGGGATGCGGTGGTGTAGCGGTATGTTCAGTGCCTTGTAACCGAAGGGTTGCAGATTCGAATCTACCTCGAGCCACTGCGTAGTGACCTTGGACAAGTTGCTCACTCACAATTGTCTGTGAGGAAGGCAACGCTCACCTCATCTCCAAGTGGCATAAAGCCAATGGACCTGCCTTCAGGCAGAGAACTTATCAGCATCATTGAGTATACATTATTATATATAAAAGAAAGGAAGAAGCACAATATATTATATACTTGACTATCATGATTGCTTCTGTCACTAAGCACTGGACGTTTTTACTGGTTTTGGCTGGACATTGGTGTGACTCCAGAAGTATTGGCAAAACGTGCTTGTAATGTCTGGTTAGTCTGAAGATGGCCATAGTAGCACTAGGTTCCAGCACTTTGTGCCACCTCTGTAAATTGCATGCCAATCACCCAAGACACTAATATCACTATAGATAAAGGGGATGACTCTGATGGCGTTGACTTGTTGGTAAACACAGCTGGATATATAGTTTATTTTAGCGCATTTGGCTGCTTTACTTGACTTTTCTTTGTGACTTGTTTTAAACAAGATTTTTGTTTTGCCCGCTAGCTGTTCGTTTGTGGTTTGCAGCCAGTTCATTAATTGGCATAAGTTATTGATAAGTTTAACGTGTTTGTCAGGCGCTGCCATCACTGGTGCAGAGTCGACTGAACTTCAGGAAGTCCTTGAAGAGACTAATGTAAGACGATAAAGAAATAAGTTTTATCTTAGACATTTTTCAGATCCTCTTGGTAACTAGAGGATTAACCTGTTCACCATGCCTTCACTTATGTGTTTACATATCTAGACACTTAATATAACATCTTTTAAACATGTCACAAAAGCATTGCATATGCCAGCGTAAGCTGTGTTAATGTTCAGTAAAAATGTAACATAATGTCTTTAACTTCATAAGAGCTGAGTGGAGATTTGAGTGATAATTATTTCTATACAGCCTAAAATGGTTTGTGTTATATTATTAGATTTCGAAGCGATTAATGCTGGCTCTGTCTGTTCTAAAGAAGGAGTTTGAGTTGAGCAAGCTGCAGCAGAAAATTGGTAAAGAGGTGAGCAGCTTTTCCCTTGTCTTTGCCTTTTTTACAACATTTTGTTAGCACTTTAACGACGAGCTGCTGTGGTTTCCCAGTCACTTTTAGTACACTCTCGTTGTTAATCATTAACTTATGGAAAGCCAATCCATGTACATTCCATCGATTCAAGGTGAATAATGTTATTAGAAAATATGCCATACCCATATTACCATTTTTAGGTGTATGGTCTGTTGCTATTTTTAGGTGTATGGTCAGTTGCTATTTTTAGGTGTACGGTCAGTTGCTATTTTTAGGTGTATGGTCAGTTGCTATTTTTAGATGTATGGTCAGTTGCTATTTTTAGGTGTATGGTCAGTTGCTATTTTTAGATGTATGGTCAGTTGCTATTTTTAGGTGTATGGTCAGTTGCTATTTTTAGATGTATGGTCAGTTGCATTATTGTTGACCGATTACCTTGCCTTTCTTTGTTTAATATGCGCAGGTTGAGGAGAAGGTCAAACAGCAACATCGAAAATATATGTTGCATGAACAACTGAAGGTGATCAAGAAAGAACTTGGAATGGAGAAGGATGACAAAGATGCGATCGGTGACAAATTTCGAGAGAAACTCAAGGTAGCGCAGATGCTGTTGGAATATTTATCGAGTATGACATTAAAAGCGGGTTGGATTGCATGGAGATTGTTTTCCAGAGATATTTATTTATTTATTATTATTTATTACGAACGTTTTTAATGCGCGCAAAGTCACAACAGAAATGTGAACCTGAGGCGCAGTTAGTCAGTCGCCAGATGAAGAGCAATTAGATATCTAGATGTTTGAAAGCCAGTGAGATATAGTGAGATGAATTTAATGTGTGTTCCATGTCTTCAACTGTGTGATATAAAAATTCGTCTTGTAATGTTGCGCTTTTTATGGTTTCGAGTGTAGCTGAAACGGGATGTTTGAAGTGCTTTCTTAAAAGCTCTTGTTGTTGATACGGTCCAGGTTTTGTTGTAAGTATTTGATCTAGGTTTTTATCTGTTCAACCAGGACTTGGTTGTTCCAAAGCATGTCATGGAAGTAATTGAAGAAGAACTTGGCAAGCTGTCTTTTCTGGATGCTCATTCTTCAGAGTTTAAGTAAGTTGCATTCATCGACCAGTTCTTTCTATTGTGTGCTTTGAATATTTCTTGTGCTTTGGTTTATTTCTTCCTAAGACAATGAAACCACTGATCTTCCAGTAATACTGGTAATGGTAAAGTGCATTCTACTGTTACCGGTAGTATTGGAAAATCGGCAATTAACGAAAAAGCTGTTATAGTCATTTGGTCTGAGGCTGTTAGTACAGTGTAAATGTTGCATTAAATTTTTTACATTATGTGTGAAAATGGACCAGTGTGTTTATATATCTATGTACATTGTATATATGTAAATATAAAACTTTAAAAAATTTGTTCGTAAAACGTGGTCCTGAAACAAGTTTGACTTATGTTTAAGGCATAAGAAATTTAAGGCCCAATTTTGATATTCACTAAGCTTTACTATTATGGGTTACCACTGGTACTGGATGCAAACTAGTATTTTTTTGCAAAGTGTAATCCATTAGAAATGACTAAAAATTTCAGACCTTTACTGCAGTATTGATGTATGTTAACCTGTTTAATTACATTTAATACAGGAATCAAACTTTTTTTTAATCATGATAGCAGTGAATAAACTGTGCTTATAGTGTTCTTTGGAAAGCATTCATATTGATCACTGCAGTGCGGTACTTGTAGGCGTGCCTCTTAGGCTAATTGGGTGCCTTGATAGGGTTCTCCGCTCAGTGGCTCGCCTCATTGGCCACCTTCCTAAACATATGCCTGTCTCTGCTTTTATGCATGATGTTCTTCACTGGCTCCCTGTTCCTCGGTGCATCTCCTATCGAGTTGCTGCACTTGACTGGCGGTGCCTTCTTGGCTGTGCTCCATCCAACTTGTGTGATCTTTGTCGACCTGTCTCTGATCTTGCAGCCCGTCGAACTGTCCGCTCTTCGGCAAGGGGAGCTTTTGGTCCCCCGTGCTCGCACTGCTATTAGACAGTGTAAGGCCTTTTCGGTTGTGGGGCCCTCCATCTGGAATGGCCTCCCTCTAGACCTGCGCTTGCTTCCACGGTTAAAATCTCCTGCTTTTTGTGAGCCCCTTAAATCACATTTCTTTAGCTGTGGCTGGGCTGGGAGCGCCTCTGAGTAGGTATCTTGAAGAGGGGCTATATCAAATTCTCAGAATGAATGAATGAATGTCAAATATTCATGTTGTTTGGCAGCGTGACCCGTAACTATCTGGACTGGTTGACAAACTTGCCTTGGGGCAAATACAGTGAGGAAAATCTAGATCTTGTTCGTGCGCGTGAAGTCCTTGAAGAAGATCATTATGGTATGGAAGATGTCAAGAGCAGGATCCTTGTAAGTACTGTATTCTAAGTACTGTATTTTAAGTACTATATTCGGTTAAGTACTATATTCTGAGTATTCACAAAGCTTATGTAGCTTGTACAGTTAAAAGACTTTCTTTTTCCAGCTACCCACAGGGGCGCCGCCAGCGTGACGCACTGGACACACGTGCGTCCACCACCAAATCAAATCCACACAAGGATTAGGCATCGCATCGATATTTTTGACAATTTCACTGTGTAATTTTGGTTTACCATACAGTATGTGTAATATCATATCATACGCATGTGTTATACTGTACTTTTATGAGTCACTCTGAGTCATTTTCAGTGTATGACTACGAGTGACAGACGCATTTGAGTTTTTATAAGAGGATGGGTGTGGATGGGAGGAGACGGGAGGGGTGTGCGTCCAATTTTATTAAGCCTGGTGGCGCCCCTGGCTACCCATGTTACTGAGGTGAATTAATAATTTGGCTTGACATAATCTGATTTATAATCGCAGTAATATACCCAGATATTGAGCCACACGATGAGTTAACATGTATTGCAAGAACTGAATGCAACATAGAACAGAATTTATGTATACTGGATTGTGTGTTTTCACATATGAGCCATGTAGAAACTAGAAAGTATGTTAGCTTCTGCAGCTGTGATAGGATTTGAATCCTAATGTGTTATGTGAAATTTTTGTGAAGCCATGTAACCTAAGAGTCATGTGGTGTTGCTGGCTTGTGTCTGGCTTCAGCCAAAATGTCAGCAACTACGAGGATGCTGTTTTAATAGAGGCTTTGTTAAGTAAGGAATTTATCTGTCTTCCCTGCTTCACCGTGACACTGGTTTGCGGTGTTTTCTAGTCTGGCTTCTTGCACTTAAGAAGTAGAGCAGTCCCTTAAACTAGCCTTGAGGCAGCCATAGGTATGAGGTGTTAGTGACTTGATGTTCTTAGCCTTGGCATATGAGGGCAAGTGCCCATTCCTCTTCCTCGCTGTCTCATCTTCCCACCGACAGTATGCAGTCAGTGTATTCATTATAGCTGAGTTGGCTAGGGGGCACAGATTGGGTAGAAATCTCAAACCAAATTTCATCCCTGCTGGGGATTTGAACCCTTGACCTCTCATTTGACAGCCCAGCATGCTAACCACTACGCTATCAAGCGCCCCATCTTGCACTTAAGCAAGTCTTTTATTCTTATATTAGATTATGAGTGCTATAATCAACATCTGCCTGAATAGTGATTCTGAGGGCTTGTTTTAATAGAGGTGTGTGTTCAATGAGCAGTTCATTTATTGTAAATTCCTTCACCCATCCTTCTGGATTACTGTATCAGAATCTGGACTTTTATAAAGTGTGCATTTTAGGAACCGCATAAAAATATATGAGATGGTTTAATTGGTCTTTGTTATTTGCAGGAGTTTATTGCTGTTAGTCAACTGAAAGGTACAACTCAAGGCAAGATTCTTTGCTTCTACGGTCCCCCTGGTGTTGGCAAGACAAGCATTGCCAGGTCGATTGCTAGGGCTCTTAACAGAGAGGTAATTATGCATAGTAAGCTTAAAATACTTATGTATGTACTGTCTGATTGTGTATGTATGTATATATATGTGTGTATTTGTATGTAATGTATGTATTTGTTTGTACATATGTATATAAATGTTATGGACCTGCAAATCACATATTTTCAATCGAATCTCAAATCACAGTATCAGTATATGAATAACTTTTCTCCAGTTTAAAATCAATTAAACTAAACATTAAGCTAATTAACAGAATTAAAAATAACACATAATTTACGAGTTGAGTAAGTAAGTATATTCTTTGTTTTACCAAATGCATAACCGCACTGTGGTGTACATACATATAAGCGGAGTTTGACATTCTAATTATAAACCCTTTTCTTGCCAGAGGATTTGCTGTCGTCACATGCCGCTTTGCACACAGAACATCAACAACCAATCCACGTGCAGTAAACAAATTTTAAGACAATTAGTTTACAGCAAAGTGCGTCAAAGGCTAATCATTTTCCGGAAAATGATTCAAAATTTTGTTGAATCATGACATCATTTTCTAATCAAATCAAATACTGCCGTCCAATTTGTTTTTAATCAAATATCGAAGCTTCGCAGGTCCATGTAAATGTATGTATGTACAGTATCTGGCTATTTGCTTGGTACATTCTTAGAACCTTTTACAGTCATCTGTCCTCTGCCTACATGACACCAAAATTCGTTATGAATAGCTGAAAATGCGTGATTTTTGCTTATTGTTCATATGTTTGTTGCCACGAATAAAAATATCACATCGCCTAATGCTCTAAAATATTTGCTTCACTTGAACTTGCTTCCTGATGACCTTTCAGTGATTGCTGTATTGTTAAATCTGACTTGTGTAACTTTTCACAGTACTATCGATTTAGTGTTGGTGGAATGACTGATGTAGCAGAAATCAAGGGCCACAGGTCGGTAAAATCTTCAGCTAGATTTGTTAGCAACACCTTTTACTAAACAGGATGCCAGTATTTACATAAGTTATTGTAACATTTAATATGCATTCAAATTTAGTTTGATAAGGGGTCATTCATAAAGGACGTCCGCAGTGAGAGGGAGGGAGGGGTCATCGAAATGCGGACAAGGGGGGAGGGGGTTACGACCAGTGCGGACGTCCGCATCTAAACTTAAAAAATATGATAGTTTTTTAAACTCCACCTTGTTTCAACCTTCCCCGAATGACAAAAACGTCAGTGAGCATGCATGGTATAACCTTTACTGCAACTTTAAAGAGACTTTTATTACTGTACACCCTGATATTAAACCTGAACTGTCACTTAAACTTGCACAGGAACTGTGGAATAACTAAAAATAATGATGATGACATTAAAATTTGGCTCTGGTGTGCGGACGTCCGCAAAGGGGATGGAGGGGGTAAGGTCAAATGCGGGCAAGGGGAGGGAGGGGTCCAAAGTGGGTCATATTTTGCGGATGTCCTTTATGGACAACCCCTAAGCTTTTGCCAGATTATTATAATGTGAAATTACTTGACCAACATGAAACATTCTGAATGACTTCATGCACTTCAAAGCTGTATGCAATGCTCTGTTGTTCGTTGCAGACGAACGTATGTGGGTGCCATGCCTGGAAAGGTCATCCAGTGTCTTAAGAAAGTAAAAACTGAAAATCCATTGATTCTGATCGATGAGGTAGTATTGTGCATTTTGCCTGTTTTAATTCATTCATTCATAGATTTATATAGCACCACTTCAAGGGAACTAGTCAGAGGCACTCCCAACTCCAGCAAGGCCAAAAAGAACAGTTTTCAGGCGGTCATGGAAGGTGCCAGAGGAAGACCTAGGATGTAGGCACAGCTCAGGAGGAAGGCCATTCCATATGGTCGGGCCGACCACTGAGAAGGTGCGGGTCTGCATGATAGCAGTGCAGGCAAACGGGACGAAGAGCATCCTCCTCCTCCCCCCCCCCCCCGAGCGAAGGACTCGAGAAGCCGACACAGCACAGGTTGGAAGAGGTCTATCAGGTATATTGGTGCGAGACCCAATTGACATCGCCAACCCAAGGAGGTAATCCTGTACTCAATGCGCTGTTGTACAGGGAGCCAATGCAGGACCTCCAGCATATAATTTATATAATTTGACACATGGCCAAAATATGGTATTTGGCCAAGTAGGCACTCTGCCAGATGCGGTCACGGCAGTTTAGGCGCACAGAAGGGAGGCCAGAGTAAAGAGATAGGCCAGCGTTTCTCAACCTTTTTAGTGCTGCGACCCCTTGATAACGTTTTCAAAGTTGTGGCGACCCCCAACAATAAAATTGAGTAGGTTACTCCCCTACACCGCATTTTTGCTACCATTATGATGCACTTCACTTCTCACCATTTGATAATCCATAAACATCATGCATAATACCATAATAAAGCATTTACCAACAAAACAATTTGTAATTTTTTTAAATAATCTTGAAAATTTTAAAAATAAAAGTTAGTAGGCCTAAATGAAAATGTTTACTTGAAGTTTAATATTTATTGTGTATTGTAGTATGACTGTACAGTTAAGAGTTACAAATTTCATTGGCAGATGCTACATTTAAAGTTTAAACACTACTTAAGATTTAAGAAGAAACCAAAGCTACAGAAAACCAACATTAACCTTATTATTTCAATTCTAACTAGAAATATGATGGAGTTTCACAATCTAAAGAAGAAGACTGTGTCTGTTTCTTTCCCACCAGATCAGAAATTCTCGGGGCAGTCTTGCAAGAGCACAACGCAGAAATCATAATTACATAAAATATCAAATATTAAGAAACTACGCTGACTTTTTTACAAATTTCTGAAGGTTTCAGCCGACCCCCGGCAAATCGTATGGCGACCCCCGTGGGGGTCGCGACCCACAGGTTGAGAACCGCTGAGATAGGCAATAGTCAAGACGAGCTGTGACGAAAGAGTGTACAAGTGTAGTTGCTGCTGTTGATGTTAATATGTAACAACAAGCCATTTAATATGCATTTAATATGGGGAGGGGATAGAGTAATGGTAACACATATGGCCAGGAGAGCATTAAATCGCGGTTCAATACCCGTAGCCTCCTTCTAGGGCGGTGTCTTGCATGGCTGCCAAACGTGTTTTTAATTAAGATCTCGATTGTACAACTGTCATGTTTCAATGTAATCTTACTGCATCTGTCAGTTTGAAATAATAAAGAATATTATTTTTATTATTATTATTATTATTATATATGTTGTGTTAGGGTTGACTAATTATCTGTTCCATCTTTGAGGTCTGGTGAAAAGTTTCTTAAAACGGGGCTAAAATAAAGTTTTTCATTACGATTATGATTACTCTTCACTTTTATAGGGCATGGTAGCCAATTGGTTAGAGCACTCGCCTTTTAACACGGAAAGTATGAGTTTGAGACTGTCAATGTGTAGGGACCTTGAGCAAGTTGATTATAAGATAGCGCAGCGGTTCCCAAACTTCTCTGGGTCGCGACCCACTTGTGAATACCTTGGCAATTTCGGTACCCACTGTATAAAGTTAAGCATTGTGTACTAAAATTTGTTTCATTAATTGGTATCGAAATATGCGGATTTACGTACAGCGCTTAGAAATTTAAAGCATTAAAAGGAAACTTAGGTAAAAACAGTTTGCAATTTATTGCAATCCAGCAAGTTATAGCCCAATCATAGCCAAATGTTGTTGCTGCAAAAAATAAATGTTTATCGATAAAATTTGGCGATCAACTTGCCAGAGCTTCGCGACCGACTTTTGGGTCGCGACCCACAGTTTGGGAAACTCTGTCCTAAAGGACTTTAACGTGTGAGAAGTAGCTGTAGACGAAGTAGCTGTGATTTGGTTTTTAGTGACTTGACAGGTTTTTACATGCTGAATGGTGATTATGTAATATAATGCAATAGTTTTTGAAAAAATATTTGTGCCGATAAATCTGTAATGTTCTTCAGAGTTGCATATGATCTCTATGCCATTTACTTGTTTTAATGGCTGGGTAAAGATGTTGGTAAATGTTTAGGTCGACAAAATGGGTCGTGGTTACCAGGGTGATCCTGCCTCTGCTCTTCTCGAACTGCTTGACCCTGAGCAGAATTTCAATTTTCTTGACCACTACCTCGATGTCACGGTTGACCTTTCTAAGGTAAAGCTTGACCTGTGCATGATTGTTTGAATTCTTCAGTTTTGAATGGTAGGACTGCCTGAAAATGTAAATGTACACGTTTTTCTACAGTGATCATATTGCCTCGACCCTGCTCATTTTTCAGTTAATTGATTGAGTGATATCCTTCACCACTGCTCCCCGTTTGAATGGGTGCCTTGCCATTTAAAGTCCCTGTGTATAGACTGTGCGAGCCCAAGATTGAAATCACTGGAATAAGCCACCTTGTTACGAATAAACCCAGTGTGGCGTATTAATTTGTCTTTATGAGAGTGTGTAGCCTTGGATCGTTTTGTGGGTTAAACGACTAATGCTAGCAGGAGAAGCTCTTACAAACCATAACAGTTTGCTTAAAAACCATTGAACTTTCTTTTCACGTGTATATATATATATTCGTTTATTGGAACAGTCTGACAAACCGCAGAGAGTTACAGCAAATTAATCTTTATTAATGCATGTGTATGGCATATTCAGATAATCCTAGAAGTAATATAGACAGAAAAGGCTGGATGAGCAATTTTAATTTAGTACCAGTAAGCAGATTTTACTGCTTACTGCTTCAACAATCAGCTATTCCATCAGTTTTTTGTGAAAAACTTAGGAGGAGGATGCACAGAATGATGTGCTAAATTCGAATTGTTGTCTAACCCAGAATCTTTATTAATGCATGTGCCAACTGACCACTTTGGTTTTACCCAATATTTGATGTTTGCAGTTATTTACTTATACATTTACTTTGGGAATTTAAGTAACTATTTTTCTGTTCTCAAAAATAGAATATTTTCTTGTGGTTGTAGGTTTTATTTATCTGTACGGCCAACATTCTCGACACAATTCCAGAGCCTTTGAGGGACAGAATGGAAATGATTGACGTGTCTGGATATGTGGCCGAGGAGAAGATAGCCATCGCCGAGGCGAGTCACCATGTTGCTTTATAGTTGAGCAAATCTAGCAAGTAAAATCATTTACACTAGTGGCTGTTACTGATTGTTACTCAGTCAGTACAGTGTGGATTCGTTTGCATGCTCCTGATTTACACACCATTCTGCTTAACCCCAAATGGTGCTATATCCCCAAAACTGATGACTTAACGTGCTGTGTTGGTTAATGCACCATATAAGAGCTGTAGTGTAATGCTAAATGTGGCCGTGCATGGGATTACCCGGCCAAAGTCGCGTGTACTGAAACCTAGCAAATCGAGCGGAAAGGTCATGTATGCGTAAACCAGTGAAAACAATTTTTTGGCATAATATTAATAATTGATATTTCAACTACTAAATCCCAGAATTACAGGTCAAACAAACTAATACAAATATTTTAATTTGATTTTTTTGTACACCCGTTGTCTTAATTTATATCCATGATTCGGCCCAGTCAAGCGTGCGTTTATTTTAATATCGCCGAAAATCTTGCTGTTATAACAGACTTATTAATTATTTATGTTCTGAACTAGTTTTTTCTGCTGAATCTATCTGTGCCAACAGTAAGTATGTATGAATACAGCCTAATTTGCTATGAATTTTTAATTATGAGATGGTCATTATAAGCGGCGACTAGCAGGGTCTCTGTTATGGCTAATTCTGATCAATGAACGCTGCCTTAACGGCAGCAGATTTAATTTTAAAGCATACTACATTTTTTTCTAAACCCATCTGTACAAAAAATAAACTGTTTAAATGCAGTAATAATTAACAATAAATAAATTTTGGGAGGCACTATCGCGGACTGATCACAACTACGCTAGCGCCATCTGACGAATACGAGATTATTATTATAACAATGACGGACAGAAGTAAACAATCCGAAATCGCGCGATGTTTAAATGAACTTTCAGCATTTAATTTGAGTAGAATTGGTCGAGAGGACCATTTGCAAAACATTATTAATGACTACTTCTGCAATACTGATGTGGAAAATGACGATTCGAGTGACTTTAGCGACGAATCTGATGCTGAGAATAGCGATGTCTCGCCATCCAAAAGCCACACCCGAGAAAAATTAAAGATTATTATATTTAATTGCAACATGGCATCACCTTTAAATCTGTGCCATTGTGTCAGTTTAATTTTCCAAGAAACACCGTTGACACCATTGGAAAGGGCAGAAAATTCTACATCTAGAACATACTACTAAATGATGCTGAAAAATCGATTCACATTTGCATAGTTCACACAATGAAGCCAATTTTTAACTTGCGATTTCTCTTAATAACCAGTTCTCAAAACACTAATACTTCAATTCTTTAAAAATTCATAACTTTTTCATTTCTAAAGATACAAATATACAGTTTTTACCACATTAATCAACAGTGACGGTAGTATTTAAAAAAAAATATAAACTAACTTTTCAAAAATTTTGAGTTTGGGAGGGTTTTCCCATGCACGGTCACAAATGTCTACTTTGTCAGCATTACCGAGTTTTAAATTCCACCACTGCACTTCCGCGCCCTAGTGCCAGTCCCAAGCCTGGACGAAGGAGGGCGATGCTAATGATTTTTGTTATCACACAGTGTTGTTAAACTGAGTGAGATCCATTTTTACAGTTTACACGTTGTATCTTAAGGCACTAACTTTTTTTATTTTGGAAAGTCAGTATTTGTCTCTTGAAGGCTTGGGGGTTCTAACTGTACTGATGGTTTGTGAATGAAATTGTGTAGTTGATTGGTGATAGAATGAAGTTTAAAGAGATTAAATAACATTTTCCTTTCACATTTTGTCTTTTATCTATTCAGTTTTTTTTTATTAAGCTTTACTTAAAATTTGCAGCTTTCAGTTATTCTCTCTGGTAACAATTTAAGTTCACATTAGCTCCTTTGGTCATTTGCTTTCCATGTGTTTCAATAAATTTGTAATGTTTTTCTTATCTGCGGATAGCGCTATCTCATTCCGCAAGCAGAGAAGAACACCGGAGTGAAAGCTGAGCAAGTGCATTTGACTCCAGAGGCTTTGCACATGCTCATCAAATCTTACTGCCGAGAAAGTGGAGTTCGAAACCTTCAGAAACATATTGAGAAGGTAGGCGGGAATGGGAAGAGTCCTCGAAGCGTCTGTACATGTACATGGTAGTTGATTTCTAATATGCTTGCCTTTCTTATCTCCATCTGATCTAATCTAGTGGTACACATAGTGACTTGTATTGCACTTTTGCTCTTAATGCACTAGGCATCAATTGAGAGTCATTTCCAGTGAAACTGTAGGAAGGTATTCCATTGGATAAGCCTGGTTGAAATCTTGTGGTTAAGTGTCAGACTAAAATAATAATAATAATAATCGTGTTTATTGACAAGCTCACTGACAAACCACAGTGTCAGTGAAAGAATTGAAACAGTAGACAAACTAAGAGTGCATTTTGCTCACGATGTGTGCTTCTCATTCTGGAGTGCTAGCGATCCTACTAGTTACTGCTGCCCCCTCGAGAGTGGAAGGCTGAGTCGACCAAGAGGGTGCTTTTTGGTATCGAACCACGACTTTTCAAGATCTAATGCTCTTTAGGCCAGAGTGTTACCATTCACCTATCCCTCCTCCCCTACTGTGATCGGTAAGCAGGTTCCTCCTCCCCTACTGTAATAGGCAAGTGGGTTGAAACACGCAAATGTTAAGTTTAGACCTGAAAATGACATTAAAGAACTAGCATAACGCAAGGAACTGGGCATTGATTTCCAAAGCTTCAGATCAGAACGCACATGAGTGCAATGTCCTGGTGCAACATACAAAAGAGTTGATTTTCTTAAGATGTTTTGATGGCCTAGGTTTCGTACTCCAATTCATTCATTCATTCGTAAATTTATATAGCGCCACTTCAAGGGAACTACTCAGAGGCGCTCCCGACTCCAGCACGGCGAAAAAGAGCAGTTTTCAGGTGGTCATAGAAGGTACCAGAGGAAGACCTAGGATGTAGGCGCAGCTCAGAGGGAAGGCCATTCCATATGGTCGGGCCAACCACCGAGAAAGCGCGGGTCTGCATGATAGCAGTACGGGCAAACGGGACGGATAGCATCCCCCTCCCCACCGAGCGGAGGACTCGAGCAGTCCGAGAAGCAGACACAGGCCGGAAGAGATCCATCAGGTATTTTGGTGCGAGACCCAGTTGACATCGCCAACCAAAGGAGGCGATCCTGTATTCAATGCGCTGCCGTACAGGGAGCCAATGCAGGACCTCCAGCATATAATTTGGGACCTCCAGCATATAATTTATAACAATGTATCTGCAGTGGTTTGCTTGTTTACATTTAGTGTTGCAGATTTATAAACTAATTTAAATTTAATTCACAGTAAATTAAAATTCAGTGTGTGTGCATTTGCCATTTGGTGGCATAGGTTTTCCGGAAAGCAGCTTTCAAGTTGGTCCAGAAGGAAGTGGAAAGCATCAATGTGACCAATGATAACCTTCAAACCTTTGTTGGAAAGCCAATCTTCACCAGTGACCGCCTGTACCAGGAAACTCCACCAGGGGTAGTCATGGGACTGGCTTGGACTGCTATGGGTAAGAATAGCTTCAGCAAAGCAGTACAGGGTTATATTAGAGTGTATGTGTTTCTTTGGTCTTCGTAGGGTCTGCCTGACTCCTCTCCAGCCAGTCCTCAATGCTGCCGCCAAACTGATTGCTTGTTGTCCTAAATTTTCCCACCCCTCCTTGTGTATGGTTAATCAACTTTACTGGCTCACTGACCTGGCCCACATTCAATTTAAAGTTCTTGCTCTGGTCCTGAATCCAAACTGGGTACTGCTCCCAAATATCTCGGGACCTAGTCTGCCCCTCTCTTTCTGTAGCTTCTCACCACCCTCTCCGTTCTCAAGACCGACATGTTCTCTGTGTTCTGCATGCAAGGACCACTCTGACTGAAACCAGATCTTTTGCCAACATAGGCTTTGCCCTGTGGAATGCTCTTCCTTCCCCTCTTCGTCCAACCAAACTTTCTGGATCTCTTCTTCCTACATCCCTCTCCATTCTTAAAACCTTTTTCTCGGGGCCTTCACACTGGTAGCGCAACTGAATGGCTGCAGCTGTGAGCGGAGCATACAAGTCTCCAAATATGATATGATGTATGCAGACTTGTCCTTGAGACCAAGGTCTTGGCCTCGAGTGCACTCGAGTTCGTTTTTTAAAGTCTTGGTCTTGAGACCAGAAGTCTTGGTCTTGAGGTGCAAAGTCTTGCTCTTGCAAGACCAAGACCAAGACCGGCTGTCAGTATGAACAGTCATTTAACAAAACTCAAGAATTAAAAAATTTATCAAGCCTGGTTGCATCATAGCCTACGACAAATACCTAGGGACGGATGCAAGTCTTGTTTGTCAGGAAAACCCATCGGCAGCAGCAACTGAGTTATGCTGTGTCTGGAAGTCTCACCGAGACTTTCTGAAGCAAGATGGTCTGATATACCATAGGAGGATTTCAGAAAGGCTCACGATTTGTACATTTACATCCAGTGCTTGAAAAGCTACTGTGTGTGCCAGCGACTTCAGCACCTGTAGAACGTGTTTTTTCACATGGCGGAATTTTATGAGGTCCCACAAGGCACGTCTGGTCAGAAAATTCTGAGCGAATTGGTTTTTATAAAATACAAAAGGCATTTGGAATAACATTTTGCATGAAGGACTTTTGTAAATACGAGTTCGGAATTCTCTGCAGTCTGCATTTAAAGTTAATTTGCCTGAATAAAATAAGACTCACATTTTCATTAAAATAGCGAGTAGTCCGACTTGACAATTTTTTGTAAGGAAAAGAAGTCTTGGGCTGAATGTGATTTTTTAGTCCTGGTCTTGATCTTGGTCTTGAGGTTCAAAGTCTTGGTCTTGAGGTTCAGAGTCTTGGTCTTGGTCTCAAGGTTCAAAGTCTTGGTCTCGGTCTTGAGGTGTAAGGTCTTGACAACAAAACTGGATGTATGGTGTGTGTGCAGCTGCAAATTTCATACAAAACATGCAAGTAGGTGGCCCACCTGATGTTCCTGATATTCCTCTGCAGTATCTGAAAGTTTGCAGTTCATGTCTGTCCTAATAGGTTCATTAAATCTATGTGCGCATGGGTGTATGAATGGTTGTTTCTAGGTGGTTCTACCCTGTACATTGAGTCAAGTCTGAAGCAGCCGATAGATACGAAGAAGGAAGATGCACAAGGATCACTACAGTTGACGGGTCATCTTGGAGATGTCATGAAAGAGAGCGCCCATATTGCCTACACGGTTGCCAGGTCGTACCTGGGCGAGATTGATCCAAGCAACCGCTTCCTCCAGAGTGCCCACATCCATGTTCATGTGCCAGAGGTTTGTAATTTTATTTGTTTTTAATGTATTTGATTACGAGTTGCAGATGTTTTGTTAGAGTAAAGGATATGCCAGGAAGGAAAGTGCTCATTAATTAAATGCCTCTCTCCGTTAAAGGCATTGTCTTTAAAGATGGTTCTCAGGTTGAGGTTTGGAGTAGGAGGTAGAACAATTGCAGTAAAGTTGAATTCTTTTACCTTTAGATTCTTTGTTTAATCTTCTAGTTTTTGTGTTGAAAGTTGCAAGCACAAGTGTTGCAGATGCTGAATTGATAAGATTTGTTAACTGTTATGAAGAAATAAAATACTAACAACACTAACACACATTGAAAAAAGTGTTAATACTACATAAAATTGATAAAGCAGGAATATAGCCAGTAGATGTTATAACTAGAAATTTATTTTGCGTATGTACACATTTTGTCAAGACCCTCCTCCCCCATGCCATACGCACCCGTACGCAAAATTCCCTAAATCCAATCACCCCTTTGCGTACGTAATATATGGATGGCCCCAACTGTAAATTCAATGACTGGTCATTTAAGTAGATTTTAAACTTATTTGTTTGGACAGGGTGCAACGCCAAAGGACGGTCCAAGCGCTGGATGCACAATAGTTACAGCTCTCCTGTCGCTGGCTACAGGAATTCCTGTGCGCCAGAACATTGCTATGACTGGAGAAGTTTCGCTAACTGGAAAGGTCCTTCCAGTTGGTGGAATCAAGGAAAAGACAATTGCAGTAAGAAGTCGAGCATTCTTCTTTTAGAAACCATCAACTATTTCAACACTTGTCTGATGTTTACAATTGCAGATTGTAAAATCGAGAATACAGCAAATATTAAATTGAAAATTTTAACATGTTGATTTTACGTGTCATAATGCTTGCAAGTGCTGTTAATAATTGCAGAAGTTGTTACTACACAGCTTGTACTTTAGCTGTTGTGAACAGAACAAAAAAGTATAGCTGTCATGTACTTTTGGGCCATCCATTTAGTATGTATGCATGTGGAGGACGGGGTTAACCCAAATGCATATGCTTGCGTATGAGGTCTACTGATAATGTACATACTTTTAGGAAACGGGGGACCTATAATTTCTATATATTGCGATCATGTAAGATGCTAGATGACCTACATAAAACCTTATCAAACAAGGCTATCATCTGTTTGACCGAGTTCAGTCAGCATTTGGGTCTTAGCGGACACTAGACAAACTTTTTAAAGTTACAAAGTTTAATATACAGGAAGGGGCCAATTTTCCTGCATACATACTAAATGAATGGCCTCTTTCCAGGCTTTTAAATTGGTTATTGGAAAAATAAAAATAGTAGAACAAACTATACAAAGTAAACTGTTTTAAACTTTGTTTCAGGCCAAACGTGTTGGTGTTAACTGCATAATTCTGCCAGCAGAAAACCAGAAAGACTATTCAGATCTGCCAAGTTTCATAACTGAAGGACTGGAGGTGCATTTCGTTCACCACTACTCCGATGTTTATAAGATAGCATTTGGATCAGCAGACATGCATCAGGCAGAGCAACAGAGCAAAGTTGCTTGAGATATATATGTAAAAACAGAAATATCATATGACTATTAGTAAAAGCAAACGGGAGAGAAGACGTTAATTATCATGTGTAGTGCAGGAATATGCCATGGCAACAAAGCAGATTCAGAAACATGTATAGCCTTTATCTTATTCCATTATCACAAAGGTACGATGAGTTGAACACATTACATGTACCAGTACGGACATTCATGTAGTGTTTTTTAAGAATCGTTATGTTCAGGAACGGACATTGTGGATAAAACACTAGTGTATAGTGTCTACAGTTGTGGCTTTCATGATGTAATAAATGCCTTGTCAACAAACGCCGATGCAAACAAGTGTCCTAAGCTACTGCTTGAACGATGAACAGTCCAGTTTTGGTCATCTGTAGGGCTGCAAGTAGAATTTGAGGCAGCTAGGCTTGTACACGTTAAGCTGCATTGGCCAAATTTTATTCTCTGTAGCGACAGCTCATAATGGCGGCTTGCCTGAAAATAGAGCATGCAATTAAAACCTTGACTTATGGCTTTGAGTTTGGTGTCCAGCCTGGGCAATTGGTATACACTTATTAGTATTCTGTTAGTTGGAAGGGTTAAATGCCAATTACTTGCTCACTCTTCAGGCAGGCCACTTGAGCCTACAAGTTTCACAATGGTTCCTATACTGATGATAATCAACTGAAAATGATAGATCATTGCACATTTTATTCTGATATTCACATTTCGTCTCAAAAACCTAACTGTACAGACAAACTAATAAACAAATGCAGTATTTTAACAGTTGAGTACCATTCATTGGGATTGTCTTTGTTTTACAATACTTGTCGAGTTTGCAAGCATAGAGTATACTTATTTAAACTAATATTACGTTACTAATAATGCTTACCCTAATAGCCATTAAATAGGCTGTCATATCATAATATTATGCTCAACAACAACATTACACAAATTTAATAAAATGTCTGCCATGAAATGGTTTTATCAGCTGTCTTCTGTCACTGGTCTTCATATAAAATTACACCTACATTCCATAGTTAACCAAGGAAAAATAATGGCTCCTTTCTCCATGCATGCCTTTATCAGCAGTATTTCCCAGACATGAACTTTCCCAGATTTTTCATGCTGCAGCACAAACCCAACACCACCAAATAGGACAACCTTTCCTAACTGGACACGAAAAACTCAATCTGAAAATGAAGAATTGATATTCAAATCCACCAAAACGGAAAGCAGAGGAATTTCAATGGAACAAGAGTTCACATTTTCATGGGTAACAGTCAGATCCTGGAACTTTAACGTCTTGAAATACCGGGCGATGGCAAAGACGTTACGCCACCTTCACCATACACGTACTTGGATCCACATCATATGTACATCAATAGTTTCAAAGCTACTTTAAAATGGAATCTTTCAGACTTGGTATCTAACACGATTTCACAACACTTAGTTACTCGGCAGTTACTAGTTTTAGAACTTTGTTGTATTCTTATATAAACAAAAAGAACATATTTAAATAATCCCTTCCGTGACGTTCTTCAGAGCAGGTTGGCAACCAGAGTGTGAAACCTGTTTAATCTTTCTCGACTCCGAATGAATCGTAGTTGCTAGGTCGTGTTTTTAGCCGCTGGAAAGTCAAATCTGTGAAGCAGTCGATTCAGAATTATCCCTGATCTACAAATCGCACAAGTACAAGCATTTCACAAAGAATGAAATTTGGATTTCAATAAGAAAATTTTAGATTCAGAACACCTGTGGTTTGCTTTGAAATTACCACTGACAAATGACATCAGATTAGACAGATTATTTAATCTAATCTAGACTTCTGTAACACCACTGTTTTAGCACATGATGTCAATTAATGGACGCGACATGGGTACACTTTCAATGCATTCCCCATCAAAAGCCGAGAGGTCCTTATACTATGCTTTACAAATATTCTTAAATACTATTTCAATCACTTTCAGTGATAAATCGTGAAACTGAAGTGTGATCATTTGTATTTCAATAAAAGATTAAGCTTTATACCTGCAATACTCATTATGTAGAAAATTATAGTTAAAACCTGAAAAATTTTTGACCACCAGAACAACTTCTAGTGAATGCTGTCTTCAGACAATTCCTTTCTGCTATAGACTGTTTGCATCGTGTATTTTGTATCTTGCGAAAAATACTGCAGTAAGTAGATTTGCAAAGATAAGATTAATTGCTGTTATAAAGTGCACCACATATATTCAGTGCACCACATATATTCACAAAGGTTCTCTGAAGTTAAATAATTACATACCCGGAGTGTTTAAGTTGAGACAATAGTGTCTTATGGCCATCATTTACACTACAAATGTTAATTAAATATTCTTTTGAACTAAAAACAAAATGAAGTTGACAGTTTAAAAGGTAAAATTATATTAAATTAATTAATGCTAGTGTTAAGACTTTTAAAAGTAAACCAGTAACTCAATAAAATATTGAAATTCTACGTTATTTATAAAAATCAATTCAAAACTAATACTGAAGCATTCAGCCCAAATTATACATGTATCCATGTAGATATGTATACACATACAGTAGATGCCACTGACGCGCATAACGGATATGAGCATAATTCGCTTATCTGCATAGAAGCTGGCGGGTCCCGTTTTAATATACGGTATTTCAATAGAAGACAACTCTGGGTATATGCGTATCGCATAAGTACATAGCCAACTACAAACCCATATGCACTGGTCTGTGTATATCAATGCCGTTTTAATTGCATAGAACAATCTGCCCACCTAGGCAGTTGGCCCCTGGACTGCAAACTCTGGCTGTCGAGTGGTTTGTCTTAGCCAATTTTACAGAGTACATGTCATGTGAACTTATCATATGTCGGTTAAGTGCATAGGTTCAAGGCAGTCCCCAGGCTATGCACTTAGTGGCATCAACTATTTCACTTCAAGTGGCAAAAGAAATAATTACAGTTTACAAATTTTTAAATAGTAAATCTACGTAAGATCTCAGATGAAAACTCCGGTGCTGCATAAGCAGAATTCCTTATTATCATTATTATTTTTATTACAAAAAATTGTAGCACGCACAAGGTCACACAGAAAAGTTAATTCAAGGCTCGGTTAGTCTTTCACCAGGTATTGACCAATTAGACATCTAGATGGTTAAAGCCAGTGTTAAATAGCACGATCTGAAGAGTCTTATCATAGGTAGTACTCTGACAATGTTACTTACATCAGACGACATTTCTGATTTGATTTTCTCAAAGCATTCATACATATATACACTCTGAAAAACAAAAATGTAACAATAATCAACAAGAGCAAAACTAAAACTTCCAAAGCATCATCATATGCCAGGTACATGTATTTGTAATATATCAATTAATAAACACCTTGATCATATCAAACAAGGGGCGTTCGATATGTAGTGGTTACAATGCTGGACTGTCAATTGACAGGTCGGGAGTTCAAATCCCCACCAGGGCAGAAAGTTGGTTCAAGATTTCAGCTCCCCTTAGCCAACTCAGCTATGAGTACACTGTCAGTGAGAAGATGAGATGGCAACTGGCCAACCACCCTCATATGCCGAGGCTAAGAAAATGAAGTCGCTAACACTTCACACCCATGGCTGCCTCAGGACTAGCTTAAGGGACTGCTCTTTTTCTTCATATCACAGCAGCAGAAACAAACAGCACAACAAGAAACTAAGGAGTTATCTTGAAGTGGTGCTACACAACTTTGTCATTACAATTACATCAACCCAAGTCATTGACATCGAAACAAGTGACTTATGGCATTATGCTTGGTAAACAGTAAACAGATACTAGTGACAAATGAAAGCAACAATCCCAAAACTGCAATACAGTGTAAACTCGTTACCGCGAAGTCATCGGGGACATGCCTTATCGCAGGCCTTGTGTAAAAGGGGATAATGCTGACAGTCAATAGTATGACACATAATGACTGAGCATGACATACATAGTTCGTGAATATTCTGATCCACCGTGGCTTTCGACCATCACGATGATATTGAAAATTGAAAGACGTTCCATCGCTATCGACTTCGTACTGCTGTATATCAGCCCACTGGAATTCAATGACCTGTGCCTAAAACACAAGCAGAACAGGTCAGAGGTCATTCAAGCAGAACAGGTCAAGCTACTGTGAACTCTAACGGTTCTGATTGCTGCTTCCATACAGCAATTCAGAGACATTGTACCTTCTCAAGCATTAGAGCTACTGGTACTGGCTTCCACTCAAAGTTAGAACCTAACTGCAAGAAAAAGCGAGGTGGACATTTTCAGCTGATATTAAGATGCACCAGCGTACAGCAGTAAGATAGCCACGTGTCAACGCTGTTGGAGGTTCTTAATGAACCCCATAAATTTATTTATTTTATCTATCAAGGAAATTTATATAGCACAACTCAAGAAATATAATAAGAAAACTAATGGCTATCTTGTTGCTGTACGCTGGTGTATCTAAATATGAGCTGAAAATGTGCTGGCCTAAATTATGTTAAATGTCACTAAGAACAAACACTCATCGGTTAGCAAACATTCAGAGCCCAACCACCAGATTCCCAAGTAGAATTGACAAATCCTGAAGCACATAGAATCAAGGATAAGGAACAATGATAGGTGATGATGCGATTCACAGCCAATGGCCTGTGATTGTCTCATCATCCAGCAGTTCCTCACATATGGAAGACGATGTCGTACCTGGAAATCTTTCAAACCACCAGATACTTGCAGGACAAGTATTCGCTGCACACCGAACAGTAGATAGTCAAGACAAAATTTCATACATATACACATGAGTGTTAAAACTGAAACACTCATGTGTTCAGCATCTAATAATACTCGTAATCATAATCTCCAAATTTCTAAAACACGACTCTAAAGCTAAGTGTGAAGCACCAGCTTATTCACGAGCACTGCACCGTATCAGAAGAGTTGTCCAGAAATCGATGTCCATTGGTGGTCCGAGTCCGGTTGCCAGAGACCAGAGACGCAGAGCAGCTGTTACGGAGGGTTTCACTTAGAACGACAAAGCTTGAAAGGCAGAGTATCAGATGGATTAGGGTAGAAATTGCATTTTCTGGCATGCCACTTACCTCAGATGTTCCATCTTCTTTGCAGGCTTGAAGTTTAAAAGCGTTTACTCCTACTATTGCTGCAACATGACCCTCTTTTCGTGCGTCACAAGCACAGTGTGGGAAGAATATGTCACCATAGCCATCCATCTGTGACAATGCTTCCACATACTGAAACGAATGAAGACGCAAAAAAGCTAGTTAAATGAAAAAAAAAATTTAAAAAGGAGAAATGTATTCTAAAGAAGTTAAATTTGAAAATGTCAAATTACTAAAGAGCCACAACAGACAAATTTTAACTGAAAATATAATTTAAAGTGATATATGTATTAAAAACAGCAAAATCTTGAAAACAAAGAAATAGTCTTATAACAAAATATTTAAAAGACTAATGCTGGTAATCTTTAAGATAGAAAATGTTAAAACTGAAACATGCTAAATAAAAAACAGAAGCTGTGAAAAAAAACTGTCAAATTGAAAAAATAAAAATAAATAAAAAATTGAAGGTCTTAAAACATTTAACTGTTTAAAAAGACAAACCTCGCGCTTTTTTCCAGCATCTTTCAGTGACTGGAGTTCTGGAAGAGCATCTGATAAATCAATGTGTTCCCGACTGACTTCCTCTAAGGCCTGTTCAGAAAATAATCAAACAGCCTGTTTTTTACTTGGGTGAATTAATGAAAAAATCTCACTCATGTGTTCAGCATCTAACTATACTTTACCAGCAAACATTCAGTAATATTTTGTCTGTAGATATGCTAACCAGCCAAATTATATGGTGTGTTACACATTGACACAAAGGCAACACTGGTGTAAAACCTAACCTAAAAATTCATTGAAAAACATGGCTGATCCACTGTGGTTGCAGTTAAACATGCTTGAAGCAACATGGTTGCAACAAAACATGGTTGATGCCACATGGTTGCAGCAAAACATGGTTGATGCCACATGGTTGCAATAAAACATGTTTGATGCAACATGATTGCAACAAAACATGGTTCCTGTAAGTTTAACATGGTTGATTCAACACGGTTGCTATAAAACATGCACATAGTTGGATTACTCATTTTCACATTCCATATGCAAACCCTCATTTAAATTTCAAATTTTGGGTCAGTGATGAAACATAGCTATGACACTGTTATGGATTGATGGTACTTGTGGGTCAGTTAACTCATTCGCATAAAACTGCAGTTGCTACGCATGGACCATCCAAATGCAGTAACCTTAAGTTTCAACCGTCACCAACCTGATAATATATGAGGTTAAGCGCTCTTTCATCACAGCAGGCGGCCCGTTCCCGTGTAAGGGAAAATACCCACTTCCTCAACGCAAAACATGAACTGGTGTCATTCGGAGGCATGCACGTTTCCATTAGAATGTTGTATGGCTGTTCTTGTGATTGCAGCTTACGTTCTACAAACCAAAAAGTTACAGCAAACAATCTAAAATTTTGCACATTTCTAATGAGCTGCTTTTCGTAACGAAACTTTCTGAAAAATTCTGTGTTCAGTCCTTCAAGTGATAATTTTTGGAAGCAATTGGTGTGGAGAACTTTTAGAGTGCAGGTTTAAAGATAAACCACAACGCCTAAGATTCATCTGTTTCAGCTAAATAACCCACCATAACCTGCCTTTCAGCTTCCTAACCTATACAATTTCAATTCAACTGAAGCGCCATGCATCATGACAACAGCGCTATGAATTTTGACCGTGGCTTCACTTAACTAAGTCATTAATTCAAATAACAAACACAATCAAAATATTGATAATTTCATAGACCTCTGCATATGCTGTTCATCTGTAACACTAACTCGTATTTTAAAATAGTTTTTGTTTACAATAACAGGTTTTGGCTGCTAAGCATAGACACATAAAATGATTTATTGTTAGACCACTAATTAGGACCCTTATCATCAGTAGCTTGCCTCTCTTTGAAGCACTGCCCTTTCTACAATTCTGTGAACTGTCCCAGTTGTGTGCTCCTCTCAAGACTATGTGTAACCCAAAATTCAGTGGGTGAAGCTCAACTTCCACCGTTCTAGTCCATGTCCAAGTACATAGGTTTAATGATGGGCACACTTGTGCTTCTTATTGCTCAAACAACACATTATGTAACTCGAATGGTGCACTTTCAAGTTCCCCACTTACAGTTTTAGTACTGGTACTCGTAAATGCATTAAGATTTATAAATTTATTAGCCTTCTTATTTTATGAACTCACCAAAACCAAGATCGTCTAATTCAAACAAAGCAAACACCGAGCTGGAAGATGGACCGAGACCAATTTTATTTACAAGAGTCTGCAAAAAATTTAAACATAACTAATTACATGCAGTCAAAATTTCAGATTATATAGACACTGTAGAATGAATTTAAAATTTAAAGTTCTTAAAGGCATGGCCTCATTGTTTTAATACAATTTCAGAACTAACTAAGTTTACTTTTTAAATATATTAATCACAGCTTAATCTTCCTGATCTTCAGGCAGCAATGGAGAGGACAACACACTCATATGCCAAGGCTAAGAAAAATTAAGTTGGCAACAATTCATACCCATGGCTCTCTCTCAAGGGACTACATATTCTTCTTCATCTTCTTAGTCATCCTCATCATCTCTACTATAACATCCATATTTAAAAATATCTACCAAAACCCAGTCATCCTCAATGTTGTAATGATCATGACACTCACAACTGCTAAAATCACTGTAATCTCTGCCATCATGATTATCACCATCATGATCATTATGATCACAACGATCACCACCATCATAATCAATCGCCACCATCTTAATTTTCAGCATATTCCTCCTACTCATCATAACTGACCATCAAACACACTGCCTTACCTGAAAAACTTCATCTGCAGTAGTGTGTTTATAAATTCTCAAGCTGACCGAACTGTGATCAGGGAGGAGTATTTTAATTTCCACACGACCTTGGGATGTCTGAACCTGGAAATATTGAGACTTAAACATCAAACTTCCAAGAAACAGAAAAAAGATTTCAAATAGGAGGCATAAGCAGCAGTAGATTCACATGGTCTGTGAAGAAGTTACACCCCAAAATATGCCCAACTGAAATGCAGGGTAACCTTTGGTATTTGCTAACATTATAAAGGCCCAACTTCATGGAGTTGCATATGCAAGATAAGAAGCCATGTCATGTAAGCGATTTCAAGCCATCAAAAGCAACAGATTTATGTGAAGGGAGTCAAGTAGAAGCTATTAGAAAGTACATCGGAAAAACATATTAAACTAAATGTGTGCAATCTAATGGAAATTGTGACAGCAAATATAATTAGAAGCAACTGGAAACACATCCAGTGATAACAAACCTTTTACCAATCAACCACTGAAAACCAAACAAACATATCGTAACTGAAAAGGATAACAATTCACATATCTGACAGACAATATCCTAAATAAATCTAGAAATTTCAACAGATTTATATATAGTTTAACACTTTAACGACAAGTTGCATTGTTTTCCCAGTCAGTGTTAATGGAAATAGGTAACAGTGCAGTGCTGTCTTGCTTCTTATCTTGCTCACGCAACTTCATGAATTGAAGTTGGGCCTATTGAATGTTAGAAACAATGACAGTGCAGTGTAAGCCTGGACCAATTCTGTTTCTCAGAGTTACAAATGGTACACAGCGATGGGCCACATGTATGTGTTGACGGAAGCCAAATTTTACTATATTCAGCATACGAAGGTAGTTGAACAGTGCAATGACAGTAATCACAGCCTATCACCAAATTGCAGCAGTGCAATATTTAACGCTCTAAAAGCTACAATCTTTCATCAACCTATGGCCAACAAGTACAGAATTCTGTTGGTTTTGAACCAGATTAACAAGTGGCAGTTCCTCACCCTCAGTCATGTAGCCTCAACCAAGTTTAATATATCTGCCTCGAATGACATCAAGCGTAAAACATCTGTGCATGCTGTCTAGTAGTCCTACACAGAGAAATATAATCATGTCACGGTTCAAATCAAGCAACAAATGAGACACTCACTGTGTTATTGGTGCCTGTTGACAGGAATTCACGCATGATATCACATTCTGCTACCACACGTGTTGTACAAACTACAAAAACCGACATTCCAACAACCACTGATTATCTCTAAGCTGCCTCTTCCATCAGCCACATACAACTTACAGCAATCTTATTTGCTTATTATACAGTAGTCTCTGCATCATGGGATTGTGAAGGCACAACCTTCACTATCCTATACAATATCAGAAGTTCTGACTGGCATGTTAGCAATAAGCGGCTGATTTGGCACAGCCTGTTATTGCTAACATGCCAGTGTTTGACCCATGCTTTTGTAGCTTAACTAAATTAGTGAGTGAATCAATCAATCAATCAATCAATCAATCAAATTCGTTTATTCAATACATTAAGCTGACACAGACGCAACTTAGACAATCTAGAGTGATGTGTCCTGTAACCAGTAAACAAAGTTTCTCTTACACTTGATTATAATTTTTGAGCTTTCAATTCAGTAAAAAGATTATTCAGTCAAAGGACCATGACAAAAATGACATGAAAACATTTTTTGATATCCATAACTCTTAATTACCTTACCATAACAACAGCTATTGATAAAAAAGTCCAATGAGCAACATCCTACCATATTCCCGATATGAGCAACATCCTACCGTATTCCAGATATGTCTCGAGACCCCGTCTGCGTGCGTCAAGCTGCTGCTCAGAAAGCTGGAAAAGCTTCTTCCCAGGGAATTTTGGAAAGGAAAAATCGGAGAATTCCTGCTTTAGTAACGAATGCAGTTTTGCAAACTCCCGATAACGGCGAGAGCAGATATGCCGACCAGCCATGTAGATGTTGAAAACCTACAAAACATTCATCGAATTTCATGTTTGCCCTTGCACAGCATTAGCCTTTCACAACTCTGGACATACCCTTTTGTTTAAAAAGAATAACTACATATTAGCAGGGGTCGATATTAGTAAAGTAATCATTTGTTTATAACAGTATATGGCATTGTAAAGTAATCATTTGTTTATAACAGTGGTCCACAGTTCATGCGAACACCTCAGCTGCACGAAAGTATGCATTCTTGCAGCTAAAACAGCAATGGCAATTCACAAAGCAACAAGACTTATTGTTCTTCACGTTTTAAACTTGACAAAAGACTTTTATATAACACATTCAGGCCCTTAGCCAGCCATCTGTCCACCCGTCCTTTGGACGGGTGAAAATTATTTTGGATGGGAATAAATTGTGCATGATTCTCCTCCAGAACCATCCAGCTTCTTCTCTAGAGCCACTCCGAGCATTCGTGTGACAGTTCTGTAAGGAGCAGAGGTTGATACTAGGCTCTGCAAACAGCAGAGGGGCATTGCAGTTGGACTCGTACGGCGGCGGGACTTCGGGCGGTCACAACTTTTTATGCTCATGGCGTCGGGCAGTCACAACTTTGAATGCTTTTGGACAGGCTACTCTGTATTTCTGGCTAAGGGCCTGCACACATTAAATCAGGATTTCACTTGGTTATGTCGAAAAAACATACTTCTACAAATGCCTTACCACAAATCGTTCTGAACCATGCTCAGCTGTCTGGTAGTCAGGGACAGAAATCGGAAGAGACCGCTTTTCTGAGTAGTCAATGACTGAACCGCCAGACGAGTCATCACTTGGGTCAAGCCGCTCACACAGGTGTCGAGGCATGGATATTACTGAAACAAGCGGACAAATCAGAAGCTGTAATCATTAGTTCAAGGTGTCATACATGGAAAAGCAAGTACTACAGTATGCTGCAATAAGTAATTGTAATTGTATTTGTAACCAAACACTTATATAGCGCCAATCAGATCAGCGATGCTCTCAACTCGCATCAATGCCAGCAGTGACAAAAGGAAGGTTTTCAGGCGTCTACAGAACTGGGGAGGAGAGAGGGCAAGCAGCTCTTGGCAGACAGACAAGTGGAAACAGTTCCAAGCATAGGCAAAGCTCCTGTAAAGTATGGCAACTCTACAGCTAGTCTTGACTACAGTTCAGTAGAGTCATCTGGATATTCATGTTCAATTGATAATTCTGGTACATTTCTGCTGACATTTCAAGAATCTGTATCAGTAGCAACCCTAGCAAACAGCAACAAAATAACACCATACACTGCAGTGGGAAGATCAGGCAGCAAGAGATGGAACTGGCCATCTATCCCCATCTTCCATGGCTAAGACAATGAAGTCGCAAATGCTTCACAATTAATGAAGTCGCAAATGCTTCAGACTTATGACTGCACCTCGGAGTTAGCTTGAGCTATTTTACATCTCCTACTGGATTTTTGCAACTGAACAATTTAAAAAAAAGCCATTAGAATTTTTCCTCATAAAATATAATCAGCAAAGAACAATACAGGCAGCTAAACAAGAGCATGATCACCAATCCCTGTAAACTGCTTTCAGAATATTCTTTTTTAGTTACATCGATTGATTCATTCATTTCACTCATCAGCTCATTGCTTTCTTAATGACTTCATGCGTCATTTCATTCGTCAAATCATTTACCAATTTATTTGTCAATTCATTTGTCAATTCATTCATCAATTCATTCATCAGTTCATTCGTCAATTCATTTACCAATTCATTTGTCAATTCATTCATCAATTCATTTACCAATTCATTTGTCAATTCATTCATCAGTTCATTCATCAGTTCATTCATCAATTCATTCATCAATTCATTGATTATGCATTGATTGATTGATTCATTCATTTAATTCATCAGTTCATTCATCAGTTTATTCGTCAATTGATTGATTGATTGATTGATTTCACTCATCTGTTCATTGATTGATTGATTTATTGATTTAAATCATCTGTTCAAACATCAGTTTATTCGTCAATTCATTCATTCATTCATTCATTCATTTCACTCATCAGTTCATTGCTTTCTTAATGACTGTACAACATCTACATTGAAACAGTGAGGCCAGCACGAACTGATCTCACTGACCTGTAAGTGTCAGAGTATCTCCTCCAGAACGAATGAGATCAACAACCTGCTTGTGCGATGCACCTTCAACATTCACCCCATTTCTAAAGTGGAGAAAATATCAAAGAGAACAAGAAGATTTGTATATAACCCAAAACAAACCTGTAAAATACATGTTCACATTGTGTAGCTTAATGTCTGTATATTCTGTAAATTCCAAACAGCGGCATCTGCCAATGCCAGGTGGGTTGGAAGAGCGATTTCCCACAGTTGCAAGAAATGGGATTGGGGATTTACCATGCATGATGGCCAGAAGTGGGGATTTACCAAGAATGATGCCGATGTATATAATAAATTAATTTACAGTTCTGAGTGATTCTGAGCCTCTTATAATTATGTAAGTTGGCCAGAGTGGAGGGGTTTGTTCTCCCATTCCAGGTGTGGTTAGACAGCACTGATTCCAAAGACAGCCATTCACTGCAAGTAACAATAGTTTCACATCTAATTACTTTAATAGTCACTGGTAAGCAAATGGTCACAGCACTTCAGCAGCACACTCCTTCAACGTATTAGATTAGGATTCTACCCAAACCCAGTATTTAATATATTCAAGAAAAACACTAAACACCTACACATTGTCAGATTGAAAACAAGAAAGAATACTCTAAAAGTTTAAGGTTTTAATACTGCACAAATTAGTTTTGAAGTTACTTTCAATTCTATTCAATAACGCTTTATCATATATCATGAGCTTTCTTTCATCATGCATAAGCTCTCATTGCTTTTCACATCTCTTACTGTCAGTAGTACGAATGCAATTCGTATAATTATTGCCAGTGCGAATAACCGAAATAAGAAGACATTGCATTTGCCATTTGAAACATTTGAATGCCGCGACTAGCCGGCTCAGTAAGCTTTAAGCAGTAAGCTTTTATGTTAATGAATTCTAACGGAGCCAACAGCTTTATCACAAGCTTGCTGCTGGGTAAATAATCCGGTAAACGTACGTTTTAGCGTAATTAATTATTGGACGAAATGTCCACGTATGCTTTAGCGTAATTAATTATTGGAAGATGGATGAGCGATGAAAATAGAAATCAAACTGGAAGCTGGATGAGCGATGAAAATAGAAATCAAACTGGAAGCTGGATGAGCGATGAAAATGGAGATAAAACGAGAAGTTGGATGTGCGAAGTAAATAGACCTCGAACTACAAGCTCTATCAGCGATGAAAATGTGTCATATTAAAACTTAAAATAGAAGGTGAATGTGCGATGAAAATGAGCCAAAACTGGAAGCTGGATGGATGAACGATTAAAACGTGTAATTTTAAAACTAAACTAGAAGCTGGAAGGTCGATGAAAACATAGTTCAAACGAGAAACTGGATCAAATAATTATTTACGCTATTCGTTTTTTCGAAATCCTGCCAATAATTAATTACGCTAAAGCGTACGTTTACCAATAATCCTTTACTAACTTTTTAAATGCTCAACGCATTTCATTTTTTGCGTTCTCCTAGAAATGCAAGTTCTATTAAGCGAAGATACCATCGTCTAGTAACATGCAAAAAACTTTATTGTCTTGCGCTCGATATTAATTCACTTCCCAGGGTCAGTAAGTAAATCAAGGGTTTCTTACACTTCAAATATTCGGTCGCCCTTCCTGATTCCACATCGTTCAGCTGAACCCCCGGGTAAGACGGCGCTTACGTGCTGCATCGGTGCGTACAGCTCCCCATTGATGGAGCGCAACTGACCACCCTCGCTCACTTGACCACGAACATTGAACCCAAATCCAGTCTCAGACTTTGTGATCACTACTCTTCGTGGTCCAGCAAGGATTTCGTAATTGCTATCGGGTGATCGCGAACCGCGTAAACTATCCTCATCGCTGTCGGCCATTTTATCGTTGATCAACCTTTTTCTTCCATCTGCAGATTACATATTTTGCAGATACCAATCTCAACATGACGTCATTCTTATACGCAAATCGGCATTTATTTATGCGTTAAATTTTTAATACGGCGTTAAAAAGCATCGCATTAACTAATAAAAGCCCCACTTGCATGAAAGAAATCAGTAAATGCTTGCGCTTGTATAAAATGTACGCAGTTTATATGTGATACTTAAACATCTAGTCTAAAGTACAACTTTGAATGGAGACAGTGCTACCTCAGAAATAAAACAGAGAGCGAGACATCCTAAAGCTTCTTCGCTGAACACGATGGAAATTCATTTCAAGGACCCGGAAAATTTGCTTTGCTGTGCGATCTCGTGCCTGCCTCACAGGTACAGGAATTTTCACTGATTCTATTGTGTCATGAAGACCCAAAGAAGGAATGGCACAGGAGATGGAAGAAATGAAAATATAAATGCTGTTGAGAGTTAAAAATTTCTTTTACCGTCTCCTGTGTCTAAGGTTGCCTATAGGCTTCTCCCAAGTTTTATTAAGTTGTGTGTTCTTTTTCATTACCTGCACAACTTTAATTTCATATTTTGTGTGTTAAAGTCTCCATGTTCCACTACTGCTCAGAACTAGGTTGAGGCTTCATATGAGAACTGCTTTGTGTTTAGGTAGATCAGGAGCAAAAAGACAGCAAATTGTGCACATGCAGGTTAATCTATTTATACTAGACAGGACATTTAATTTACCTCTTTTCCTTTCCAACTTATGGTTTAATTTAATGCCAATGTGAAAATTGGATTTATTAGCACTTTTCCAATGTTGTCTTGTCTGCATCATGGTCAAACTGCACACTTATATAACACTCTGTTAATTAGAACTACTTTTATCTACAAATTTTTCCTCTGTGAACATTACACATCGATATAAATAATTATTGATAAATTAATTATATGCACATTGATATAAATAATAGCTCCTGACTGCACTACTTTTATCTACAAATTTTCCTCTGTGAACATTACACATCGATATAAATAATTATTGACAAATTAATTATATGCACAATTGCACATCGATATATATAATAGCTCCTGGCTGAACTACTTTTATCGCAATTTTTCCTCTGTGAAAAATCGTCTTCATTCCATAGCTTTCCTCTGCTCTCTCTGCATGCTTTTATTCCATGTCAATACTGAGTACATGTACTTAGCATCAAGCCTGAATCATGTTCCAAGTTGCTTGGGTAAAGGTGATGCAGAATTGAACTTGCAATTTGAATCTGTAACATGTCATTTTAAAGATTTGCCATGGATTAAGAGTATGCATAAAATTTTCTAAATTTTTTTGGTAAAACACTCAGCCATATCTCCAGACTTATCTAAATATATTTTTTATGGACATAGGTATATTTCTAGCTTCAGTTTCTTAAGGAGATAATATCATATGTAATTCTATTCTTCCAGTAGGATTTCAATTCCAAGCATTTTACTTTGTTCTTAAGTCTTACAGAAATCGTGCTGTAGTTTCAGTTCCAGTATCTTATCAAATGAAGCCTCAAGTTTAGTGTAAATTACTGATGTTTCTAATGTGGTTCAAAGCAGATAATTAAACTGTTGATTTAAACATATTTCTGGCTTCAGTTTCCCAATGAGATCATAGTTCTACTCTTCCAGCTGAATTTGATTTCCAAGTATTTGTATTATAGAAATCCTGTTGTGGTCTTAATTGTAGTCTCTTTTCAAATGTGAGCCTAAAGGTTTGCAATAAACTGTTTCTGTTCTGGTTCAACTCAGGTCACAAAAACTGTGTCCTTGTTGGGCATTTCAGTTGACTGCATGCTAGAGTGATCCCCTTCACCAGACTTCTCCTCGTTGTCCTGTTTTTTCATATGACGATGTAGCTGCACCTAAGAAGTCAAGCAAAGAAATGAGAATAACAACTAAATGCAGAGCTTTGGTATTATAAGCAAGCAAGTATATTCTTTATTTTACCATTTGCATACCCACACTCTGGTGTACATATTCCTCTTCCTAAATACTGTAAGGGGCCTATTTGTGAGGTAAAAGCTTTCTAAAACAACCACTTTGAGGCAGTCATCTGTATCATCAAATGCTTCAAGCCAAATTGTTGTAAAAATAGATAATAATTATTAGCATCTATTGTGTAGTCTACGTCTGCTTTAATGTTCAATAGAGAGCTACTCCAACTAATTAAATTATAAAGGCAGAAGATGCTTGTATCTTGATTACCATAAGTTTGGTCAAGGAATTATAATTAAAACTAAGCGATTCCATGTTAATTTAAAAGAACAAACAAAAATTGATTGCAACTTGGAGCATATATTAATAGGTAGGCTAAATGCTTCCAAGTGTGAGATCAGTTGTATACATGCAGTTGACTCACTGTGTCTTAAGACTTGTTTAGTTTCTCTTGCCATTAATATTGAAGAACCTTATAATATACCTGCAGTTGAAGTCTACTTTTAAAGAATAGTTCTTTCCAGCCAATTTCTTTTGCCAGTGACCACAGGTCCTTCATTTTGGTTTCCCCGTTATAATCAGAATAGAGTTTCTGCCACAGATCATTACTCCCACTTAGCTGCACAAAGAACAGATTTTAACTTAATAAACTGAAAACATGTGCAACCTGGTTGTTTGTCTGGTTTCACCACCCTAGAGCAAGTATTCTTGTATGCACCGGTGTCTAGATATTTATGTTGTGCCTTTTCAGAACATATACATGTACAATACATTTCCACATATATATATATATATATATATATATATATATATATATATATATATATATATATATATATATATATATATATATATATATATATATATATATATATAGTATACATATATATATACATATATATATATATATTGAGTTATTAAACCTCATTCCTGTGCAGGTGAGTAACTGCAAGGAACAATAATCTTCCTGACCAAGTGAATAATGTGCCATCTCTTGAGTCATTCAAATCACAGCTTAAAACCTACCTTTTTAAACAAGCGTCATGCTTATTTAAAAAGGTAGGTCTTGACTTTTCGAACTCATGTAGGCCTAAAGTGCTCTTTCCTTTGGCCTTTGCAGTGCTATGGCGCTATATAAATCGTCTTATTATTATCATTAACAAATAAGCATCAAATAAATTATTTAGGCCTAGTCTTGAGAAGCACCTTTGACAGGTTCCTAGAAGATCATATAGAAAAATTCATTTACATATATACTACCTTTTTCACTAAAAAGTAGAATTTGCTACTGATACTCTTTGAAGTAAACAAGATATGCATACGTGTGTGAAGATATTTTTATTTAAGAACCTCAGCTGCAGGACTCTGCTTGCCAAAACAAAGAAAACAAAAGTTGCTATCATAGGCAACTGTTGCTCAGATCACAGGAATGATCTCCATTAGCAATGGAGTCCCATTCATGGTTGTTAGCTGATTACGTTTATTCCCTATGCAGTTTTGTGCCCAAATCTCCAATTTTCTAAAGTGCCACTGTAAAGCTAAGCACTCAGAATGCCCAAACCTTGGCCTAATTATATTTAAAGGGTTTATTAATTTTTCCCTAACTCACACAGATTGCCTATAGGTTTACTGCGTACTGTCATGAACATAATGTTAGTATGATTTACCTACAAGCACAGCTAATTTGATCTAACTGCTTCAGTCTGCTTATCAGCACAGCAGCAGCAGATGGTACATGGGTGAGAACATTAAGAGAATCTAATTTCTGCTGCACCTAATTGAGCTGCAGCAGATATGTTTAGGTTCCATTGATCCAGCAAAGCAACTGCCATTGGCATGTACCTCCAAGAACTGCTTCGAGACAAGAGATATTCTTGGAATATCTTGCAGATCAATGAGCCTAAGTATTCGAATGAGAAGACTTCGAGGAAGACGAGGAAGGTAATCAATATGGCCCGAGGCCAGTCCTCGTATGTAATCAACCATGTTCTTTCCAAACACTCTGCGTATCTCGCCTACAAAAGAAAGTCAATTCTAAAGTTAGAGTTGACAGATTAAGCAGAGACCAAACGTATTTTGAATCACAATTAGAGGCTGTTGCAGTTCTAATTTTTTGTTAGCAAACAGGTTACTATAGATGTTTTACAGCTGACTATTATAATAGTGTTAAGTTTTTGTGTGCATGCGTATGTGTGCATTGGATAACCTTGTCCAATATCGTCCTAACATTATCCAACATTGTCCCAATTGGTGTTTGATGGCAGACGCTGAAGCTATATGGCAACGCTAGATCCTACATTACAGAGGGAATCATCTATTATAATAGGTTTCTGTTATAAGCACATACATGATTGTCTAGAATTCCCTGAAATATGACAAAGTCTGATTTCGATGATCACTGCTTTTAAGATGGTCGATATTAATTTGGATTAGACCTAATTACTTTGTATTCTTTCATCATGCAGGAAGTCTTCATGTGTCTCTTTGGATTCTCCTGGTCTCACTCGAGCTTCATGTCGCAAAGACACTTTCCACCATCGAAATATAACCTGAAAATTATTATATCAAGAACAAATTCATTAAATGCTTCATGATATTAATTATCTCTGGTCAAAATGGGCAGTCATCACTCATCGCTCATCAATTAAATTCCTAATCAACTGCATATATTTCATTTCTAATTACTTCATAATTATATCGCATTCATTTACAATTTTTAACAAAATTTCTTCAAGGTGTATTTGTGTTAAAATATTACACATCATAAGTCTATATAGGCCTAATCCATAAAATGTTTACTGTATCGTACAGTACTTAGTATACTACGCTGAAATACGATTGGGACCTAATTGCATACGATAACTCGGTGCTGCAAAGAAGATTTAGGCACCAACGATCTCATTTGTCTGGCTAGACAACATGATCCTACTGAAAGTTATCAATTGGGCCTGTTACCTGATTGATTGATCAATTGATTACCTGATCTTTGGAAACAATTATTTGGTGATAATCTTTGGATGGACTTGGCGCAACGTTCGCATGAGTGTACAGGACGCCGTCTGGTGCTATTAAAAAGTTGCCGTCCGCCATTTTTAATTTCGAAACGATCTAATAACCAAAGATGAAGTATTACCTAAGAGGTAGTCGCGGAACTATAGACGCACAGAGGATGCGCCATCATATTTTTATTAGTAAGTAAAGTAAATATATTCTTTATTAATAGGCCTACTTTTCTGTAAGAGACGTTGCATGAATAAAAACTTACGATTACGGGGATTATTTAGGCACGAGACTAATTATAGACTGAATTCCATTGCCATGTCATCGCCTATATCGACATGTCTGAATTTATTTGATGGATTTGATAGATCCACTCTATAAGTGGGAATAAAAGGCGGTGTGGACAACAGGCTAAGTACGAGCGGCGAAACAGTTGGCAGAAAATCGTTAATTTCTTCCGCAACCTGCATAATAAGCAGATGCGGATTTAGGATCGGTGGGGGAGGTGCTGCGAGGACGTATGCCTCTGAACCAGACAGAGGGACTTCCAGACACATTTTACGCTCTTAGCTCTTAGCTTCAAGTCTTGTATTCAGCAAATCCTCTGTAGGCCTAGGCTTATATAAGTATAGGCCTACATAATATTCAGCATATCCTCTGTATATATGTAAGTACACATAATCGATTAAATTATATACACTGACGTAAACTTGTCCAAAATATTGGGGGGGGGGGGTGGGGGGTGGATTTGGCTATTCATTCTACACTTCTTGCATTGGGTGTACACTGTACAGTCCATCTCCATTATTTGGGGGGCACGTGCCCCGGCTGCCCCCGAGTCTACGCCTATGATTATATATCATGGGTTGAAATAATATAGACCTACTAATGTATCTAAATATATATTTATGTGCATATGTAGGCCTATATATATATATATATATATATATATGTATATATATATATATGTATATATATATATATGTATATATATATATGCAGTATTTTGGTTGTCAGAAAAAAAGCTGGAGTGTCGAAAATTTTACAGATTATCAAAGTACACGAACGCAGTTTAAAATCTAATGTAAATATGTTGCTTACGAAACCAACTGACGACTCATGAAACATTTCATTTTCCTAATCCCCCAAAATCTTTTTAGCTGAAGTGATTAGAAGAAGAACTAGGGGTTTGAACCTCCCAACCACAATAACAAACACTATAATTCTTTATTGTTTTGTTGTTTTTCGGTTTTGGTTGTTGCTTCTGCCTCTTTGGCGTAATAAAAGTGTTCATAATACTGTATGTATGTATATTAGGGTGTCCCAAAAATATTTTTTGTTGAATTTTTATATGCAGTCCCTCTGAAAAGTTTCTTTATGGTCCCATAATAACACCTGTAAAATGTTATGACATTTAAAAAATATTTAGGGGTCTCCCAAGACTCTCAAATTTCCCCATATTGGCATAATTTGCGCCCGACGCGTACATTTTCTAAACGCTTTTATAGACATCAATCTTGGATCCCATGATAACATGTTAAACACCATTGGAAAGCACTTAAATAGCAGAATCTACAAGTATGTATCTTTACTGGATATTATATGTATGGTTTTACGATCAAATAGTAAAAAAAAATTAAACAAAACTTAAGATTTTTGGACTTTTGCAATATCAGTTATTACCACTAATAGTTAGGAGTAATCATCAGTACAAATCTGTGATATTGCAACAAGCTCTGGTTTCTCCAGCTCCTCCATACCTTCATCTGCTTATTCTTCATCATTGATTACACATTCACCTGCTTAATTCTTCATTTCTACAATCTACATTCTACATATTTACATGACTGCACTTAGAAAAGTCTTGCCTATGTCAACAACTTCAACCACTTGTAGAAGAAACTGTTTCTGTTATTCGTTATTGTTGAACATACTGTTACATACTGTATACATACTGTTACATACCGTATACATACTGTATAAGAGCAACACAACGTTCAGCACTCTCATTCACACATGCCAAGTTATTAACAAACTCACAAACGATCTTATATGATTGGCTTTCGAGCCACTCTGCAACTGGAATATCGAGAAAACTGCCGTCGATATCGGTAGCTCGGAAGAAGCTTCGAGAAATAGATAATTCCGTCATTGTGCGGGGAAGAGACTGAACCACATGCAATCCTTGATCATCTTTCATTGGTTGAGATAAGCTGTGCTTTCTCTTCAGAAGACAGATGCTGAGAGAAGAGAGAGGGGTTCACTAGCTCTTGGCTTAGGTACCAAGAATGACGCTGTATCACCTTCAGTTCTGTGTCTACAGAGCAGCAGCATCATGCATCATCAGTGACTCGACATAAGAACCAAGAGTGTATGTAGATGTTGACTACAAATCTGTGCAAACGTTAGATGCCCTGTAATTCACAGGCCATCAACTAGATAACAGATTCGTTTTCATCAAAAAGGCTTGGGTTTATGGTGTGACAGGTCGGACCATTTATCTCTAAATCAGTTGTAGAACAGAATGTCAGGCCCAGTTGATGGACAAACTTTATCAAGGCACAATACGAATGCATTAGACAACAGGACTTCAAACATTTCATGTCGACAAGCCATCCACAGCAGATTATGACCGATGGCTGTCTCTAGAAGAGTGCAGGTTCCATTAACTTTGCCGGTGTTTGAGGCTGTTGTGTCAAAGTAAATGCTGATAGCAAATCGCGCTGCCATGACTTCAAAAGGTCCAGAACTGCTATCACTGCTGCTTGTCCTGATTCAGAGGCCAACTTTGGTACACCCAGAAGTATTAATACTTCCATCAACTAGAGAAGAAATCAGGACTGGCATTCTGTCCACTTTGTCCACGTCTACTGCAGTGGTGTCATAGATAGCAGCTTGCCTCCCAGTGCACGACAGATTTACAGGCTTGAAAGTCATCCATGGTTTGCTCGGCAGCTTCACTACAAATATGCTTTGTTGACGTGAATGGTACCTTAGAAAGCACTGCTGAAGATGTTGAGCAGCCTATTTCGTTGACTAGAGAAGCTAGGATCGTCACGAATAATATTATTGGGAAATTTATGTAAAACTATTGCAAAATACAACTGAAGCCAAGAAATCTCGATTTTGCATGTTTTCTGTCTTCTTCATACTTGAAACTTTATTCACATATACAATAAGGTTATATCATGTTGACATTGTTATTATGTTGAACCATTTAAGAGCTTTCTAATGGTACTAAGCTTGTTATTATAGGATCAAAGTCTGATCCCATGGCAATTTTCAAACTCACAGACATCATACGTACTTTAGGATAAACTACCCTAATTCTGAGACCCTTGGGGGACCCATAAATATTTTTTAAATGTCATACAATTTTGCAGGTGTTCTTATGGGACCATAAAGAAACTTTTTAGAGGGACTGTGTCATAAGTTAAAAAAAAATTTTTTCCTTGTTTGTCTTGGGACACCCTAATGTATATATATGTGTGGATGTAAATGTAGATCTATATGTATTTGTATATGTATATGTATATGTAGGCCTATGCTTTCACGGGCCTGCATCTTTCCTTTACAGATGTAAACGCACCCACGCTGAAACCAATCTAAATCGGGAACTTGCTCGAAGCATGTCCGCATCAACAGCAGCAGCAGCAGCAGTATCAGCATCATCATCAGGAACAACAGCAGCACTTAAGATGATACTGTTATCGCGTCACATCCTGATCGTCGAATAGTGCATTACAACGAAGGCTCTGAAATGGCGCCACCTGTTCTCCACCAAAAGAATTACACGCCGGCTGTCTTAATATGACCGACACAAAAGCATCTAGCCTAACGATTTTCCGCAAGAAAACCAGCGACACAATTAGTTCTTCTATCATTTTTTTATCGCACGCTTTCGATTTCCTGCTATAGTTCTGAATGGCTGAGTCATTTGTGGGATACAGTAGGTGATTGGTTAGAGCGCCCACCTTGAAACACGAGGAGTACGGGTTCGAGCCTCCCCTAAGACGGCTGGAGCCTTCACTCACAACTGCTCAGCGCCATCGATTGACGTACAGTCATGAGATAGTGGCGCTTAATAAATGCATAATAATAATACTAAGATTGAGGCAGACTACGCTTTGGGGTTATTCATGTAGGGCTAACTGCTAAAAACATGGCCGCTCATTCGCGCATTTTGTTTTTAAAAACCGCTTCTTTTAGATTGCAACCGATTATTTGGCCTATTCATATAGATTTGGTAAATCTGGGAGGCCGATAAATATCGTTTATCGAGGTGAAGCAGCTGTTCGCTCATCAAATCGTCGATTCTTTTATTTGTTCTTTCATTTCTTCATTCGTTCATTCTGTTATTTGTTCTTTCATTTCTTCATTCGTTCATTCTTTTATTTGTTCTTTCATTTATTCATTCGTTCATTCTTTTATTTGTTCTTTCATTTCTTCATTCGTTCATTCTTTTATTTGTTCTTTCATTTATTCATTCGTTCATTCTTTTATTTGTTCTTTCATTTATTTCTTTCGTTCATTCTTTTATTTGTCCTTTCATTTCTTCATTCGTTCATTCTTGCACTAGTTCGTTCGTTCAGTCATTCGTTCATTCAGTACGTCATTCATTACTTGATTCATTCAGTCATTCATGGATGCACATGCTCACATATCCATAGCTAATCATTCATTTATTCGTTCGTTCATTTATTTGTTCATTCATTCATAATCTATTCAGTCATCAATTCAATCATCAATCCATTTATCAGTTCATTCATGAGTTCATTCATAATTATTTCATCAATTCATTTAGAAATCCATTCATAAATTCAATCATAAATTCATTCATCAGTTCATTCATCAATTCATTCATTGGTTCATTGATTGATTGATTCATTGATTGATTTCATTCGTCACTTCATTTAGAAATTTGTTCGTAAATTCACTCACCAATTCATTTAGAAATTCATTCAGCGATTCATTCATCAGCTCATTCGTAAATTCATTCATTATTGCTTTTGTAGATTCCATAGTCTAGACTGTCGCCCTCTACTGTAGTAATAGCATACCACAGTGTTCTTACGGTCGGTCAGTTGTTGAGGCCCCATACATGTTCTATACTTACGACGCCAGAGTTTATAGCCTCAGGGCTGCGACGAGGAGGAGGAGGAGGAAGTCACTAATGAGCAGACTCGCTTCCTGTACAAGTTCCCAGTAACATTCGTTAGATGCCGCTAGCATCTGATACTACTTATTGTAGTCTAAGTCCTGCAAGATACAGACCTATAGACCAGGTCCTCACCTGTGTAACAGCAGAGTAGAAGAAGGGCAGTCCCTTAAGCAAGCCCTGAGGCAGCCACAGGTGTGAAGTGTTAGTGACGTCATTTTCTTAGCCTCGGCAGATGAGGGCGGGTGGCCAGTCATCTCCTTTGCCGTCTCATCTTCCCACCAGCAGTGTACAGTCAGTGTACTCATGATCAGGCACGTAACTAGGCTTTTTCGTTTGGGGGGCTTAAGCCTTGAACATGGCAACATTTACACAGTGTTCGTACGAATTTTAGCCGTAAGCATACAACGGCTTGACTTGTTTGGGGGGCTTCAACTTCGTTTGGGGGGGGCTTAAGCCCCCCCCCCAAGCCCAACGCTAGATACGTCCCTGCTCATGATAGCTGAGTTGGCTAGGAGTGCAGATGGAGCAGAAATCTCGATTCGAACCCCGACCTATCGATGGACAGTCCAGTACGCTAACCACTACACAATCGACTACCCCCACCCACAGATCTCTATAGAGCTGAAAAATAAACACATGCATTTAATTATATATTTATGTATATATGAATATACACAAATATATAATTATAAGCACATATTTACGTGAATATAAATAACTTATATATGTAGGCTAATATATGCAGCTGGTGCTTTGCTTTTTGCTTTAGAGTAACACTTTAGAATCTGGAGTTTACGATTATGATATGTGTAGGCCTACAATTATTATCATGACAATATTGACAGCAATGGTAGCCTATATCCTAACAGCAATTGGTGATAACACTGACAATGGCTCTGACAATGGCAATGGCAGTGACAATTAATTGAACAATGCAGCGTCAAAGTATCGTCTGGACCAAACAAAGTCCACCGTCTATACAATGAATCGTAATCGTAATCTCGAGATTTCTACAGCGCCCAAACAAGCGAAGTCGCTAGAACCAGCGCTTAGTCAAAACAAAATCGATAGGCGGGGAGGGAGGTAGTGGTGAGGCGACTGAAGGACGGAGAGGTATTAGGGCGGATGAAAATCCCCAACTGGTCGAGCTGTGAGCTGTGCAGACAACGACGTCCATCCTATACACCCGCTTAGCAACCCCCTCAGTTATGCAGAAGTAGGCCTACGTCCCATGCAATACTGTGCGTGGCGATGCCGCTGCGCATACCGATTGAGGCTAAATTTCAGTGATTTGAATCTGTATTTGAACCTATGCCTGTACGCCAATGAGAGTATTATCAAATCGTTTACGACATTCTCATCATCATCGTCGTCGTCATCATCATCATCATCATCATCATCATCGTCGTCGTCGTCGTCGTCGTCGTCGTCGTCCTCCTCCTCCTCCTCCTCCTCCTCCTCCTCATCAGCATCATCATCATCAACATCGTCATCAGTTCCTGACGCCAGCCATTTGGCGACGATGGGTACGAATAAATGATACCCATTTTCTCGGTCATTTGTCAAGTTCATTGCCCCTCTTAGTGATGTTATGTCGTCTTTTATATTATCTATCCAGAGTAGTCTTCGTCTGCCTTTGTTTCTTTTACCTTCGAATCTACGCGTGTTTAATAGTGTACTTAGGATACTAATGAGTCGTCACCAGTGTAGGTCAAGGGATGGAGCACGTGATTTAGCAGGCCATAAATAGGTTAACATCTGTCTGTGTCTGCTTGTGTGTCTGTCTGTCTTTTTGTCTATCTGGCTGTCTGTCTTTTCTTCTTCTATAGATGTCCAACTCTGGTTCGTTCTGGTTCATCGTCTCACTGCTTATTATGACTTCAAGATTGCAGTCCTCGTTACATTAAGACGAATTTTACTGTACCATTAGACACTTGTGATACATCTGAAATCGTCGCTATATAAATTCCTGATTGCCTCGCGGACAGGTTTAGACCAGCGTCTTGTCCCTGGGCACCGCAGAGTCAAAACTCACACGTGGGTCGATCGCGATGATTAGCAAGAAGCCTCGACGGACCTTGTTAAAATGTGTGCTACAGTTTTTATAGCGCTCGCCAGAAAGATCCCCGGCTAGACCGATGACTTTCAGCCGCAGAGTAGCACCGGACTATTTCTACAACGCTCGGCACGTGATGTGTTTACCGGATGGTTACAAACTGTAAACGGGTTCCGAGTAAACAAGCGACGGAGCCGATTGCTTCTTGTCTGTCGTTGGGAGCTCTGCGCTGGTTACAACTTCGGCAAGTATAGTATAGCTGCAAAAAGTGGTTGCCCTAACTGCTACGATGTCTGTGAACAGCAGATACTTCAGTGGTTAAACTCCTATAAATTATAATTATAGACAGAAATTATCGATTGTCAGAAACAACATGTGTGACCAAGTAAGAGAGTGTCATGCACGTAGAAAATGGAGGACTGTGCCAAAAGGAAGGTCCAACAGAGGAAAAGGCAGATCGATTGTGCAGCAATTGTTGTGCAAAAACACACCACCTGCATATGTGCAGCACTCTTGCAATAACGTCTATTCTGTGTGTTTAATCAGAAAAAGGTGCAGACTTCAAGACTTGGCACAAACTTGGTATTTCAGGCAAACGAGTTTCCCGTTCAAAGCCTTTGAACAGGGCAGAGGCCTCTTTACCCGATGCATAAATTCCACTCCGGATTTGCACCAATGTCACGGGTCACTAATAAAAGCAAAACAGGTCAAGCCGATTGCCAATCGTCACTGTCACCGTGTCTCTCGAAGACATCCGCACACACAGAGAGACACCAGCACACATACATGTAGACAGATATAAGCACACATACAGACGCATGCCACAGATGCAGTCATGAACTGAAGCACAAATACAGCCATAAAGATAGATACGGAGATGGATAATACGAATAAACGAAATAGAGATAGATACAGATAAATTGACAAACAGACAGACAGACAGACAGACAGACAGACAGACAGACAGCTGCAGTAAGAGACAGATATAGATGGAGACGGAGACAGAAATAGACAGTCAGATAGACACAGTCAGACAGGCAGACAGACGGTCGAACAAACGGACGGATAGGCAGACGATCAGACAGACAGACGGACAGAGAAACAGACAGACGGACAGACAGACAGACAGACAGTCGGACAGACGGACAGATACATAGACAGACAGACAGACGGACAGACAGACGGCCAGAGAGACATAGAGATAGACGGATGGACAGACAGACAGACAAACATACAGACAGACGGACGGACGGACAGACAGACAGCTAGCTACCTGTATATATATATCGTTGGAGTAACTTGGTGACTTTCTTGGCAAGTGCATTTTCAAGAGGCGCCACGTCGATACGTATGCGGTTGTTGATTAGGGCGTGCGTGCGTGAGTGCGCGTGTCTCCCTAAGCCTTCCCTCCTTCCTTCCCTCCTTCCTTCCTTCCTTCCTTCCCTCCCTCCTTCCTTCCTTCCTTCCTTCCTTCCTTCCTTCCTTCCTTCCTTCCTTCCTTCCTTCCTTCCTTCCTTCCTTCCTTCCTTCCTTCCTTCCTTCCCTCCTTCCTTCCTTCCTTCCCTCCTTCCTTCCTTCCTTCCTTCCTTCCTTCCTTCCTTCCTTCCTTCCTTCCTTCCTTCCTTCCTTCCTTCCTTCCTTCCTTCCTTCCCTCCTTCCTTGTGCGCATTTGCGATTCGTGTCGCGTGCTTCGTTCTCGTATACATTATCTCTCGTCGCTCGATATCCATGCCAGTATTTATTCCAAAACTCAATCGGCTTCAGCGGTTGATTGACGCACGAGAGATGAGAAAGGAGGATGGGAGGTATGGAGTGAGGCTCGATCATCATGAGAAACCGGGACCAAGATGCAGGTGCTTCAGCGACCACTCCTATGTTCCTGTGCACATACGCTATATGTATGCGTCCACACGTATATTGGCAATATATAATAAGATGTATATATATATATATGTATATATATGACATCACACATTACCGAAATATGTTGACAATAATATATATATATATATATATATATATATATATATATGTGATGTAATTTTCCAAAACCAGGCGGAAGTCGGCAAAACCTATTACGAGTAATCTCTCAAAATAGCGCTTCATCTTGATTTTTAGCGAAAAGCGTTTTATATCATAATTGCATTGTTTAATATTTGAAGAATATAATTCTGCAGTCTTTATGATTATTTATTGGTTGTTTTCATACAAATTCGAATAACATTGCAAAGTTGTAAAAGAATATGATTTCATTTTCGGGTCAATTTAATTGTTTTGCGCGTTGCGGTTATAAATAGCGACTGAGAAATACCCATGATGTCATACATCTTCTGAAAGCCTGGAATTCCCTTTAACCGACTGGCCGACTTTCGTGGCTGAATAATTAATTCCTGTGCCATAAATAGCAAAGAAACTCCGGTCCCCCAAATCTTCTTTCCCGTTGGTTGGTATGACGTGTTCATTTAAATGCCGAATGCTAGAGTCCTGATTGGACAACACAAGGTCGCGCGCTGCATCTCGGGCTATTTTTATCTGCGTGAGTGCAATGCTAGAGTCCTGATTGGGCAAAACAAGGTCGCGCGCTGCATCTCGGGCTATTTTGTATCTGCGTGGAGTGGAATAAAAGCTTAGTCAGTTACCAAAAGTTTCTTAATTATTAAATAAAAACGAAAAATAATAACATAATTTAATATTGTAATATTGGCAGACATGTGTGTTTATAACCTGTGAAAATTTCAGCTTTTAAGCTCAAGCAATACCTATCGTAATCAAGGACTTTATAATAGATTACATGCGTTTTTGTTTTTGGCATTTTTCTCTAAATAATTTCTCATATAGGGCATGGTTTCCAAACCGCATATCTTCGTAACGGTTAGACCCATGAGAAAAACCCTAAGCATCTTGGAAAGATCTTGAAAAGATCTACAAATATATATTAAAACCTAGTTTTTGTAAATTTTACGAACCGCCTGGTTTTGGGATCCCGCATCACATATATATGCATAGGTCTATATATGTTTTGCCAATTAGTACTACAGGGAAGCATCAAGAAGGCTCTTGATGATATATTATTTTAATATAAAATGTATATATATACACATGTACATATATATATTATATATTTATGTATAATATATATAATATATTATATATTTTATATACAGGTGTCATTAGCTTATAAGGAATTATGCAATAAACGCCACAGAACTCCCGAAACGCAACACAGGATCCATTAACAGTTCATAAACTTTGTTTTTAATAGATACATACATTCATATCATCTACTCTGATTCTAGCACCTTTGGGAAATTCATTAAAGGCGCTATACGAATAACCAAAATCATGTATGCACAAATACAAATATACATACATACATATTTGTATATGTCCTCACAAATACATACTTACATACCTACATAGATTCATGCAGATACTTAATATCACATATATACACACATACATAAGTGTATAGTGTATACGTACTTACTTACATACGTACTGGCGTATATATGTACATTTCTCGCACAACAGTAATAACTCCGCCACTGTTCAATGTTCATACTCTGATAGTGCCAGTCCCAAGCCTGGATAAAGCAGGAGGGCGACGCTAATCTTCTTTGTTATGACACAGCGTCGTTAAACTGAAACTACTACAACAGTAAGTACACGCACACATCAAGGGAAATAGAGTAACAGAATAGCAGCAGTTTTTAGCAGTCTTGTTGTCAAGACCTTAAACCTCAAGACCAAGACCAAGACAAAGACCTTGAACCTCAAGACCAAGACCAAGACCAAGACCTTGAACCTCAAGACCAAGACCGAGACCAAGACCCAAAAAGTCACAGTCGTATCTAAACTTCTATTCCTTACTAAAAGTGTACCAGTCGGACTACTCGTTATTTAATGAAAACATGAGTTTTTTCTTTTATTCAAGCAAAAAAACTCTAAATGGAGACTGCAGAGAATTCCGAATTCGTATTTACAAAAGTCCTTCATGTGAAATGTTATTCCAAATGCCTGTTGAATTTTATAAAAACCAATTTGCTCAGAATTTTCTGACCAAGACGTGACCTGTTGGGCCTCATAAAAATTCTGCCATGTGCAAAAAAACACGATGTACAAGTGCTTAAATCGCTAGCACACAAAACAGCTTTTCAAGAACCGGATGTAAATGTACAAATTAATCATGAGTCTGTTTGAAATCATTCCATGGTAAATAACCGGAAGTTAAAATAATTGTCCAGAACAACAGTGAAGCCTCATTCACACCGTGTAAATACTAAAGCAATAACTGTATGAGTAATTATTGGATAAATTTTTAAAATTCTTGCCGTTTGTTAAAATTAATGACTGTTCCTATTGACAAAAGTCTTGGTCTTGGTCTTGCAAAACCAAGACCAAGACTTTGAACCTCAAGACCAAGACCAAGACCTTGAACCTCAAGACCAAGACCAAGACCAAGACCTTTGGTCTCAAGACCAAGACCAAGACTTTTAAAAACGAACTCGAGTGCACTCGAGACCATGACCTAGGTCTCGAGGACAACAAGACTAGTTTTTAGAGGTAAACTGAGGAACTGTGGCGACTGTAGACCAACGTGTCTTACATCCAATGTCTGCTTATTTGCTTCGAAACCTAAGACGACTTTCGACCGATGATCAAGTGGGTGGCCTACGCTTGTTGCGTGCCGTCCAAGCACATCGGATTCGGATCTTGTGATTTCGATTTTTATGACTGTGTTTCCTAATGCATCGTTTTTTTCTTAGAGTAGCCCATGTTTTGCAGTAGCCTATTATTATATAAACATTTATGAAGCGCAAGTTGTTGTTACTTAATACACCTCAAATGCGCTATTCTAACTTCAGTGTAAAGAGCAAAATATGTACAGTGGTGATTTTTGACGAAGAGCAGAAGACATGGGAAAACTTAGAATTAAGACATATATAGCCAAGTAGAAATGCAAGGTTCTGCAATTATTATTCAGCGCTCGTGAATAAGCTGGTGCCCTGCTCTTAGCTTTCGAGTAGGGCTTTAGAAATTTGGAGATATTTCGATTACGATTACGATTAGGCCTACTCCCAAAATCCATTCGAAGTAGAGAATATGACCCACATAACTTTGTCAAGTGCATAGGCCTACGTCAGCACAGTATTTTCACAATTTAAGCAACTCCTTGCAAGTATTCAAATATATCGCCAACTTAAATGGAATATTAGCGTGCACCAAGTAATGGAAATACAGAATTACACCAAAAGAAGCCACCGAGATAAAAGAAGGTAGTTATGATTTCTTAAAATACGTGAAGTAGGCTACTGTAATGTATAGTTATATAAACTGGCAGATATATATGAGAAAGCAAACATCTGTAGGTTAGCAAGGAGAGCTGTTCAGAGGTTCTGAGATGCCGCTGTTTAGATAAATACTTAATTCATACATACGTGTATACCTACTTCTACAAAGCACCTCTTCGAGAGTTGCAGGAGGTACCCGCATACACTACTTTTTAGACTGGAGACGCCGTACTCGCTTCATTTTTTACCGTGAATAAATATTGCCAATGTGTCACGCCACTGCGTGCATGCATTCACACAAACACACACACACACACACACACACACACACAGCCATATAAAAATACACAGAAACGTGCATAAATAGAGAGATCGGTTCAAAAATTATTGATGGATAACGGTTCTCTTGCCTGGCATGCAGTGTGATGAAGTTTGCCTATAGCTGCGGTTTTTCTTTTCCGCAAATATGCATTGATCCTTAATGTCGGCTGCGTCGCCAGTAAAATGGATCTTTGAAGTGTTGGATGCGTCTCTCTTCTTCTGTCGCCGCCTCTCGTCTTATGCGTATTTACCCTCTGCAATCTTTCACGTGTTATGGCTATTTGCGCAATCCATGAGCGTCCGGGACGCTGTCATATATGTGTGCGAGCGATGCAAATTGCCCTGCTTTTGTTCGCCCTATTACAGAGGCCCTCTCGGGGCTCTGTTGAATGTCCGTCCTCCACCTAGAAATCCATTCTACGGCACCGAAACGACGCCGCAATTAAAGCACTGCAGCGGTTCCTGATCAGGGAATTGGGCGCAGAGCAGTATTGCATGACCAGCCTCTTCTCTTGGCCTGTTTGTTTCCATGGATCCTCTCTTGCTAACATAAACAAGCTTTGCAATGACCAATACTACGTAAGAATATCGCGAGCCTAACGCACACAATGAGAAAAATAATGAAAATACAAAACTTACTTTTAGTGGTGAAAATCGCGATTTTTGAAAAAACACTCTAAAAGCTGTATATATATATATATATATATATATATATATATATATTCGTTTATTGAAAAAACTGGATGGCACACAGCACCCAACAAAGACAAAAGAAATATAAACCGGAAACGAGAGGACGCAAGTTTTGACCTGTATACGCTGGTTCCCTGAATTTCAGTTTCCGTGATTTATATGCTGTTACAACCTTCCCCGTTACAAACAACCTCGGTCTCCCCCACAATATGTATCGTATATATGTATGTATGCATGTACGTATGTATACGTATATATGCTTCACCTGCTTAAATAGAACATTAATGCGCCGTCCATGGTTAAAAAATCTAAAGGGAGGTAATTCTAACTGGATGGCCCAACCACGGAAGAATCGCCAGACTCCGTTTTGAAAACTTGAATTCAATACGAAATAGGCAGCCAGTGTAAGTACGTCACGCATATAATTAATGCGACACATGGCCAGAATTGTTACCAAGAAGCTTAGCGACCGCACGCATCACGCGCTCAAGCTGCCCGAACTGTAGATGGCCATACAGTAGTCAATCCTACTACTGACGAATACACGGAGAAGAGAAATTGCAATATTGGATGAAAGCGAACGAGAAATGATCCGTAATTGGCACAGCTGACAAAAACAATTGCAACACATGAGATTTACGTCTTCCGAAAGAAGGTGAGTTCCTGGTCAATGACGACCCGAAGATTGGGTATACAGACGTAGAAATGATAGAGTGAAGGGAGTCAGCAGATGTAGAAAGAGAATCTATATCCATCAGCTTCTGCTGCGTCTTGCACAACCATTATCGTTTTGGATGTATTTAAGCATTGACGATCAGACGATATCCAAGTCACAAGCCCCGCCATAAACCGCTGAATTGTGGCTAATGCAGTAAAAGTATCAGATGTATATATAATATATATATGTATATGTATATGTATATGTATATGTATATGTATATATATGTATGTATGCAAGTGTGTATGTTTGTATGTTTGGATGTATGTATGTATGAGGATTGCTATAGTAGCAATGTATACATCTATGTATAATGTATGCATGCATGCATGCGTGCATACATGTATGTATGTATGTATGTATGTATGTATGTATGTATGTATGTTTGTTTGTATGTATGTATGTATGTATGTATGTATGTATGTATGTATGTACAAGTGTATATCTGTACGTATATGTTTATGCATGCAAGTATGTAATAACTATGTATGTATATGTATGCGTATGTATGTGTATATGTGTGTATATGTATATATGTATATATGTATGTATACTTATCTGAACACACACGCACACGCACGCACGCACACACGCACACACACACACACACACACACACACACACACACACACACACACACACACACACACACACACACACACACACACATATATATATATATATATTGCGCATTTGGGAACTTATCAAATGTACTGCCTTCTTTGGACATGAACGTAAATCACTACACAGCTGTATATATTACAGTCTATATATTGTATTGTATTGTATCTAGAATTTTATAAAGCGCATCCGTCAAACTATTCAGAGGTGCTCTCAGCACAGAAGCCCCGGGGAAACAGAAATGCCTTTAGGGAACGTGAGACCGATGAGGAAAAGCCAGTCATTAGTATTATATATATACACTGTGAGCCATAAAAAACCGGGCCACTTTATGTTTAGCTATATCGCGGTCGGTATTTTAAATTTTTTTATAGTTTTTGTGTCGTTTGAAAGAAAAATTAAATCTCTACGATTTACTTATTTACTTGCGCGGATGACGTCATATCCGTTTCGCAGCATAATGTAAATAAAGTTGATGGTTGAAAATTTGAGTTAAAATTTTAAAATGTTGAGTTTTGAGGATAAAATTTTAATTAAAAATCTGCGGGAATGCAAAAATTATTCTTCTAGACGATTAATTAAGGAGTTTCCGAACAAGAATTGGAAAAGAAAAACATTAGATGACTTTTTGCGAAAGTTGAGAACTACCGGTTCAGTTGAACGCGCTGCGGGAGGTGGTCGGCCAAAATCGTCGCGAACTGAAGATAATATCGCCGCCGTCAATGAATTGGTTCAGAGCCAGGAAGACAAGCCTAAAACACATCTTTCAACCAGACAAATCGCGAGAGAGCTGAATCTTACACAAACGACGGTCAGACGCATTATTCATAACGATTTGGAACTGAAATGCTTAAAAAGACGACGGGCTCAGGAACTGACCACCGCTAATCGTCAATCTCGTTTGGTACGAGCTAGACAATTGCTGCAGCGTTTCTCAGTATCGGATGTCGGTTTCATTTTCTTCACTGATGAAAAGTTATTTACAGTTGCTGCGCCGTCAAACACTCAAAACGATCGTCTTTATGTGCCTCGTTCAGTGTCAAAGAAACAGATTTCATCAGACCGTCTGTTGCGTACCAAGACAACATTCAGCAAGTCGCTCATGGTTTCCGTGGGAATTTCGAAACTCGGTCGCACAGAGGTTATATTCGTTGACCCGGGAGCCAAAATCAATGGCCAATATTATCGAGACGTGATGCTAGCACAACATTTGTTGCCACAAATGCGCCACATTGCTGGCGACATGTTCATTTTCCAACAAGATTCAGCTCCGGCGCATCGGGCTCGTGAAACAATTGAGTATCTGTCTCGCAATGCACCATACTTCATAGGGCCAGAGATGTGGCCACCCAATTCGCCTGACCTAAATCCACTCGATTATTCCATCTGGTCCATTATGGAACAGCGCGTGTACCAACAGCGCATTCAGAACACTGATGAACTTCGGCAGTGTCTCGTATCCGTCTGGAACGATCTGGAACGATCTGGAACAACATCTTATTGACACTGCAATTGATCAGTGGCGACGTCGCTTGGCAAAATGTGTACGTGAAAAAGGAAGTCATTTTGAACACAAACTTTAAACAAATAAAGGCACTGAAGAATTGTTTGCATTTAAGTAGTAAAAATGCAGCATTTATCGATTCTCACGTGTTTTTTAGTGTCTTCAGTTTCGCAAGACAAGTTTAGCATACATGTAGGACTAAATCGATAATGTTTATTTCTGCTCTTTAGAGTATTGATTCCTGTTTAAAATAATGCAAAAAGTGTAAAAATCGATAAAGAAATGACAGAGATATAGCTAAACATAAAGTGGCCCGGTTTTTTATGGCTCACAGTGTATATATAAGTCCTATACATTACATATAATGATAACTATATCTCGCTATAGCTTACAAAAATGTGAATATCTGCTTTTCACCTGGGGACTGTAGAACTGCGTCTCAGATTCGCATTTCTGTTCGACTTTGGCCAAAAATTTCGTATTAATACCTATACACACATATATATCCGCACATGCTGTTTTAAAAATTTGTAAAAATTCTATACCTGTCTGGCAGACATAGACAAGATGTAATTATTATCAGAAAGACACACCTGTAGCACGCACGCGTGCATGGCTTAGTTGTGGTAATTATAGTATGGATAAGATGTTGCGACGAAGCATTCCGTAAAGAAAGAGTCATCGGATTCAGGTAGGGACTAGACGTGGCGGAGACCTGGAATTGACTTGGAAGCGTGATGTATCTGGAAGTTACGTGTTCCAACGGTGGTGCACCTGAGCGATGCCCAGTTTTGTGGTACTGAAAGACAGTGGCGTCACGAGGTGGGTGCGGGGGTGCGGACCGCACCGGGTGACACCCTCAGAGGGGGTGACACCCAACATGAGAAAATTATGAAATTTTTGCAAGATGAGGAATTCCTAAAAGAGGTCATCAAATTTTTTGGGAGACGAATTCCTAAAAAACGTCATCACTTCTTTTTTTGGGAGACGAATACGTGAAAGAGTTAAGGAAAGGAGCATCTCATGACAAAGAAGCAATTCGTACCAGTTGTTATAAGTTAATGAAAACATTCGTTTGTTTATTTGTTCACTCATTCATTCCATTCTCTATCACTCGCTCACTCACTCTTTCATTCGTCCTTCTTTGGTTTACCCGCTCACCCATTCTTTCACTCGTTCACTCAGGTACGCTTTCTATACGGTTCAACTATAATTTGACGCATCACAATTTGCATGTCAAGCAATGGATGCGTTTCATTTGCACTCACATTTCCATGAATACTGAACGGAAAATCGCATTCCCACTGGAGCTATAATTTAAATGGCGCCTTTGGTTAATTCAGGTCAAGTTGTTCCATTTCTGTAGAAAGTGTCTGTGGTTGTTATGTCTGGAATGGGTGCCACATCCTTGACCCGCGTCGACGACTCGACGTCGAGAGGCAATTGGTGCCAGATCCGTGACGTACGGATATCCATAGTTAATCAGGAAGGACCACCGTGCGTGTCTGAGTAATCTTCGAAGGAAGATGGTTCTACAGCAATCGATGGCACGGCTCTTCGGATTGTCATGGAAACACCATCTCCCCTGGAAATCCCCTTTTACCAAAGGAACCGCAGTAGGGGTCGTTTAGGTCAGTGTTGCTCACTGAGTTGATTTGCACAGCGTGTAATTGTAAATGTAAATCTCCAAAATTTCACAGAAATTCCACAAAAAGGCGCGCCAGGTAGGCTAGCTTATATATACCGGCGCTATATCAAATCAAGTTCAAAAGATTGTTTATTCAGTTTGCGAACCAGATTAGGATTCAGAGGTTGAGCCGGTAAACATGGCGTGGAGGAGCTTGGTACAGCGTGCATTTTATTATTTATTTGAAACCATTTTATTGAACGCCAAACAACAAAACAGTTCAACGAAACAAAATATTGCGAGGCTATTATAATTGGACATCGATTCCCGCTAATTTCTTTCAAATTTCTTTAAGCAGATTTCAAGATGGAATTTGTAACAAATAGGCCTATGTTGTACAACTGTGAATGTGCAGCGTTAGATGAAAGACTTTTCCAAGAGAAACTAGCAATATGCCACAAAAGATCAACTTTTCACATGGGTCTTAACTGGTATATTGCAGGTTAATTTAAGGTATAGTTAGGTCACCAGCAGGACTGTAGTGGTAAAACCGAGGATGTGCTGGGGAGTGGCCATTGGCCACTGATGTATCTAGGGACTCGCGGGGTCTGAGTACACCGTGTACCGGTTAGTTTTCCGAAACAAATTAGAGGTGTGCACAAATATTTCGTGTGGTAAGTATACGGTCTCTAGAGGTGAGTACACGCTGTATACCCGTGTGTAGGCTACCCTCAACTACAGCCCTGGTCATCAGGCAAAGAATTCTATGAGGTAGGTCCAGTGATCACAATGGAAAACTGACTGGCTTTGGTGTAAGCTAAACACGTAGGCCCGGCCCCTACAATATTTTTATTGGATGTGGTGAAGTGATTGCCGTTTACCAAATGCCAGTTTTATCATATTCATATTGTATTGTAAAGTACTTCACAGATTAAATCAATCATGGAAACAAAGTGCCGCAGTTGAAACAATTATCATCTTCAAAGACACTGATCAGATGAAAGCGCGTTAAGAGCTCTTTGTCTGCATTCGGACAACAGCGGCGTCTTATGGACGATGAAAGCAAACTAATCTATTCTCAAAGCTTTATATAGCGCCGATTTTTATATTAATAAAAAAACACATCAATCGATGTTTGTTTCTCTCCAGAACCGAATTCTGAGAACCAAGTCCGTTGGACATAAGCAACCTTCATCTACGAGACCTCAGAGACTAAAAGACGTTTCAAGCTTGCTTGAATGATGCATGCATGCATACATACATACATAAATATATATGCATACATACATGCATACATACATACATACATACATACATACATACATACATACATACATACATACATACATACATACATACATACATACATACATACATACATACATACATACATACATACATACATACATACATACATACATACATACATGCATACACAGATACATATATACCGACATGCATATACATGTATGCATACATACATACAAACATACATATATGCATACATACATACATACATACATACATACATACATACCTTTCTTTTTGCCGTTCCTTGTACTGATGCGGATTGAGAGCGCCGCTGATTTGAGTGGCGCTATATTAGTCTTCGGTTACAATTACAATTACAATAGATTGCATGCATGCATGTACACATACATGAATATTAGCTGGCTAGTTTTACATTATGTACCGGTAGGTCACAGAAATTTCTCTTAAAACTCTTTCAGCGCCCATAAAGCTAATTGAAGACAACCAGTCTATTGTTGATGCCAAATAAACGCATGGTCGTAAAGACAAGCGTGGATCAGCTTCTATTCTACAAATGGCAGTTCATATTTGTAAGTTTTGTATGCCAGCAAGAGCAAGAACATAGTCCTTTACAGTGGATGGCCTTCTCATTGGCGTTGTCTGAGAATTTATGCCCTGTTGTATGGTTACCACCGGTTTACATAGGAATGCGATATTGTAAATGAATGCGTTTTTTAGTGTTCTGAACTTATTCTGAGCCAAAAGCAAGCAATTCTCTGTTATATGCAAACTACTCTTTACTGTAATTTACTTCTCTGCAGCCCAACACGTTTTATTGTCCAGTCCAGAAACAAACTGCTGCGCAATGGAAAAAGGTAACAATGAAAGCGGCATTAGAAACCAGTGTATTTAGCCCTAGGGGGAAGACAGCTGGAGACAAAACTCACTTATTCCTTCCTGTCGGCTGGTGGTTCTACACGTACAACACATTCCATAAAGGACATCATTTCGCACAGCGCATAAGTAGCTAACAGTCAATTTTTCTCCTGCAACATGTGCCATTAATTTGTGAAAATAGCGCTTGTAAATTTATAAATCCTCGCTGAGTTGGCAATGATATTTCGTAAGGGACTCCACGCTCGTAGATGTGCACAGGTTCATGGTCGTGAAGAGTTGTCCGGTGAATAGTGCCAGGATATGCGACAGATTATTGTAGGTCAGGAGTCAAGAAATTAGGATTTAAGTTTTATCTGGACACTGAAGGGTAAAGGGTTCGAAGTCAGCAACAGCAATAATCTTAATTAGTTTCACATCATTGATTATTCCTAGAGTCAACATTGATGTTTCTTCGCTGCGACAAGAACACCAGTCAATGATGTTAATTCTTTCTGAGAATTAGCTACCTTTCGTATGGGCTGATGTAAATGGTAGAAAGACTGACTTAATCCAGTCGAAGAAATTCTATAGCGCCAGTGTGTGATGCGTTCAAAATGAAATCAGTCGATGATTAAGTGCAACCGATGTTCTGATACCAGGAGTCAAGTGGAAAACCAGAAGAACCGAGAATGCGTTCAGGAAGAAATGGTTTCAGTCAAGATCACAAGACCATCACTGACCGTCTGAATCTAATTTAATCTAATTATTTATGTAGCGCTGCTTAAATGTACAAATAAACCTACCATGCAGTTGCTGGTCACTGGAAGTGAAACCGCGGTAAGAAATTATTGTTCGTTGATAACTGGATTGTGGTAATCAACACTTCTCCAACGAACTTCGTTGGAGAAGTATTGATTACTACAATCCAGTTATAACATTCGCTTTCTGATTGAGGTTACACGGATCGTTGTTTCAGGCTTTTCTCTGCGCTTGTCTATATATGTATGTGTGTATGTATGTATGTATGTATGTATGTGTGTATGTATGTATGTATTTATGTATGTATGTATGTATGTATGATTGTATGTATATGTATGTATGCATGTAGTTATGTATGTATATTTGTATGTATGCATGTGTGTATGTATGTATGTATATCTATGTATCTACATATGTAGTTATGTATGTATAATGTATACATGTATATTATATGTATGTTTATAGTTATGCATGTATATATGTATGTGTGGGTTATATGTGGGTTGTATGTGGCCTTTTATAGAGTGAATTTCAAGAATCTCTCAAAATTTCATTAAGCGCCTGACCTAATTTAACTTCATGGACCATTTGAAACCTTGTAAACATGCTTAACTCCTGTTAGGAACTGTGAAAGGCGCTTTTTAAACTGCCTAACTACATTGAAACAATCTGCATCTACACTCAGGATTCAATCAATCGAATTCAGTCTGAAGAATTATAGTGCCTGACTACGATGTGTACACAATCATTTATTAATGGCTGCCTACAGGACTATTTGATTACACAGATTTAATTGCAGTCTGCGAGCAGCAATCCAGTACGTGCGCTGTTGTCAGACTAAAGCTCAGATAATCGATTATCCATGGAGCATTGGACAACTCCCGCAATTCAGCACGCATGCATACCTACGTCCAACTACAGTTCTCATGGATGTGTATGTCGAGCATGAAGATTTATACAGCGAAAATTAATACAAAGATAAACACGGCAAGTGCGCATGCGTTTGTGTCAACGGAATCCGATGTGTATAGTCCGTGTGCACGTGCGCGTAAATAGAACATAAAATTTTATGCTAATTGCAGGACTATGTTGAAACATACACAAGTTACGCATGCGCACATCCTACTGCAATCTCTATCGACGTAATTGTAAATGTAATGGGAAGGGAATCCAACGTCTACGTCTAGCTTATATTTATACCAATACGACCATTAGACGCCTTTACTGAACTATGGCTTCCGAGAAACGCGGACTTAAGTCAAGCTAAAGCTTCTGTATAATTAATTCGGTGGCTTCAGAAGCCCATATATCAGTTATTAATCGATTTATAATAATTGACTCAAGGCGCATGATTTTCATCGAGAGGCGAAATTGATGTACGGAGCTTTAAGAGAGCGCGCCGACTCGAATGCTAAGCAGTGGCTGATGCAGCGCTGCACACAGCGCCTTGAGGAACCGAGGATGTGCTGGGGAGTGGCCATTGGCTGCTGATGTATCAAGGGACTCGCGGGGTCTGGGAATTATGTAAAGCCTGCCAGCATGCCCATAAAGTTGATGGAACCCATATGGGTCCTATATAATAGGTCTCACATCGGCACGGTAGCCCTTTGATTAGAGCGCTCGGCTTTTAACGCGGAGAGTACGAGTTTAACATCCCCCCTTAAGACGGCTACTGATAGCAGATAGACGTTTTACCTACAGGTTTTTATCTTTCAGACCCAGAAGTGGTCGTAAGCGACAAAAACATTGATTTAGGCCTAATAAATAAAGTGGTCGTACGTACGGGCCGCGGGTGGCCATCCCTGCACTAGAAAATCATCCCAATCGGTCGTGTTATCGTTTTGTCAGGTCGGGAGCCTCTGATCTCTCTCTCTCTCTCTCTCTCTCTCTCTCTCTCTCTCTCTCTCTCTCTCTCTCTCTCTCTCTCTCTCTCTCTCTCTCTCTCTCTCTCTCTCTCTCTGTCTCTCTCTGTCTCTCTCTCTCTGTCTCTCTCTGTCTCTCTCTCTCTCTGTCTCTCTCTCTGTCTCTCTGTCTGTCTCTCTGTCTCTCTGTCTCTCTGTCTCTCTGTCTGTCTCTATCTCTGTCTCTGTCTCTGTCTCTGTCTCTGTCTCTGTCTCTGTCTCTGTCTCTGTCTCTGTCTCTGTCTCTGTCTCTGTCTCTGTCTCTGTCTCTGTCTCTGTCTCTGTCTCTGTCTCTGTCTCTGTCTCTGTCTCTCTGTCTGTCTGTCTGTCTGTCTGTCTGTCTGTCTGTCTGTCTGTCTGTCTGTCTGTCTGTCTGTCTGTCTGTCTGTCTGTCTGTCTGTCTCTCTCTCTCTCTCTCTCTCTCTCTCTCTCTCTCTCTCTCTCTCTCTCTCTCTCTCTCTCTCTCTCTCTCTCTCTCTCTCTCTCTCTCTCTCTCTCTCTCTATCTCTCTCTTGAAGAGGCGATATATATCTGTATTCGAACAGCAGACAGCATGTGTATTAACTCACGTACCTGTCGATGTCGTTTAAGTGGCTATCATATAAATATTAAGGACGTATTGCCTGCTGTCCCGAAGTTACTAACGGTCGGTAGGTCGACTGTTTCGATAGATGCACCGTCAGTTGTTCCGATCACATGCAGTAATTATTGCATTTCTGATCTAAATTTGTTTTATGATAGACGAGTTACGCCAATGGCAATCGTGGAAAATTGTAGGAAATCTATCATCGTCAGAAACAGCTTCGTTTTTGGGTCAGGGCATGACAGTTTATTTAATAATATCACTCCCTTTTACGTATACGCATAAGTGCAAATGTACAATACAATAAAACTGCATTTGATATTGCCCTTCTTCCAAAGTTCAGAAGTGCACACACGACCATACAACAGAACATCGATGGCGCTGAGCAACTGTGAGTGAAGGACTTGGTCAAGGTTCCTACACAGTAACTGCCTCGTCCGACGCTCGAATCCGTAACTCTGCGCGTTACAGACCGAGGGCTCTAACCAATCGGCCACGGTGCTATGAGACAATTCCATGCACTGGAAACTCCTGATCTGGTACCCTGGAAATCGGACTTGGACCTCTTTTGGACTACTCCCTGGAAACCCCCTCTGATCTGACGTAGCGCTCGTGAATAGGCTAGTGCTCTGCGCTTGGCCTTCGAGTGACGCTTTAGAAGTTTGGAGATTACGATTACGATTACCGACGGAGTTGTCGATGCACTAAATGACTGGATTGTAATTGTAAATTACGACTACGATCTCAATTGAAGCACCGTCGATAGATGCTTCGTGTATCATCATAAAGGCTCTATAGAAGTCATTAGATTAGATTAGATTAGATTAGATTAGATTGATTGTTTGTTTATATTAGATTAGAGTGTTTGTTTTTACAATCTGGTCGACAGTGTCGGGTATGAGTTTACTCAGATGAGTTCAAACTGATGAGTTAACTCACTTGCTGTGATTTATGAGTTTGAGTTAACTCACCTTAAAGAGTGTGAGTTATGAGTTTGAGTTAATTCATAGTTTCTGTGAGTTTGAGTTGTAACTGTCAATTATTTTAAACTCAACTCACTCTTCGGCACTCGGCACATATTATGTTGAAACAAGCCGTTTTTATATCGTCGGCTTTCCATACTGGTGAGTGGTGACGGCAGGGAGGGTCGTAAACACTGCTAGCGGACAGTGTTTAAGCACTGCATATTTTGTATATTGTGAACAGTTAAGAACAACATGGCTGAAGTACCGTGTATTCTTGATGGAAAATATTTTTCTGTTACAAGTAGGCGTGATGGAAAAATTGTTGCTCGATTAGAACGTGCTAGTATGAAACGTGTGAGTTTATGATTTAACTCATTTAACAACTGAGTTTGAGTTAACTCATTTCACTTAGGATGAGTTGAGTTTGAGTTTAAACTCATTTTGAGGCGCATGAGTTGAGTTTTGATTTAACTCATTTCTTGTTTGAGTTTACCCAACACTGCTGGTCGATATACAAAGCAGCCAGAGGATTGTAATGGAGCAATCATCGTAATTACGACAATTTTAATTATCTATAGCATCGTCATTAGCAAGCTACTCCTATAGGATGCTCTCTCCATTCGACTGTCGGCTCAAATGTCAGCTTAAATGCTAACAGCTAGATGGCAAGTACAGTTTTAACTGCTTATGGATTGTTGCGCATGACTACATCGCGCAATGATCGTCAAGTGGCCAATAATAGCGATTGCGGAATCGAGACTGCAGAGTAACAAAAGAGTAACTGCAACAACTCTGGGTAAGTGTTTCCGTCACCAGGCTGTAGAATTTGGCACCGGCATAAGCTGGGGAGTTAAAGACAAGCCCTGCAATGCACTAACCCCACGCGCAAAGACTTTGCTAATTGGATTCTTCCAGTTTTCGTAATCGTAATCTCGAAATTGCAAAGCGCTCCTTTAATGCTAAGAGCAGGGCACCAGCTCATTCACGAGCGCTGCGGTTCAAGAACTAATAAGCAGGAAGTGAGCGACTCGGCTCCTCTACCTTATACTATTGGACGTGAGAGCTTTGCTTCATAGAAAGTCGCCTCTTAAGCGTAGGACTGGAACGGAACTGTTGAATTAAATGCCTGCGCTGTTCTGAATTGCAGGATCGTACAATAATCATCGTATTGTTCTGTCGAACGTAGGCCTATAATTTCCTGCTGGGTTGGAACTGAAGATAATAACAATTCTACACAATTCATCGCACAATAAACGAACGAATCGAGCGCAGAGGGCAACGAGGACATTCCCTCAGATTTCAGGACACGCACACAAATTGCTGTTATGATCTTCGACGGATCGTGTGAATTAGCCGAGTGTGAAAAGCGTCGGACTTTCTCCGGTGCGTTGACCTCGTTAGTGTGCGATCGATGGAGCTTTGTGTCAAGGAAACAATTTCCTCTTGGGCTCTGTTCGGAGGGTTTGTCCAATTGTTGAATTTGCAGTTAGTCGGATTCTTAGCAAATTTCGACCTGGCTTCTCTAACGAATCATGATTTAGACTACGATCTCAATAGAGGCACCATCGATTATAAAGGCGCTACAGGAGTCATTAGATTAGATTAGATTAGATTAGATTAGATTAGATTAGATTAGATTAGATTGTTTGTTTCTGCAATTCGGTCGATATACAAAGCAGCCAGAGGAGTTTACTGGAAACTCTATAAATGAGCTGTGACCTTCACTGGCGTAAACTAGTACAAAATATTGGAGGGGGATTTGGTTATTCATTCTACACTTGTTGCATTGGGTGTATAGTCCATCTCAATTGTTGGGGGGGGGGCACGTGCCCCGGCTGCCTCCCCCAGAGTCTACTACGCCTATGCTTACCTTATTATCTTACTGTTGCCTCACTCATATCTTACCATGTCTGAACTTACTTTTTCTAGCCCTATCTTGACTGACTTTTCCTCAACATTCCTTGCCTTTTTTTTACCTTACGGTACTTTATTCTACTTTATTTACTTTACTTAAAATGTTAGGCCTTACCTTATCTTCTTCACTACCTCATCTTACTTACGTTACCTGCCTTATCTTACCCTGCTTTAGCTTGTCTTACCTTGCCTTATCTGACATTACCTTTTCTTCTTTATGTTCTCTGCCCATTGGCAGGTTCGTATGACCAATGACGCCATCGTTCTCTGTCTTGTGCTCTTCTCTTCAGTCCACTGTATCCTTCTTCTTTTGTCATCATCCAGTCTAGCAGCATTGCCCTCGGTCTTCCTCGCGTCTTTCTCCCCTCCATCCTTCCCTCCATGATGTCTCTTAGCAGTGTCTCACTCCTTAGGATGTGCCCGATCCATTTCCTTTGTCGTCCGCGTATAGTACTTATGAGTGATCTTTGTTCTTCTACCATTTGCAGGATTTCCTCGTTCGTCCTCCGTTCCACCCAGCTAACTCTCTCCATTCTGCGCCACACCCACATCTCGAAGGCCTCCAATCTTTTTATGTCGACCTTCCTCATTGTCCATGTCTCGGAGCCGTACAGCACCACACTCCACACCAGTGTCTTCACCATTCTCTTCTTTAGATTCTTGCTTAAGGTTCCTCTCATCAGCTCTCCTCTTTTGTAAAATGCATCTTTTCCCATGGATATTCTTCTTTTTATTTCCTCGTGGCATCTTGCATCGTCTGTGATCACACTTCCTAGATAGCAAAACTTCTCCACCTGTTCTATTTCTTGTCCGTTTAGTGTGATCTTTATTGTTTGTGGTATTATACCGCTTCTCTTGTTTATCTTCATTACCTTTGTCTTCTTTACGTTTATTTTCATTTCATATTCCAGTGATACCGTATTTAGACGATCCATCATCCTTTGTAAGCCCTCCTGGCTAGTTGCCAGCATCGCCTGGTCATCTGCAAATCTCAATGCCTTCACCCTTCTTCCTCCTACCTTTATCCCCTCCTCCATATCGTCTAGCGTTTCTCTTATGATCTCTTCTATATAGATGTTGAATAGGATTGGTGACAGTGGGCATCCTTGTCTTACCCCTCTTCCTATTTTTCCTGGTTCTGAGTACTCTCCATCAACTCTTATTTTCACTCTTTGTCCCATGTATAGATTACCTATCAATCTTCTTTCTCTCCAATCCACCCCTTTTCTTCTCAGTATTCCCATTAGCTTTCTCCAGTCTACTCTGTCGAAAGCTTTTTCATAGTCGACGAAGCAGATATATATGTCTTGGTCATGTTGGATGCTTCTTTCTGCTATTATCCTCAATGCTGCTATCGCATCTCTTGTCCCCTTTCCCTTTCTAAACCCATATTGGTCCTCTCCCAAGCAATTTTCTGCTTCCGCCTTTGTCTGCAGTCTCTTTGTTATAATTCTTAGCAGGATTTTTGATGCATGTGTCAGAAGGCTTATCGTGCGATGGTCTTCGCAATTTGTTGCATTCTGCTTCTTCTGTATTGGTATAATTATTGTCTGCAGGAAGTCCTTTGGCCATTCTCCCGTGTTGTAGATGTCCCGGCATAGTTGCACCACCTCGCTCATTGCCTTCTCTCCAAGATTTCTGAGTATTTCTATTGGGATGTTGTCAATTCCTTCCGACTTCCTATTCTTCATGTCCTTAATTGCAGCCAAGACCTCCTCTCTCATCACCTCCGGACCCATGCCGTCCTCCACCTGTGTTTCTTCCTGCTTCCGTTCTTGTTTCCTCATTTCTTCCTCGATGCTTCCACTTCCTGTATATAATTCCTCCACATATTCCTTCCATCTTTCCCTTATATCATCTGCGTCCTCCAGTAGTCTGCCGTCCTTGCTCTTGATTGCACCTCCTCTTCCTGTATTTTGCTTCTTGCTTAGTGATTTTATTTTACCGTACACCAAATCGCTTCGCCCCTGTTCCTGCAGGAGTTCCAGTTCTCTGCACTGCTCCTCCCACCACATTTCTCTTGCTTTATCCGTTGTTCTTCTCAGCTGGTTGTTAAGTCTTCTATATTTCTGTTTAGCCTCCTCTGTACTTTGATGTTTCCATTTTCTTCTCTCCTCCATGTCTTTTATCATCTCTGTTGTTATCCATGGTTTACGTGGTTCGTTTCCCTTTTGGAATCCTATCGTTTCAGTCGCCTCTTTCATCAATGCCTCTTTTAGGTTCGTCCACCTCTCTTCTGTTTTTGTTCCCTCTTTTAGATTTTCTACTTTTTCCTCTAGGTTCTTCGATACTTCTCCCATCTTTGTTTTTATCATTTCTTTGTTCCACTTCATTTTCTTCACTCTTTTCTTTTTGATGAACTTAAGTTGTAGGCTCACTGTCATAGCTACCATGTTATGGTCTGTATCTGCATCTGCCCCGGGAAGGGCTCTCGCATTCTTCACACTATTTCTGTACCTCTGCCTTACCATTATGTAATCCAGCTGGTATCTTTCCCTGTCTCCTGGTGATTTCCACGTGTACCTTCGTCTTTTTTCCTGCTGGAACCATGTGTTCGTTATTACCAGTCTTTGCCTTTTGCAGAATTCCATTAATTTCTCTCCTCTCTCATTTCTCTTCCCCAATCCGAATTTCCCTATTATACCTTCCTGTTCGCCCTCTCCCACTACTGCATTCCAGTCTCCCATTACTATCACATAATCCGTACCTTTTGATGTCTTCTAATCCTCTCTCTATTTTCTCATACATGTCATCCACCTCCTCTTCCTTATGCGCCGACGTAGGCATATACACCTGTACTATTGTTATGTCTACTGGGTGTGCATGTATTGATACTATTATCATCCTATCTTCGACTCTTTCTATTTTCGTCACACATTTGGCTGTTTTTTCTGACAGAAGAATTGCTACCCCGTTTTGTCCCTTGTCTCCTCCAGTGTGGACAACCCTATAGCCATCGCTCACGAAATCTCCTCCCTCCTTCCATCTTACCTCTGCCAAACCTAGTATGTCAAGCTGCGCTCTTTTCATTTCTCCTATGACGTTCGCGAGCTTTCCTGGTCTTGCCATTGTTCTTATGTTCCAGGTCCCTATTTTTAGCCTTTCCTTTTCCGTCTCCGTCCCTATTTTGAAGGTTTTCGCTTGTTGACAACCGAGGAAGCCTTGTCTTCCCCTGCCGAACGCGACTCTCCCCAATGTCTGGTTTGAATCGTTAACGTTGTTATCTGAATTTCTTATTGTCGTCATATTTCATTTTACTCGGGATGAGATAGGGAGGTGGTTTCCCGTTGCCTTCCTCCCGGTGTTTTTATCGGGAGACACCATCTCTCTGCGTCAGTACCGTTGATCGTCCGTCCTTCGGTTTCTTCACCCATGGGGCACACGCTTATACCGGCGTGTACTCGGTCGTCCACCACGTACTTCGTTTCCAACAGGGGGGCCACGTGAAGGCGACGTGGTGGACATTTGAGCAGCAGAGGCTTTTTGAGTCGCTTGCTTGCCCCCTTTCCACCCCACTGCATGTACATTACCTTGCCTAACCTTATTTAACTCATCTTTACTATCTCCAGTTCCTACGTTGACTATCCCTTGCTTTTTTCATTCATTCATTCATTCGAGGATTTATATAGCGCCTCTTCAATGAAACTACTCAGAGACGCCTGACTTTGACTTATGTTATCTCATATCGTCTTTGTTAGTGTTGCATGGCGAGTTTAAACTACTTAGAAACGCTCGAGTTGTAGGAATAACCTGCATGTACACCTACTGAACTATGCGCGCTATGAATATCTTTTACGCTTTAGGGAACAATACTAAAGAGGCAGAAATCAATGACTCTATGATGATACCAAACCCAATGCAATGCAATATAATACAGAATAATACAGTACTATGCAATACAATACAATAAGCTTACAATGCAACACAACAAACTCTTTTGCAAAACGACTATCTCAGAGATTCCGTGTCTGTGCCAATCAAGGTATACTTCTAACATTTCAGATTTTGTCTAATATCACAGAACGGCATTTAGAAGAGAGTCGTCGACACAATCTGATGACAGGCAATGAACTGAAACCGGTTCAATAAGGACTGAAACCGGTTCAATAAGGACTGAAACCGGTTCAATCAGGACTGAAACCGGTTCAATAAGGACGATCACGCCTTTGAACGAGGTTGCGTCTTCTCAATGACACTAAGATTACACGCTGCGTATCCATTATTATTCGCACGGATATGTCCTTAAGCCAATCCAATCGTCTGCGCTCATCATATGGACAACGGAGATGCAAGTGCTCAAGCACCTATAGCAGTGTGGGAATTGTAGAAAAAAGACTGTGGGAGGGGATTGAACAGTTCATCCGTATTTTGAAAACTGATGTCAACGAAATTTAAAAGCAGCTGATTTCAACGCTAGCAGTTTTGCAAGTCAGACTCGAATCAAAATCAATTCTTTTGTTGAGAAAATTCAAAAATGCACACATAATACACCATGGAAACTTTTTCTCTTTGTCAGAGACTCAGAGTAAAATAATGTTAAATCGCACTAGCACTACTGAGGGGTTGGAAACGACCGCTGTGGTGTGCAATGAAGACTTAATTGGGGAGTCCTAAGAAAGACTAAAGGGTTGAACCCCCAACCCTGACGATTCCCACCCTGACCTATAGCAGTAGACGCAGACACAGGCGTGGATGAAGGAACACAGTACAAACAGACATCCCAACTAACACACCCACGTTGGCCCAACGCTCGTCCAACATTAGTCCAACGTGAATGTGTTGGCCGGCGTCGGCTAACATAATTGCAATCACAAATTTGCTTAGCTCCGCTTCAAGAGAAACTCCTCACAGGGAGGCGCTCATGATCGATCAAACACAAGACATACATTGACATAAATATAGATAGCAGACAGATAGACGTCTGCTCAATATACAAACACGCTTATTCATATATACAGGCTTCTGTAGAATGGACACAAGCTGGAATTGTGCGTCCGATACCTTGGACAGCGTGAATGATTTCGAGCCATAAATATCGCACGCCCGTGTACGCGAACGGACGGACGGACGGACGGGCTGACGGAGCGACTGGCGAGAGAGCGGGATATATAGCTTCGGCCTCATGGATCGGGGCAGGCATTCTGCCGATTGCATCCGTCGGAGCGCCCGTAAGTGACAAGGTGTGCGATCTTCTACGTCGTGTCAAAAGCAGCGGCCGAGACAAATTTGCGATAATTGGAATACGTCCGTTATTGTTACAACGAGACTAGTAACCGACCAACTGACAGACCGACCGACTGACCGACCGACTGACCGACTGACAGACTAACAGACTGACAGACCGACTGACACACTAACTGACAGACCGACTGACAGACCGACTGACAGACTGACCGACAGACCGACAAACCGACTGACAGACCAACTGGCAGACCGACTGAGATACCGACAGACCGACTGACAGACCAACTGACAGACCGGCTGACATAGAGGCCGAGCCATGGTCGCGCGATCTGCGCCGATAGCTGTAGGAACGTATAAAAACTAACTTGCGTTTTGCGTTGACTGTTGGTTAAGTTGGTGGGAGAGAAGAAAAGGAAAGAAAGAAGAAATGAAGGACTTTTGCAAACATGACTCTCTTAAACTTCGCTACGTGAACAGCTATACGTCCAGTGAGTTAGGTTGTACTGCGTCAGGTAATTCGTCTGTTATTTGAGACTTAGCTTTGAAGTGGGATTGAGATTGTTTCATTGATTTCTAAGATTGTCCTACTCGGGGAATCAGATAGACAGATATTAGAGAACGATATATAATCGCAGTCTATTTAAAGATAAGGAAGTTCGTTAATAGAGACCAACTGTTAGACACTGTCGTTGCTTCATCGTGTAACAGAATACTGCTATTGCGTTGGCGATCTGCAATCAAAAGTGGTCAGGTAAGCGAGTATTTTATTATCTTATTTTATTATTTTATTATAACTATTAATATTACTATTATGCACTTATTATGCTCCACTATCTAATAACCAATCATCAAACTGAGTAACGGCACAACAGGGCAACTGTGAGTAACGGACTTGCTCAAGGTCCCTACACAGTTACCGTCTCAGAGGAGGAGGATCGAACCCGTACTCTTCGCGTTACAAGGTGCGCGCTCTGCCCTTCTGCTACCGCGTTCCAAAATGGAATTTTATGCAACTTGTACTTTACATGTATTAACGATTTGTGAAGAGTTTTTTCAAAAATAAATTACCAGACTAATCAGCAGTTAGAGTGTTATAACCCGGTATGGTACCGTTTGGCCCACGTACGGCTATTGGATGTCCCTCTCCATATGTACATGCGCATTATCTTTAGCACACTGCATCCAACCCAGTTGTCAGTCCTCAGCATTATCGCACCACCATATCTCCCTAGTTGAGTAATGTAAGGTGCTGCTGAAAAAGACCCATGTGAACAAACATTTACCACTCTATGACGATATCACTTCACACCAGCGAGCACTCGAGGCACTCAGTCGGGCAGGACATGCCATCTCAGAATATGACAGTTGTTCCATCATGAGAGATGAGTGGGTTGCAGCGAATGTCACTAACCACTTCCTCATCGTTGAGCCGTCTCTAGCCCTCTCCTGGCTTCAACTTGCGTCGACAACAACTCCTCTCAGCACTCAACCGATTTTCGACGGAATAGGGTTGCTGTGCATACAGCCTCGTCAACCCGGGACAAGCCACTGATCCTTCAAGCATCACTACCCAATCATCCTTCATGCAGCTGGTGCGCAGTGCAGACTATGGCGAATTGTCTGTCCGCAAACTCATTTCGGTGGTAGACTCAATTGTCTCTTCATATCGCTGATGATAACTCTCGCACATGGCCCGTCACGAACCTCATTCGCTAGAAGAAGAATTGGCTACCATTACTTACTACCATTACTTAGCTAGAAGAAGAATAGGCTACCATTAGGCTACTTACTACCATTACTTACCTACATGTAGGTCTGGAAATTCATTATTATTGCGTATTTATTAAGTGTCACTACCCAATGACCAAAAATCAATCGATAGCACAGAGCAACTGTGAGTGAAGGACTTGCTCAAGGTTCCTGCATGTCTCAAGGAAGGCTGGACTTCATACTCTTCACGTTACAATGCGAGCGCTCTAATCAAAAATCGGGTCGCGGGCCCAATATAAAGTGAAGAGCTTGTTGCGATCGCTTTTTCGTTTCACTTCGACGTTGGGACTATTTTTCTGAACAGGTTCTACACCGACTTGTAACAAAACTTATTCTGTTACTTTCATCCGTTTACCGTTTTTCCCAATCCAGCATTAGTACCAGCATCAGAAATCATAGTTCTGGGATTTCTTCAGCGCCCAAAATGCTACATCCCAGGAACCAGCTTGTCAACAGGTGCTCAAGCAAAACAAACCGGTGGGATATGTAAGGTTAAGTACGGTTCACGTAGAGATCGAATAGCACCAACATTAATGTTATTGCAATAACAACGGCATAAACAGCGGCAACAATAAACCTAGCACTACCAGCAGCAACTGCCACAACATCGAGGAAGATTTCGCGTCTTACCCTCCAAACAGGTTACCATAACAATAACTGCCACTGCCTTCCTATGGAACGTTTAGCCTTATCAATTTTACTCAATATTTAAAATTCCAGCGGAGCATGATTTTTAGCACTCGATCCGCATGTGCTTATTCAAACCCCAAAGGTTGTTCGTTCTGGCTATCGATTCGAAGCCACGCAAACAAATTTCGTTGGGCGAATAAATCTACAGCGACGGCTGTCGCATGTGATGTAATTTGTGTCGGTTGAATTAAGCTTTGGGATTGTCGGCTGCCAGATTCGCTGTATACGATGCGCCATCTGCGGATCTCTGCCAGATTCGGGAACTACTATGGTGTATATATATACGGAGACGAGCTTAAATATTGCCTGGCACACGTCAAGTAGTGCACAATGCACATGGGTCTCTAGAACTCGGTCAGTGTACAGTACTGCGTTTTGTATATAGTTAAGTCGTTCACGTGAGCATGTGTTCATGTGAGCATGTGAGCATGTGAGAATGTGAGAATGTGAGCATCTGTTCATGTAAGCATGTGTTCATGTGAGCATGTGGCGCAATTTGAGGGTAATTTGAATGTCATCACTTTATAAGTTTTAATAATAATAATTATAATAATAAGACGATTTATATAGCGCCGTAGTACAGCCGAGGTCGAAGAAAGGGGCGCTGTGCATGAGTTAGAAAAGTCAATGACAGTCGTATGAAAGTTTAATAAGATATGTCTTCAGGTGTGATTTCAATGACTCCAGAGATGGCGCATTCTTAACGTGGTCAGGAAGATTGTTCCACGCAGTGGGTCCAGCGACAGATAAGGAACAGTCACCAAATCTCGTAGAAGACCGCGGGACTTGTAGTTGATTTTTTGATGACGATCGTAGCCGACATTTGTTCCGTTTGTCTGCCACACGAATGCAGAAATCTGAGATAATCCGGCATGAGGTGATTCAATGCTTTATAGATGATCAAGCACAGTCTGTACGTTATCCGCTGAGGAACGCGCAGCCAGTGTAGGTTGTCACACAGCAGATCGGTGATATGATCAGATGGTGTCCGTTTATATATGAGACGCGCAGCAGAGTTAAGCACGGACTGTTATAGAGTTAAAAACTCGATATTGTTTTTTCTTCGCGATTGGTGTTTAGCAGAGCAATATATTAGCTTAAGCGCTTGTAAGGGACGATATACATGCACCCTGCATTAACACTTAGAAACGTTCTTCTTACCGGGGCTGGATGCTGATGTTGGGAGCACTGCTGTGTAGATATATTGAAGGGCGTTCTAGACATCGAGTGAATGATTAAATGAAGGAACGAATAGATGAATAGGACGAATTTAATTTACATGGGAGATACTCGCAACACGAAAGCTAATGATTCTTCTCAGCCTGACGTTGACCACCACTTCTCTCGTCGTTAATCGGTCGGTATGTTAACAGTAGAACGTCTTCAGGTCTCACGCGAATGCACCCAACTAACGCTATGAGATTTACGAAATTAATACCTCTGGAAATACTCTCAGGGTGCTCGTTGTGTAGTGGTTAGCGTGCTGGACTGTCAGTCGAGAGGTCGGGGGTTTAAATCCCCGCCAGGGTAGAAATTTGGTTCGAGATTTCTGTTCCACCTAAACCTTTAGCCAACTCAGCTATAATGAGTACACTGACCTACGCTGTTGGTGGGAAGACGAAATGTTGAGGGAGAGGACTAACCACTCGCCCTCGTATATTGAGGTTAAGAAAATGAAGTCGCTAGCACTTGATACCCATGGCTGCCTCAGGGCTAACTTAAGGGGCTGCTCTCCTTCTACTAAGTACTCTGACAAATTTGGTGTGCATGCTAAAACGCATTCCTTAGACTCGAAGTCGTGAGTCCTTAATGGTGCATTAGCAACGTCAATATGGGTGTTTAGGATTTCTTCTTTGATACAGTATGCAATGGCCTGTGGTGCTGTAAATATATTCGATATGCGATTACTTGGATAGTAACACGCGAGACATTAATCTGTGCTGCAACCCTACCCTTGTGTGTAGTTACTATCGTCCGCTAGATCTATGGCTCCACGACGCCGCTGCCTTACGCTGTCGGGTCCTCCCTGCCCTCCTGCCGCGGACGCCGCCGCAGACAGGGTCCTCACAGCCCTCCTGCCGCGGACGCCGCCGCCAGTGCGTGGCATGCATGAACACTTCGGACACTCGATCATAGAAATAATCCCGAGGCGTTCCGAAAATGTAGGGCTTTAATCTGATCAACGACTTTCGCATTTGCATCGGCTGCGGAAAATCAGCGCTCTGCTCACTAAAGCAACACCCTGAAGCACCATCACCAACAGCAGCATTCATACTAGCTACTGTACATCAATAGTAGGATGGCATCAGTCCCGCAATCCTCAGCTGATCAGCTTCCCTGGCTCAGCAGCTCAGCGTTGGCTAAGAACGGTAATCCATCATCAAGCTCGCTCCGAATTAAGTGCAAATATGATGGCGCTATAGAAATGAAAGTTTCATGTTCGGACCTGTTTAATTCAGTTGGCTTCTCGGCTGATTCGAATACTGATTTTCTCAGTAACAACTGTTCGCGCGGTTCGTAGAGAATCGATCATTGGTACCAAATGAGATTCAAGATTTCAAGATTTCCGCTGCACAAACGCCCTCTGCATGTCAAACTCGGTAAAGAAAATGAGCTTATCGAAAATGAGTTTTCCCGGAGATGAACAGAAATGGATTAGGAATCAGGTACCTGTGTTCCGATACTCTCATGTTCCGGTACTCTTTTGTTCAATTATTCTCATATCAAGTACTCTTTTCATCAAGTACTCTTATGTTCAGGTACTCTTTTGTTCAAGTATCTTCATGTTCAAGCACTCTTTTGTTCAAGTACTCTCATGTTCAGGCACTCTTTTGTTCAAGTACTCTCATAATCAGGTACTCTCATGTTCAGGAACTATTTTGATCAAGTACCATAATGTTCATGTGCTCTTTTGTTCAAGTGTTCATATGACCAGGTACTCTTTTGTTCAAGTGTTCATATGATCAGGTACTCTTTTGATCAAGTACTTTCATGTTCCGGTACTCGTTTGGTCAAGTACACTCATGTTCAGAAACTCTTTTGTTCAAATACTCTCATGTTCAGGTACTATTTTGTTCAAGTGTTCATATGATCAGGTGCTCTTTTGATCAAGTCTTTCTTCTTCAGGTAATCTTTTGTTCAAGTATTCTCATAACCAGGTACTCCTTTGTTCAAGAACTATCATGTTCAGCCCATTTCATGTTCAGATACCCTCACAATTTTATACCACTATGTTCCGAATAAAAAGAAAGTCGTTTACGCCCTCATAACTATGACCACTCCTCGGATTCCCCGTAACTAAGACGCGCAAGAAAACCTAGACACGAGATCTCCTGTAAAATGTTCTTCTGAGATGTGTAGCAGGCCTAGCCTTCTATTTCCAGCTCCATTCTAAGTGCGTAGCTAACGGAAAGAACTCACAGGCCGTCGTAAAACTCTCAACAGAGTCCACACTGCCAATAATTATTTTCTGCTAACGATTGTACACAGATGCGGTGTGCCACCGGTTTTTGTTTCATTAAACGAATATATATAAATATATATAAATATATATATGTAATATTGTTCATCATCAATAACAGATATAGACTGGATTTGTAAGACCAGTGGACAAAATACACAGGTGAGTTGCACTGCAGGTATACGGGGATTCAAAGGCATATCAAGTCGCTCATTTATAACGAACAGAAGTTTGTAACAGCTTGTAATACAGAAGCTTGTAATAACCCTCTGTGTCCACACGCAGTCCTTGTACTGTAATGTATATGTCCGTTTCAGCGCTCGTGAATAAGCTGGTGCCCTGCCATTAACTTCAGAGGGAGGGGATAGATGAATGGCAACACTCTTGCTCGAAGAACATAGGATCTTGAAAGATGCGGTTCGATACCCGTCAGCTTCCTATAGGTCGACTCAGCCTTTCACTCTCTAAGGGAACAGTAAAATGAGCGGGCGCCTAACAGGCTGCTAAGACGTGTGTATCAAGGATCCACAGGTAGATAAAAAATTGTCCGGAGACATATAAAAGGGAACAAAATTTCATGGAACGGCCGAGCGAATTTTTGCTGCGATATTGTTAAGCAACCTAAGAGAGCGACTGCGTTAAAGCGTTGAATAATAATTTATAGGCTATGCTTTGAAACAGGAAGCTTGTTTCCCTGTTGTCTCCGGAGATGTTGTTGTTGCTGTTGTTGTTATTATTATTATTATTATTATTATTATTATTATTATTATTATTATTATTATTATTATTATTATTATTATTATTATTATTATTATTATTATTATTATTATTATTATTATTATTATTATTATTATTATTATTATTATTATTATTATTATTATTATTATTATTATTATTATTATTATTATTATTATTATTATTATTATTAACGTTTTAGAAATTTTGAGTTTACGATTACGAGCATTGTGAATCTGAGGCGCTGTATAGCCTAGTTAACCGTCAGATGGCATATACAGTTCAAAGTTACTATCGATCGTCATTGCCTGAGCTACAGTCTGATAAAAGAACGCCGTTATCACATACTACGCGAGATATAAATTTACGAATCGATTGTCGCTTCTCAGGGCAATATTTCTTGACGCAGGTGGAGTTTCTTAATTGCCTTTTAGATCGATTCGGCCTCAATAGTGCGTAGTACAACAGTGGAAATTAATTAATAGAAATAAATTATGGTACTAAACATAGATGATCTAATTATAGAAACAATTACCTATTTCCCGTGTTGTATCTCCTAGACGTATTGAATGTTGCACAAACTGAACTTAGCCAATATAGCCTGCACTCAAAACATCATCTGTATTTGCCTACGGATTCATCTCTGTCTGCATGCTTTTGTGAATTAAGAACGAAGCCTATAAATGAGCAGACACCATCTTTATTTTTTTATTTCGGATATTTCTATAGCGCCTCCTCAAGTCTTCTACTACTCAGAGGCGCTCCCGACTACAGCATTGGTATACTGTGTCGGAGTTTTCACGCCGAAGCGCCACGAGCAATCGCGAGTGAAGGACTTGCCCAAGGTCCGTACGCAGCGGCTAGAGTGGGATTCGAAACTGCAACCCTCAGGTCACAAGGCGCCGAACTTACCACTGAGCCACCACGCCCCACATACATCTTCGCACTCAAGGCATGTATAATGGAGGGCTCTGAGAAAGCCGTCTCTTGCAAATTCAGTTCAGTGGCTTTTCGCAAATACTGAACATCGTATTCGTTTAATCGTTTGCACTCTGTGGACCTCTGGCGAACCTAGTGTTTAACGTGGGTGGGAACACGTGGGAACGGCGTTCCCACTGCTCTCGAAGTTCTTTGCTTGCGTTTCCATTGCTCATTGTAATAGAACCCTGCTAACGCATGCATTCCAATAAAACTCTTATTTGGAGTTCCCGTGCACTGCTCACCCAAACCACTTTAACCACTGGGCGAACCTTACCCGTAGCTAGTCAGTGAGGGTGCATCGCCCGCTAGTGGACTGGTTCCTATGGTCTGACTGACGGGCGGATGAAAACTCTCAACAGTCCTAGACAGTTGCGGATATAAATCAGTCACCACTGTTTCGCGTTGAGTTTCCACTGACATGTGCCATAGTGACGGCTTATTACGAAATAATCGCTTATTTCATCAGAGATGTATGACAATTTTTATCTAGAGTATTTCATGCTGGCTGTTTCTTCGCATAAATTTCTGCCTGTATGAGCGCGGTTGGCTGAATATAGGGACGCATGCTATGCTCATCGCATTGTGTAAACATCTGTTGAATTATGAGTGGGTTAATTTTGACTGGCTGTTCGACCACCCCCGTTCTGTCGACCTTTCCTGTGTCGTAAACATCCTTTGTTGATTTGAGTTCTCTCTGAGCCCCATCAGCTTCTCTGACATTATTGCTTCCCTTCAACAACAAGTGTCACTACTGTGTCGTCCTTTTTGCCGTCTGCGTAACATTATTTATGATTCCCGATTTCTCTACATGTCAAGAGGTGGCTGAAATATTGCAGCAGTTTAATTGGAATTCTGTGCTTTACGTTGTCCACGAGATATATGACCTACTTGGAGTAAGGCACGGTGAAGTAAGATAAGGTAAGTCTAGTAAAAAAGGTAAATTAAAATAGGCATACGAAAAAAACAAGGTAACGGTGGTGTAGGTAAGCTTAGGTGAAATAAAACTGGGATAGGCCAATTCAGAAAAGTTACCGATTAGGCCCACTGATAGGCCTCTATCAGTGTTTAATCTAGTCCTCCTCTTCTGGGAGGGTAAACAAGGTTTCTGGGGGGACCAACGAATTACACAAGAATTGTTTCTATAATTTCACCCATCTTTTAAAAGTTTCAGACTTTTTTCAAATTTCATCACCATAAAAGTTGATGACCTTTTTTAGTCTTTCGTCCGATTTTTTACACTTTTTCTATAGGAATTACTCCCTCAAACAGGTTTATGACCTTTTTTCGGTTATTATTCACCTCTCGGGGGTGGGGAACCATGTATCCTGGGGGGGGGAAAATTTCCTCCCCTCAAGTTCTCTACATTATAATATTGCCGGCCTCTGGGGGGGGGAACATCAATCCTGGGGGACATTCCCCCCAAAGGTGTCTAGATTAGACACTGGGCCTCTATATCACTACAGTTATCGACCGCGTGGCTCATGCGTTGCAGAATATGCAGTGCTTTTATTAAGGAGGCGTCCATATCAAGACGATTTCCTTCGAGGTGTCGACAGTGCGATCCATATCGATTACACACAAGGGAAACGGGATGCAAACCTTGGCTGCAGAGGTTAAAAGTCGATGTGCTCACAGCATCTTTGGGCTGCAACAATCCAGCAGCAGTCTACGGCCAATATACGCTAACGGTCTGCATATAATTAATTGTAATTTGTAATTAGTAACTTCTAACGCGCCGGTGCAGAGAATAGAACAGACGGGGACATGCGATTCATAGTGCAGCCAACCATCGGAGCAAAGAAAGCTCAAGACAAGACTGGACTAAATCGCGCAGTTGTCTTATGCTCAAGGCATCAACCAATGGCGCAGGTCAGTATCCAGAAGATCGGTCCGCAAGGCAGGGAGGCGACATCTTACTTGTGGGGCGTGGTGGCTCAGTGGTAAGTTCGGCGCCTTGTGACCGGAGGGTTGCAGGTTCGAATCCCACTCTAGCCGCTGCGTGCGGACCTTGGGCAAGTCCTTCACTCGCAATTGCTGGTGGCGCTTTGGCGTGAAAATTCCGGCACAGTATCAAATTCTGTAGTCGGGAGCGCCTCGGAGTAGTAGTTGACTTCGAGAGGCGCTATAGAAATATCCGGAATAAATAAATAAATAAATAAATACTGAGGAATCCTATGAGAGGGAGGTTAGAGAGGAAGCCTATGTTGGATGGAGAGTCTGTGGTGGGTAGAGAGGAGGCCTTTGGGGTCCGAATGACTCAACAACAAACTATCTGATCAATTTGAAACGTATCCGACGCGATTTGAACTCAGAACGCGGAGGTAATCAGTCGCCACTATGAACCCTCCCTGTATATTTTATCATGTATGTTTTCAAACGCGCATCGTTATATCCCATGATCCAGGGATATTCTCCGCAAACGCATTAACTATCCGTTATCTTTTAAATAATAATTATTATTTCGTATACAGACGTGCATGTCATATGCCTTCCCCTGCGTATGTTGGGCAATTTACTACTGATCGCGTATCTTTGCGATATATCACATATTTCTCATTTGATGAGTTTTTGTTTGGCAATTACCTTGCGTCCATGAATGACTGTTCGCTTGTATCAGTGTCATCTAATTATGCTTCTGCCAGATAAACGATTTATACATCCTACAATCATTCAAGTTTTTTTGCGTAATATATGCACACAAGTCGATATCTGAAAGGCCATAAAACAGTGTAGTATATAGGATATAATTATGGACCCACCTTAGGTTATGGCTTTGGTCAAGTACGTATGTAGCAGAGTAGAGAAGTTCAAGTCGTGGTGAGCAGTGGCAGACGCCCATAACATGTTTGTTAGGCTAAAGTCTGCAGTCTAAAGGACAGCCCATTAAAAATAACGGACGAAGAAGATGATGATGAAGATGATGAAGAAGATGAAGAAGATGATGAAGATGATGAAGATGAAGAAGAAAAAGAAGTAGCGGTAGAAAGAGGAGAAGAAGAAACGAAAGAAGAAGAAGTAGCGAAAGGAGGATGAAGAGAAGAAGTAATAGAGAAAGCAAAGATAGAAGAGTATGGATAGAAAGAATAGAAAGAAGGGACGAGAAAAGCATTCCATTGAGCTAATAACGATAGACAGCCATTCTTATTATAATTATTATATTATTATTATTATTGTTGTTGTTGTTGTTATTATTATTATTATTATTATTATTATTATTATTATTATTATTATTATTATTATTATTATTATTATTATTATTATTAATATTATTATTATTATTACTATTATTATTAAGGCCCTATTCGTCTAGGTCAAAGTTGGTGAAGGTACCCCTAAAGGCCACCTTGTTGAAACGTTGAATTGTAAGCGCAAGGGGTTGGAACATTATTATTTTTTCCCCGAGGTAAATATGATCTTTCGGGAGTTTGGGAGTTATTATTATTATTATTATTATTATTATTATTATTATTATTATTATTATTATTGTTATTATTATTATTATTATTATTATTATTATTATTATTATTATTATTATTATTATTATTATTATTATTATTATTATTATTATTATTATTATTACTATTACTATTATTATTATTATTATTATTATTATTATTATTATTATTATTATTATTATTATTATTATTAAACTACATTCGCCCAGAGAAGTTTCTTGTTTTTTCTATTACAACAAAAGGCGATTCGCTTCATTGACTCCAAGATCCCATCAAAGCATCGCATTCGTAATTAGGGCAACTAAAGCAATTCGGAATACGCTGAGTGCGCTACAGAGAGGGGAACAATCGCACCTGGTGCCATAACAATTCTTGTTACGGACATTTTTGTGATCAAACCTATGTAGATCCGCACGACCGATTTGTGCGCGGCAGGTCTTGCTTTGATCATAATTCTTACTCCACTCGATGTCATTTATTCGGTGACATACTAATGCCATGTATTTACGCAAATTGCGCACAGGAACGACCTCTGGCGACGATGGAAGTCGTCGCCGCGTTGTAGGTGGCGCCACCACGCGTAAGCGGTGTTGACTCTACGTTTCACTTACCGTCCTCGCTACGCTGCTTCTTGTAATATATCATCCGTTGTTCGTTAGTGCGTGTGGATCACTGGCTACGCAGGATTTGAAAACTGCGATGTTACGTGACGAACTGTGATGTAATGCGACTTATTAGGATGTAATTAGTGCTGCTATCATGTTATGTCAATGTATGTTTTTTTGGAAGCAAAAGCAATGCGGTGCAATGTTGCCGCGTTTCAAAATTCACCTGTCGACTATTTTACGGAAAGCATTAGCTTTTTAAATTGCTACAGCATTTAGTTGCATTATATCGTGCCTTATTCTAGCGTATTGTATTGTGTTTTATTTTATCTATTGTCGTGCATCGTTTTTGTATAATGCATTGTATTCTTCTATGTCAAGTTTTGATTGATTGATGGATTGATTGTATTGTATTCTATCTATTTTACTGCACCGTATTGTTTTGTATTCTATCTATTGGTTTATTGTATTGTATTGTATGCTGAGGTGGGTGAAATGGATTCATCGCAACAGCTACTCTGTCTACTGCTCTCCCTTCGTGTTCAGAATTGCGCATCATACTTGATCTTGCACTACCTATGATATCTCTAGCTTGCCTGAGCAGTGTGCACTACTGAAATCTGCTTGCATTTCGCGCTTAACCGTTAAATAGCGATTTAGAAATATAATGCTATGATTACGATTAGTCCTCTGATGACAGTTATTTCTGGTGGTGTGTATATAGTAGTCGAACCAATACCAAAATCTGCAGTAGTCTAATGTTTTTCTTACTTAGGCAAGGCTAGACAATGTAAAGTTAAGTAAGATAAAGTTTTTTTTTCTTTATCTTACTTTACATTTCCTAGCCTTACCTGAACTTAATTTACCTTGCATTACCTTGCTTTACCGAACTTAGCACTACCTCACCTTACCCTTCCTACATTTGTCGTATTTGTCTTACCTTAACATACCTAACTTTTTTCTTGGCCTCACCTAACCTAGCATTACCTTACCTTATCCGTCATATGATTTGAAATGTTGTTTGAAATGATCATGAAGTTGTATGTTGAACTGGCCGCCTGTAAACTGTGAGAGGGTAATTCAAACTGTAGCGGGACTTTTGACCCTTTTGACGCCAGCACTTGAAATGCTATAGGCGAAACTGTTATAATTTGATCTGTCTGTTGTGTGGTGCTTCAATAAACAATTCAATTCAAAATAACTTTACCTAACTTTGCCTTACCTCACCTTTCTTTCCAAACCACACGTAACGTTATACAACCTTACCGCACTGGTGCCGACTCCCACGAATTTACTTTGCAACTGGATATGTAATTTCATTAGTCGGACTAAAAGTCCAGCGACGGGATTTCGTTCAATCCCCGGATGACCATGTCACGTGATGGAACTGTTTGTCTTCTATCACTCTTCCTGCGTCCACAGCCCAAAAGGTCAGCTGGCACGAGAGGAAGGCACCGACGACCGTGTTGTTGGGGCATTGAGATTGTCCGGATTTAAACTGTCCGTTGCAGCATTCTAATGACCGATCGGCAGGATTTATTGATTACCTAACATTTCATTGTATCGTATTGTATTCCATTGAATTGTATTTTATTGTAATGAATTGTATCTATTGTATTGCATTGTATTGTATTCTGTCTATTGTATTGTATCATATTCTAGGCCTATCTATTTTATTTGATCGTATTCTATCTGTTGTACTGCATGGTTTTCTATCTATTTATTATATCGTATTCTATCTATTGTACTGTGTCGTATTTTATCTATTGTATTACATCGTATTCTATATTTTGGATTTTATGGTATTCTATCTATTGTATTGTATTCTATTTATTATATTGTATCATTTTCTATCTATTGTATTGTATCGTTATATATTTATTGTCTGGCATGATATTCTATACACTGTATTGTATCGTATTCTATCTATTTCACTGTATCATATTCTATCTATTGTATTGTAACGTTTCTATCTATTGTATTGCATATTTTTCTATCTACTGTATTGCATCATATTCTATGTATTGTTTTGCATCGTATTCTGTTTATTGTATTGCATCGTATTCTATCCACTGTGTTGTATTCTATATCTGTTGTATTGGATGGCTTAGTTTTATATAGTATTGAATAAGATTTATTCATGACAGTCATCGTCCATCTCGACCGGCCAGGCAGTTACGCATCACTATAAGGTGCTTAACGCTTTAGCAACGAGAGTGTACTAAAAGCGACTGGAAAACCAATGCAGCTCGTCGTTAAAGCGCTAAACGCAACGCATCTGATTTCTCTACCATTTCCACAGCTGGTCATGAATAAATGCCTGAATATCATAAACATCCTGGTGAGCAGACTTTTTCAGCGGGGAAACAATATGGCTTAGGTCTGCAGTGTAAAAAATGTAAAGCCGAGGACCTGGAATATAACAAACCCTGTGGCAGACAGTTCAAATCAGACCGGGGACCAGAGGATGACCGGGTCAAAGGAGCGCCACAGCCTGACTGGAGTCAGAAAGGAACAAACGTATATAACCATGCACTGCCAGGGACGACTCATGATATAAAATAACGTTTGAAGGTTGTCTAAGAGAATTCCATGGTCGACGATGTTGGAGGTCGCATTTACACCACTAAAGGCAAGTAGGATTACCAGACCCAATAAAATACTCCAAATAAAATAATAATAACATATATATATACAGGTTTTTTCCTAGAAAACAGGGTTCCGGAACTGAACAATTATGCAGAGCTAAAATCCCGAGAGAAACTGGATTGGGGTTGAAAGAGGTCTCAATAAACACTGAAAACAGTTCACAACACTGAAATTAAATTTTAAAACCAAATTATTGTTTTTATCATTAAAAAAATAAATTACTTTTAGTAGCTGAAAAAGGTGTCGGTACGCCGTTCCGGCTGAAAAGAGCACTATATATATATTCGCGTTTATTGACAAATCACTGACAAACCGCAGTAAGTTCATCGAAACATTGAAACACGACGGTACGATTATCAAGATCTTATTGAACACACATCTTGGCAGCCTGTTAGGCGCCCGCTCAAAATCAGCGTTAATAGTACAGATTAGCACTGCCGCTGTAGAATGAAGACACCTTTAACCCCAGATTGTTGTTTGCAAAAGAGTGCCTCCAGATAACACGTCAACTGCATCGACGCAACCTTCTCGGCCATCTGCGCTTGAAAAGACAGGTTAGAGAGTGGACGACAATTGGCCGATGTCGTCAACATCCAGCGCTTGGCGTTTAGGTCTGGGCAAATTAATCGCTTGGTTCTGAAAAGCGAGAAGGGAACCCTCAGTGCACAGCAGTGTTGACCAACAATACAAGCAACGGTAAAATCTCATCCTTAGAATCCTGACTTTAAGAATGATCGCGGTGGGTTCGATTCGCACGACTTTGATAGCGACGGCAAAAGAAGTTGACGATGCTGTTCTGCATCTGAGATGGCCTATAAACTCAGTTGGATGAAAGGCCGGCGATGGACCCTTCAGGAAAGCGCTGGACCGAGTCGATCTGTTTACGTTTGGTGTGCGGCTGATGTTCAGCTGTAAATGAAATTTTGCTACGATCGTTCGTCAACATAAAACGTCCAAGAATATTGGATAGCGACGACCACAGCTGCTGTCACAGACTGTCACATGCTGTAGGCGTCTAGTTGATTGTTCGTCTATTTCTAGCACTCCAATGCCCCTGTTCCTGTAGGGCCTACTCATGCTCATCACTTCCTACTGCCCATTTTTCCTTGCTCTGCTTGTTCTCCTTCTTGCTCTATTCAGCTTCCAGTTCTTTGTATTTGTTGCCTCGAAAATGATGCACTCCTCCGTTTTTTCTTCTTCTACTGATGTTTCTTCTCGTGCATCAATACGTTTCAAAGAATAGTTCGTAATTAAATCGCTGGACAACGTTATTTCGTTCTATTTCGGTGTAAATCTTGGATCCTAATGCGATTAGCTGAGCACATGCTCCGGGCGGATGGCGGTTCATTGAAAAAACTCATCAAAATAATTTTTGTGAAGCTAAGAAGGTCTACGCTGTTATTCAATTGTCTCTTATCCTTCGTAAACATCTGGTCAATTCAATTATAGGCTACATCATTTTAATAGTCAGGCCGCCTCCATCATACATGGACCCTGTAATTTTAATATATATATATATATATATATATATATATATATGTGACGTTCGTCGCTCGAGATCAACTAACCCTTCATCAGACGTGGTACCAATTTGTGTCGGTCTTACCCGAGACGCTGCTTCGTCGTCGGGCTGGGTTCGGCTCCAGCCAACTGACCTTCTGGAGTCACCCGGGTCACTATCCTGTCTACTTCTGATGTAGACGAGCGGTTCCTTGTCTCCGCTCTCAGTGCCCATTCCTCCAAGAGGAGGTCCCGAGGGTATCGCTTGTTTGCGAACAGTGTCGCTGTCAAGCTCCATCTCACTGTCGGACTCTGCCACTGCCGCGGTCGCCGGGTGGGCAACGTCCTCGTCCTCAGGATGGCCGTCCTTTAGAACAGGGTTCGCTCTCTTGCCGGCAGGAGTCCTCAGCTTCCTGTGAGATCTCTTAGTCAAAGACTTCCTCTTTTTCTCCACCTTAACCGAACCCTCACGTACCATTCTGCATCTCATGACTCTCGAGTTATCGTCAATAGGGGAAAACTCTGAACGTTCTCTTGTCCGAGAGGACAAGGTGTACATCTGACGAGTCGTCACGTCGTGCCGTCTCAAACACGCGAACATCTTGCGATAATATATGCACCTGTGATATTAACGCAATGTACTGGTCTCACGACACTCTCTTCTGATAGGACAGGTTCTAGGTCTAAAACCTCCCTAACCGCACGCAGAACTGGGTTCCGACCGGCGCACGAGGTGGGCCCTACTTCGCACTTCGGTCAGTTCTCGGAACTACGTGTTTCGATCACCAAGTTATTTGCTCTGAATAACGATTGGTTTGAATACAAGATTTTCCTGACTCTATCGTTTTCCTGGTCTTACCGCACTGTAATCAGTTGTCGGGCGGTCTTTTCCCGTACTGCGGTCTTTCGGTAACAGTGGTCTTTCCCAGTAACTATTTTTAGTTACCGGGCGATGGAGCCCCTCCAACGCTCCACCGGCGTGTCAGCCATCCAAGTGTCACAATCCAAATGTAACGCCGACCCCGTAAGGTTACCAGAATGTCCTGAATTTTGTTCCCAAGAATTTCCGAATTTTGGTTCCCTAACGAAGGTCACGCTTACTCCCACAGGTAACCGGACAAGCTTCGCTCGCGGAGTTCTTCAAAACCCAAGAGGGAATTTCCTGCCTGTCGCCAAATTTACCCTTATTATCGTTTTTGTACTAAATTGGTTTTTTCAGGTATCCCGACGGTCACTTCACCGAGTGCCGAAGTCGCGTAAAACTCTCCCAGCCGAAGACGCCGAAGTCGCGTAAAACTCTCCCAGCCGAAGACGCCGAAGTCGCGTAAAACTCTCCCGGCCGAGTACGCCGAAAGCGCGTAGAACTTCCCCTGTGTCGAGTACGCCGAAATCGCGTAAAACTCGTCTCAGTGTATAAAACCAAACACTGTCGGATCTTGGAGTTCTTCGAACTCCAAGAGGGATTTCCTTGCCCGACGCCAAATTTACTCTTGGTTTCAAGGATTTCAGAATTCCAGAAAATGGCTACCTTAAGAAGGTCACCTTTACTCCCATGGGTTACCGGACAAGCTCCGATCGCGGAGTTCTTCAAAACCCAAGAGGGACTTTCCTGCCCGTCGCCAAATTCACCCTGGTTTTCGATCTCACACTGAATTGGTTTTCCTGTGTATCAACGGTATCCTTCCCCGAGTATTACTCAGCCGTAGATTTCCCACAATCGGGATCTAGACCGCTTCGCGATCAACGGAGGGATCCAACCCGCCGGATCGGCGCTGTCGGCCCGTCTCCCTACAGTGAACTTCTTTAGCTGTACTCGGGATCGCCTGATTATATTATTCGGACGCCCTTTTCGTCCGTAAATATATTTGTACTAACCGGAAACTCGAACTCTGACTCTGTCGTAACCAAAAATCACTCGCCTACCACACTGAGTGCAGTATATTTGAATCGGTAACTGAATCGCTAACCAACAACGCTGTTTAACAGTATTGCTATGTATGAAGAGTCGAACCAACTCTTCACGTATAAAGCAGCGCACCGTGAGGCAGGCTCTATGCATCCCGAATTAACGCGTCTGCTCGCTATGCGCTGGCTTTACACCGTCGATCGGGCTTCCCTATCACTGTCGTTGCTGGACAGTCGCCTATTGAAATTAAATAAAAATTAAATGATCGATACTGGGCCTTCGCATGAAAAATTAAGATAAACGATGCTGTTCCCTTCGCATGTAAACTTAAAGAAAACGATGCTATTCGCATAAAATAAATCCTCCCACATACGCACTGTGGCCTTGACCGCCACATATATATATATATATATATATATATATATATATATATATATATATATATATATATATATATATATATATATATATATATATATATATATATATATATATATATATATATATATATATATATATATATATATATATATATATGAAGTTTATTGACAAGCTCACCGACAAACCGCAGTAAGTAACATTAAAACATATGACGATACAATTATCAAGAGCTCATGGAACACACGTCTTGATAGCCTGTTAGGCGCCCGCTAATTTTGCAGCTGCCCTCTACGGAGTGGAAGGCTGAGTCGACCTATAGGGAGCTTACGAGTATTAGACCGCGTCTTCAAGGTCTTAAGTTCTTCGAGCAAGGGTGTTACCATTCTTTCTTTGCAGCCGTAGTTCGTATATTGTTTAGAGCCTCTTCCAGGGAAGTTTCTCAGAGATGCTTCTCACTTGCCAACACAGAACCACTCACTATTCGAGCTGAATGGGTCACATGGGTTACAATGAGTACCGGTACCTCTTACAGAAATAGGCCAAGTATCCTGTAATAAAGAAGTGTAAACCACTTTGTCCACGTCTTCATTTGCGTTGATTTTCCTATACAAATGGGAATGTTTTTCAAGAAAGTTTATTCTTTATTTCTATAGTCGTCTACTCATTACCGATGTTTGTGACCGCAACAGTTGATGTTGGACCGACTCTATGCAATATTTTACGCAGAAAGGCAATGTAACTGCTATAATATGCTGTCAGGGATCTTATTCCAGAAAGAAGTAACATATATTGCTTAGAACTCATAGTTTTAATGGCAATTTCTCGTGTTTTCAGCGTCACATAAGGAGCCAGGAACCGAACGGCAACCACTGCACCAACTTTCACGTACAGAAATCTGTCGTTGCGGCAATCGTCATTATCATCAGCAACACGTATACATACGCCCCTTGGGGATGCTAACTACGCGCCCCGCATAAAATCTTTCCTTTCCTGTCGTTCTGTCGCGCTTCAGTCCATCGACTTGGACATAAAACCCTTGACGATTCCACTATGTCCTGACAACTAATTCACTTAGCGCCAGCTTAACGCCCTGATCTGAACGAGACGTAGACACCCGCCGAGTCGCCGTACTATCTAATGGTACTCACCTTGTCCCCGAAATTCAATTTACGACTGAACGTGATAGTTCGGGCGAGCGGGCCGTGAAGTAGTTGCGCGTTGCTCCGTGTATGGCCCTATCCCGTACTTCTGCTCTCGTTCCCTGCATCCGAGTATCTTGTTCTTCTAATTGCTGCCGAATTTCGGTCGAGCGGTGGATGTCATCGTCACTTTGGTTTACGAGTGGCTGACTGCAGGGAACCGGAGATGCTAATCCGTAAAGCTCCTGGGATAGGTAAGACGGGGCAAGAAACTCGCTTACTTTTCGTGCCATTGAAACTGAAGTCCCGTGTTTTCATAAGTCTTGCTCTGATCCACCCAATCCGACGGCTTCTTATTTCTCTTAACCTAAACACAGTCAATGTAGTAGCTACTCTGTCTCCTTTCCTCTTTGATCTCATGGCAACAAAATTCTGTTCTTCATGCGATATGGAGGGGATAGAATAATGGCAACACTCATCGCCAGGAGAACAGCAGTAGGCTACGCGGTTCGATTCCCGCAACCTCCCTCGAGCGGGCGCCTTGCGTGGCTGCCATAACGTGTGTTTAGTTAAGATATTAATAATTGTACTGTCATGTCTGTAATCTTACTGCGTTTGTCGGTTTGAATTAATGAAGAAAAAGATTATTATTATTATTATTATTATTATTATTATTATTATTATTATTATTATTATTATTATTATTATTATTATATTTCAGGACAACACATCTGACTTGACGAAACGTCTTTAAATAAGATGGTACCCTACGCTTGGCTTTTAAGCAACACTAGAATTTTCAAGCTTATGCCATACAACAACGATTCGCCTGCCACCGCATAATATATCGTTTCGAATACAATCTAAAACTCTTCGGTTAGAGGTGGCACTATGGCCGAGCAGCTAAGGAATCGACTCTACACCTCAGCGACCCGAGTTCTAACTTCGGCCATTCATGTCAAGTTGATATGCATTGCACTTTCACGCTGTGTGTAAAGTACATACATACATACATACATAAATCATACAGACATACATAAGCGCATACATACATACATACATACATACATACATACATACATACATATATACATACCTACATACATACATACATACATACATACATACATACATACATATATACATACATGCATACTTACTTACTTACTTACTTACATATGTAGGGGTTGACTTCTATGGCGCCAGATATTTGATGGAAAGGATGGACTCAGAGAAATGGGTCAATGACTGCAGACATGCGCACGGAACCCCAGACTGACAAACGGACGAATGCATTCCAGACGACAAAGGCCTTGGTCAGTCTGAAGTACGAGCCCACTGACCGACTGACCAGGTTGCCACGTGGACTGAGGCACTAAGACGGACAAAGACGAATACGGACAGAGACACAGAGACGAATGAACAGACATAGTCATGTGAGTGAGCGAGTAACGTGACCGATTGACTCCCCGGACTCTGACCTGGCACCGGAACGGACAAGGCGGACATGGGTATTGTGGACTTGATTTGATATAGCGCCGGTGAATAAGCTGGTCTCCCGGACGTGGCTCTTGTGTGGCGCTGAAAAATTTCGGTGATTTACATTTACATTACATTGACTTCACGAGTATAAACACGTAAGGAGCAGAAGATGTAGTGCAGAGTAGTAGAGGAAGTAGTACGAGCAGAGAGTTCGTAGCTGGAGATTCGTCCTCGATGTCATTGTCGTGCTGCAGGAATAAAATCTTCATCTACTGAAGATCTTCAGTCTACTGGGCCGTGGGGCCCTGTGACCCTACTGGACAAGTGGACAGTGCTCATCATGCCAACCTTGTTAGTCTTCTGCGGCGCCGTTACGCACCGATCCTGCATACATTAGACGAGCGCCTAATAAATTATATGTAGACAAGTCGGGCGCTATATTAATTAAGTCTCTTGATATGCACGCATGCGTAGAATCAGACCGACATATATGTGCTCAAAGGAATGGAGTAAGATCCAAAACCAATGTTGACGTTCAGGGTTGAAGGCTAATGGATTTCACGTGTTAAGTGGACACCATTGATCTGGTCGCGAGAGCACCATGCATGATGTAGTTGGACCTAATTGGTATTCACGTGACCAGCCCCTATTGTTATTAGATTCAGCCTTGCTAGCAGTCATTATAAAACCGGTTGCTACCTTCGGAGTTAACTGTCAAAATGTCAACAATGCCAAGCCTGTCAATGCTTGGTCAATTCCACTGGCTGTCTATTTTTTTCCAGTTGGCCTATTCAAGTCAAGGATTTATCTGTTGTGGGGGAGAGCGCTTTCAAATCAGGCTTCTAGGTAATTTTTTACCCCTTTGCCCACCTGTTTCTGCTGCTTTGTGCAGTACTCTTCTCTCACCAGGACCGTGGTGTTCATTGGGCAGAACTTCTATATCGCAGCGTTTGCTATGGTTAGTCTATCACTTTGTAACAGTCTACTATGCGAACTCCGGTGGCTGGGGGAGTGGACGTAGGACCGTTGTAATATTATTCGATACGTTATAACGCCCCTAATCCCTCTGGGCCCTCATGCTTGGAGCACCTCAAGGAGTCTAATGGGGCGCTATAAAATTACACAAATACGACACAATAAAGTCTACTTGTGCGAGACTAGCGCTCACAGGTATGTGTTTAACGACATGCCTACGGCCGAGAGACTTCATTGAATGCGGTTCTGTAGCAAATTGATATCCCGTCAAAACCGTGCTTCTAACATTGCCGATAATGACGGATGGACCGGATCCTGGAACCGTCTGAATGGCGACACGGCTTGACGGTCCGTCGAGTTCGTATGACAATACATGCTGCTGAATCCGTCATTATGACGGTCTCATTGCCCCGTCACTCAACTATTATTCATGCATCGCTTCGACGCATATAGTTCTAATGTAAACGGTCAATGTTGATATGAAACTGTAAAGGAAGCAATAAGCACAATGTTTAGTCTATAGGTATATACTACTAACTGCGGCGCTTTGGTGAAGTACTTTAAATGCGATACACTAAATGCCCTGATATATATACATTCATGTTATACATTCATACATACACATGTACATACATACAAAGTTCACAGGCTTAAGTACATGCATACATAAGCTTACACACATAGGCCTACACACGTACATACACATATAAATATATGCATGTATACATACATATGTACATACATGTATACATACATAATTACATATGTAGGGCCTACATACCCAGTGCTTTTTTTTCAGCCGGAACGCGCAGGAACGTCGCTCCGGCACCTTTTTCAGCAACAAAAAATAAATAATTTATTTTAATAATCACCTTGTCACCTTGTGCTGTCAACTCATGGAGCTCTAGCGATCGTCATGATAAACATTCTCCGTTGCTTCCTATTCGAAGTCAGGTCCCTTAGTTCTTCCAGATTCATGCCAGTTACATCGTGTTTGGTTTGGTGTGTCTCATGACGATTTTCTTGGCATGTTAACAGGGGTGGTTTGCCATTGGCTTCCCCTGGTTTTGCCTGCCGTGCCCGTTCGTTCCCCTTCCAATGGAAGGGTACTAACGGTCCGCACCACGTGAAGGTGGGCACGTAGGACTTTGGTTCACCAGCCCAGGTCGGGTCCGAGTCTACGCTCCTAAGAGACGTCGGTCAGGTCGCCTCCCTGCTTTACTCTGAAACAGAGTGACTGATGAAGCTTTGCAGACCTTTTAATAATAAATAAACAATAAAAAATAAACAATAATTTAGCTATTTTTATTTAATTTCAGTGTTGTGAACTGTTTTCAGTGTTTATTGAGACCCCTCCCAACATCCAATCCCGTTTTACTCGGGATTTTAGCCCTTCCGTAACTGTTCAGTTCCGGAACCTATTGTTCAGTTACGGAACCTTTTTCTCTAGAAAAAGCACTGTACACACATAACATATGTACATGCATATGTACACACATGAATGCATACATGCATACATAAATGCACACATACATGCTTACATACATGTGCATATACATGCATAAATGCACATGTATGCACGCAGATATACATACATGAATACATACATACATACAAACATACTCAATTTTAATAGGTAACCCCTCGTCTACTTTTGCTTTCCTCAAAACTTAATTCTTTTCATGTGACCTTGTGCACTGGGGGCGCCTCTGAACGGTTCACCGTACGAAAGGCGCTTTATAAATGCTTAAATACAATACAATGCAATACAACATACAAGCATGCATAGTGTTTGCATACATACAAAATACTGAATGTATACGTTTTTAAGTTAGATATTATAAGGTTAAGGACGAAAAAGGGAAGTTTGCACTATATATGGTCGTGAACCTAATGATTAATTGGTCTCTTGTCTATAGGACTTTGAGATTAATCAGTGTGCAGTTCAAGAGATAAGGGAAAGCAAATGATCAGAGCCAAACAGACAGTGCCAGAATACTTCTAGTCCATGACCCAGGAAAAGCAAATAATGACACCCAGTATCACATCAACCGTAGAGAACAATACCATAAAACCATAACCATATAATATAAGAACAATACCATATAGAAACCATAACCATACACGTTCAGACTTGCCTTGCACTTTGTTTATAATAACAAAAACATTTTTCGTAAGCCCAGCTTCCATGTACTGCATGCAACAGTATAAATTTACCTTGACGTACCGCACTGGGTGGCACCAACCCTAGTGACGCCACTGAATGCTGGTCAAAAACTAGTGTTGTTGATTTGTATTTTGCGCACGAAACAGCTGAACGGGGAAGCCAATACGTGACTGATCCGCAACATCTTTTCATTTACTAAACCGAGGGGGTTAGAAGAAGAGGGCTGATGAACCCCCAACCTCTCCGACAACTCAAAGCCTGCACGCAACGGCTCATCACGCTAACTCGACAACAAAAGCGAAGGTACGATTGTTGTTGGTGCAGGTGCATGGCGTTAAGAAAAGCGCAATAAGACAACGATACCTGTAGCACATGTCACACTAAGTGACAGTGTAACGAAGGCGATATCGTGACACGACACATTCCCGGAAAAGGTCGAGAAGTTCGCAGGAAGAGAAGATGTTTTGCCTAACGCCGTTGATGTTTCTAATAGCCAAAAGTTATCAGGAGAAAATGTAAGGTCATGGCAATTCAATTTGCGCCCTTCTACTGTTGATTTTGAATTTCCTTCGATCTAGAGAAAGCAAACTTGTACGTGAAAAGGATATTTTAAAACTATTATACTGAGTGTGATTGTATGTAGGCCTATGTATAATGAATGTATGTATGTACATATGTATCAATATGTAAACATATTTATGTGTACATGTATGTATGTATGTAGATATGTATATATGCATATAAATGTATACGTGACTATATATATGTATTTATGTATGTATATATTTATGTGTATATGTATGTACCTACATGTGCATGTTTGTATCTATGTATGATTTGTATGTATATATGTATGTATATGTGAATGTATGTACATATGTATTTATGTATATGTGTTTTATGTAAATATGTATGTACATATATATGTATGTTCGTATACATGTATGTTTGCATGTATGTATCATTTCGTATGTATGAATATATGCATGTATGTTTGTATTTATGTATGTTTGCATATATGTATGTATGAATATATGTATGTATGTATGTATGTATGTATGTATGTATGTATGTATGTATGTATGTATGTATGTATGTATGTATGTGTGTGTGTGTGTATGTATGTATGTATGTATGTATGTATGTATGTATGTATGCATGTATGTATGTATGTATGTATGTATGTATGTATGTATGTATATATGTATGTATGTGCTTCTTTCTTTGTATTTCGTGTCTCACCTCTCAGTCGTTTAGAGATCGTCTTACCTGAACATATGTTGTGACTCACCACCGCTTTGTGAGGCGCCTAAAATGCACTCTATTAAGTGCCTTGCTGCCTTCATACATGATCGATTTTGCCTGGAAGCGACTGGTGGTTTAGGTACTGCCGTCTCAAGGGCTATGATACATACATACATGCATACATACATACATACATACATACATACATACATACATACATACATGCATACATACATACATACATACATACATACACACACATACATACATACATACATACATACATACATACATACATACATACATACATATACACATACATACATACATACATACATACACATACATACATACATACATACATACATACATACATACATACATACATACATACATACATACATACATACATACATACATACATACATACATACATGCATGCATACATACATACATGAATACATAAGCTGCATACAAAATACAACAGCACGCTTTTCAGTTGTTGGCCCTGTGACGTGGAACTGGCTCCATCGGGGATCGGGGTGCGCTGCCTCCCTTGGGTTCTTCCCTCACCGTTTTACGAGCTTCTGAAGGCTACTTTTCCCGCTTGGCCTAAGTCGGGAGCGTCTCTGATTAGAGACCTTGAAGGGGCGCTATATAAATTCTGTTTCATTGATTGTAGTGGCGTCTCTGGGAACGCAAAGGATGTGCGTCTTATCTAATACAATCTATTTGCAATAATATTGCAATCACATATTTCTGTAGCGTCTATCAAAGAAATGACTCATCAGATGCGCCCCAGACCTAACGACAACAAAAATTGCTGAGGAAATTTCTGGAATAACCTTGCTCGCCTTTATTTCAAATAAAATCAAATTTATTGAATCGAATACGAGACCAGTATTTGATTAACAGTCAATAAAACAAAGTGCACAGTCTGTATCACATCTAAAGAAAGAGGTTATACTGTAACATTACTATTACAGTGACGTTAATGTAGGCTATATATTTTACATGCAATGCAGTATGACGACCCCGGAGAGAAGAAGCTGCATTTCAATGTAACTTACTGCGGTTTGTCAGTGAACTCGTCAATAAACACGAATAATAATATTATTTTTAAAATATTGTCTTTTCTTGATAAAATTCTGTGCTTCTCGTGTTAAGTCTGGCTTCCAAATCGAATTTCTACTACATATTATTGGATGTAACTCCGATTTTTTTCTCGTTTCCCTATTCCCTTAAAGTCCATGCAGTCGATACTCTCGTCAGTAGTTCCAATCCGAAATATCTCTCAATTTCATCGCACAACATATGTATGTATACATGTATGTATGTACCATAGCCCTTGTTTCCTTCTTCTTTATCTTCTTCCATTTCACTTTCATCTCTCCTTTCTCGCCCATGCACTTCACACTGCAGGTCTCAGCGTCAAGCAACCTCTCTGCGCCTGATTGCATCTGGGAGTCCCCGCACAGTTGATCGGGGAATTCGAAGGGATGGGATTCAACGCTCGGGAGTCTCGTGCACCAATAGCAATCCATTCGGTATTCGGGTAATGCATTCGTTTCGTTTGCGAATCATCAGCTCCTTCTTCCAATCACCCAACGTCTGTCGCTCGTCCAACCCGTTCTCCGATTCTTCTCTAATTGCATTAACGACCTAACTGAGTCTGATTCCGTCGTATTCGCATTTTTAGTTTAAGCTTAGTAAAATGTACGTAGGTGTGTAGGCTATGTATATATATCCATGCGTGTATGTACGTATATATGTAGATTGTATTTACTGTATGAAGGTGTATGTATGTACGCTTGTACGTGTATATGTATGTATGTACGAAAATGTGCATGTTTGTATGCACATATGTTTGTTTGCATTTATATGTATGTATGTATGTATGTATAGATGTACGTATGTATATATGTAAGTATGTATACATGTATGTGTACACATGAAAAAGTGCGTTCTTGTGCCAGACATTGTTAACATAAACTAGGACTGGAAGTCTTTGTAACCGCTAATTCATGCCTTCATAATGAAATTAGATAATGAGCTATAGCATGAAGTTTTATATACACGCACGTCGCACATACATATAATATATTTGTATCTACCTTAATATTTTTTTATTTCAAATTACTAGAATATATATAATATATATATATATATATATATATTGCTGTAATGAAAACAGGTTTTATGCATTGGATCCAATAAGAATTCGTACAACTGGCTCGAAGCAGACGATAATTAAAGATCGCTGAATTGGACGCAAAGACTTCTACAGCGCCGTAACTCGACGCGCGAGAGTCGATCGAAGAACTCTTCGCAATTAAACGGTCAACGACCGGTCAATATCAGACGGTCAGTTCCAATTATGAACCGGTGGACTGGACACGACAAGTGACGAATGAGAGAAAGAGACCAATTTAGAAAGTGAATTAAATTAGAAAGAAGTAGAACGAATCGTTGAGGCGACGGATTAACGTATAAATTGCGAATATAATTAGAAAATAGATTAATTTAAGTTAAACTGATCTCTTATATATATATGTGTGTGTGTGTGTGTGTGTGTGTGTGTGTGTGTGTGTGTGTGTGTGTGTGTGTGTGTGTGTGTGTGTGTGTGTGTGTGTGTGTGTGTGTGTGTGTGTGTGTGTGTGTGTGTGTGTGTGTGTGTGTGTGTGTTTTGTAAGAAATGTATAATTGTAATTGTAAGTAGTAACTTCTGTTGCGCCGGTGTCCAACGCACAAGGCATCAACCAATGGCACACAAAACCCCAGGTCAGTATCAAGATCTGTCTATAATGAGTTACTGTTAACTAGCTGTGAGGAAAAAGTGTTGCATAAGTTGTAGCAGTTTTTATTCTGAGTCCTGTTGCACAACCGTTTGCATCTGTGAGATCTTCACAAGTGGCATTGACTGTGTGGCAAGGTAAAAGGACAGTTGTTATTGAAAATTGGCAGAACATAGAAGTCGGCCGTACAATGAAATTTGAACGATTGAATAAAATCAATGGCGAAGGCAGTTTCTTTCAGATGCCTTTCTTGCGCCCGGGGATCATGAGTACTGTAACATTGATCTGATTAGTTACTTTTTTAATAAGAGGCATAGCAAACTAAAACGGATTAAAAGTATTTCTTCGAGGTACACGTATACATAAACACATACATGCTTAGATACATACATAAATAAGTACGTATACATTCATATTTACATTTACATACATACATATATACATACTACATACATTTATATATACATAATATATACATACATGCATATACACATACATACATAAATACATTCATGCATAGTTAATATATATATGTATACAATACATACGTACATGCATAGATACATACATGCCTTCATGCAATACATTCATGTATAACTAAGTTTTGTAAGCTCATGTTTGTTGACATGAACTTGACTAGTTAAGTAAGCATACATTTAATTCTCTTGATTGAGATTTGTTTATTTTGTGTGTGTTTACAGTAATAGGTGCTCGGTTGAGCCATGCTGATCATCTGATGCATTTTCTGTTCGTTTTTTGTTTGTTTTTGTTTTGTTTTGTTTGTTTGCATTTTCTTGTATTTTCAACTAGTCCTTTACTTTTCATTCATACTATACCTCAAGGACATTATTTTCAGGACATGGTTTTGTCCCCATCATTTTCTTTTCTTTTTTGGTGCCATCTTATTACTGTGTTACAAATAGGCAGCCCTAATTAAGCGGGACTTATGTCCCTTTTGGGCATTCCCTATTGTATCCCGAATGTTTTTTATATTCTGATTGGTGCCTACTGTACTTTTGTATTGAATTCGGATCAATACAGTTGAATTGAATTGAATTGAATACAATGTCTACATATATTCATATCAACGGAATTGGGTGGAAGAATTTATTCTTTTTTACGCAGGACTGGGCGCAGCAACCCCTTGAGCGGTGACAGTTTAATGTTGGGGATGATCAATTGTGGGATAATTGAACTCAAGTTCTTTAAGAGCATCCAGTCACCCCATCAAAACACCTTCATAAATTCAACTTACGAAAAAGGGCAATGCATTTGAATTACCGTAGTTTCAAACGCAGCTGCATAAGAAATCCATCATTTGCGCAAATATAACAATTGGGATAATGCTAGCCTCTCAAGGCTTGTTCCGAGAACTAACCTGTTTCCATTTGTAGACCTGAGTAAAGTTTATGTTCTTCATATCATAACCATGGATATAGATATAGCTGTATATAAATCAGACAGTCTGAAACTGTTTATAATATTGGATCTGTTTTTACTTTGTTCAACTGATAGTCTGATAATGTGCTACTTTTCGCCACTGTACGTAAAACTACGTATTGTTGTTGCAAAGTACAGGTGTATGAGCGTTTGTTTGTATGCATACATGCATACATACATACATACATACATACATACATACATACATACATACATACATACATACATACATACATACATACATACATGCATACATACATACGTACGTACATACATACATACATACATACATACATACATACATACATACATACATACATATATACATACATATATATAAATGATTAGTTAAGTTTAACAATGATTTATTTTGCTTTCTCTCATGTTTCCTCACCAGACCTCAACTATCTTCTCTCTCTGGCTTATCATGACTTGACAGTCACTTAAGTTATGTACAACACTAGTAGGTGTTCCTGCTTAGCGGGAGTTACCTCCCTTTAGGGTCACCTTTTGCTCTATCTGAGACAGAACCACAATCCGACTACTTATAGTTTGTTATATAACATGTTTTTGTTTTGTTTTGTTTTGATGGAAGCAATAAAATGAAAAAAAAATGATTTGATTGATTGATTGATACATACATACATACATACATACATACGTACATGCATGCATACATACATGCATACATACATACATGCATTCATACAGATGTACATACATTAATACATAGACACATATATCTACATGCATAAATACATACATACATTGCTACATACATACATACATATACACATACATGCATGCATGGGTACAAGCATGAATGCATTTTGTATACATACATACATACATACATGCACATACATAATACATACAAAATTATCAGTCAGTCGACTCTCCCAGAAGACATTGGTGTTTTCAGGTAAATGTCTAGTTACTAGACATCCATAATTTAGTGACTGCCATGTCTAAATTCTGCCACTTCCTGACAGTCTCCATTAGCGCTTCCGGCCGGTGGATGGGTTTTGCCATTGCCAAACACCATCCGCAGTAGCCGTCCGCGTGACTGACCTTTGGATGTAGAGCTTCTGATTAAGCGCCTGTGTTGAAGCTGGCCATCAACACTTAGCTGTTTGGGCGGAGAAGATATGCAGCGTTGGGATATTGATTGTAGCTTATCCCAGATATCGTACAACGATCTGCATTTGAACTCGTAAATTTGATTGTGTTTTGGGACCATCATCTTCAATTCAATTTCAATTCGTTTATTCAAACAAATGCGTATCCTGCGATAACTGAAATATTTGTGGATTTTTACAGAGACTTAATTTTGCCAGTTCAGTATTAATCAAAGAACAATTTTTATAATTACTTGGTTGGTCATCTGCGACATATTGCTTCTTATCGATCGCGTATTCCCTCAGGCGACAGCCTGATGCGCAAAACACTTACTGTGAGCATGCTATATATTTTATAACCGTGTTGATTAGATGTCTGTTCACCAAAGTGCGATTAACAAATGCTAATAAAAGGTATAGTCTACTTACTTACTTTTTATCACTAGATCCAATCCAATCATTGATATTCGTGCTCCATCTTATTACTCGCCTGACTCGATCAGTCTCTAAGCAGCTATTTCTGCTGATAGCCCTGCTTAGAATTCTAAGGCATTGACGCAACGTCGAGAAATAGAAGAACCTTCATTCAATTTAGCTGTAATCGTTTTTGGCGAACATGCAACACAAAGACTATTTCAGATAATCCACAGACAGTCTCTCGTCTCGTGTCCGAAGACGCATTTCATCGGATCGATTGCGTTTTCCAAACACGTTGCCAGCGAATAAACAGACCTTCGCCTCAGAAATCGACGACAAACAGGGCAAGACAATGAAATCCACATACTACGGAGAGACGGGTCGAAGAGAACTCGCACGGCGAATGGACTTCAGTTCCGCATACAAAGTGGCACGAACGCAGAAAGGGTTGAAAGTGCGACAATGAATGGAATTCACGAATGAATGACAATTGCTTCCCCTGGATGCGATCGAGTGCCAGTTTTTCGATTGATTCTGCGAATGATGGAAATGGATACTCGGGAAATTAAACAGGCGGTTGCTACTTAGCAGACCCAAAAGACTCTAAGTTGATGACAGTGTTGCAAACGGAAGTTCATTAGATAAATGAGGAACACATTGGTTAAAACCCACTCAGTCCACGTCGGGACTCATATTGATTCTTAGTATGGCCACGTCATTCCTTAACTGAAAAGCTACAATGTGCGTTAACGAACATCATGAACCAATGACAGAACTCGATATACATGAGAGACATGATTTGGCAGCTTTTGAAATTTTCCTGGCGGATCATTTGTCTCAATAAAGGTCTGGGTGGACTGAGTGAAGCTTGGAGCATCTCAGATACACTAGGTCAGATATCTATAGGTCAGGTCTTGGTCTCAGACGAGAAGCGCTTTAATAGTAAAGCAAAATAAAGAGCTTCATCGACAGTTGATCACATACACTACTATTTATTTATTTTTCTAATTATTTACCTGTGTTTATTTATTTATATATACTATTCTTTACTTGTATTTATTTTAAAATAGTTTAAATTTTTTATTACGCGTGCAATGTCTGAGTCTGAGGCGCGGACGAATCATCACTTGCTTATTTCACAAGGTTGTGATAAGCTTATTTGTTTATTTTAGACAACTTCTATCCATCTACCGGATGACATGTAAAATGTTGAAGGGGGGGGGGGCGGTGGTGGTGGTGACATTGTTGGCTACACGTTTATCAGAGCTGGATTCCAGCACTTGGCCGCGGTTCCTGTGATACAGAGAAATCTTAGGCGGCGGCGGCGGCGGCCGAGGAGGGAAGACTTTAGACGGAGGGAAATCAACGCGAAACTGACGCCCACAAATCCCTCAGTATATACAGAATGCATTGCTATACAAATTCCAAGCCAGGCGTAATATAGGGCGGTTCATGTGCCACGGTTGCTGGACCTAGATTTGGAGCTCTGTCTGTCTGTCTGTCTGTCTGTCTGTCTCTCGCTCTATCTGTCCGTTCTCTTCTGTCGCTTGTGTCATTGCGTACTCAACGTTAAGTGTTACCTTTCTCAATTTGCTTATCAACCATATAGGCTGCCTCTCTGTTTTGACAGACTGATCTGGATACTGGTTTGGTTTTGGTTCGCCATCGGTTGGTGACCTATTGGTTACACACCGATGCGATAGACGTTACTAATTACAATTACAATTATTATGCGCGGTGTAACGCAAGGTGCAAGTATGTTGGTGTAACACAAGGTACAAGTATGTTGGTGTTACACAAGGTGCAAGTATGTTGGTGTAACACAAGGTACAAGTATGTTGGTGTCGCACAAGGTACAAGTATGTTTTTGTAACACAAGGTACAAGTATGTTGGTGTAACACAAAGTACAAGTATGTTAATGTAACACAAGATGCAAGTATGTTGGTGTAACACAATGTACTAGTATATTGGTGTAGCACAAGGTACAAGTATGCTGGTGTAGCGCAAGGTAAAAGTATGCTGGTGTAAAACAAGGTACAAGTATGTTGGTGTAACATAAGTAACTGCAGCCTCAGTTACTACTATCCTTGGAACATTAATCTCCTTTCAGAAAGTTCAGAAATGTTCACACGACAGTGCTTCGATGGCGCTCAGAAATTGTACGTGTACAATGTACATATGTATATTTTGAGATGCATAGTGCCTTTTAGTTCCCGAGGAATTGGAGAGAACCACGGCTTAGGAATGTTGGCCTAGAGCCGTGGAGAAGGATCTCGAAGAGCTAAATTTTTTGGCCTTCTTGAGGAAAGGAGGAAGGCCCTTCAGAAGAAATCAGTGTTGCTTGCGCCAGACTGTGGACACGGCCACGCTCAGCTGAGTTCACCACCCGAGAGAGACGGAGAGAGAGAGAGAGAGAGAGAGAGAGAGAGAGAGAGAGAGAGACAGACAGACAGACAGACAGACAGACAGACAGACAGACAGACAGACAGACATACAGACAGACAGACAGACAGACAGACAGACAGACAGACAGACAGAGAGCGAGAGAGAGTTAGTGTCTTTTAAGATTCTGCTGAAATATGGTTATTCATCAGCTCTGAAGAAGTGCGTCTTAAGATGAAAATCTGTCTTGTGCTGTTACGGTAGATACTTCGGATTTCCAGAGCAAGGTCGTTAAAAAACCGAAGAGATAGTCAGATGCACGAGATAGTACGTCATCGGGGGCGGATGCCGTATGTTTGCGAACGCCCACTCTCTGCGCTAAAACTCCACTCCGATTTTCAAGCGCACTTCATCAAACCAGACGGATTCGCAAGAGAGCTGTCCGAAGTAAGTGCATGCAGGGTCACGATTCCGTATGAAATAAATGACTGGGACGAGTTGAAGCATCAAACGACGCTTCGAGTATCAACGGCCCGTCTCTCGTATATATAAAGAGGAGAGACTCACTCACGGCGCATCGATATAAAGGTTTTCGCAATGACAAGACGTCCGTGGGGATCGGGAGGGTGACAGTGAAACGCAAGACGCTCTGCAGAATCAAAGACGCGACATTGATTCTCGTCTTTGCCCGTCTTCTGAAATGTCCCATCAGCTTCGATTCCTCTCCTTCTTCGTCCGCTGACGTCCGCTTTGAACATCCATCAATTTGGTCATCGGTTTCGATGATAAGTCGGGTATTCCCGCTGTCAATCACACCGCGCCGACGCCATTAACAACGGACTCAGTGCGACGAGAGATATGTCCGCACGCGCCCTCGGTATTAACATGTCTTGCGCGATTGGGATGATTGACGGTCATAATTAAAACAGTCGGAGAATATTCGTCAGTTCAGATCCATATACTCCTCGTCCATCATACCCGACCCCACCTACAGGGGTGGAAAGGTCAGAGGTTATGTGCTACGTTAGGTGTTGCGACCGTATTTCTTGGCTACTGAACCGATACACAGATACATCTCACCTCAGACAGTAGTACATGGAGGAAGAGGAGAAAAACGGAGAGAAACGAAGACAGCTACACAGACACACAAAGAACAGATTGAAACGCACATATTATGTACAGAGACAAGCAGAGAAAGACACAGACAAAACGTAAGATAGACGCACATACGCAAAGACGCACACGAACATAAACACACAGATAAGCGGACAGGGAAACAAGCCTTCAGACTGAAAGACATGCAGATACGCATACAGCCACATATACACATACAAACAGAGGCTTAAACAGACTGTAGACAAACAGACAGACAGACAAACAGACAGACACACATAGAGACAGAGACAGACAGACAGAGGAAGACAAACTGCGGCTGCAGGAATGGCAGAAATAGACAGGCATAGACAGAAACTGCCATGCATCAGGCTTACGGTATACAGCTAGTCGTCTGCTCAGACGCAAAGCGGATATGAGCTCAGATACAAAATTCCGGGAAGCAATAGTCACGGCTCTTCCAGGAATCGCAAAACGACATATAGCGACGAAAATCCTCTGACCGTGCTTACCCTTCAGGTAGATTTTTGTTAACAATTAGCACACGACAGGCGGGCATGTGTACTTGCTCTTATACGAACAATTTATCCTGCTTTCGGGTTCATTTTGAAAGTACGTTTCCATGATAATTTGTTTTCATTTGAGCTGTTCGTCCAATAATTGCTGCACATATTGTCGACCAGATTTATCGATACTTACCATCACGATGATTGGGTGAAATCGGTATTTATCGCATCGCACGAGGCCATTAATTAGCCAACCGTTTTTATGATAGGTAGAGTTTAATTAAGTACTAGTGTACAACGACCTGGATGTTTATGACATTGAATCAATTTAGTTTAACTGTGTGTCTCGTACTTTTGTTATGTTTACGTTGTTCTTGCCGTTGTGGCCAAAATCAGGGTTTCACTATAATTGTGAAAGGATGAAATTGTCCGTAATCGAAATAGTAATCGGACATTCATAAAAGCGCCACTCAACGTTCAGAGCTGCATGTCCGATATTTTATTATTATGAATTAACTACGCGCCACTCTCTAATGACCAAGCATCAATCGATGGCACCGAACAACTGTGAGTAAGAAGAAGAAGAGCAGTCTCTTACGTTAGCCCCGAGGCAGCCATGGGTATGAAGTGTTAGCGACTTCCTTTTCGTAGCCTCGGCATACGAGGGCGGATGACCAGTCCTCTCCCGTGCCGTCTGATCTTCCCACCGACAGTGTACGGCCAGTGTACTCATTATAGTTGAGTTGGCTAGGGGGCGCAGGTGGAGCAGAAATCTCGAATCAAATTTCTGCCCTGGCGGGGATTTGAACTCAGACCTCTCTCTTGACAGTCCAGCGCGCTAACCACTACACTATCGCGCACACCCATGAGTGAAGGACTTGTTCAAGGTCTCTTACGCAGTAACAGTCTCAAAGGAAGCTTGAACCTGTACTTTCTGCGTTACAAGGCATGTCCCACAAGCGCCATAGAAGAGAACTTTTGAACGCATTAGAATCGTCTCACGTCGGGAGGATCTCTAAGTAGCAGTATAATGGACTTTATTAGTATTAGTTATTAGCGTAGCCCTACGGCTAGATTAAATAAGACCAGTTTAGTAATTATACACCAATTACCGTCTTTCTATGGAATAGGCCTACATTTAATTCCAGAAACAGTTTTATCATCTAAATCTCATCATTAGCGCATGTATGATAATCCTACTAATAATTTCAGAAGTCGTATTAAACCACTTTACTCTAGACATGATTTTCCCTTCTTAGACTACACATTGTCTTGTACATTCTTCTGCCTTCTATATTTCGGACCCGTGTGTTGTTGACCTGTTGACTCGAAGTCCGAGCTAATCACAGTATAAGATTGACTGTTCTGAATAGGCATCCTGAGGCGTCCGTTAGTCAATCTGATTCGAAAAAATCGCAGCTGGTAAAGCATCTAATGTCTCGAGTGAAGCTAAGCTCGGATTAACGACGATGAGATAAGGATTAAAGGAAATGAATATCTCTCTCACGCTATGAGGTTTTAGAAAATTGCTATAACATCACAAAACTGTTTCATGTGCACAAAACGTTGCAGTGCGCTTAATATGAAGTCTTTTAAGTGTTTGGCAAAGCTTAATATACTGTACTCTTACATAGGCCTGCGTGGATATACAGAACTACATTATGCAGTAATTAACGTAGGCGCTTAGAAGGTAGTTTAAATCGATACCGGTGAATATGAAACCTCTTGTATATAACCACAATTCACAGAACTCTATATAATGACAACCTCAGACTAAAGAATCATTATTCTTTATCTGTCTGTCTGTCTGTCTGTCCGTATGTCTCTCTCAGTCTCTCTCTCTCTCTGTCTCTGTCTCTCTGTCTCTGTTCTGTCTCTCTGTCTCTGTTCTGTCTCTCTGTCTCTGTCTCTGTCTCTCTGTCTCTGTCTCTGTCTCTCTGTCTGTCTCTGTCTGTCTGTCTCTGTCTGTCTGTCTCTGTCTGTCTCTGTCTGTCTCTGTCTGTCTGTCTGTCTCCGTCTGTCTATCTGTCTGTCTGTCTGTCTGTCTGTCTGTCTGTCTGTCTGTCTGTCTGTCTGTCTGTCTCTCTCTCTCTCTCTCTCTCTCTCTCTCTCTCTCTCTCTCTCTCTCTCTCTCTCTCTCTCTCTCACACTCTCTCAGTACATGATACGTTAGACCGGCATAAATATTTTTATTTATGTGCTGACTAATGTTGGCACGCACAGACCTACATAGGTTATTATTGCAGACTCATACAGCGTACACAGGCCTTGCATTTCCTCCATAGGCCGGTGTCGTTTTCACTTGTATAGGCTCTGCTGGATTTCAACAGTACTGATTCCGTGGACTATGTCTACGCCTCGCCTGTGTGTTTCACTTAACATTGACCATAGACTAATGCCCCAATGGACTCCCACAACGGCGCTACAGAAGTTCCTAGACTTGAATAGATTTAAACGGAAAGAGGTCATAATCTATGCATATAACTCTAATTGAATTTTGTATACCCAGACCCAGAGAATAATTCTCTAATATTTGTTGTGCGTCAACAGTCGGTGAATGCTGCTTCTCCAATCACATATACAACGCCATAGGCGTAGACTCTGGGGGGGGGAGCCGGGGAACGTGCCCCCAATAATTCAGATGGACTGCACACCCAATGCAACAAGTGTAGAATTAATAACTAAATCCCCCGACTATTTGGACAAGTTTACGCCAGTGTACGGCCCTAGGATCTAAATGCAATCACTAGTCTGCAGGTTAGGATATGGATTACCATATAATAACAGTCCGTACTACGGAAGAGTTTATGTAGACCTACATCGTAGTCGTGAATTTACACGTATCCACGCACATAAACCCATCGTATCTTTATTCATCTCAAAATACACGTGGTCACTTTATCTCTCAACATTATCCAATTCGTATATATAGATGGCAGTTTAAAACGGCAGCTATAGTCGACTGTCGTTCAATCTCAGTATCCACGTCTTTCGTTGCGTGACGTTCAGCCATGCCTGAGAAATAGGAGACCACATCACACACCTGTTTCTTTGTGACCGAGTCCACATTCGAGGAATTACACTGTACAGGAAGCACATAATTATTGTCCATGCTATAACCGCCGTTTTGTATTCAGCTGTTCACAGTCCGTTGGTTATTCAGTGCGAGCACCTGCTGTGATGTCGGCTTTTTACAGGTGATTCCATATATTATGAGCTGTACAGCTTTCGCTTCGTTGATTTTTTAAACATGACCAGGATATTTTGGAATTTATTTATCTCCTGTTTATTGTAATTATTACGCGAACAAGGGAGGTAAATCAGAATATCAGGCAAGCGACAAACTGTGCCCAATCAGCATGTCCAAAGTCGTCACGCAGAATTCACTCTGCAGGTGCGAATGCGCAATCGTTGAAATACTATACAAGCGAGCTACGGAATAGACTACCGTGTTGAATGATTTATGGGTTAGTTGTACATGAAAATCACGCAATACACGATGTATGGGTATTGCGTGAGTTATGGCTGAACATCACGTAACGAAAGACGTCCTGGGGAACCAGAGAACCTGGGCCACGTGTTGCATTGGCCATCGAAGACGTTTCCTTATTCCCTGCGACCGCGACTGCACGATCGTAGCATTCCTCTGGCGAACAATCCAACGCGAAAATCGTTTTAAATTAGAATACCTCATTCTGTTTAATATATGTACACCGCAGTGCGGATATGCATTTATTTTGGTCCAATGAAGAATATACTTACTTACTTATATACAGTGCTTTTTTAAGCTGAAACGGCGTTTCGGCACCTTTTTTCAGCTGCTGAAAATAATTTATTTATTTTAATAATTAAAACAATAATTTAGTTATTTTAATTTAGTTTCAGTGTTGTGAACTGTTTTCAGTGTTTATTGAGACCCCTCTAAACCCTCAATGCCGTTTTTCTCGGGATTTTAGCCCTTCCATAATTGTTCAGTTCCGGAACCTGGTGTTCAGTTCCGGAAACTTTTTTCTTTAAAAAACCACTGCTTAATGCTTATATATAGAAACTTTTGAATGATTTAGTTAAAGAACTTGCATTAAGATTGTTAGCCTAGTTTAATGGCATCTTAGCTTTCTGGAATTCATAATTTCCCGATACTCAAAAGGTGGATTAAAAGTAGCAGTGTGTTGTAAGAGAAAGTGTCTCTAAAACAGGGGGCTGTATAAACGTTTTGAATGAATGAGTGTTCTACTTTGCGCTACTATCATTCATCGATACTGTCTGTCGCATGACGTCATCGATCCTGTCAGTCGCATGACGTCATCAACCCTATCTGTCGCATGACGTCATCGGTCCAATCTGTCGCATGACGTCATCGGTCCTGTCTGTCGCATGACGTCATCGGTCCTGTATGTCGCATGACGTCATTTTTCCTGTATGTCGCATGATGTCATCAGTCCTGACTGTCACGTGACGTCATCGGTCGTGTCTGTTGCATGACGTCATTTTTCCTGTCTGTCGGATGACATCTCTCCTCTGTTTTCTCTGCTCCGTTCTTTCGTCATCTAATCACGTGATTCCTAACATTTTTAAAATTCTTTCTTCACACACCTCATTCTTCTCTGATTAAATAGATGGGTAGTAAGCATGTGAGCTAAATAGTAAGAATGCTGGTAGTTTGATACATGGACCTGACTAAGATTTAGCTCACAGCAGCACCCGATATTGACTCATATAATTTATCTCATGCCATTAGGTCTACCGGTCTTTTTGTAATTCCTCACTCTTTCCAATCACTCATTGGCAGTCCTCATAGTTCTGCATCATTCCTTGTCTCTTCCGGTCGTGTTTTTCATTCCTCGTAGTTCTCCATAAGTTCCCTGCTGTTCCAAGTCAGTTTGTCATCATATCTTATTCGTCTGTATTATTCCAAGCCATACCCCGTCAATTCCTGTCATTTCTTATTTTTCCGTCGTCATTCTTGTCTATGTGTCATGTTCCGGTCAACAGGAGTCAGCAGACAGGAAAACAAGTCTACCATCGTGTCGATTTTCTCCACAGGGGGCGTTTTTTTTGTCACAAACGCAATTTTTTTGTTCCAGCAAGTTTTATTATTATTATTATTGCGAACATTTTTAACGCGCGCAAAGTCACACAGGAATGCATCGCGACTCGTTCTGCTGCCTGACAAGGACTTTTCGATTGATCACAAGAAACCCCAAACTCTCTGGTCCCTGTCGGCGTCGAGGTGGCTTCCTTTAATCCCGGATAGGACTAATCAGCAATGGATTTAATCTGGAATGTGTTACCGGGCGCTGTGACGAGTGTCGAATGTGCTGCTGGCTGGCGACTGTTAATGAATGCAGTTGGACGGATATTCGACAGAAACCCGAAGTGGCGCCCTCAAGTGAGCGGACGAGTGACTAATTGGGTGATTGAATGGGTGAGTAATGAGTGCGTGACCTAAATAGAAAGATAGTCATTAGGTGGCTGCAGCGTACCCGACATGGACCTGACTCGCAGAGTACCCAGTAAGAACGTAGCGCAGAGCAGCACCCAATCGGCCCTACTGACTCATGGAGGAATTATCGGTAATAGGTATGAACCTAAATGACAGGGTATCCCGTATGGGTAGTGTTGTAGATAACGAGAACCAAAGGCAACGGTGCTATCAAAGAACCCGCCTGGGGTTGCGAAACTGATGACAAATCGGAAGATCCCTGCCAAACTCCTCTCGTCTTAATGAAAGAGTACAAAGACATTCAAAACAGAATCAGCAACAAAGAGAAGAAGTCTAAGACCTATACTGTCACAAGACGTCCCTAACCAACTCATTCTCTTTATCGAGTTTGAACCTACTTCACAGGTTGCCTCTCTGTCTTACGGACTGATCTTCTGGATATTGACCTTGGCTTTGGTGCGCCATCGGTTAATGCTTCGTGCATTAGACACCGGCCCTATAGAAGTTAGTATTGTAATTACCTGTAATGAACTAAACTCTCGGATCATCCAGTGAGATCCTAACTTTGTAAAAAGTACTCGAGTAACCGGAAAGAACGACTTCAATAACGTGAGCGATTTAGTAGTAGTAGTAGTAGTAGTAGCAGTGTGATTCTCGTTAACGTTAACGATAACGAAAATGTTCGTTAACGAAGAAAAAATGATTTCGTTAACGATAACTATAACTGTAACTAAAAAATATCATTAACTATAACTATAACTATAACGAAAATAACACTAACGAAAATTCATAGTTATTTTCGTAACAAAAAATTGAATGGTTGATTGATTGAAAAGTGCAATATCGACAAAACATGAGAACGTGAAAGTGCGCTAGCTACAACTAATAGCCTATGTTCGTCTTGGATGTCGATGAATATGGAGCGTTGTATATTCACAAAGTTGAATGTAGGCCTACCCATTCTTCATAGCCTTTCGAAGCTCTAAGCAAATTGTGTAACGCGTCTTAATATCAGTGTGATTCTCATTAACGATAACGGTAACGAAAATGTTTTCGTTAACGAAGAAAAAACGATTTCGTTAACGATAACTATAACTGTAACTAAAAAATAATACTAACTATAACTGTAACTATAACTAAAATGAAAAACCATTAACTATAACTATAACTATAACTAAAATAAAATCTGTAAGGAGAATCACACTGAGTAGTAGTAGTAATAATAATAATAATAATAATAATAATAATAATAATAATAATAATAATAATAATAATAATAATAATAATAATAATAATAATAATAATAATGATAAACTATGCTACGAGCATTGGTAGGCGAAATTTTGGTAATTAAAAAGGCGTATTGTGTGGTGTGAAGCTCGTAACGCGTTCTATGAAAATTTATCAGTAAGTTTTTAATTTGGAAGTTTCTAGTTTTATGTTTTAAGTTCGCGACGGAAACAAATCTCTTCTTCCTCCCTGCTCTCTCCCTCTCACCCTCCCTCTCGCTCGTGGACGAAAGTGCCAGAGAGATGGGAGTTGTGATTGTATAGGAGACACGCAGTAATTTCCATACAGTGTGGCGACGTCGTTCAGTAATTTCTAACGAAAGCAAATCAGTGAATGTGTACGCGTTGCCTTCGCTGCCGTTCAATTGAGTCTTCATGTCGTCTTCTTCTTTCAGGAGGAGGCTGTGATATGTCCTTAGGATGCAGCCGGAAGAGAGGGAGGGAGGCAGGGAAGGGGTTCGGGTACTGCTGCTGAGGAAGATAATGACGACAACGGAGTTTCGTTGATGATCTCGCGGTTCGTCGCGTCGGATTTCTGACGCTGCATCTGGCTGCGTCTGATTTCGCTCATCGAAGGGGCTGCGGCCGCAGGCGATGTGAAGTGGGGTGATGCGGCATGTGGTCGGCTTAGATGGCAAGAACAGCTTGATACAGAGGCAGATGGGTTCAGTGATAAATGAAGACGCTGGATGAGAAGACATGCGGAAATTGAAACAACTGATGTTGCATCATTCTATACTTTTGATTGGAGCAATAGACTTTCAGAGCTTTGACACGTCAATGCAACGCTTCCGCTTCGAGGTTACTGCTGTACAAGGAGCATTCAAAAAGTTGGATAACAGCGAAGACTTACCATTCCAGAAGAGCGCATAATAAACTAAGGGAAAGATGATGATGATGATGATGATGATGATGATGATGATGATGATGATGATGATGATGATGATGATGATGATGATAACAATAATAACAGTAATAATAAGGACAAGAAGAACAAGAAGAACATGAAGAACAAGAAGAAGAAGAAGAGGAAGAGGAAGAGGAAGAAGAAGAAGAAGAAGAAGAAGAAGAAGAAGAAGAAGAAGAAGAAGAAGAAGAAGAGGAAGAAGAAGAAGAAGAAGAAGAAGATGAAGAAGAAGAAGAAGAAGAAGAAGAAGAAGAAGAGGAAGAGGAAGAGGAAGAAGAGGAAGAGGAAGAGGAAGAGGAAGAGGAAGAGGAAGAGGAAGAGGAAGAGGAAGAGGAAGAGGAAGAGGAAGAGGAAGAGGAAGAAGAAGAAGAAGAAGAAGAAGAAGAAGAAGAAGAAGAAGAAGACCGAGACATGAATTTTCAGACCTTTTTTCTTTTTACTCCGAATTTACTGTTTCAAACGTTTAGGGATAATTTTTATATTGGTTAAAAACTAATAGGATTCAGATATTACTGATGATTTTATTTGCTGCTTCCTAAGAAAATTCTAAGCAACAGTTAGGAATTTTTACTCAGAAATGAAAACTGTTTAGAATGTTTGTCTTTCTTTCTTGACAGGTCTATTGCTGTTCGAAAGCTTAAAAGGCTATAACCATCATCGTCTGCTTAGAGCTTATGTCAGGAATGCTATCAACTGGAACTTGTAAACTCGTGAGCTTAAGATTGACTTGCTGTTTTTGCCATGGAAGCCGTATGCTAAAAACACCTATGTCTGTTGCATAATCGTTCCACGTACGAGTTTTGGCTAACCCATTTATGAGCTTAGTTCTGCATTCCCAGAAATGCATGTTGATATAACTTTTTATCTTAGCCTGCTCTAGTTCCTGACGTGTAAAGAAGTCACTTGCTATAAGACAAGAGAAACAAAAGGAAGAGTGAGTAAGTGACAAAAAAGTACAGATCACTATTGTAGTGATCACAATTGCTCACACGGAACGGCGAGTCACAAAGACAATAGAAGCGGCTTGTTCACAGACATCGGAAGCGGCTTCTTCAAAGACATCGGAAGCGGCTTCTTCAAAGACATTAGAAGCGGCTTCTTCAAAGACATATCGCATTGAAACCGGAAATGACTTGATTGACAGCCGCCGGTTTCAACGTCTTGAATAACACTAAGGCTCCTCCTCCTTCTCCTCCGTCACCAAACACAGACGATCTTTAATCAGCAGCACACCAGTTCCAGCTCAATGGCTGATCCGACACACTTCATGACCGTGTTTGACACCACCCAGGTAGATACGCACCCCTCTTCGTCACGCTATCCCTACTCTTCAGTCATCCTCAACGGGTCCGATGTCAACCCCTACGATACCAATCGGCGTCCGGCGTTCGATGCAATCGATCGATACGTTACCCCCGTCTGGTACCTGCTCGGAATTCCGGGGAACATCATCGCCTATGTCGTCTGGATTCAGCGGCGGATGAGACCCTCGTCAGGATGCTACCTGGCTGCGCTGGCCCTCGACGAGTGCGTCTTTCTTATTCTTCAGGTATTTGCACAGCATTATTATTATTATGTTTTTGCCCCAAGGTACAATTATGATCCCTCGGGACTTAAATATTAATTAAAAGAAGTATTATGCATCTGGAACGGCAACTACTCCTCAGGTTCTGACAGGGGGAAAGTGCCGCGGAAAGATACTGCGTTACTATTATTATTATTATTATTATTATTACTAGCTGTAACCCGTGAAAAATCACGGTATATAAAAAACAATTATTATTGCAGTGATAACAATAACGTCATATTATAGGCCTATAGCCGTCGTCAAGACAGCCGTCGCCAAGGCGGCAGTATAGTGACGTCACAATAGTGTTTGTTACGGGACAGACAGACAGACAGACAGACAGACGTACATCGGTTATTATGTTGTTTGACTAGCTGTAACCCGTGAAAAATCACGGTATATAAAAAACAATTATTATTGCAGTGATAACAATAACGTCATATTATAGGCCTATAGCCGTTGTCAAGACAACCGTCGCCAAGGCGGCAGTATAGTGACGTCACAATATTGCATGTTACGGGACGGACAGACAGACAGACGTACAACGGTTATGTAAGTTGATTATTATTATTATTATTATTATTATTATTATTATTATTATTATTATTATTATTATTATTATTGTTATGTTTTCGGACTCTATATTGTTTGGAAAGGTTTATTAATGTTGAGATGGTCGCTCTTCGGCTCCGGGCAACATCGACATAGTTATTATTATTATTATTATTATTATTATTATTATTATTATTATTATTATTATTATTATTATTATTATTATTATTATTATTATTATTATTATTATTATTATTATTAGCTAAACAGGACAATTAGTTGAGCCTCAAACTCAGTATCGTTTATTATTGATTCACAATAAACGAAATTATATCAAACGACCAACTTGTTCCTTATTTGTTATGCTCTGAGAATTTCTATCGCACTTGTATCAGCGTTTTTTAGTTTTTCTTGCATCATTTTCTAATAACTTTAAATATGATTTGTTTCACTGCTGACGTTTTTGGCATTTAAATTGAAACGAATCTTGCACGTGTTTCGGGAGTCCATTATAAAGACTTGCGCTAAGGCACTCTACACATTACTGGACAGCTTCAACAACGAATCGTGTTTTCTTTCAACACAATTGGGACAAAATTCTGCTGTACGCTATAGGAAAATCGTAGTCGTCCGTAACTTCGCCGCTTCAACGGCCTTCTTTTTAAATATGGCCATATGATAGAGTTTAGCTATTATCTCCGCGGGTGTGGGTGCCATTAAATGACTCGTCGGTGTATGAGTGAAAGCAATCAATGTAAATAGGAGAGCTTCACTTGTTCATATGCATTTGAATTACGAGATTTAGATGTGATTTCAATAGTTACGGTTGTGTTGCGAATTTCTTGATTTATTACCCAGTCGTTACAAGAATTGAACACGTTAACGTGAACTCACAATACTGAATGGCACATGTGTTATTGTGGACGCATGTTAAAACAATAAAAGCAATTATCCAAGAATAACCCCATTTAATTACGATTAAGCCATCAGTCTATGTGGTCGCTACAAAGCAAAGACGTTGTCCATATGGTACAGGTTTAAAATATTTTGTCAGTATGTGAATAAACATTAAATTTCGTTGGACTTCAGTTCAAAAGTTTTAATGTTAAGACTTGAGTTTCAAATGTTGCAAATTGGAAAGTTCTGCCGAAGCGATGCTCAATAGTAGTAGAAAGCATGCGCCACGTAACCGTAACCAGAATTTGCAAAATACTCTAAGCAGCTGCGGTGTCTATTGAAGTGAATCTCACAAAGCACACGCGACCCGTGTGACATAAGCTATGAGACGACGTGGAATTTGGCTGTAGATGGGTCTTTTAATATGTTGATCAAAGTCTAAAATAATAATTCCGCGGGGTAAGAAGGGATCAAGTGATCCTCGGGACGCCGTCGCTACGCAGCATATGTGCCAGTCTGGGACGATACTCTGCTGAACCAACGGGAGGGAACTTTCTCTCTTCCCTCCTAGAAATCGCACCATACATAAGCGTGTATAAAATTGTGCAGTGTAGAAAGCGTTACTGATAACTAAAGCAGTTTAAGTTGATCTTATCAAGGCGTTCATCGTTGAGGTACGTCCAGAACCGACGTTGCTTGCCGTGAGGGTTGTTGTTCCATATCCTCCTGGATCTTACAATTCCTTTGGAGGTTCATTCGGACAATCCGCCAAGTAGTGGCTCATCAGCTGCATTGTCTCCAGGTTCTTCACTTTTATCACCGCTTTGCATACATAGTTCAACTCCAGATCCTGCACAATGGGCACCTTGTTGCAGTCTTCAAGAATCTTTCCGATGTCAAGACCCCATAGGCTGTGGCCCTTGTGGGGGATACCATACTTGACAGCGATCAATCCCATCAAACGTGCCTCATAAATGACGCGAACAAGCATCTTCGTAGTGAAAGCGCTCAACTCGACCTCCACTGACTCTCCTGGCTTCAGTTCGACGCTTACTGGCACTCCAGTATCCATGAGGGACTGCTTGGTCACCGCATCCTGCTTGCCCCAGTTCTGCAGCATGGAAAGTTTGGTGTCAAGACTTTCTGGTGTTCCGCGGATGCACAAGTTGCACTTGACCACATCGTCCAAGCAGATCCTACCGTCGTTCAACCACTCGGTTTTAGTATTGTAGTTAATACTATACTGCATTTACTAATATTATTATTATTTTAATATTAATATTTTCATTGTCATTGGGCCTATTACTGCTAGTTTCAATATATTTAAACATATTGTTACTATGGCATGAAGTAATTGCTTTGCGATTACGCTATGTAATTTGGCAGCTGATGCTGGCAAAAATGGTTGTAAACGACATGGGTGCGATTACTTATCGGTTCTTCGTTCCATGTGGGCGTCGTTGGAGGAAGACGGAGACCCTGGAGATCGTTCCCTTAAATGTGTCATGGGACTCATCACGGCGTTCGTTGTTGCTTAGCGACTTTTGATTGCAAACTGAATTTTGGACGAAGACGCAATAAATTGTTCGCAACCCGACGCAAGGACAACTCCGCTGAACATCCGGCCAATTCATCTCATTATGTATCCATCAATCGATCCACGCATCATTCCTTCTTTCCACCCATCCATACAATCATCCATCCATACATCCATTCCTACGTCCATACAACCATTCATCCGTCCGCCCTCCCTCCCTGCTATCCTCCTTCCTTCTTCCTGTCTCCTTCTCTCCCACTATTTTCTATCCATCCTTTCATCCATCCGAATATCCATCCATCCGAATATCCATCCATCCATCCATCCATCCATCCATCCATCCATCCATCCATCCATCCATCCATCCATCCATCCATCCATCCATCCATCCATCCATCCATCCATCCATCCATCCATCCATCCATCCATCCATCCATCCATCCATCCATCCATCCATCCATCCATCCACTCATCCATCCATCCATCCATCCATCCATCCATCCATCCATCCATCCATCCATCCATCCATCCATCCATCCATCCATCCATCCATCCATCCATCCATCCATCCATCCATCCAAAACCACATCACCAACGTCCCCCATCTGCGACTGTGGACTCTAGCAACCGTTGCCCTTAGCAACTGCCGACTCGTAACGACCCTCATCGCTCTCAAGTGGTGTCGTTGAAGACCGCGTCAGATGCATCGCCGTCGCTGCCATAAATAATGACAACAGGAAACGTAGGTGTCCTCGAAGAACTCGAGAAATCGCAGAAACGTCTTATTTAACGAAACGCCCGTTAAAAAACGAGCGATATATTGTCAATAATCTGTCAGATTTTTTTCTTGCAAACATCTCTCTCACGCACAGAATATCAAAAACTAGAATATGGACAAATCTAAGCAGTTTTTAGAGACACATTTTCACCTCCATTGAAAAAACTTTCGAGATGAACTGTTGTTTGGCGTTCGATGGTCAGATCTAGCGACTGCTAACAAGTAAATGTCATTGTATCCTTTATTGTTATTTTGTTTGTCGGCGAAACTTTGATTTTGTCAGTTATTTTATAAAACGTTAACTGATGATTATTTAATTTCAATGACAATCGATGTTGTATTGACATAGATTAAAACTTGTTTATATTCGTTAGGTTAGATGATTAAGTTAAATACTGATGACAGCTGAGATGGATTTTCGATTACGTGGCATTACATTATGCCTTCACAAACGAATAACAGAAACAGGACAAGAGAAAGAATTACAGGAAGAAAGGAAGGCAAGCAGGAAGAAAGAAAAGAAGGAAGGAAGGAATGAACAGATATATGAGAGATGGATTGGGAGGTAGATAGATAGGGACAGAGACAAACAGATAGACTGGTAATTAGACGGACGGATGGGTGGATGGGTGGGTGGGTGGATAAATGTATAGATGGATGGATTGATAAATGGATAGATGGATGGATGGATGGATGGACGGATTGATGGATGGATGGATAGATGAATGGATGGATGAATGGATGGATGGATGAATGGGTGGGTGGGTGGGTGGATAAATGAATGGATGAATGGATGGATGGATGGACGGACGGATTGATGGATGGATGGACGGATTGATTGATAAATGGATAGATGAATGGATGGATGGATGGGTGGGTGGATGGATGGATGGATGGATGAATGGATGGATGGATGGACGGATTGATGGATGGATGGATAGATGGATGGATGGACGGATTGATGGATGGATGGATGGATGGATGGATTGATGGTTGAACGAACAACAGAGTGTTCAGCCGTTGTTTTTTTATTTCCAAAACAGGTGTTTTTCGAACTCCAGATGAGGTGGAACATACCACTGATTCAGTTTCCGGGACTCTGCGAACTATTTCCGGTTGTATTCCTATCCTGTCAGCACCTCAGTCCTCTCCTCGTTCTCGGATTCACGACGGAGCGCTACATATCCGTCTGCCACCCCTTCCAGAGGGAGAGGTTCTGCACCACCCGACGGGCTCTGATCTCCATCGCCGGCCTCTTCTCCTTCGCCCTCGTCCTCAACTCCGTCCAGGCTTACTTCTGGCACTACTTCCCAGACGAAGGTGGAGTCTGCGACCTGCGACCGGAAGTGACCAGCAACGGGTCGGGGTCCCTCTGGTCCGTCTACTCGTGGATTACGGAGATGCTTGTCTTTGGACTGGTTCCCACCGCCATCCTAGTCCTGAACGTGTTCGTCATCCGCGAAACGCGCCGTCTGGCGGCCAGCGAGATGGTCCTGATTCAGCAGCAGGTGACGAGAGATAAAGCATCGAGGGCTGCAAGCAACATCCCCTCGGCAACGACCGTCATGCTGCTGGCTGTATCGTTCTACCTGATCGTGACGACACTGCCGGTCACGATCCTCTATGTCCTCTACCTCAGCTTCCCCCAGGGTGACCCGACCTTGACTGGGCTCGACAAGGCCACTGACCCGACCTGGAAACGTCACTTTGCCTACAACGAGATACGAACGATCATTGAAGAAATCGGATTATCACACTACGCCTGTAACTTCTATATCTATCTACTGACCGGTCGCATATTCAGACGCGAGTTGCAGCGTCTGTTTACCACCATCTTCTGCCGCAACTTTCATCATCGAGATGTGAGTGGTACGGAGTCAGAACGCACCGTCATAAGGATTCGAACTGGGAACAGCAAGAGCAGTGTCTCGCGCGGATTTAACAATGGCAGCGCGGCGATGCTGTGATGCGGCCTTAACGAATCACGACAGCGAGTCCGGTAACCGTTTAAGATGTGGCATCAGAGAGAGGAATAATCCTAACCATGCATTACCATACCTGTCATTGAGTTTGTAACATACCTGCCTCTCTTATTTTGTACTAGGCCTATATCTGCCTCACTGACTTTGTGCCATACCTCCATCAAAACATGTTTTGGATAGACATACGTCTATCCAAAACATGTTTCACTTATCTTGTACCACACCTTTGTCACTGAGTTTGTACTATACCTGCCTCACTGATTTTGTTACCATACCTGCATCAGTGTATCTATCCCAAACTTGTTTCACTGATTTTGTACTATACGTGTGTCATCGAAAAGCACCATACCTGCCTCACTTAATCCAACCATACCGCCAAATTATGTATCTCTCCACATGAGGTTATGAATAAGCTGGTTCTCAAGAATCAGACTTTGGGCGCTAAAGAAGTAACAGCAAGATTACGATTACTGTGGATCTCAACACATTGGCTGCCATATTAGTTTAACAACTGCTTCGAACTGGACGCATCAGACGGTTAATATGTACCTGTCCACAGCAGGTTATGATTAAGCTGGTTCTTATAAGTTTAGCAACTGCCTCAAACTGGTCGCGTTAGACGGTTACTGCTGCAGATTTTGACGTATCCAGGCGGATGCGGAGTAATCAGTGTAGAGCCATCAGCGAAAGCGCATCTAGAGAATTTTAAATCATGCGCTTAACACCATTGATCACTGATTTATATATCAATTAAATCAATTAAATCAATTAGGCCTACTCGTGATTTGAGATGGACTCCGAAGGACGCCACATAATTTGATTATTTCGCAGACCTGTTGTTGGATGCAGGACGATGAATGTAGGCTTACGTGTCAAATTAAAACTTATTTGCCATAACAATCCCACACAGACTGAGTTTTTTGCTTTAGAATATTTAACTCAAATCATCGGCGTTCAAGGTTCGGGCGAAGTTCACTTTACACAGCAATGTCGCGAAACATCAGATAATACTTTCTCTGGCAATAAAACGGAAACACTGTGGCATACGTCTAAACAATAAGTGCAACCATGGACGTCCAGAGGGGGCAAGGGGGCATTTCCCCTGAATTTTGTAAATATTTAAAAAAATGAAAATTTTGATTTTTTTATTACTACAACAGTTCCAACACGAGTTTCAATACGAAAAACGCTTTATGATTTAGATAAAGTCCTTGATTATTATTTAATTTGGCAGTTCCCAACGTGATTTGTTGTCCCCAAGTCTTTGGGCAATGTTTCTGCTGCTTAGACTGTAAACTGTACAGTAGAGCACAATGTATATGCCATAGCTTAAAGAGTTTAACAGTTCAAGCTTCAGAGCCCAAAAAATGTAGGTCCGCCTCTAATGCATAATACCCTGTTTGGTAGTACTGCCACCAATGCGTAACCTTTACAGTTGTTTTGAAAATTCTTCTCCTCTGAACTCTTTCGATAACGGTTACTATATAAATACGTTGTTTTCATCAAAATATTCAGCACTTCAAGAATAATCCAATGCAAAGCTCTGCCAATTTTTGGAGTATACAAACAGCAACTTATCATTTTCATTTTATATATTGTGAAAAGGGAAAACATGAATTTTTTCTCACATCACAACTTCATGCAGGAAAAGTTGCACCAGTTGCTCTTGAAAGAAAATAAGTTATATCTTTCTACTGTAGTCACAGTATAGTGCAGCTTGTGTTGTTAAATTATTTGAAGCAAGTAACTTCCATAGTGCAGGTGCGTGTAGAGATGGTTTTATGTCGAAAAGGACTATTCATTAATCTGTTTGCTAATTATTATACCATCAAAAATCAAGGACTGTATGGCCAAGCCAACTGAGAAAGGTAAGTCCTAAGTTGAGACCAAACTGATGCAATAGACAAAACAGCAACTTTCAAATTTTAAATCATTGCATTTCACTGCATGCTTCTTAAATATGTTTAACATTTTAACCTCGTTAGAAAACAATAACTTTTAACAATATTCAAAATTAAAATTTTATTTATTTATTTTAACGCATGCTTCTCGTGTTTAACATTGTAGAATGACTCTAACAGAACAACCCATTGTACCAGAATGACTCTAACAACCATTCGTAGACTATATTATCCTAGCCCAAACGAGAGATATTGTAACAAAATGCGGTGTGGCATACTGATTCTAGTAAACGAATATAATATATTATTATTTTAGTAGTTAAAAATTGATATTTCTGAACATATAGGGTATCATGTGGTGTTTCCCGAAGACGTTTCTGTTTCTTTTTGCTGATTTAATTGAGGTGGATAGACAGGGTCTAGCCCGGTCTACCTGAAAATGACGAATCCGGATTCGTCCAATGTTATGAACATTCAAAATTGACCTAATTCCTAAAAAACAAATTTTCTACCAATACGCATAACTGTTGAATAAAACACTGCATCAAAGTAGAAATAGCTGTGACAAAGAAGGCAAAACTTTTGTTCAAAAGCACAGTGGCGACTCAAAAATAAACTCATGAGCCCGTTCCGTACGTGTTTGCGATTTGCTACTTTGCAGATACTTCTGAAGCAGTTGACCGGTTGCCACTCAACTTAGAGCAGCAATGGCGATGTAAGATGTGTGAATCCAACGCTACAATTTACGAGAATTTCTCTTCTCGTCTTACCTTGTATTCTTTTTCCAACGTCATCTCTGCCACGTTAAAGGAATCTTCAAGGAAGAAAGACGCTCCACACCAAAATAAGAAAACTGCAAGGAACTCAGTAAACGGAAAAAGTTTTAAAACATAAAGTCTTGAGCGCAACTGAGAGACCTCGACGGTGGGGTGAGGTCCTCCACTTCCAGGGTCGTCTTTGAGAGGGAGGTCCCAGTCTGCAGCACTGCAACTCATCTTCTGATCTGCGCTTCGAGTAGAATCGTCTGTGAGTTGAGTCTTCTGCTCCGAGTTGCTCCATTCTGAGTCGTCTTCGAGTCATCGTTTGCCAACTGAGCTTGCTGCTCTTTTTTGCATTTTCAAATATTGACCGTGGACCTACCTTGGGCTGTATGTATTGACCTTTGACTGAAATGGCTTTGGCTGCTAAGGAAGGCTGGTTGATCAGGGAGACTGGCGCTCATGGTTTGGATACTAAAGAGGCCTTTTGCTAAGGAGGCCTCAAAGCTAAGCAGTTCTGGTTGCTAAGCGGCTAACTGCCAAGGAGGGCTGATTGCCAAGAAGGTTGCAAGGGGTTGGTGTTTCACTGTTACAGTCTTGTAGAAGATGATTCAAGATTGTGGAATGGAGAAGAGTGAGGTGCGGGTGAAATGAGTATGGCTGGAGAAAGGTCAGAAAAATAAGTCAGTACTCAATAGACCCCTTGCTTAGTTGATCGTGGATGCCAATTATGAGAAACCTATGATTTAGTTAAGAAACTTCAATGTGCTTGAGAGTAAAGATGTAAAAATTAAGTAAGCTAAATTGTCATCATTGCTATAATTGTCTGATGACAACTTTTGTGGTTAAAAAAAGAACAGAGAAATAGGGTGAAAGAGGGAGAGATAAAGAAAGAGAGAGAGAGAGAGAGAGAGAGAGAGAGAGAGAAAGAGAGAAAGAGAGAGAGAAGAATTGAGTTGACTTATCATAGAGAAAGCGGGCGCGATTGAGGCGGTTGACTGGTGAATTTGTGATTTCGGCGACGAGTCGGCGTGAGAGAGTGAGGGAGGGACGCTAGACGTTGACTGGCTTCAGGCATGGAGGAAAAGAGGGCCTACCGGCCCTCCGTCCATGAACGAGGCTACCTTGGGTGGGCCATAATAAACATCTAGTCCGAAGTTACACGACGGAATAACAGACAGAAGGGACATCGGATATTATGTTGGTAGAATCTGATTTTCAAGGGGTTAGGCATAGAAGGTTGGTGGTCATCTGATAGACAGAGGATGAGGCAGTGTGTTTGTTGAGTGAGGAGGTGCAAAGAATAAACAACAGACGACCGAGAACAGAACCTTAAGGAACAGCGCAGGTGACGGTGTGAGAATTGTACGAGTGTCCAGCAGCATTAACAGTGAACGAACATGAAGTAGGCCTAAGGTATGATCAGATAATTATTTCAAATAGGAGGAAATTCGTTTAATAAGGATATCATCAACTCTGGTAGCGAATGCGGGAATTTTTTTCCGAAAGACACAAACTGGAGACCTGTTGACAACCTATCGCTATGATAAGTTTGTCATACAACGAGGTGAGGACAGTTTCAGTGGAGTAATGTTTGCTGTAGATAATAGATTGATTTGGGTTTAGCAGGTTTCAATGTAATATATAGCCAATGAGGCGAGAGAGGACAGTTCAGAGTAGTTTGGAAAAGAACATGCATGCATACAAACATAGATACATAGATACATAGATACATACATACATACATACATACATACATACATACATACATACATGTACATACATACATACATACATACATACATACATACATACATACATACATGTACATACATACATTCATACATACATACATAGTATACATACATACATACATACATACATACATACATACATACATACATACATACATACATACATACATACATACATACATACATACATACATACATACATACATACATACATACATACATACATACATAATTACATACGTAGAGTCTCAGATTGAGGTACCAGCGACTGTCAATGAGCGCCAGACAAAGACCAGACGTGTAACAGAAACAGCATGATTGCCGGAACAATGCTTGGCAGAGAGGACGATCTTATAACGCAGCAACATGGTATAACAAGTAATAGTAGGCCTAATAAGCAAATGATTTGCATCCGCTTCATTTTTATTTCAAGTAAGTCTCTGTGATAATGGTGAGCTCACGAGTAAGCATCATATTGTTATAACGTTTATGGCATGTCCTTATACACATTGTGGGTCATCGTGGGGTTCATAAGTCTCCCTACGTAGGCGAATTGCACATATAGCTAGCTACATAATTATTAAGTTGAAACGGTTTGGGGGTTGGTCGGAATATCTTAAAATGTCTTTAATTCATTCTTAAACTTCACAACTTTCATGTTTCTTGACTTTGTGATGAAAATTTGAGGTTGAGAAAATGTAGATAGTGCGTCTCAGATTCGGTTTGAAAGGCCAAAAATTCACCTCTTGCGATAAGTCTGCGAAAAAAAGTAAATTTCATTAGAAGGGTTTCGGCAGCAGAATGCAAATTGTAATCCTAGGGGGAGAAGGATGACATAAGATTAGACAATATCAGATAAGAGAACGAAAAAAAATATGTGCGTTTTGACAGTGTAAATTAACAGATGAGGCAAGATGTATTAAGTAAGGAATAGATGTAATGATGCAGTATAAACTTCGACAACAAAAAAGGAAACTAAGATAGCACCAAAGTGATTATGATGACGACGAATAGGATGACGGCGACGACGATGACGATGATAATGACGACAATGTAACGCATTTAAAGCATATAGGCCTATATTTGGAGAGGTAACGGTGCCATCTTTTCTAGCGCACATCAGTTGCGATTCAACGCTTTAATTCTGTCGCCTTTCGCAGTACTCTACCTCGGGTAAAAAGTAATAGTAAACATTTAAAAAAATTATAAATAAGAAATAATGATTAGTAACTAAAATTGCATTTCAGCTTGCAAGTTATAATAACTTCAATGTATTGTACTTATATTGTTTTTTTATTGAAGACCAATTACCTACATCATATCCGACAATTATAAAGTGCTGGCGACTTCAAATTCTCGACCTCAGCGCACGAAGATGATTGCCTGGTAGTTTTAATCACCGTACTATGCATATTCTATCGATTGTAACAAACCTGATGCTGTCATTTTGGCAGTTCAAGTTACTCTGTTTCTATGTGCAGGTGAACATTTATGTAGTGCCTTTCTGAAACCTTTGTAACAATAGAGGTTGAAATACACAGCACCTGTTCCAAATGAGAATCCAAACAACGTCCTTTGGATCAGTATTGCTTGTATCTACTTTATATCTGACTACATCTTTGTAGCGTCACATTTAGCACCTAGACCAATTAAGCAATTGTGGTTTTAACGTTTACCGTACTTTAGAGGTATTTAAGTAGAGATTCGAACCAAATACTCAAAGACCAGCAGTCGTACAGTCAATCACTCGGACCTTTCCTGTTGAACAGTATCTGTGAAGTTGTAGAGAGACTTAATGTACTGACCATTTTTGGGAGCGGACGGTATCCCTGTTTGCCTGAGCTACAGACACAACTGTGGCAGTTGCATACATCGCTGCCGTCGGGCCCCGAGCAATAGAAACAGCTGTCGCATCCAGACTTTCGACAGCAACATAACTGGGATCGAACACGAGTTGTTGTTGTCGTTGTTTCAAAAGGCATTAGGTCTATTTTCAATGCTGTAGTCGTCGTCGGTTCCCAGCTTAGAAGCGTCAAACACACGAAAATCACAACAAGCAACGCTGAACGATTCATTGCTTAGGCCTGGAATGATAATTATCACGAACAGCTAATTTAAAGTGGGATTCATTTGTACAAGGGAGAGGGGTTTCCAGTATTTAATGGAATTCAACTGGCTCTACGGCGTCCAGCTAAGTAGCGTCAACTTAACAAAGATCATAGCAAGAAAGGCCGAGCGTAGCGTGGAAACATTTTTAATTATATACAAAAGAAAGATCCTTTTCTTAACAAGAAAGGAAGCTTTTGTATGTGCATAAGTCAAAGGACGTAGACCAGACTGCGCAGAAAGTAACATCGCAACCACGAACATGAATTCAACAACCGGAGTAAAATATAGAAGAAAAGACGAATATTTATAGAAGTAAAGAAAGGAAGAAAACGAGAAGAATTCGGAAACCAAAAAAGAAGGAAGAACGCGGAAAGAAAAATTAAGGAATAGGGAGAGAAGATATGAGAAAAGAATATGGAAGGAAAAAAATAAAGAATACGTACACGAAAAAAGAGAATACAGAAAGGAAGAAACGAAGATAAAATGCGAAAGGAGGAATACTGAAGAAATAATGAAAAAGCAATACAGAAATAAAGATTAAAACATAAAGAGGAGGAAGAGAAACAGCTATTATATATTTATTTCAATTTAGCTACAATGCAGGTAACTAATGTTCAACTGTCAAGCTTATGTAGGCTGCAGAAGTAGTCCTGAAATAGTTAAAGCAACACCGAGGCAACAGAAACTCTGATTTCAGAAGTGCAACCTCGATGCAACGCCAGTAAGGAGGGCACAATACGCAAAACATTCACCGATTTAAAGAGTAAGTCTTAGGTTATGAGAAAAATCATTTAACAAACATTCAATTGTTTATTAGTTAATTAAACACTTTATCATCAGTTATAGTCGGCAACAATGGCTACGGTGCAAATTTCACAAATTTTGCCTATTAAATGATATTTATGACGGTTAGTTAACACGTTGTAATTGTAATTGTATTCGAGAATCTATATATCGCCACTCATAATCAGAGACACTCCCGACCCGGGTCAGTGTCTTCACTGACAAAGAGAAATGTTTTCAGGCGCTTGCGAAACTGGATAGGAGAGAGAGAGAGGAGGAGGACAAGCCTGATGCCCTGAGGGAGGCTGTTCCATCTGGAAGAGCCCACAACCGCAAAACTACGAGACCGGGCCGTAGCTGTGCGCATCCAAGGAACTACCAAGTGGCCACGGGCAGATGACCGGAGAAAGGCCCGACCAGGCAAACTGGAAACCGGAGTGCAGTAAGCCCTGAGATAGGCCTACAACGGAGCGGAGCCAACAAAACAGTTACGCATGAGGGAAAAGACCTTACATTTGGATGCGTTGGTGAATGGGAAGCCAGTGAAGGGAGTCCCGGATGTAAGAAGAGATATGTCATGATGCCCCTATGAGGCGAGCAGCAGCATTAAGGATGGACTGAAGCTTTGATGTATTAGTAGAGAAGAGGCCAATATAGACAGCGTTTCTGTAGTCAATTCTAGTGCAGATCAGAGCATGACCCAAGGTCGCAATCGCATGCATCGGAACGAACGGCGAATGGCACGAAGTTGGCGTAAATAGTAAAAGCACGAGCGAGAGACGCTGTTGACATGAGCAGATAGAGAAAGAGCAGGGTCTAGGACGAAACCAAGATCACGGACAGAGGAGGAGAAGTGCACATTGGGAATCCTGAGGCTGAGAGAGTCAGCATCGATCCTGGCGAGCTGGACACGATTACCGAGCCAAATGTACTGGGTCTTATCATGATTAAGGCGGAGGCGATTTGAGGACAGCCAGAGGTCAAGAGCAGAGGAAGCTTCCAAGATACGTTCAACCATAAGAGGTGCTGAGTTGGCTGGACCATGGAGGTAAGCCTGTGTGTCATCAGCGTATTGGTGAGACGAAACACCCATTGGATCCAGAACCCCAACTAGATCCGAGGTATACAAAATGAACAGAAGGGGAGCGAGGACAGCGCCCTGAGGTAGTCCATACGGGATGTGGGTCAAAGCGGAGCGGTTAGGTCCAAAAACAACAGAAACAGAGCGATCAGTAAGAAACAGAGCGAAACAAGAGAAGAGCAGAGTCAACAATGCCAAAATTTTGTACAAAACACAAAATTCAGCTGCTGTTCAGATTTTATTTCTGGATTCGTCGTCCTCTTATAGAAGAAAATAGATTAGTAAATTTTCTTAGATCAAAATTTCGCGACTACCTCAAAATATAAATTTGTTTCCTTTTCGGCCGCATTAAAAACAGCAGCCTTTATTTAGACCTTGAAAGGGTTAATTCTTGTATTGAGTAATGCAGAGAGAAATGATCTCTTTCAACACTGGTCAATTCCATCGCATTTCTACCACCTGAGGGTCTTGCCGAGTTTTAGTCGTCCCATAGCCATTTCTTTTAACTTACGAAGCTCCAAAACAATAATCAATAAGGATTGCATTCCAACAGTTTAACAACATCTTATGGCATCGACAGCCATTAAGCCATATGATGCAAAAAACGACGTTGAGCCCAGAAATGAAAACGCGTTGAAAAGGTGACTTAAACAAATGAGGAGGCCGATCGAGTAGGGCAACGAATCGGATTTGTCCTGCTTTGTTAGCGCTTTTAGGCCTACTTCAAACGACTACGGTGAACCTTTGGACAGAAAAAACAGCGTAATATGAAATGCATAATAACAGAGGCCCACTGTTTAGTTTGCTAAATATTCCAAAAAATTCGGAAATTCTTTAAAATCCAAAAGCAAAATAAAAAAAATATTCCGAAGCAAACAGCAAGCGAATAAAAACTAATAAAAATAAAGAAACTTTTAGACCTGCACCTATGGTTAAATTTGTAATGCCCACCCATTCACTCTTACTTCTGACGTCGTCTGAGCTAGAAGAGTTTGATGAACGTCGGTCGACATCGTATCTTCTGAATAATGCTTTGTCCGTTCTATGGTTTTTTCATTATTATTCATTTGCATAATTATGCACAGCTGTGTGCCATCTTGATTTGCATGTTTAAAAAACAGACTGAATGGGAAATCAATAAAGCAACTGATAAAAACAGGTTCTTTCAAAACATACGATTAAAAACTACACAGAATGCGCTTAATAAACTTGCCTTGGTGCAGATGATCACATTAGATATTCTCGATATACAGTCCATCAAAAACAAACGATTAATTGTGGAGCACTATAACGACCATGAGCCAGATTTAGAATTTATATTGCTATTTTTTTATCTGATGCAGAAAACAAAAGAATAAGGAAACTGTCAATTATATCTGGCACGGAAATTGTTATTATTATTATTATTTTTTTTTTTTTACCCGAGGTATCAGTGATCCCTCAGGATTTGGAAAAAAATATATAGCAGCAGATTAATTGTCTGGAGGGTCAGGCCTCGTCTTCAGGGTTTGAAGGAAAGGTACCTTTAAAAGAGACAAGGTTGTAGCGTTGAATGCTTATGGACAAACGCTGTAATTATTATTGTTATTATTACTACTACTATTATTTTTATTATTATTATTATCATCATCATCATCATCATCATCATCATCATCATCATCATCATCATCATCATCATTATTATTATTGTTTTTTTAACGCCCGAGGTAAAAAGAATCCCTCAGGCTCTTAGAAACTATTCCTTAATACGTCCACAAACTGAAGTTAGGTGTCCTCGTCCTCGGTGAGTTGCGTAAACGTGCCTCTGAAGGCTGCTGCGTTGAATCGCTGCGTGCATATCGATAAGCGTTGAAAAAGGTGTCTGGTCTCTAGAGGGTCTCCTGAGACGGTCGTCATGCGACGTCCCAGCTCCAACAGGAACTCCCGGCCCGAACGGTTGATGGGACCCAACGACTCGATGGCCACCGGGATAAATTCGTGCGTTACGGGGAGTGACGAATATTTGGTGCACTTCCGGTCTGCTGCGTGCTCTGCCGCCCCACCGGGAGTTGCCGACGTCAGGTGGATATAGGAGGCTGCGCACGTGAGGATAGCTGTCGCAACCCAGGCGACGTACCTGCCCCTAGCCCAAGGCACCAGAGTAGCCTCCTCCGGTCTCTTGCCATCCGAGCGAAACAGACCCGGCGGCTCTTTTGCGCTTGGAACCTCAGCCTTCATAAGGGCTCTCCAGGTGATATCATTCACCGCAAAATGACGCGCAGATCTACCCACCGACCGTCTACAAACCAACCCGTGGTGCCCACCCGAATCAGCGAGCTCTCCGCACTGGCAATGATGCGGCGCACAGAGGTCCAACCCTAAGCGGAGGCCAACCGCCACTCGCACGGCCTCATTGCTCAGGCCTAACTCGCAAGAGACCACCGGAATGGTGGAGAGCCAGTCTGCCGTATGCGGCGAGGACACTGCGTTCAGCCTTGCCCGGTTAAGTGGGTCATTGTTGTAGGACCACAACACAGCCTTGCTGATGTCTATCAGTGGTCTGTCCCAGACCCTCTGGCTTGTCAATGCCGGATCCTCTCCGCTTGGCAGCGTTGAGCTGCGAGCCTCCAGGATTTCTTCTTTGAATGCGTCGTTCCATTCTCCCGCGTCCAGGACGGCACCCACGAGCGACCTGGTCGATGCAGCTGACGCTAAATATGCTGAAGATGCCAGCATCGACACCCGTCTGAACCCGAGTCCGCCGTCCCTGATCGGAAGCGTGGCATGTTTCCACTTATTATTATTATTATTATTATTATTATTATTATTATTATTATTATTATTATTATTATTATTATTATTATTATTATTATTATTATTATTATTATTATTATTATTATTATCATTATTATTATCATTATTATTATTATTATTATTTTTTTTTTGCCCCGAGGTATACAGGATCCCTCAGGGACTTGAATATTAACTAAAATGGAAAATAAAGTGTCCGGAATGGCCCTATTCATCTATTTCCCGGCTGGCAAAAGTGCTCCCAAAAGCCACTGCGTTAAAACGCTGTATTATTATTATTATTATTATTATTATTATTATTATTATTATTATTATTATTATTATTATTATTATTATTATTATTATTATTATTATTATTATTATTATTAGTTGTTGTTGTTGTTGTTGTTGTTGCAGTAGCTGTAGTGATAGTAATTATAATTTGTAATTGTGACCGAAGACTTATGTAGCGCCACTACCATCAGCGGCGTTCTCGAACCGCATCACTGCCAGCACCGTCAAAAACAAAAGGTTTTCAAGCGTTTAGGAACTGAAGAGGAGAGCGGGAAAGAAGCTCTCGGCGGAGGGACCGAGGAAGGCTGAAGGACCCACATGTACGAACATGAAATTGCATAACCTGCATTCTAGTAGACTCCTATACCTTCTTTAAGCATTCATGTGTATATGTACGTCAGGGCTGTTTAATATCACGATAAACTATCGCAACAGTTGATATCGCCGATACTTTTTTCTATCGCACCCAGTATCACGGTAGTTTTATTTTGTTGGTATCGCAGGTATATCGGCGATACTTTTTAGTTTGTAAATCATCGATACTCGATACCAATACTTTCTCCACTAAGAGACGTAGTTTTCTAGGCATGACAGTGCACTGGCTTAATCAAAAAACACTTGAAGGTTATGCAGCCAGTGTACTGTGGTTTATATATACTACAAGGGGAGAGGGGCATTGGTTTATGTTATCTGCTGCCAACACTTACTGTTATTGTATGCAGTGCGTGAAACTGAAGCACTGCAATCACGTATTAGGCCTATGTCAATAAACGTAAACATACTTATCGAAAAGTATTGGTAAAAGTATTGGTATTGGTATTGCAATACTTTTAAAAAATAGTATTGGTAATGGTATTGCAAAAACATTTATTAGGAAGTATTGGTATTGGTATTGCCAATGAATTTTTCCAGCATTGTTAACAGCCCTGATGTACGTATGCACGCATATATTTATGTATGCATGTATGATGTATCTATGTATGTATCTACGAATGTATACACCTATGTATGCATGTGAGTATTCATGAGCAGAGTTGTTAACAATACTGGCAAAATGTATTGGCAATACCAATACCAATACCTCCTAATAAATGTATTGGAAATACTAATAGCCTACCAATACCAAATCCTAAAAGTATTGCAATGCCAACATCAATACTTTTCGAAAAGTAAGTTTACGCTTATGGACAGAAAAATTAAAGGAGTATTACCACTATGTATACCAGTTTGCCAAAGGCAAAATTGTGAGTTAACAGACTTCACTGTGACGGCATCGGCAAAGTTTTGTTCAAAAGCACAGTGGCGATCCCAAAATAAACTATCGAGCCATTGCCTACGTAACTTTGCGAGCTGCTATTTTACAGATACTTATGGAGCAGTTGAACGGCTGCTATCAAGTTAAAGCAGCAATGGCGATGTAAGATGTGTGAATCACATTTTAAAATTTGAGAATTTTTCTTTGTATTCATTTTTCAACCACATCTCAGCCATGTTAAAGGAATCTTCAGGGAACAAAGACGTTCCACACCAAAATAAGTAAACTGTAAGGACCGGATTAAAAGGAAACATACTCATTAAAGCCATGATGGCCTAGAACAATAGGCCAACCCGACGTGGACTCCGTCCGCTTATGCAAGTCTTCCATTGTCTGTCAGAAGATTAAGTAAACACAGCTCGTCATGTTTCAACCTTTATTACTTTTAACGACGCTAAAGCGCTAAATCTACGTAAGGTCTTGTCCGTGTCTGCGGGCCCTCGACAGTGAGACCCCCCTCCATCTCCAGCGTTGTCTTTGAGAGGGATGTCCCAGTCTTCAGCACTGCAACTTATCTTCAGATCAGTGCTCCGAGTCGAGTGGTCAGCGAGTTGAGTCTTCTACTCCGAGTTGTTCCATACTAAGTCGTCTTCTTATACCCTGGCTGTGAACTCCGAATTCGAGTAATCGTCTGCCAACTGAGCTTCCATCTCTTTTTATAGATAACCAGGGTCTGACCGTGGGCTGACCTTGGGCTAAAGACTGACCGTGGACTTAAGGGTCGTTGGCTGCTAAGGAAGGCTGGTTGCTAAGGGGCTGGGCGCTAAGTGCTTGGCTGCTAAAGAGAGCTGATGTTATAGAGGGTTGGTTGCTAAGAATGGTTGGTTGCTAAGGAGGGCCGCTTGCTGAGGGGCTAGTTGCCAATGAGGGTTGGGTGCTAAGGAGGTTGCAAGGGGTTTCCTTGTTGACTGTTACAGTCTTGTAGAAGATGATTCCAAGATTGTCGACTGGAGTAGAAAGGGAGGGAGGGGAGGGCGGTGCTAGGAGACAGGATCTTGGAACGGTGCCAGATGAGAGATTTATACGATCAGTGATGGTGTCTCAGTCGGTGGGTGAAGTGAGTACGGTTGGATAAAGGTCAGAAGAATAGGTCACTATTGAGTAGGCCCTAGTTGGTCAATGATGGCAATAATCAGAAATTATGTTTTTCAAGGAATTAGTTATAGAAGGTTGGCCGGTCATCGTGGCTGATATGTTTCGGATGGTGCTACGTATATAATTTAGTGCAGTGTATCTGTGAGGGGAGAGAGATACGAAGGGTTGTGTATCATCGGTATAAGGGTGATGAACGACAGCGGATGAGGAAGTGAGTTTGCTGAGTGGGAGGTGTAAAGAATGCACAGCAGAGGACCGAGAACAGAAGCTTAAGGAACACCACAGATGACGGTGTGAGAATTGTATTAGTGTCCAATGTCCAGCAGCATTAACAGTGAACGAACATGAAGTAAGATATGACCAGATATTTCAAATACAGAGGAAAGTCGTTTATTAAGGATATAATCAACTCTAGTATCGAAGGCGGCCAATTTTTCCAAAAGACACAAACATGAGACTTTTTGACTATTGCTATAACAAGTTTGTCATACAACGAGGTGAGGGCAGTTTCCGTGTAGTGATGTTTGCTGTATAGGCAGATTGATTTGGGTTTAGGAGGTTGTTATAGAGGTAAGATATAGGCCTAGCCAATGAAGCGAAAGAGTACAACCCGTTCGGAGTTGTTTGGAAAAGAACATGCATACATACATGCAGTGCTTTTTTTCTAGAAAAAAAGGTTCCGGAACGGAACAATAGGTTCCGGAACGCAACAATTATGGGCGGACTAAAATCACGAGAAAAACTGGGTTGGGGTTGGGAGGGATCTCAATTAACACTGAAAACAGTTCAAAAACACTTAAATTAAATTAAAATAACTAAATTATTGTTTTTATTATTAAAATAAATGAATTATTTTTTAGTAGCTGAAAAAGGTGCCGGAACGCCGTTCCGGCGCGTTCCGGCTGAAAAAAAGCCCTGCATACATGCATACAAACATACAAACATACAAAACATACATACATACATACATACGAACATACATACATAGGTACGTACATGCATAATCACACACACAGGGTCTCAGATTGAGGTACCAGCGACTGTCAATGAGCGCCAGACAACGAGAAGCCGTGTAACAGAAACGGCATACTTGACAGAAGAATGTTTAATGCCGCAACATGGTATAAACACTAAACAGTAATAATAAACAAATGATTTGCATCAGGTACAATTTTATTTCATTTAAAGGGCTAAGATAATTATGACCCCATGAGTAAGCATTATATTCTGATAGCGTTTATGGCATGTCCTCATAAACATGGTGGGTCATCGTGGAGTTCATAAGTCTACCATTGTATATGCGATATGCACACATAGCTACATAATTATTAAGCTGAAACGGTTTTGAGTTTGGCGGAATATCTTTAAATGGCTTTGACATTTTCTTAAAGTTCAGAAGTTTTGTGTTTCTCGACTTTGTGACGAGAATTTTAAATTGACAATTTCTAAAAGTAGTTATTGCTATCTTCAGGAAGTTCCATTGTGGCACGTAGGCTGCGTCTCAGATTCGGTTTGAAAGTCCAAAAATTCAGCTCTTGCGCCAACCCTGTGAAAAGCAATAAATTTCTTTAGAAGGATTTCGTCAACAGAATGCAAATTGCATTCTTAGGGGGAGAAAGATGACATGAGTTAAGATTAGATAATATCAGGTAAGATAAAACGAACAAAATATGTGCGTGATGACAGGGTTAATTAAAATTGAGGCAAGCTGGTTTAAGTAAAGAATAGCTGCAATTGTTGGGTGTAATGAAGCAATGTAAGATTTGACCCCAAAGAAAGGAAAGTTAATAAAGCAACAAAAGTGATGAAGATGTCGACGATGAGGATGACGGCAACGACAATGACGACAGTGTAACGCATTTAAAGCATATATCTGGAGACGTAAGAGCAACGGTGCCATCTTTTCCAGCGCACATCAGTTGTGATTCAACGCTTTAATTCTGTCGCCTTTAGCAGTACTCTACGTCGGGTAAAAAGTAATAATAAAAACTAATAAAAAATTATTAATTAGAATTAATGATTAGTAACTAAAATTGTACTTCAGCTTGCAAGTTATAATAACTTCAATGTAGTGTACTTATACTGTTTTGTCATTGAAGACCGATGACCTACATCAATCCCAAAAGGTAACCAACAGGTGGGTTCCAAAATTATAAAGTGCTGGCGACGTCAAATTCTCGGCCTCAGCGCACGAAGATAGTTTTGGTAGTTTTGATCACCATATTATACTATTCAATATACTACAAAAAAACCTGATGCTGTCATTCTGGCAGCTCGTTACTCTGTTTCTAAGTGCAATAATATTCCGCCTTTCTGAAACCTCTGTTACAACAGAAGTTCAAATACAGAGCACCTGTTCCAACTGAAAGTCCAACCAACGTCCATTGAAAAGGCATTGCTTGTATCTACTTTATATCTGACTACATCTTTGTAGCGTCACATTTAGCCCCTGAACCAATTAAGCAATTGCGGTTTTAACGTTTATCGTTTAGAGGTATTGCCGTATTTAAGTAGAGATTCGAACCAAATACTCAAAGACGAGCAAACGTAGGCCTATAGTTAATCAATCGGACCTTTCCTGCTGAACAGCATCTGTGAAGTTGTAGAGAGACTTAATGTACTGACCATTTTTGGAGCGGACTGTTGTTCTGTAACGTGGTCTCACTAGGGAGAACAGGAACACCACTTGCAGTCGCATGTGCGATCGGGTGCAATGCAATCGGGACAGCTGTCGTCGCAAATATACGAATCTTCAAACAAACATTCATCTGGGAGATCCGGGGGAAAATCTATTTCGTATGCTGCTGGCGTCATCGGCTCCCAGCTTAGAAGCGTGAAACACACGACCATCGCAACAAGAAACGCTGAACGATTCATGGTTTAATCCTGGAATAATATCACAAACACGTAATTTAAAGTGGGAGAGGGGTGTCCAGTATCCAATATGGAATTCAACTGGCTCTACAGGCATCCAGCTAAGAAGCGTCACCTTCATAAAGGTCATAGCAACAAAGGCCGAGCTTAGTCTGGAAATATTTCTAATCATATCCAAAAAGAAATATTCGTTTCTTAATAAGAAAGGAAGCTTTGATATGTGCATACGTGCAAAGGACGTAAACCAGACTGTGTTGAAAATAACTTCGCAACCACGAACATGAGAAAAGACGAATATTTTTAGAAATAAAGAAAAATGCCAGAGAACGGAAGAACAAGAGAAAAATTCGCAAAGCAAAAAAGACGGAAGAACGTACGCGGAAAGAAAAATTGAGAAATAAGGAGAGAAGATATGAGAGAAGAATATGGAAGGAAAGAAATAAAGAAATCGGACACGAAAATAGAGAATACGGAAAGGAAGAAATGAAGATAAAATGCGAAAAGGAAGAATACTGAAGAAATAATTAAAAAGAATACAAACAGAAAGGAATAAAGAATAAAGGACACGAAGAGAAACAGTTATTAGACGTTCATTTCAATTTAGCTATAATGCAGGTAGGCCTATCTAATGATGAACTGTCAAGCTTATGTAAGCTACATAAGTAGTCCTAAAACAGTTAAACCAACTCCGAGGCAACAGAAACTCTAATTTCAGAAGTGCAACCGGGGTGCAACGCCAGTAAGGAGGGAACATAGCGCAAAACACTCACCGATTTTAAGAGTAGGTTATGAGTAAGCAATTATCATCAGTTATAGTCGTGCAACAACAATGGCTACGGTGCAATTTCTGACAAATGACATTTATGATGGTTAGTTAAAATGTTATTTGTACGAAATAAAACAATCAGCTAATGCTCAGATTATTATTTACTGTAGTCGTCGTCCTCTCCTAGAAGGAAATAGCCTAGTAAATAGGACTGTTTTTCATAAGAGAAGGTGTTTTCTCAAAACTCATTCATTTGGCAGTCCGTATCACTCATGAGACTTGTTGTCACTCGTCGAATTCGAAGCAGACAGAAAATGCAAAACTCCGTGACTACCTCAAAATATTAAATTTTTCGGCCGATTTAAAAAGATTCTTTACATGACATTTGAAAGCACTGTCCAGCACTTGTATTGAGCAATGAGAAAGAGAATGATCTCTTTCAATACTAGTCAAATTTATTGCACTTTTACTACCTGCAGGCAGTGTTATTTTAGTTCCAGCATTAATTTCTATTGCAGTTCTTATTCTATTCCATTGCTATCAATTTTTTTCTAGTTTTAATTCCTCTTTAGAAATAAATTTTGTTCTTATTCTAATTCCACTTCCTCTTTATAATTAATTTTAGTTCCAGTTCTAGTTCCACAAATATATAGAATTATGTAGTTCCACTTCCAAATCCATTTACAGTTCTCACAGTACTAACATGAACGGTTAATGTCTGTCAGACAATGTGAATGCGACTGTTAATAAAACAGATTTTTTTTACTAAGACCATAAAGCATAGGCCTATATTATTTATAGAATATAGAATATACGGAGAATCTTTAGTCTACCATAGCGCAGAACCGTGACGTCAATCAGGAGCCGTCGTCATTCCGCAGAGCTAATAGTTACGTTAGAATTATCTGCTGTGTAGCTTAAAAATTAATTTTGTTCTATTTCGTTATCGTCCTAGAAAAAAATGAAATTTTCGTTCCTATTCTATTCTCGTCATACATTTGTTTTTCGTTCCAGTCTTCGTTTCGTGGAAATAATTTTAAATAATTATTATTCCTATTCTATTTTCTGGAACTAAAATAACACCTCGTGCAGGTCTTGGTGAGTTTTAACCGTTCAATACCCATTTCTTTCAATTCACGAAGCTCCATAAATAATAATTACTAGGGACCGAATTGCAACAGTTTAACAACATCTTATGGCATCAGCAGCCTCTAAACCGAATGTTGTAAAAACGACGTTGAACCCAGAAATAAAAACGCGTTAAAAGGTGATTTAAACAAATGAAAAAGAAACGTTCGAAACCCATTGAGTAGTTCAACGATTCGAGTTTGTCTGCTTCGTTAGCGCTTCTAGGCCTACTTCAAATGACTACGGTCAATCTATGAACAGGAAGGACAGCCGCGCAGCGTACTAATTATGAAATGCATAATAATAGAGGCCTACTATTTAGTTAGTTAAATTTTCAAAAAATTTAGAAATTTTTTAAAAGCCTAAAGCAAAATAACAATTATGTTCCAAAGCAAACAGCAAGCGAATAAAAACTAATAAAACTAACGCGTAAGAATTTCTTAACTAGGATGCTATACCAGTAAAATTCATATCCGATAGTAAGACCTTCTATCTATACCTAACCTAGTTAGCTGGCTTCGTTTCCAACTTATGTTATTTTTTGTTTTCATGCCTCTGACTGCATAACATGTTTGTTAACCACAGTGCGTATGCAGGTGGTTCAATAAAGAATATACTTACTTACTTACTTACTCACTTAAAACTAAAGGAACTTTTAAGGCATGCACCTATGGTTAAATTTGTAATGCTCACCTATTCACTCTGACTTCTGACGTCGTCTGACCAAGAAGAGTTTGAAGAACGTCGGTCGAAATCGTATCTTCAGAGATTGCTTTGTCCTGTCTATAGTACTTTCATTTTATAGAAAATCTTTCAATAATCCATTTGCCTACGCACAGCTGTGCGATCCTCATTTGCATATAAAAAAAACAAGTAGGATGAATGGGAAGCTAATAAATCAACAGATTGAACAGGTCCTTCAAAACATACCATTAAAAAACTGCGATGAATGAGCTTAATGAACTTACCTTGGTGCAGATTATTACAATTAGATATTCTTGATCTACAGTACATCAAAAACAAACGATTACTCGTGGAACACATCTATGACAACCATAAGCTATATTTTGGATTCACTAGTGACAAGACGATCCAACCCTTCAAACATCTGTTGTTCAATTGCAGTGCTGCCCATTGCATCAATCGATTAATCAAAACTCCAGTTAAACGAAAAAGACTGCAAAATATTGATTTGTAAGGGTCAAATTATCTACCTTGAGTTACAAACATAAACATAGTCATCTTTAAAACAAATGGACTGTGAGCTCATATTCTTTTATAGTTACAGGAATGTTACTCACATATACGCTGTATTTGGTGATATGACTTGCGTTTTATAAATCTTAATATAGGCCTAATAATAATAAAACTAATAATAATTATAATAATAATAATAATAATAATAATAATAATAATAATAATAATAATAATAATAATAATAATAATAATAATAATAAAAACGATTATAATAAGTTAGTTAGGCAGAACACATGGGATAGACCTTTGGTAGAAGCCGGCAGAGCATCTGTCTGGGCCGCCTGCGGTGACCCGGTTGGCAAAGCTAAGTTGAGCGCGGTTACATCCTCCATGGGGGGCGACTGGATTCTGACGATTCCTGTGTCAGCTTGATGACTGGGGTTCTGCTACGGTCGATGAGAGAAGAGATCACGGGCATGTCTGCAAACGGCCTTCGAGAAAGACTGCACACCACTTTTTGATCAACGACCTGGTGTGGAGAGCCCTCGCGTGGCAGACATCCCCAGCTCTAAGGAGTCTCCTGGTCTCATTAGGACAGATGGTAAAAGACAATGATCGCTTGGGCCAGAGGAAAATACATAGCCTTGGACGTTTCAACCATACACACTTGTGCATCCTCTAACACTCAACTGTTAAAATCGGTGTGGAATACTGTATAGGCCTATATTATGATTATTATTATTATTATTATTATTATTATTATTATTATTATTATTATTATTATTATTATTATTATTATTATTATTATTATTATTATTATTATTATTATTATTATTATTATTATTATTATTATTATTATTATTATTATTATTATTATTATTATTATGCTAGAGAAAAATACATAGCCTTGGACGTTACTACCATGCACACTTGTACATCCTCCTACACTCAAATGTTAAAATCGGTGAGAAATATATGTATATATTATATGTAATTATGTATATCAGGGTTATAACTTTTTTACAACCTCATGTTCCTGTAGTTTAGCTGGATGACATGGAGCCTAAAAACAAAGGAATGAACTGTCATTTTCAAATCTTTTTAAAAAAGGTCACCCCGAAATCAAAAATTCGATTCCTGTATATGTCACTGTATAATGTATTATGCAATATGCATGCATAGTGCAATATTAGTGCATGCTAGCACGTATTATAATACAGGAAAGAATGAGCTAGACATTTTATAATATTTGTACAATATTTTGTACATAATAATACTTGTACAATGTTTTGTACATTGTACAATGTACAACTGTATACTGCTTATTGCTTAGAATAAATCGATGTTGCAGTTTGTCTTTCATGAAGTTCCCGCATCACTTTGATTGCGCATTCTCCGCACTGATTACTTCTTGGTATCTGGAGTACGGATGGCTCCTGCTTCCAGTGATTCTCCAATACCCACAATGCTTTTTTGCAAGGTTTCAATATTTCTGACAAGTTCTTGAAGTCATTTTTATTGCACACCTGTTTAGTAAACCAATTAGTCTGCCCAGTCATATAAAACGAATCTGCATACCTTCTCCAAAGTCTTCCTTGCTGTAGGGATAAGAATGAATGCAAGGATAGCAAGAATGTTTCTTGAATTATACCTGGCATTGCTGATGTTTGGAATTTTCTTAAACATAACCAGTGGAACACCCTTTTTCCTCAAAGAAACTGAACACCCGTGTAAGATGGTATAGCAGTTTCATGTCATTTCTCCAGCCTGCTTTATCGAGGATTTCTTCTGTTCCATTCACAAACTGTGCTTTCAGTTCCTCATACTTGTTCATCAGTTGAGATATAAGCGGATATTCTATGTTTGGAGACCTGGTGTTACCGCCAAGTTCCTCGTCCATGACCACCCTGAGAAGGATTCCAGAAAGTATGATGCTGGCAACTGATAAATTGTGGTTTGCTGACACCCTTGCCGGAGAACATTCGATGCAATTTCACAACAACTCCATTCATTTTTCCACTGTTAACACTGGTTGTATCAGCAGTGGTCATCTTCATTGCATTCCATAAGTTGTATGACCTGTATTCATCAAGAACTTTTTGCAATTCCTAGAGCAACATTTTCGGCCTTGCCATCTTTCACCCGCAGTGCATCCACTTTTACTTCGGTTCTGTCATTCTTCAGTACCACAACCTGATATTCATTTTCCTCAGTGTGTTTGCCATCAAAATGTAAGGACCACTGTTCCATCTGTAACTTTTCAGTAATTTCCTCCTTCAATTTAGCAGCATCTTTGGTAGCCTAGTTGCACTTTTCTTGTGCGACATTTTAGGCCTATATTGCCATTGACAAAAATTATAAAAATTAACAAATTCAGTTTTTTCCCACAAACCTTTCTATATAGACCAATATTTGGATTCTTCTAGAAAGTGCTCAACCGTTTTGAAGGTTCCAGATAGCTGTAAAAGTTCTAAACAGTTCCATACAGTTTTTATAACTGCTACTACTTATGAGTAGTAACATTACATATAGGTGATTCAAACTTTTAATTTGGGGGTGACCTTTTTTCACAATTGAGAAGAATTAATCACTTTTTCAGTGTTTCTAAGGAAAAGTTCACCCAGTAATGATACAGGAAATCGGTTTTACGAAAAAAAGTCAAAAAGTTATAACCCTAATGTATATATATGTAGGGCCTATATATATGTGTATATATATACATATATATATACGAACAAAATCAGAAACCATGTAAAAAAGGAATTGCAGGTAAAACTAAATAAGATCAAATGAAGTACAATAGGATAGAATCTAACAAGAGAGTCATTCATAGTCGACAATCGCTATCCATGTAGCGCATTTAGGAGACCGACTAGTTAGCCGGTCACCAAATAAGACATAACGCTGGGTTTTCCCAATATTTAAGTGGTTACAGTTGATCGCGCATGAGCGAGATATTAATATGCGGTCACTTTGATCGTACAGAAATAAACAAAGTTTTAAAGACGGTTTAAACGAATCGTATTTAATTCAAGTAAAATTTGGGCTCGGGTAACCATGGAAGTTGACAGCAAAGGCACAGTAAGAAGAAGACACGGAAATAGTGGAAGGATGCTGTTTTGTGGCATAGAAGGGATATATTAGCACTGTCGTACAGGTCATGGGCAACTTGAAACTTCTTAATTCCGATTGTAACGATGCTTGTCAATAAACAATCCAATCAATCTAAAATCTAAAAAATTAAAAAATTTAATCAAATAGAACCTATACACATTTCTCAGATGCATCAAGTGAGCTCATGAGCAAAACTATGTTCCTCACAATGCCACCAGAGGTTATTTTGCTGGTTTCTGGAAAATTATACAGTTTAACATGGCATGGCTCCATGTACTGTGGACTCACTATAACGGTTACTGTGAGAACAAACTAATACCAAAACTGGTTTTAACTAATAATTGACCGACCTGCATTGCCCACGGCATGGTTTCCTTAGGCGACCCATTAAATGCGATCGTTATGCGTCTTGTCACATATTGATAGCGTTTTGTGACGGCAAAAATGAAAGGCATAATTAAGTTCATCGTCCGACGACCAGCAGAGTGAACTATCGTGCCTCCGAAACACTCTTCGACGTCTTAAACTTTGTCGTGAGCGAATCGCGACGGCCGCCATGTTGATTATCTTCACTAAGTAGCGAATAGCCAACTTAGGGGCCATCCACATATTACGTACGCACTTAGGTGGGGAGGGGGTCGGATTTTGGCGATTTTGCGTACGGGTGCGGACGGGGGGAGGAGGGGGGTCAAAATGTGTACGTACGCAAAATAAATTTCTATAACTCTATGTCCACATTATAACTCTGTATTGTCCTATAGTCGTCCAATGGCATTTTATTACATTATATAAAAGCCATGTGCAGTTATTCTGTGCTGTGAACGAGACACCTATAATTTGTCTATATTGGCCCTCACTCATCCTTCAATCTGGCCTAAAGTGCAGAGAGACACTTTCTGCAGCTGGTCTTCTCGGGGGGAGGTGCGTCAAGCGTACGTACGCGGGAGGGGGGAAGAAAGTACGCTTGCGGACAGGGGTGAGGGGGTCAAAGTTTCCCGAATTTTTGCGTACGTAATATATGGACGGCCCCTTACGCCACCCTCACAGGCCTACTAGCGTTAGTCGCCAACTAGAGGGCTACGATGTGCCCATGCATGTCGAATTATCCGCTAGTCGCGACTAGACAGATTTCAGTCGCGACTAAGAGTTACGATGTGTTCATACATACGGCTCCAGCAGCAGTTGAACGGTTGCCACTGAACTTAAAGCAGCAATGGCGATGTAAGATGTGTGAATCCAATGTTAAAATTTACACAAATTTTTCTTCTCGTCTTACCTTGTATTCTTTTTCCAACGTCATCTCTGCCACGTTAGAGGATTCTTCAGGTAACAAACACGCTGTACACCAAAATAAGTAGTAAACTGTAAGGACCTCAGTAAACGGCAACAGTTTTTAAGCGTAAAGTCTTGACCGCAACTGAGGGACCTCGACGGTAAAGTGAGATCCTCCACTTCCAGCGCCGTCTTTGAGAGGGAGGTCCCAGTCTTCAGCACCGGAGCTCATCTTCCGATCAGTGCTCCTGGTAGAGTCGTCTGCGAGTTGAGTCTTCTGCTCCTAGTTGCTCCATTCTGAGTCGTCTTCTTCAACCTGGCTGTGAAGTTCTAATTCGAGTAATCGTCTGCCAACTGAGCTTGCTGCTGCTTTGTGGATAATCAGGGTCTGACCGTGGAATGACCTTTGCGCTGAATGGACTGACCTTGCTTGGACTGAAGGAGCATAGGTTGCTAAGGAAGGTTGGTTGCTAAGGGGGCTGGGCGCTCAGGGTTTGAATGCCAAAGAGGCCTGTTGATATGAAGGACTCATTGCTTAGCAGTTCTGGTTACTGAGGGACTAGTTGCCAAGTAGGGCTTGCTGCTAAGAAGGCTGCTGTGGATTAGTGGTTCACTGTGTACAGTCTTGTAGAAGATGATTTCAAGATTGTGGACGCGGGTAGTCAGTTGTGTGAAGTGAGTACGGTTGGAGAAAGGTCGGAAGAATAGGTCAATACTCATTAGTTTTCTATGATTGATTGGTCGTGGATGTTATTTATGAGAAATTCTATTTTTCAAGGGATTAGGCACAGAAGGTTGGCGGTCATCATGACCTATATGTTACCTTCTACGTAAATAATTTAGTGCACCTGGGACGGAGACATAATATTATATGAAAGTTGTGTATCATCGGAATAAAGGTGATGATTGACATAATAATGTCATGATAAGGAAGCGAGATTGCAGAGTGAGGGAATGTAAAGAATGAAGAGCAGAGGACCGAGAACAGAACCTTAAAGCCCTAGGTTTTAGGTTTGGCGGTTTCCCTCGTAGAATGAAGTGACCAACGACTGTAGGCGGTTCAAGTAAGCATCTGTCGGCCAATGGGCGTTGATTTCATTTTGGTTTACACATCTTACAAGCATAGGCTGCTGAATTTAATTATATGCATAGCCTAGGCAACATCGTCCGCTTTGTGGAATGGAGGCGAGGCGCAGGGACGGTCGGTCGATCGGTGGTAGCCCCCACCCTAGGCCCTTCACCCTCCCTCTGGCCTACCCCGATCAATTGACCACTTGTATATATAACCGAGCTTTGGGTCGTAAACCTGTATATAAATGCCAGCTGTTGATGCTGTCACCGTTGCCTTATTATACCCGGAACACTAAAGACAATAAGCTGTATTTCATATTCTAAGAATTTGCACCAGTATCAGATGCTAATATACAGCCTAAGGAAGAGAGACTAGGTCACATGCCAAATTATGCTAATGAACTTAGGAAATGAACTTAGGAAATGTCCTTTCACAATTGAGTCTTGGTTTGCAGTACTCATTCTAGTTTGAATTTCGCTGCAGCAGAGTTGAGCTTCGTAATTTCTTCACTTCATAGCCATTTTAAATCGCATAGTCGATACAGCTTATATCTCGTGTCTGTATATTATATTATTATCTTATTTCAGTAGTGGACCTTATAGTAGTATAACATTGTATTTCGTTAGTGGACATATATTAGTATCATTATATCGAACTATTTCCAAAGATGGATGGAGACTACGCTGTACCAACGACACCGACTTCAGGTGTTGCAGTTGGCAACATGCGAACATTTAAAAAACGGTAGAAAACGAGTGGCATTTTGCTTGACAACTAAAAGCTGCAAATATCCAATAACAGCCTTGTGACATGGGAGCACATGACTCAATTTAAATAAGCCTGATGACCCTCTGCCTAGCGGGCATGTGTTCATCACCAAGACTAGGTCCACAGCGGAAAACTGTGGTTGATGCCACGAAGGGCATCCGATCTGTAACAAGATGCTCCAATCTGTATAAAAATGAATCTGTGGCTTACCCCCCCTCAACGAGGTCCTAATCCAAGCAAGAAAAAAAGAAGATTGAACGGACAAGGGACTGTGGCCATTGCAAAATTGATTTGACATAGCACTTATGAAAAACCTAGTCTCCGTAACGTGGTTTTCGTGTGGCGCCGAGCAATTGAGGGCAATTCAGGTTTAAATCCACCTCTGAGTAGGAATCTTGAAGAGGCGCTATATAAATTTAAAATGGGGGAATGTTATGTTACATTGAATCATAGCTATGACAGGTGTACATAAGCAGCTCACAATCGATAAAATTCTGCTTTATGTCAGAAAGTAAGTGTACAATAAAAATCTCTCTGTCTAAACAAAGTCCGGCGAATTATCCAAAGTATCAATGTTACTCCCACTTGTGGCCCATGTAAGGCGTGCCTGTTGGATTCGGATACAACGATCTCACTTTTCGCACTACGCAATCTGGCATTATTTCCCGCATGTGAAGTACACCGTTCGATTCCGTTAGTTTCTTGGCCAGATATAATGGGCTCGTCCACCCACCCAAGTTGCAAATGATCTTCCAATATTTTCCATAAATTACTCTTCGTATTGGACTGTTAGCTGCATGCGCTGCTTGTCCTCCGCCAAGCCAACCTGGAGATGCAGAACCCACGCACGGAGAGAGAAAACAAAGAGGACAGGCGCCTTCCGATTGATGATTTTCACCCTGCAGCTGCAAATGATCAGCTGACACTTGAATGTCATGACTGTTTTGAGCCTCAATTTCTGACTCTGTACTATTTCCATTGGACGCGACCAAGACCTCCTTCGAAGCGGCATCCATACAAGATTTTCTTCTCTTTGGTGGTTCCAACTCTGCAATTGGAACAAAGGCAGTTTCGATTGGTTGGAGATATATTTATAATGTCATCAACATACAATTAGCTCTTTCGACTTGACTTGAACGACAGCTTAGCTGGGTTATGCATATGTTTATTGTCTTATTACATATCGTAATAATAATAATCATGGTAATTTTAATAATTACATTTTTAATTGGCCATTTATTATCATTACTGCTGTTACTGCTGTTCACATCAGTTGTCATTATACTAACATTGCTGATGTTATTATTACTATGTATTTCTATAGCATGGTTTGAGCTAAATATTTGCAAGGATAATAAATGCAATTTAATTTAATATTTATAAATCTTAGTTCAATCTTATTTGCGCACGTATAGCGCTACCTGAAGAACAATAGGGCCTACTTGTACAGGGTTCACCACACAAAACAATTTATACAATTTCAGTATATATATATATATATATATATATATATATATATATATACGCATCGTCTTCATAATTACCAATTTTTTCAAAATTCCAGTTGTTGTGAGCAAAAAATGCCCGTATGGCTTCCTCTTGATCGCCATCTACCACAATAGTAAGTTCGTATTTGTTCATGGCAATCTAATCGCATATAGAAACTACAGACTTGTTTCTCAACCCTGTAAGTATCTTCATAGCAATGAACTCCATAGTAATATGAGTGTATGGGGGGGTAAATTTGGATAATTGGAACAACTTGTATACATTCTAGAAGTACAGGTATGACCTCTAGCCAGCTTACCTGGCTTTCGTATACACAAATTAGTCGACCCACAGCTCGGTTATATATATACAAGTGGTCAATTGATCGAGGTAGGGCCTGTACGGGGTATGCCCTGTCGGGTCTAGTCTGCCCTAGCGATGCATCTCCATCCATCCGTCCGACCGCTAGAGGGCCAGAGGGAGGGTGAAGGGCCTAGGGTGGGGGCTACCACCGATCGACCGACCGTCCCTGCGCCTCGCCTCCATTCCACAAAGCGGACGATGTTGCCTAGGCTATGCATATAATTAAATTCAGCAGCCTATGCTTGTAAGATGTGTAAACCAAAATGAAATCAACGCCCATTGGCCGACAGATGCTTACTTGAACCGCCTACAGTCGTTGGTCACTTCATTCTACGAGGGAAACCGCCAAACCTAAAACCTAGGGCTTTAAGGAATACTGCGGGTGACGGTGTGAGAATTGTACGAGTGTCCCGCAGCATTAACAGTGAAAGAACATGAAGATATTGGGGTGTGGTGGCTCAGTGGTAAGTTCGGCGCCTTGTGACCGGAGGGTTGCAGGTTCGAATCCCACTCTAGCCGCTGCGTACGGACCTTGGGCAAGTCCTTCACTCGCAATTGCTCGTGGCGCTGTAGTCTGGAGCGCCTCTGAGTAGTAGTAGACTTCGAGAGGCGCTATAGAAATATCCGAAATAAATAAATAAATAAATAAATATTCCAAATACTGATATTCCAAATACAGAGGAATGTCGCTTAGTAAGGATATCATCAACTCTAGTATCGAAGGTGGCCAAAGTTTCCAAAAGACACAAACTGGAGACTTGTTGACGACCTATCCCTATGACAAGTTTGTCATACAACGAGGTGAGGACAGTTTCAGTGTAATGATGTTGTTTGTTGTAGGCAGATTGATTTGGGTTTAGGAGGTTTTAAACGTAAGATATAGCCAATGAGGCGATAGAGGATATTCACTTCGAAGTTGTTTGGGTAAGTACAAACATATATACAATATACATACACATACATACATACATACATACATACACTACTTACATATATACGTATATACATAGAGTTTCATACTGAGGTACCAGTGACCGTCAATGAGCGCCAGTAGTAATAAGCAAAACTGATTTGCACCAGCTAAATTTTTTTCTCGTAATTGGTTTAGATAATGACGAGCTCATGAGTTATATTGTTATTACGTTTATGGCATGTCATTATGAACACGACGGGTCGTCGTAGGGTTCATAAAGGGTCATCCTTTGAATGCGATATGCAAATAGACCTATGGCTATACAGAATTAGTAATTAATCTAAAACAGATTGTAGTTGGGCGGAATATCTTAAAATGTCTTTAGTTTATTCTTAGAGTTCACAGGGTGTGTGTTTCTCGACTTAGTGAACAGAATTTGGGATTGAAGAATTGTAGAAACAGTTATTGCTATCTTCTGATCTGCCATAGTGAAACGAAGGCTGCGTCTTAGATCCGGTTTGAAAGTCCAAAAATTCAGCTCGTGCGCCAAGGTTCTGAAAATAAGTAAATTTCTGTAGTAGGATTTCGGCAACAGAATGCAAACTATAGGCCTAATCTAAGGCGGAGCCTTACGATCTCATCGCATCTTATCTTATAAGATGAGATAATATCAGATAAGCTAAAGCGAACAAAACACGTGTGTGAAGACAAGGTGAAGACCGTGAAGTAAACGATGAAGAAACGTGACTAACGTAAGGGATTCATTCATTCATTCATTCATTCATTCATAGATTTATATAGCGCCTCTTCTAGAGAACTACTCAGAGACGCTCCCGACTCCAGCACGACCAAAAAAAGAATAGTTTTCAGGCGGTCATAGACAGCGTCAGAGGAAGCCCCAGGATGTAGGAGCAGGTCAGAAGAAGCCATTAGGCCCTAACGATTAGGGATAGTTGGAAATGATGAGTATTATAATGAAGTAATGTAAGGTTTGAAGACTAAACAAAGAAAAGCGCAGATAGAAACAAACGTGATGATGGTGACAAGTAAGAAAGTAAGTATCCTTTATTTGCATCTGACAAGAGCACATGCATTCCAATGTATGCAACGATTGCATATGTTTTTTAAAATAAACTATAACAGGAGTAGATTATAAAGTCACCCATGCACAATTAAGTACACGCACTACTAAAAATGCACCGTTAACAGAACTCTTTCTAAACATTTTATATTTGACAAGAGATAGCATGAAAGGATGTCCTCTCTTGCGCAGTAAGTACTTGTCATAGCGAAGACGTTGAAATAGCTGACGAAGGCAGTGGCCGAGGAACTGCGATTACTGGAAGAGCTTCCTGTCAGCTCGAGTAATCAGCGAGCATATTTCTTCTCAGAGTTTAGCGTCTCCAAAACTTTTTCAGAGCTGCATTTATGCGTGCAATATCAAAGGATGTGTAACCCAGGAAGAGTCACGATTATAGAAAGAACGACCGTTAAAAATATCGCTGTTTTATCAGACTAAGATGATGATGATGATGGCAATGATGATGATGATGATGATGATGATGACGACGATGATGATGGGGATGACGACGACGGCAACGATGATAGTGATTATGATGATGATATTGATGATGATGATGATGATGATGATGATGATGATGATGATGATGATGATGATGATGATGATGATGATGATGATAATGCTGATGATGATATTCGCGTTTATTGACAAGCTCACTGACAAACTGCACTGAGTTACATTGAAACAATTGAAACATGACAATACACTTATAAAGATTCTAATTAGCACACGTCTTGGTAGCCTATTAGGCGCCTGCACATTTTACTGCTGCCCCCTAAGGAGTGGAAGGCTGAGTCGACGAAGAGGAGGCTTAGGAGCATCGAACCGCGACTGTTCGAGATCTAATGCTCTTCAGGCCAGAATGTTATCATTCATCTGTGTCCTTCGCCCTTAATAATAATAATCCTAATCCTAATCCTAATCTTAATCCTAATCCTAATCCTAATAATAATAATAATAATAATAATAATAATAATAATAATAATAATAAATAATAATAATAATAATAATAGTCGTAGTAGTAGTAGTAGTAGTAGTAGTAGTAGTAGTAGTAGTAGTAGTAGTAGTAGTAGTAGTAGTAGTAGTAGTAGTAGTAGTAGTAGTAGTAGTAGTAGTAGTAGTAGTAGTAGTACAACGGAGCTTGGACGCTCTATATGTATGTGTCTGGAGGCTCATGAGAAGCATGCCATCTGTTCAAGAGCATATGGTTAGCGATTCAACGCTTTACTGCTGTCGCCTTCCACAGCGCTTTACCTCAGGTAAAATACAAAAAATAAATTTTTTTAATGAGAATTAATTATCGGTAATTAAAATTGTACTTCGCCTTGTAAGCTATAATAATTTCCTTCTTTTGTGCTTATACTCTTGTTATTGACGACTGAACGCTTAAATCAATCTCATAAGGCACCTAACAGGTGGGTGTCACTATCATGAACTACTGGTGTCACGAAGCCCGAGGGCCTTGGCGCATGAAGATTATTGGCTGGTAGTTTTAATCACCATACCATTCGTACTCTATTGACTACAAACTTCGAGCTTTCACTTTGGCAGCTCAAATTACTCTGTTTCTATATGCATCTAAACATTTATATAGCGCCTTTCTGTAGGCTCTGCAACAAAAGAGGTTGATATACACAGCACATGTTCCAAATGAAAGTCCAGCCAACGACCTTTGGATAAGTATTGCCTGAATATATTGTTTTTATCTTTCTACATCTTTGTAGCGTCACATTTAGCACCTAGACCAATTAAACAATTGCGGTTTTAACGTTCGCCGTTTTGGAGTATTTAAAATTTAAATACTCCAAAACGGCGAACGTTAAAACCGCAATTGTTTAATTTAACTTGACAGATACTGTTCATTAATGTTCAACAGGAAAGGTCTCTCTTCAACTTCTCGGTCCGAGTGATTAACTATGCGATTGCTCGTTTTTGAGTATTTGGTTCGAATCTCTATTAAATAGAGATTCGAACCAAATACTCAAAAACGAGCAATCGTATAATATTTAATATTTAATAGAGATTCCAACCACATACTCAAAAACGAGCAATCGCATAGTTAATCACTCGGACCGAGAAGTTGAAGAGAGACCTTTCCTGTTGAACATTAATGAACAGTATCTGTCAAGTTGTAGATAAACTTAATGTACTGACCTTTTGGGGGACGGACGGTTATTCTGTAATGTAATTTCGGCGTACAGGTACATTGTTTGCAGTTGCATATGCCTGCGGAATTACGGCATTGATAACAACCGCCACACTGAAACTCTTGTGGACAGCAACATTCATACCAGGGTGCTCGTGTCCAACGATTCAAACTGAAGGCTGCTGGCGTCATCGGCTCCCAGCTTAGAAGCGTCAAACACACGACCATCGCAACAAGAAACGCTGAACGATTCATGGTTTAATCCTGGAATAATATCACAAACACGTAATTTAAAGTGGGAGAGGGGTGTCCAGTATCCAATATGGAATTCAACTGGCTCTACAGGCATCCAGCTAAGAAGCGTCACCTTCATAAAGGTCATAGCAACAAAGGCCGAGCTTAGACTGGAAATATTTCTAATCATATCCAAAAAGAAATATTCGTTTCTTAACAAGAAAGGAAGCTTTGATATGTGCATACGTGCAAAGGACGTAGACCAGACTGTGTAGAAAATAACATCGAAACTACGAACATGAATCCAACAACCGGAGTAGAATATAGAAGAAAAGACGAATATTTATGGAGATAAAGAAAAATGCTACAGAGAGGAGGAAAGAGAAAAGATTTCGGAAAAGACAAATTATGGAATACGGAGAGAAGATAATATTATGAGAGAAGAATATGGACGGAAAGAAATTAAGAATTCGGACACGAAAAAAAGAGAAAACGGAAACGAAGAAATGAGGATAAAATGCGAAAAGAAAGAATACTGAAGATATAATGAAAAAAGAAATCAAACAGAAAGGAATAAAGAATAACATGTTATATGCACAAAATACACAAATTCAACTGCTGTTTTGTTTCTGCAGTAGTCGTCCTTTTCCAAAAGGAAATAGCTTAGTAAATTTTCTTAGATTAAAGGAAGTCTCTTCTGAAAGCGGTAGAGTTAAAGCTAATTCATTTGGACCTCTGTCTCACTCATGAAACTTGCTGTCACTCGTCGAATTCGAATTTTAAATCCATATGCGCAATTGGAAGAGATGAATATCGGTTACCATTGTGCAATAAAACACATTTCAAGCTTCTCTTGGAGCTGTTTATAAACAGCCGCAAATCTTCTGGAAGCAGACAGAAAATGCAAAATTTCGTGACAACCTCAAAATATAAATTTTTGGCCCGATTTAAAAGCAAAGGCCTTGACATGACATTTTAAAGCACTGTCTAACACTTGTATTGGGCAATGAGAAAGAGAATGTTCTCTTTCAATTCACTGCATTTTTAACTACCTGCAGGTCTTGACGAGTTTTAACCGTTCCAGACCCATTTCTTTTAATTCACGAAGCTCCAAAAATAATGATTAACAAGGAATGGATTCCAACAGTTTAACAAAATCTTTTGGCTTCGGCATGCAGCCACTAAACCTAATGATGCAAAAACGACGTTGAGCCCAGAAGTGAAAACGCGTTAAAAAGGTGATTTAAACAAATGAAAACGAAACGTTCGAAACCCACTGAGTAGTGCAAGGAATCCAATTTGGTCTGCTTCGTTAGTGCTTATTGCCTTATAGGCCTACTTCAAATGACTACGGACAACCTACGGACAGGGAGGACAAAATAATATGAAATGCATAATAATAGAGGTCCACTGTTTAGTTGGTTAAATATTCAAACTTTTTATGAAATTCTTTAAAATCCAAAAGTAAACATAATAAAGATGTTCCCAAGCAACAGGAAGTAAATAAAAAATAATAAAAATAAAGGCACCTTTAAGGCCTGCGCCTATGGTTAAATTTGTAATGCCTACCTATTCACTCTTACTTCTGACTTCGTCTGAGCTAGAAGAGTTTGAAGAACGTCGGTCGAAATCGTATCTTCTGAGATTGCTTTGTCCTCTCTAGAGTACTTCCATTTTAAAGAAAATTTTGCAATAATTCATTTGCGCACGCACAGCTTCTTTGGCGATCCTCATTTGCATATAACAAACGTACAGGCCGATAGAAAAACTAATAAAGCAACTTATTAAAGAGGTCCTTTCAAAATATGCGATTAAACTACATACAATGCGCTTAATAAACTTAATTTGGTGCAGATAATTGCAATAGATATTCTCGATATTTTAGTCCATCAAAACAAACCATTACTTGTGGAGCATATCTTTAAAGACCATAGGCTAGATTTAGAATTAATATTCTTTTATAGTTTACCTGATGCAGGAAAACAAAAATCAACGGAGACTGTCAGTGATGTCTGACACGGCTATTATTATAGTCATTATTATTATTATTATTATTATTATTATTATTATTATTATTATTATTATTATTATTATTATTATTATTATTATTATTATTATTATTATTATTATTATAATTATTAAGTTAGTAAGTAAGTAAGTAAGTATGTTCTTTAGTAAACCACCTGCAAACGCACTGTGGCTGACAAACAGGTTAATACAAAAAGGGGTGCACGAAACATAATATAAAAACTTATAACCGTGTTAGTATAATTAGTATTATCATCATTATCGTTATCGCGTCGTAATCAGTTATTATTATTATTATTAGTTGTAGTGATAGTAGTACTAATAGTAGTAGTAGAAGTAGAAGTAGTAGTAGTACTAATTGTAGAAGTAGTAGTAGTAGTAGCAGCAGCAGCAGCGGCTTCACAGTAGTAGTGGTTGTAGTAGTTGCAGCCGGCCCTTTTAAGTTTTCGTTCAACATTGATTCAGGTAAATCTGGTATATCTTGTGTCAAGTCGGTCAACTGTGGGTCTTAAGTTAAATGTCGCCAACTGACGTTAAAGCAACTTTTTCTTTGACAACTTAGCGTCTCAAACTCTGGTTGTTTGTTGGCTGCTGCAGACTACAGACACTGAATTGGTAAAGTAAGACCTTAGGACGGCACACCCGTTCGCATTGCTCGCATTAAATCGATGTCTAATGCTTTGTCTTTCGCTTGGCGCAACAGCCGTGTATGCACAAATCAGAAATTGCATCAACTGCATTGTTATAGTACTCTACATTTTCCCTAAGGCATTAGTGTATGTATGTATGTAGTATGTAGCTGCTTGTAGCATGTATGTATGCATGTATGTATTTATGTATGCATGTATTTATGAAGGTATGCATGTATGTATGTATTTATGTATGTTTGTACGTATGTATGTATGTATGTATGTATGTATGTATGTATGTATGTATGTATGTATGTATGTATATATGTATGTATGACATGTATGTATGTATGTATGTATGTATGTATGTATGTATGTATGTATGTATGTATGTATGTATGTATGTATGTATGTACGTACATATGTTTTTATGTGATCATGCATGTATGCATGTATGTAATACTATGTATGTATCAAATCAAATCAAAATCTTTTTATTGAATCCAAATAACGTTTATAACATGTTTATCTTCAAACAAGAGCAAAATTGAGAGTAGGTCTCGTTACTGGAAGCAAAAGGTGGCCCTAAAGGGAAGACTATTCCCGCTGGGAAGGGACACCTACATGATCAAGTACCACCGACTATGAGACTGTCCTTAAGCGGGATACCAAAGTTCATCTACTGGTTAAGGTGACCAGTAGGAGGCATACCCATCAAAGAACAACCAAGAGCAGAAGGAGGAAAAAAGTAGAGCAAGCTTGGTTTCTTAACTAATCTTAACTAAGATACTTAACTAGGGCACGGCCACAAGAATTAAGTTAAAAGGAGAGTTTAATACTGTCAGCATTGGGAATGGGGAATGGCCCACACGCGGTCATGTGCAACTGGACCTCGTAGGCCTAAAGTAATCCCAGATGTACATCAACAGTTCCTAATGTCAGTCATTTGGTGACAATAATTAAGAATTGCAATCCGTCAGTCCTCAATTGTCTCCTTCAGTTCTCCATTATCCTCGGTCAGTTCTCCATTGTCCTTAGTCACTTCTTCGTTGTCCTTGGTCAGCTCTCCAAAATCTTCGATCAGATTTCCGTTGTCCTACGTCCGTTCCAAATTTTCCTCGGTCAGTTCTGTAACGATCTCGATCAGATCCCCATAATCCTCGGGTCCGTTCTCCATTGTTCTCGTTCAGATCTCCATTGTCCTCGTTCAGATCTCCATTGTCCTCGTTCAGATCTCGATAAAGCTCGGTCCGTTCTCCATTGTCCTCGGTCAGTTCTCGATTACCCTCTGTCAGTTCTAGATTGTCCTCGGTCAATTCGCGATTGTCCTCAGTCCGTTTTCGGTTGTCCTCGGTCTGTTCTCGGTTGTCCTCGGTCCGCTCTCGGTTGTCCTCGGTACGTTCTCCATTGTACTTGGTCAGTTCGCGATCGTCCTCGGTCCGTTCTCCACTGTCCTCGGTCAGTTCGCGATTGTCCTTGGTCAGTACTCGACTGTCCTCAGTAAGTTCGCGATTGTCCTCTGCCAGTTCGCGATTGTCCTCGATCCGTTCTCGATTGTCCTCGGTCAGTTCGCGATTGTCCTCGGTCCGTTCTCGGTTGTCCTCGGTCCGTTCTCGATTGTCCTCGGTCCGTTCTCGATTGTCCTCGGTCAATTCGCGATTGTCCTCGGTCCGTTCTCGGTTGTCCTCGGTCCGTTCTCCATTGTCCTGGATCAGTTCTTGATTGCCCGCGGTCAGTTCGCGATTGTCCTCGGTCCGTTCTCGAATTTCCTCGGTCCGTTCTCGATTGTCCTCGGTCAATTGGCGATTGTCCTCGGTCAGTTCTCTATTGTCCGCGATCCGTAGTCGATTGTCCTCGGTCCGTTCCCGGTTGTCCTTGGTCCGCTCTTGATTGTCCTCCGTCAGTTCTTGATTGTCCTCAGTCAGTTCTCGGTTGTCCGCGGTCCGTTCGCGATTGTCCTCGCTCCGTTCTCGGTTGTCCTCGGTCCGTTTTTCCATTGTACTTGGTCGGTTCTCGATTGTCCTCGGTCCGTTCTCCACTGTCCTCGGTCAGTTCGTGATTGTCCTCGGTCAGTTCGCGATTGTCCTCGGTCCGCTCTCATTTGTCCTCGGTCCGTTCTCCATTGTCCTTGGTCAGTTTTCTATTGTCCTCGGTCCGTTCTCTATTGTCCTCCGTCAGTTCTTGATTGTCCTCGATCAGTTCTTGATTGTCATCGGTCCGTTCGCGACTGTCCTCGGCCGTTCTCGATTGTCCTCGGTCAGTTCGCGATTGTCCTCGGTCCCTTCTCGATTGTCCTCGGACCGTTCTCGATTGTCCTCGGTCCGTTCTCGATTGTCCTCGAACCGTTCTCGATTGACCGCGGTCAGTACTCGACTGTCCTCGGTCCGTTCTCGATTGTCCTCGGTCAATTCGCGATTATCCTCGGTCAGTTCTCGATTGTCCTCGGTCCGTTCTCGATTGTCCTCGGTCAATTCGCGATTGTCCTCGGTCCGTTCTCGATTGTCCTCGGTCCGTTCTCCATTGTCCTGGATCAGTTCTTGATTGCCCGCGGTCAGTTCGCGATTGTCCTCGGTCCGTTCTCGGTTGTCCTCGGGCCGTTCTCGATTGTCCTTGGTCAGTTTTCTATTGTCCTCCTTCCGTTGTCCATTGTCCTCGGTCAGTTTTCTATTGTCCTCGGTCCGTTCTCCGTTGTCCTCGGTCAGTTCTTGATTGTCCTCGGTTCGTTCCCTGTTGTCCTTAGTAAGTTCTCGATTGTCCTCGGTCCGTTCTCGATTGTCCTCGGTCAGTTCTTGATTGTCCTCGGTCAGTTCTTGATTGTTGTCGGTCCGTTCTCGATTGTCCTCGGTCAGTTCTCGATTGTCCTCGGTCCGTTCTCGATTGTCCTTGGTCAGTTTTCTATTGTCCTCGGTCCGTTTACCATTGTGCTCGGTTCGTTCTCGATTGTCCTTGGTCAGTTTTCTATTGTCCTCGGTCAGTTCTTGATTGTCCTCGGTCCGTTCTCGGTTGTCCTCGATCCGTTTTCGTTTGTCCTCGGTTCGTTCCCTGTTGTCCTTAGTAAGTTCTCGATTGTCCTCGGTCCGTTCTCGATTGTCCTCGGTCAGTTCTTGATTGTCCTCGGTCAGTTCTTGATTGTTGTCGGTCCGTTCTCGATTGTCCTCGGTCAGTTCTCGATTGTCCTCGGTCCGTTCTCGATTGTCCTTGGTCAGTTTTCTATTGTCCTCGGTCCGTTTACCATTGTGCTCGGTTCGTTCTCGATTGTCCTTGGTCAGTTTTCTATTGTCCTCGGTCAGTTCTTGATTGTCCTCGGTCCGTTCTCGGTTGTCCTCGATCCGTTTTCGTTTGTCCTCGGTTCGTTCCCTGTTGTCCTTAGTCAGTTCTCCCTAGTCCTCGGTCCGTTCTCGATTGTCCTTGGTCAGTTTTCTATTGTCCTCGGTCCGCTCTCCATTGTGCTCGGTCCGTTCTCGATTGTCCTTGGTCAGTTTTCTATTGTCCTCGGTCCGCTCTCCATTGTGCTCGGTCCTTTCTCGATTGTCCTTGGTCAGTTTTCTATTGTCCTCGGTCCGTTCTCCATTGTGCTCGGTCCGTTCTCGATTGTAGTGAGAGATCACTCATTCTAATATTGTAAAATAGCACTAAATGGAGAGTAATCACCCAAACTACTGGAACATATTGTAAAACTACTGGGACGTTTGTTCCACTAGTTATACAGCTAAAATATGCGCTGACCCTCTGCCTACTGAGTGTGATTTGATTGAGCGTCTGTGAATAAATAAGCTGGTTCCCGCAACTTCGCCTTTGTGGGCGCTGTAGAGATTTCTAGATTACGATTACGATTACTAGCTGGATGGGTTCGGAGTTTAGAGCAGGATGGAAAAGAATGAGGGAAGAATGGGGAAGAGAAGGCAATGCACGTAGGGAAAAGGAATTTATAAATTTGTTTCTATATTCAATAAAAGCTTTGGTAGATCTGATCATGCATGCATGCATGCATACATGCATGCATGTATGTATGTATGCATACGTAGAGGCATATGTCTGCAGATAAGTATAGACATATATACGCAACACAATATATTTATAGCCTGTACAATAATGTAGGATATCCATATAGGCCTAGCGCCTAGTTGACCTATACATGTCAGAAGTGTTGTTCTTTATCACGTATATATTTGAATTGAGTGCCCAGCAGGTGTGCTTTGTCATGATATAAGCGGTATATCATTGGGTCCTTTGGCGACGTATTCAAACATCTGATTTGGTAGACAGAACTACTTCGTGGTAGAAGCAACTTGATGGGAATAATAACTTAGTGACAACGCAGGATGTTGTATGAATTTCATATGGGGTGTCACAAATAATTTTATTTCCGTGTTCTAGAATGAATAATTGCTGTATACGTTTCATGGGTTAAGCAGCAATAGCTACATATAATAATCGAGCCAAAATGTTTTTCGAATTAGGCAGAATATCTTAAAATATCTTAATTTCGATCTTTAAATTTATCAGGTTCGTGGTGCTTGACTTCGTAGCGAGATTTTGAGGTTGAGAAGCTTCAGAAAGAGTGTTCTCAGTCCTCAGGAAGTTCCATAACTGCGTCTGAGATTCGGCTATAAAATATTCATCATATGCGCCACCCTATGAAAAGAAGTAAATTTCTTTTAAATGGTTTCGCCAACACAATGCAAACTGTAGCTTAAGGCGGAGAAAGATAAGATGAGATTAAATCGGATCAGGTGAGATAAGATAACTTTAACAAAAGGAGCATAAGGAACTGCGGCATGATAGGATGAAGAAACGTTAAGTTGCAAGGTATGATAGATTAGGTAAGTTACTGGTGGTGGAAGTAAGGGAAAAAAAGAATTGGATGAAATAATGGAGTAGGCCTAATCTGGGTTTGACGGCAAGATAAAGGAAGCGAATATACCAACAGACGTGATGACGACGACGATGACGTTGATGTTATTCATGATGATGATGAAAATGATAATGACGATGATGTCGATGATGGTTATGATACTGCTTGAGATTACTCTTATATCGAATAAAATAAAATAATATAATATAATATAATAAAACTAATTTGTAAGTAATGACAGTTTCTTTGTCGTTTACTTATCCTGTTCTATTTTTCATGACTTACATCAAATCCCATATGGCACCCAACAGGTGGGTGCCGCGATTATAAAGTGTTGGCTTCAAATTCTCGGCCTCGGCGCACGAAGGTGATTGAATGGTACTTTCAATCACCACATCATACTATTCTATTGAATGCAATCATGATGCTGTCATTCTGTCAGTTGACGTTTCTGTTTTATTATGCATCCGAGAATTTGTATAGCGCTTCTAGAAACCTCTATAACAATAGAGGTTGTTATAGAGGGTACTTGTTCCAACGGGAAGTCCAACCAACGCCATCTGGACCAGTATTACCTTTATTCATTCTATGTCTTATTACATTTATTTAGCACCAGTTAAGCAATTGTGGTTTAGTGTTTAAAGTTAAGAAGTATTTTTGTAGACAGTCGAGCTTAACTCTCATCCAGATATCCACGCGTTCGTCCTGAGCCGAGTTCATTATTGTTCCTCCACTTATGCGGGTCTTCCACGGTCCGGATCGACCGGCTTGAGCGGATTCACAGGGCGGCTGCACCTCTCATCTGTGGCTGCGCTAAGACTGACGGTGTCTCGCATTATATGCAGGAGGTCCTGCACTGGAATCCCGTTCCTCAGCCTATCTATCTCCGGCTCTCTTCCCTGGTCTGGAGGTGCCAATTGGGGGAGGCGCCAGTGTACCTGGGGTAGCTCCTATGACGATAGCCGTCCTCTTCGTTCTGCTGTTGGCGGCGTTCTGACTGTCCCTTTTGCTCTAACAGCCACAATGCAACAGCACGCTTTCCCAGTTGTTGGCCCTGTGGCGTGGAACGGGCTCCCTCGGGAGGTGCGCGGCCCCCTGCTGTTCTCTTATCGCCGTTCTACGGACTCCTTAAGACTGCTTTTTTCCCGCATGTCGTTTGTCAGAGGCGCCTCTGAGTAGAGACATTGAAGGGGCGCTATATAAATTCTGTTTGTTTGGTGCAGTGATTGATTGTCTTGAAGACGAGCAATCGAACACTCGACCACTCATACCTTTCCTGTTAGTTGTTATTTGTGAAGGTATGGAGAACCTTTCAGTACCTACCATTTTTTGGACGGACTGTTGTTCAGTGTCGTGATATCAGTCGGGATAACAGGAACAACGGTCGCAGTAGCATTGAAATTTTTCTTCACGGCAAATGAAACACGTTCTGCCGCATCCATACTTCGGTGCACAGCAGCATTCATACATAGCGCCCCTAGATGAACCCCCATTGTCCAGTGCTGCTGGCTCCACAGGCTTCCAGCTCATAAGCGTCAAACACACGGCAATCACAACAAGAAACGCTGAACGATTCATTGTTTAAGCCTGGAATTATATCACGAACACATAATTCAATATAGAACTCATTTGTACAAGCAGCAAAGTGTCCAGTGTCTAATAACGAGTTCATCTGGCTCTAAGGGCGCCCAGCTAAGAAGCATCAACTTCTCAAGGATCATAGCAAGTATTAGAGTCATGGTACTTAGCCTGAAAATATTTCTAATTACATACAAAAAACATTTTGTCATATGACTCTTTTCCTCAAAGCCTGAGCCTAACTACAAAGGACATGGATCATAAAACACGATATAACATCGCAGCAACAAACTAGAATCAAACAGCGAGAGTGATAACGAGTTGTACGATGGAAGACGACTACGCAGTAATAGAGAAAAATACTACGGAGCGGAAAAAAGAACAAATAGTTCGGAAAGAAAAAGAAAGGAGCAATAAGGAAGGAATATGAAAGAAGCATAGATGAGAAAAACATGAAGAATATGGCCTATTGAATGAAAGAAATGAAGAATAATTCTAAAAGCAGAAAAGAAAAAGAATACGGAATGGAAAGAGATGAATAGGGAAAGAATGAAAGGAGAACATTGAAATTAATGGAAGATGAAATCCAAAATTAAGACAGAATAGAATAGGAAAAAGCGAGAGCCAAACAGAATGAAAAGATGTAAGCTAGGAAGAAGTGAAATACGAAAGTAGGAAGAAAACCAGCAAGCGAGAAAGAACAGGAACATGATGAAGTAGAAATGATTTGATAGCAACTTAAGCACAATGCATGTAGCCATTGTTGTTGTTTTGCCCAGCGTATATAGGGCCTTCATAAATTGTCCTGAAACAGTTAAAACAACTTCGCCCGAATAGAAACTCTGATTCTAAAAGTGTAACCTGGGTGCAACGACAGAAAGGAGGGAACATAGCGCAAAACATTCATCGATTTTAATAATAGGTTATGAGTAAAATTATATCATCATCAGTGAATTGTTTAAAAAAAATTAATTAGGGCCTAAGCAGTTATCATAAATTAGTCGCACAGCAACAATGGCGACGGTTAAAGTTCACTTATTTCCGCACATTAATTGACATTTACGGCATTTAGTTATGGTAACATTTTATTTGTTCGAAATTCAAAAATCCGGCTAATCTTCTGATTTTATTTTTATTCTTATATCTTCTAGAAGGAAAGAGCCTAGTAAATCCGAAGAAGTCTGTTTTTGTCGACGGCAGAAAAAAGTCATTGCCTTTGATTTGTCTGTCTCCCATAAAACTTGTGGTCACTCGTTAGGTTGGCAGAAGACAGAAGAATACAAATCTAGCAAATACCTCTAAATATATTTTTCCTTTCTCGGTCGATTAAAAATAGTGATTTTTGCTTAGACGACGTTTACGTGTCATTATTATGGTCGCCCGATTACGGGAAGGAAATACTAACGATTTGTATAATGTAGGCCTAGGCCTACTGTTTATTTAGTTAAATCTCCCTCTTTCTGCTGCCAATACTATTAAATGTTAAAAAGAAATAATGATAACGTTCCCAAAAAATAAGAAGAACATGTACTTAAAAGATCTATGTTTAAATCTGTAAATGCTTAACTTTCAAATCTTCCACCAGGTCCACTTAAGAATTTCTTATGTTGACAAACCTTTCAGAGTTTGTAGAACGTCAGTTGAAATCGTGTCTCCGGATACGAGTTTTTCTATAGTTCTTCCATTTTAAAGAAAATCGTTTAATAATTCATTTGCATACGCACAGCTGCGCAATTAGCATTTGCAGATAAAAGAAGAAACAGACTGAATAGCAAGCTAATACAGCAACTGATAAAACGGGTGCATTAAAATCAGACGAACAAAAAACTGCACAAAATGCTACGCAGTAAAATTGCGTAGATCATGGTAGATGCATATGATTACAATAGATAATCAGGACATATAATTAAAAAAACAATCAATTACTAGTCACACACATCTTTGACGACCAGAGTTTTGATTTCTATAATTTCTTTAACCCGATATATAAGCTTAGCTGCAAGTCTTCAGGAGATAAGACTGTCAATGACATCTGGCATGATTTTTATTACTATTATTATTATTATTATTATTATTATTATTATTATTATTATTATTATTATTATTATTATTATTATTATTATTATTATTATTATTATTATTATTATTATTATTATTATTATTATTATTATTATTATTATTATTATTATTACTACTACTACTACTACTACTACTACTACTACTACTACTACTACTACTACTACTACTACTACTACTACTACTACTACTACTACTACTACTACTACTACTACTACTACTACTACTACTACTACTACTACTGCTACTACTACTGCTACTACTACTACTACTACTACTACTATTATTACTACTACTACTACTATTACTATTATTATTACTATTATTATTATGTTTGAAATTGTTTATTTATTTATTATTATAAACAAATTTATTTCTTCACAAAGCAGTGGCATAGCTAGCTTTTCGTGGGCCAGGGTCCGCCTGGGCTCCTGTTTGGTTCTGTAAGGCCTGATGCCTTGCGTTCTTACCAATATTGTCATGGACTCATGTGTAGGCTATGCCATCCGCCATCTAGGCCTAATATCTAAATCAAAGTCTTAAAATTGCGCAATATTTCGCTATTATACAGATAAATCAACAAACAATAGCCAAATTTTAATTATTCCGTTCACCCTCATAAACTCTGAGGACATTGTGCAATGTACCCATCGTGTCTCGAAACGCAAAAACAAAGCAAAAGGAGCTCAGTACGGTGGCTGGCAGCTGGCTATCAATCAATTTAAAAAAACCAGTAAGCATAAATAGTTATTCCGTAATTTCCGTTCACTCACATAAACTTTGAAGACATTATGTAATGGGATCGTGGTGACCCGAGACGCAAAGGGAGTTCAGTACGGTGGCTGGCGCCTGGCTATGCTAAAGCAGTAAAGTAAGGAAGTAACTACTGCGCGCTTATTGTCTTGCGTGACACCCCAGATGCATATAATTCGATGATCGGACTCCCGATGCCCTCAGGCGATGACGCATGAGCGTTGGACGTCAAAAGTGACCGACGCTACGACGATCAAATCAGAAGACGATTTGTTTCCCCTGTTTCTGCTGTCTGTCTCTTTCTCTGTCTGTCTGTCTGTCTGTCTGTCTCTCTCTGTCTCTCTCTCTCTCTCTCTCTCTCTCTCTCTCTCTCTCTCTCTCTCTCTCTCTCTCTCTCTCTCTCTCTCTCTCTCTCTCTCTCTCTCTCTCTCGTGTCTACGAACTGCTGACTGTCGTTCCGGTGTCTCTTGCGGCTACAATCTTCTTCAAACAGTTTCCCTTCATTTCCAGTTTACGTGACTAGCCTACTGCTATTCTACGGTAAAGATTATTTATGCTTCCAAAAGCAGGTAATTTTCTACGGAATTTATAGATCTATTCTATCCATATTTCACGATTATCTTTTCCATTTACTAAACTTATACTGTGACTTACTCCATAAATATAGGCTTTGTAAAGTTACGAAACAGAGTTGTTCAGTAACTTCATTCTAAACGGCTTTGGTTCTTTTCTAGTTTGCTCTTCTCTCCATTGTCTGTTCAGGCAGAAGATTGCTTTGTTTCGTAGTTCCAGCAGAGTTGGATCGTTGTGCGGTTCTGGCGCTGTCCGTTCTAGGTCTGGTCCTGCTGCTGAGCTGGTCCCCCGTCGTCATCGGATGGCCTGGCTCATCGGCGCTGTATGAATGTGTTGCCCAAAGAATCCGAGGTGTGGAGGATGTTTCTTGTGTTCCGCAACAGTAAAGTCGGCTGCTACTGCGACCAGTGTTCCTGCTACCCCGACGGAATGGGATCCAAAGACCGAGGAGCCTCCGAAAACAGTGAACACCGTTGATTCATTCACATCATTCGTTCGTTCCTTTCATTTATTCGTTCGTTCGGAGCATTTATATAGCGCCCTCTAAAGACATCGACACGGAGGTGCTGTCAGCCAGGCCTAGTGAAAGAGAAGCGTTGAAGGGTCTCTGATAAGTACGTGTATCGCCCTGGTCAGAAGGACTTCATCATCCCGGCTTGTGGGTCGCATCCCCAAATTTGGCCGGGTCTCGGAGTACATGCGGGAGGTGCTCCACTGGCTCCCCTACCCGCAGCGCATTGCTTATCGGGTCTCTGCTCTGGTTCGGCGGTCCCTTGAGGGTTTGGCTCCTCCTTACCTCCGGGAGCTTTGCTGCTCTACTTTGGCTGTCCAGCGTCGTGGTTCACTTCGCTCTGCAGCACAGGCTGAGCTCCTTGTCCCCCGTGCACGGACTGCTATCCGGCAACACCGTGCCTTCTCTGTCTCTGGCCCAGCGACCTGGAATGGGCTTCCAGTAGCGCTGCGCTTGACCCCAATCGATTGCTCTTCTCTGTTCTACTCTTGTCTTAAGACTGTCATGTTTGACCGTGGTTGGACTGGGAGCGCACCTGAGTAGATAACTTTGAAGGAGCGCTACATAAGACTTCAGTAATTATAATAATCATCCAGATGGAGGCCTTTCCAGACAGAATCTGATGTCACAGTCAATTAAAAGAAACAGCTGTCAAAGCTTCACAATTTTTTGCTTGAGTTTACTGATCATCGTCATCATAATCATCATCGTCGTCGTCATCATCATCAACATCATCATCAGCATCAGAACCGTTTCCAGGTCACCAGCCGTCTCTATTCTGAGCTCGCCTCCAGGCGTTGTGCAGTCCAACAGTCAGCGAGTGTGGGTCAGACGGCTTATCTCGTGTCCATGTGCGCCGAGGACGTTCAGTTTGCAGCTTCCGGTCTTTATGAGTGCCGGATGTCGTATCTTGAACAGCTCTATCGTGGGCCTGGGTGCCGTTGCTACATGTATACGCGAGACTCGTTCAAACAGCGAAGGAAACCTCTTTCTTTGGATCGTCTCTGCAACTGGGATGTGCCTCTGGATTTTTCTCTTGCCTCAGTGCCTTTCAAGAGAATACTGTTCAAACATTCTCTGAGTCAAGGCTGTTCTCCGGTCGACTTAGGAATCCGCAGAAGTTGACGAAATTCTATTCTCATTTCTTAGGCTTTAAAAAGTTGGACGCACACCCCTCCCGTCTCCTCCCATCCACACAAGTCCTTTGTCTGCCACCCGTAGTCATACACTGAAAATGACTTAAAGTGACTCATAAAAGTACAGTATAGCACATGCATCTGGTATCGTTTGATAATATTATTCATACTTACTTTATGGTAAAACAAAATTACACAGTGAAATTGTCAAAAATATCGATGCGATGCCTAATCCTTGTGTGGATTTGATTTGATGGGTAGACGCACGTGCGTCCAGTGCGTCACGCTGCCGGCGCCTCTGATTGCGCAGCATTCAAACCGCTGTAATAGAGGAGGCAGGGAGACAGCTTATCTGGTGGCGGCAATTTATCTGATTGGTCGTGTAATCGTATTTTGACAGTTATTTAAATATGTTGACTTTATCGAGCTTTTTCTGTTTGACTATAAAAATTATATTTGCAAATTTTTCTCTGTATAAACTGTTTGATGATGCAGCTTATCTGGTGGAGGCATTTTATGTGATTGGTGGTATAATCGTATTCTGAAAGTTAATATTATTACATTAAAAATTTCTAGTATGATTTGTTTGAAGGCGGGTCTCTATTTCATCATCCGCTTGTTGTACGGTAAGGAGTCATTCATAAAGGACGTCCCAATGAGGGAGAGGAAGGAGTCATCCAAATGCGGACAAGGGGAGGGAGTTATGACCAGTGCAGACGTTTTTTAACCACCTTGTTTCAACCTTCCCCGAAAGACGAAAAGGTAAGCGAGGTGAATTCCTAAACCTCATCATTGCACAGTGTAAACTTTACTGCGACTTTAAAGAGGCTTTTATTACTGCACATCCTGATATGAAACCCGAACTGTCACTTAAACGTGCACAAGAACTGTGGAACAATTGTAAAAAGAATGATATTAAAAATTGGCTTTGGCGACTAGCAAACTAGGAAAGAACTAAAGCTGGTTAGAGGGAAGATGTTGAACAACGCTACAGATCATCAGACACACAGACAGATACAGGCAGACAGATACAGACAGCCAGACATATTCAGACATACACAAAGACGTACACACAGACATGAAAGTAAAGAAGCAAACGGACAGATGGACTGCCAGAGAAGAGAAACGATGATTGAATGAACGAACGAACGAACGAATTACAAAGAAATAGACAGCAGAGGAAATTCTGATTGTTGGCTGGAGCATTAACTTCTCTACTCTTTCGATAGTAGCATACGTGCTACCGCAACTTTGCTCTGCCACGTGTTACAGAGGCGAAGACATCAGCGAAAGTAATTGACTAAATGTCGAGGATAGATTGAATTACAGCTGTCTTCAAACCCAAATGATGGGGCGATTGTAGTCTAGGTATGCATGAGTGTATCTGGCTAATTGTAAAGCGCCTGAAAGGGTGCACGCTAAACATGGCAATCTATTATAACAGATCCAAAGAGATGCGCTGTGGGATGACTTGAAAATGTTTCGTATGTCGACATTCTACCAATAGATTATACCAGGGTTGGCGAACCCTTTTTAAGGTGCGTGTCAAAATGCTGCTAAATTATTTTTAAAAATACCGTCGCGTGCCCCTCGGAAATTTGCACAGTAGGCCCTATGTAATTATTTTTCTCATATAGGTTTCAGTTAACAAAGGGTGAGCAGAAATGAATTAAAGACATCATCAAACATCGTCTTGAATGATGTTAAATAAAATTAAGTCCCTCAACAAAGAAAATGTGGATTCGTACAGGGATTTTGTATTTCTAAGTTTGAATTCTGGGGACGCTGTGAATTCCGCGTGCCCTACAAATTTCACTGCGTGCCACTTTTGGCACGCGTGCCATAGGTTCGCCATCCCTGCAGGCCTATACTATTAAGCAGTCGAGAGCCAATGGTACATGCGCCAATCGAGTGTATGTTTTTGTACATATATATCTACACACATACTGTTTTATGTTTCGCTGTCTCCGTTTCCTTTGACGAAGGATTATCTCGTTTGTCGCTGCATGAGCCTAGGCTGCAACTAGTAAGCCTAGGCCTATAGGTTACCTATACATAAATTACAAATTATATTCGATGATTTTAATCTCAGAGAGGATGAGAGAGCTCGGTATTCCGCGGAAAATTACTTTCAAGAAATCGTGGCTTTACTCTGAGTTCCATCTTTAAGTATTAGCTTTGAAACCTAAAGAAATGTAGGCTACTGTTAAAACGAGCTTAAGAAATGAGCAATTCCAAGATGTAGTTGCGTTTCCTGGTAATACAGAGATTGTATTTTGCTGGAAACACACAAGTGTCGTGCTTAAGGAAATGAGCAACAGTTGATCGAAATGTAAAGCCTGGCTTCTAATATTCTCAAGATTAGGCAAGATGGGCGTAAGTTGTTTTGCACTCATCGTTAATGATCAGCAGATTTCAGCAACGGCGTCAGAGGGAGCAAAACAGTGGCGTTCACGAAATATGATACAAGCAATCAAGCAAGTCTGTTTGCTCATGTAATGGGATGGCAAAGAATTGTCATTTACACGCAGGAGTCAAACACCTAACGCAGGGTATCAAACCGACTCGTTGCCAATAGGCTACATAATTAAACAATCGATCGCAATTAACCATCATAATTATAATAGAGCTTAGCGGTTTACTTGACAAACTGGTCATCGCAGTCGGCTATGGATAAAATGGAGTTGGGAGGGGGAAAGGAGCCACGGCGAAGAAGATTGTTTCTGGTATTCCAGAGATTTCTAAAATTGGATGAATTTGAGTGAAAAAGAGTTTAACATTTCTGGCTGACAGAAGTTGGCTGTGGTATCTATTGGTAATGGTTTAAAGTCTATTAAGAACAGTGAGATCACCAGAACGTCTGTATGCTCGCTCCAGTGATAGTGGTAGTAGTAATAGTAGTGGTAGTAGTAGTAGTAGTAGTAGTAGTAGTAGTAGTAGTAGTAGTAATAATAGTAGTAGTAGTAGCAGTAGCAGTAGCAGAAGTAGTAGTAGTAGTAGTAGTAGTAGTAGTAGTAGTAGTTGTTGTTGTTTTTGTTGTTGTAGTGATAGTAGTAGTAGCAGCAGCAGGCCCATTTAGGTTTTCGCTTCACCTTCATACGATCAATTTGGAAGAGCCTTATTGAAGTTTCACTAAGGGGCCGTCCACATATTACGTACGCACTGAGGGGGGAGGGGGTCGGATTTTGGCGATTTTGCGTACGGGTGCGAACGGGGGGGAGGGGGGAATAAAAGTGTAAGTAAGCAAAATAAATTTCTAATTATGACGTCCACATTAGTCTATTTATAACTCTGTATTGTCCTATAGTCGTCCGATGGCATTTTATTACATTATATAAAAGCCATGTGCAGTTATTCTGTGCTGTGAACGAGACACCTATAATTTGTCTATATTGGCCCTAACTCATCCTTCAATCTGGCCTAAAGTGCAGACTGTCGAGACACTTTCTGCAGCTGGTCTTCGGGGGGGGGGGGTGCGTCAAGTGTACGTACGCGGTGGGGGGTGTGGAAGAAAGTACGCCTGCGAACGGGGGGTCCAATTTGCCCGGATTTTTGCGTACGTAATATATGGATGGCCCCTAATGACAAGACGATCCAAGCCGTAAAATTTTTATAGTTCAATTGCAGTGATGCCCAATGCATCAATCGATTGTTCAAAAATCCAGTTAAACGAAGAAGACTGCAAAATATTGATTTATAAGGGTCAAATTATCTACCTTTATGGCCTTCTTGCATTTACTCTTCAACCACTCACCACTGTTCTCCATTACGCTGCAAAGCTTGTCAAAAATCTCACTCCCCGGGACCACGTCACTCCGACCCTTCGTGAACTGCACTGGCTTCCCATACAAGCTCGCATCAACTTCAAGATCTGTCTCCTAATGTATCGAGTCTACACAAACTCATCTCTATAATACGTCTCTTCACTTTTCACTCCATGTTGTTCTCTTCAAGCCAGACGAGGACTGCGATCGTCATCTCAAATTGACTTTGCCATCGCTCGTTCAGTCAGTAAATTTGGAAATCGAGCATTTGCATTAGCCGAGCCGACTGAATGGAACAAACTTCCGGACTTTATTCGCACATCCTCGTCACCTACGATCTTCAGATGTAACCTTAAAACCTATCTGTTTAAGATGTAGCCTACCATGACTAGTTTTTTTTTCTGTTACGCGTTTTCGTGCAAGATGTCATTTTGTTTAGGCGCGTTATAAATGCCAGATTATTATTATTATTATTATTATTATTATTATTATTATTATTATTATTATTATTATTATTATTATTATTTTTGCTAATCTTTTGCCCGAGCTACATGAGTTCTAGCCGTTCCAGACACAGGCCGATAGAAAAACTAATAAAGCAACTTATAAAACAGGTCCTTTCAAAATATGCGATTAAGACTACATAGAATGCGCTTAATAAACTTAATTTGGTGCAGATAATTGCAATAATATTCTCGATATTATAGTCCATCAAAACAAACGATTATTCGTGGAGCAAGGCATTAGTGTATGTATGTATGTATGTACTATGTAGCTGCTTGTAGCATGTATGTATGCATGTATGTATTTATGAATGCATGTATTATGTTACGGCCGGGTGATGCAACATGCACTAAATGATAAATAAGAACGAGAAATGTGATATTTTCAAAGTTTATATATAAAATCTAGGGGTATTTAACATTAGACAATAAATTCAAGCTGAACGTAAAAGGCATACCAAACAGAAGTTGACGACATGGAACGACAACGAAACCAGCGTCCAAAGCACAACCGAACAGAGAACACCCGTCAACAGCACGAGGTGAATAACGTTTCAACGTAACGGCCTGGTTCCAGCGGATACCAGTTACAGCAACACCGAGCGAAATTCAACAGCTACAGAGTTGGCCGTCATTTAGACACAACCTGAGCACAACTTAAGAAAAGCTCAAAACTTAACTACATACAATCGAGAGTTGGATTCTAGCTTATTCTATACGACCAACCTCTTCAGCGCCTAAGAACAGACTGTCCTCCTGTACACAGGTCACCGCCCCCTAAGAGTACGTTTAAAGGATTGACCACAGCGTTAACCTCACACGATATACGCCGCCTAGTGTCAACCCGCTGCCGCAATAAGGGCAGATCGTAACATATCCCTCCCCATAAACGAGAGGAAACCTATGGTTTCCGACCGCAAAACGTTCTACCAATCACAGCAAATCGAGCATACATAATGTCAGTATACACAATCATGACAACAAAACATAACTAAACAAACCTAAAAACAAGAAAGACCCCACAACGCTAAGCAACCTCCCCAACAGCAGAACTTTCCAAAACTGACGATGGTCGACTTAACAAGTCGGGAATTAAAATTTGTTTCCCTGGGCGATGACGTACATCCAAGGAATACTCCTGAAGTTCCAAATTCCAACGAAGCAGTTTTTGGTTGTAATTCACCATCGAATTCAGGAACACTAACGGACTATGATCCGTGTAAACGGTAAGCATGGAGGCCCCAAAATAGACGCTGTACGCTCGCACAGCCGTCAAAAGAGCCAAGGCCTCTTTCTCCACCGTAGAGTAATTGATCTCGCACGGCTTCAACTTGCGACTGATGTACGCGATCGGATGTTCTACCCCATCGATCACCTGGAACAGGCAAGCACCGACGCAGAAACAAGACGCATCTACAGCTAAACAAAAAGGCACAGTATAATCAGGAGGTCTCAAAATCGGGAAATCCAATACAGCCTCTACCTTTTGAGTTCTTGGCCGAACACAATTTAAACCAATGTGACGACCCAAAAAATCAATTTCTGCATTCGCAAACTCACATTTCTTAATGTTCAACGTTAACCCTGCCATAGCAATCCTCTGCAATACTGCACACAAATGATGCAGGTGACTCTGCCACTCCTTGCCGAACACCATTATGTCGTCAAGATAACCGTCACAAAATTTCTCTAATTTCTTACGTAGCTTCGACACAAATCTAGAAAACGACGCCGGAGCATTTCGGAGGGCAAAATTCATGAATCGCCACTGATAATGACCCCCAGGTGTCACGAATCCAGTCATAGGAATAGATTCAGAACTCCCACCGTTATCGATCCTCATCGAATATTTCGTCATCAAATTTACGTGGACTACCCGTTTCGATTTTCGTCTATCTGGCGTATTGACCACATAGTCCACGTCACTAAGCCTTCGTTCCACCACATAAGGACCACAATATTTTGCTTCGAGTGGCTTTCCAATCAAAGGCAGTAAAAGTAACACTTTATAGCCTTCCTGAAATACCACCTGCTTTGCCCCTCGAATCCTTTTCCGCAAATCTAGAACCTCAGCAACATCATAAGCGGTAGGCTTACGTAAACGAAATGCCACAGGATAATGACTTGCCAAATCCATGATTGTCGGTATGAATCGATTACATGTTTTGTTACACACCGGTAAAGGGCCAACAATATCCAATGCGATTTTCTGAAATGGTTCAGAAACAACTGGAACCTTGATCAAAGGCGCACAAACTTTTACGGCTCCTTTGCCCAATCTTTGGCAAATGTCACAGGTGCGACAATATTTCTTCACATCCTTATTAACCCCTGGCCAATAGTAATGTCGAGTCAACCGCTCGTGCGTCTTTTTCATCCCCATATGACCACTGGCTGGAATATCATGCGACAACACCAAAATCTGATTACGCAAACACTTGGGTACCACTATCTGTACCCACTCCAGACCAGCAGGTGTAACCTTATCACGCCATCGGCGGACCAACACATCATTACGAATTTCATAGAAATTGCGTTCGATCACTTTACCTGGTACCCGTGCCAACCCAAAAAGAGGATCCAAAGAGTCATCCTGCTGTTGCAGTCGAATAAACTCCAACCGAGACACCATCGTCCTCTCGTCCACCTGTACCTGATGCAACTGACCAAACAACAGATCTAAATCACCGATATCAACACCGTCAATATCAGACACAACCACATCTTCACTCACCGAAGCCTCTGCCTCGGAAATATTCTCCTGCAACTCATGAGCCGCCTGCGCCCTCGTCACGACCTCTACATTCAGAGGAGAAATCACATCATTTCCTAACAGTACATGTACCCCGTCAGGAAGTCTCTCTACAATTCCACACAACACCTTTCCTTGTATACCAGTCGATTGAATCCTCAATTCTACCAAGGGCACCTGAATTGGATCCCCTATCACACCCTGAATTAACCGGTTTTCCATGGTATCCACATACTCAGAAGCATCAAAATGTTCTCTACTAATCAACGACTGAAGACAACCCGTGTCTCTTAACAAGACAATAGGCCTCTTTGATCCATCATCATGACAAACATTACCCTGCATACAGAAAGGTTTAAAATTCTGATGAATCTTAGAAGCAACCTGTTCACCATTGCCATGCAATCCTGTTACCAAATTCACCGCCTGGGGCCCCTGCTCAAAATTTCCAGCCTCTTCATTTTGTTTAGTCCAACATCTCGTCACTACGTGGCCCCTTTTATGACAGAAATCGCAAACAATATTTCTACCCCCAAAATTTCCAGTTGAACTAATCTTCCGTGCCAATTTTGGCGATTGTCCCCCAATTGGAGTTATATCCCCAAAACCTCCAGTAGTTTCCCAATTTCGACCAGCGAAAGCCTCTACTTTGAATGGCTTAAATAAAACCGCGTATTCATCAGCTAATTTTGCTGCCGCCGCAAGGGACACAGGTTTGCGCTCTATTATCCAACGGTGCACTTCAACAGGAAGGCAATTAACAAATTGTTCTAACTTAACAACTTCACGTAACTTATCTAAGTCATTCCATGCACCTTCGCCGTCAAGCCAACTTTTGCATGGCATACTCAGTCTAAACGCAAAGTTAGAATAAGTTTCCGTCGCCCCTTTTTGTACGGAACGAAATTTCTGCCGGTAAAATTCCGGAACCCTCGCATAGGCAGTCAGCAGAGCCTGCTTCACTACGTCATAATCTCTACAGTCCTCTACTAACAGTTCTGAAAATACCTTCTGTGCCTTCCCTGTCAGCCTGGTATGCAAAATAGATGTCCACTTGTCCCTCGGGAAGTTGTGTAACAGCATGGCCTTCTCGAATGATAAAAGGAAATGTTCCACTTCCGATTCTTCAAACCTAGGAACAAACTTCACAGCAGTAGCAATTCTGAATTTCTCTGCTTGGTCAGATTCTAAATCCCCTGTCAATTCAGCAAAACCTTCTGTCAAACCTCGCATTCGTTCCTCATGTTTCCTCTGACTCACCTTATCTGCATTTTCTAAACTCAGTCGTTTCTCTTCCATCTGCATTTTCATTTTCCTGTCTTCAGCTTCAACTTGAATACGTAATTTCCTTTCCTCAGCCTCAACTAACTCTTTCTTTCCCAGTGCCTCCGCTTCTAGTTTAAGCTTAGCCAACATAAACTCTCGCTCACTCTGCTCTTTCCTCAACAGCCTCTCTGCTTCCTCCTGTTCCTTCCTCAAAAGCCTATCTGCTTCCTCCTTTTCCTTCCTCAAAAGCCTATCTGCTTCCTCCTTTTCCTTCCTCAAAATCCTATCTGCTTCCTCCTTTTCTTTCTTTGCCTGTACCTCAAGCTTCTTACATTTTACTCTCCACTCTACCTCCCCGGACTTCACCGGTGAAATATTCTCAATTAACATTTTCTGTAACTGAGCCTTGTTTAAACCTTTCCCTTCGAGTCCTAAACGTTCCAACTCCTCTCTTAACTCGTCCACATTCATTTCCAACATATCTTCCAGCACTAACGTTTTAGCTGCTATCGAAGTCTCCATTGTTTAATCTCCAATTTCAAAGAATTTGTAACCCAATTTATCGAAACTTTGAGACGGAAACGCCCCCTTTTCAAAATTCAACAATATTCAACAAAATTCAACGTTTAGAGAAAAATACAGAAATTTCCCTTTTTACTAAGGACGAGCCCCCATATGTTACGGCCGGGTGATGTAACATGCACTAAATGATAAATAAGAACGAGAAATGTGATATTTTCAAAGTTTATATATAAAATCTAGGGGTATTTAACATTAGACAATAAATTCAAGCTGAACGTAAAAGGCATACCAAACAGAAGTTGACGACATGGAACGACAACGAAACCAGCGTCCAAAGCACAACCGAACAGAGAACACCCGTCAACAGCACGAGGTGAATAACGTTTCAACGTAACGGCCTGGTTCCAGCGGATACCAGTTACAGCAACACCGAGCGAAATTCAACAGCTACAAAGTTGGCCGTCATTTAGACACAACCTGAGCACAACTTAAGAAAAGCTCAAAACTTAACTACATACAATCGAGAGTTGGATTCTAGCTTATTCTATACGACCAACCTCTTCAGCGCCTAAGAACAGACTGTCCTCCTGTACACAGGTCACCGCCCCCTAAGAGTACGTTTAAAGGATTGACCACAGCGTTAACCTCACACGATATACGCCGCCTAGTGTCAACCCGCTGCCGCAATAAGGGCAGATCGTAACAATGTATTTATGTATGCATGCATGTATGTATGTCATTGTATGTATGTATGTATGTATGTATGTATGTATGTATGTATGTATGTATGTATGTATGTATGTATGTATGTATGTATGTATGTATGTATGTATGTATGTATGTACATATGTTTTTATGTATACATGTATGTATGTAATACTATGTATGTATCAAATCAAATCAAATCAAAATCTTTTTATTGAATCCAAATAACGTTTACAACATGTTTATCTTCAAACAAGAACAAATAGTAGGTCTCGTTACTGGAAGCAAAAGGTGGCCCTAAAAGGAAGACTGTTCCAGCTGGGAAGGGACACCTACATGATCAAATACCACTAACTATGAGACTGTCCATAAGCGGGATACCAAAGTTCACCTACTGGTAAAGGTAACCAGTAGGAGGCTTACCATCAATGAACAACCAAGAAAAGAAGGAGGAAAAAGTAGAGCAAGCTTGGTTTCTTAACTAATCTTAACTAAGATACTTAACTAGGGCACGACCACAAGAATTAAGTTAAAAAGATAATTAAATACTGTCAGCATTGGGAATGGGGAATGAGGAATGGCCCCAGTGCCGGCGCTATGGTACTCTCGGCCCCCACCCACCCAAAGCCTTACTTGAGGCCCCAATAACTAGGAAATATACACTGCAAACGAGAACGACCGAACGTCGTCTCTTTTTACTTGCAACTGAAATCATTGCTAGCGAGGAAAACAGCTGAGCATGTTGGAACGATTAAATGTTTTAACTAGTTTCAATGTGCTGAAACTGCGCTCATCACTAGCTATTGTTACTGGGTTGGTCAGAAGAATCCTTAATGCAATAGACAGATTTAGGGGAAAGTCAAGAAGTTCATTCACATAAAGGGAGACCCTACTTTAGAAAGTCTCGCGCCGTTGTCAGCTGATTGTCTCTATGGGCTACAAATAACTGCAGTAAAACGTGAACGGACCAGAACGGAATACATTCTAAGGTTCATTTGTTTCTACGTCTCTCATCTTCTCATAGAAGTAAACAGAATGTTTTTCCAGCTGATCTGTGTCGTGCATTTTGATGAGTGTGTTGGAGTGATAGAGAAACCCAAAAATGCTGTTCCTATCCTTGATCTGCTGGAACCGTGACTGAACTGAAACCAGCGCATGATCCAGAAGTTTGTAGAAAAAATCTGCTTTAACTCGTTGGGGTGTAAATTTATCCATTTAGTCTGCATATTCGTAGTCAACATGGCTTTTCTACACTGGCTTCTCGTTTCAGGGAAGTGGTGTTCAACTACAAATATATCTTCTACAATTTCCCGTGACCTTGTAGTAGCCTCTGCCCACTACTTGTCCAAATTAAGATATTCAGAATGAGTTCATCGAATTGGTTGCAGGGTAGATTCAAGACACCAACATGGAAGCATTGCAAGAAGCAAAATGCTTTTTCACAATTCTGAACTGTACTCCTGACATTTCACATGAAGAGCAAATGACAGTTATCTTAAGATTTGTCTTGGGTATTCTTAGAAAAGGCATACAGAAAAGGGAAGCTCTTTTATATTTAATTGTGAATAAAACGACTGGCCATGCTGCCAAGGACTGACGGAATCATTCCTATATTGCGAACAAAAGCACTAAATCTCCTAATTGAAGACTGTTGGGGTCAGGTGTATCAAAGGCCGTAAAACAGATTTCGAGGCGCGATTTGGGGCCCTAGACTCGAGCCTATAGTGCGCCTACGAGTGAACGCGCCTCTATGTTACGGTTTTTCATACGTATACGAGGCCCGATCCCGACATAGGCGCACTAGGTGCGCGCCTAGGGTCCCCAAATCTCAGAGGGCCTCCAAACAAATTAATATATTTGTTTAAATTATAAAAATAAAATTTTTGAATTATTTTAAATATAACCTATTTTCATTTTTTTACAATTTAGTATTCACATAAACGTATATATATATACATATGTATATATATATGTATATATTGTAATTTATAAGTGCTTAGTTCATTTGGGCTAATAATTCATTTTTGTGCAATTGTGAAAAATAACACCAAGTTCAGAAGGCCCCAAAAAATGTTAGGACCCCGTTTTCTGCAAACGCGCCTCTGGTTGTGGGCTTCAGAAACAGTCACACATAGACGTAATGATCAGCTACAAGTAAATTTGGAGGTCCCTTCCAAACTTGAGGCCCCCCAACCGGGGGTTCGGGGGGCCTTAGCGCCGGTTCTGAATGGCCCACACGCGGTCATGTGCAACTGGACCTCGTAAAGCAACCCTTGATGTAAGTTGTTACTGCGGTAGTTCAGGTGGTGTTCGAAAGGAACGACTTCAATCGGGTTTTGAATAAGTAGCTGCTTGGAGAAAGACGGATATCAAGAGGTAGTGTTTTCCAAAGTTTAGGCTCATTGAACTTCATACTAAATAATCGTGAATTCGTACGAGCTTTGGTAGATCTGAGGTTGGCAGCATTCCAAGTACCGTAGGGGTGAATCTGTGTTCCGGCTGTAAAGTCATTCTGGAATAAGATAGGTAAGATATTACGTTCGAACCGGTTAATAAAATCTCCAGTTCTAATTTGCTCTAAATCTGGTAGATTGTTTTTTAAAGATTGGGTTAGTGTGTGTGCCAATGGGGACACCTGCAATAATTGGAACAGCCTTTTTTGAAGGGTCACTAGTTTGCTAAGTCTGGAATCGTAAGTGGAGGCCCAGATCATATTAGGGTCATTATCCGAAATGTTACAAATTTCGTCTCCGAAAAACAAAAAAACATTTTTCCCCAAAATTGGTTGCAAGTGTTTTTTTTAGTCATGTACATAGTTAAATTTAACTAATTTGAAAGAAATCCACTACATTTTTAATCATAAGTTAATTTTTTTCAGAAATTATAAAGTCAAAACTCCTATTTTTTCATTGAAATCCGCCCTTTTTGTGTAATCATATTTAATCACGGGAACCTGAAATATTCCTCTGGTGCTTATAAAATGGCAATTTCTTAAAAGTAGATGATGCCAGCATTAAGTAGGAGTACAATAGGCCTTTCCTTCACATAATATATTAGTCTGGTGTCAAGAAATTAAGACATTTTTATAAATTATTTAAAAAAAAGAAATATAATTTTCAGCTGCAGAAAAAAATCTGTGCAGCATTAGCTATAACTGTATGTTATATGCATTAGATACAAGTTGAACAACATTTGCAGAGTTGATAGTAAATTCTAATTGCTTGCAATTTATTTTTATATCAAATAATTCACAAACAATACATGTAATTCACTCTGAGCAATGCGTCATTACCATCCGAGACAAGATGCGACTGCCATGAGAAAATAGCAGAAATCTGATGAATACGGATGGTAATGATGAAAAACAACCGCGAATGGTAATGACAAAATGATGAAATTTATAACAGCCGTCAAACACTTTCACGTGAATTACTCCATCAGATAAGTAATTTCAATCAGTTCAACAAAAGCGACAAATAAAACAAGTTGTCAATGTTGTAATCTACCCAAACCAGGAAATACAACACTAGATGGTAATGAAGCAGAAATTTACTTTTCTTGTAATTTGGAACACACAAACTTAAATTAAAAATAAAATATTAGGAATTTCAACACAAGTCTGTGTGATTCCATTAATAGGTGACAATATCTCGTTCTTGATGTTTTTCTTTTAGTAAGTAAGCACGTTCTGTAAAAGTTATAGGCTTCCCAAAAATTGGGATGGCTATGATGCTTATTTCTAGGAACAAGTTTAAATAGGTCAAAAAGAAATAAATATTATGAAAATGAGTCTAAATGTTTAATTATTGCATATGCTAGCTACTAATTAATCAAAATAATATACCTTTGTTACAGGTTGTAATGGAATAAATTTGCGTAAAAGCTTAATTTAATGCATTGTACACCGTCTCAGACATTGGATGGTAATGATATTTTGTATACATTTAGTAATTTTTTTTCAAAATTTCCAGAATCTAGCAGCTAAAACAATGATGGGAAATGTTAATCTGCTCATTCTTTGAAGGATAGGCAAAAAAATTTGAAGAAATTATCGAAAAAACTCAAAAAACCAGCATGGGACATCGATTCTGCACTTTTCGGATAATGACCCATTAGCCTACAATAACTTAAGTACGGAGGATTAGGGAATAATATAAATTTAATCTGATCGTTTCGGGAAGTAAGTAGGAGATCCTTTTTATAATACATATGCTTTTCGCGATTTTTTGAGCAATGAAGTTAGTGTGTTCTTTCCAGGATAAATGCCTATCAACGATCACCCCCAGGAATTGTGTAGACTCAACTTGGGCTAAGGGGATTCCTGCCATTTCCAGGGAGATATCTATAGGTGTAATTTTCCTATGGGACTTAAAGATTATGAATTTAGTTTTATCAGTGTTGAGGGTAAGGCCGTTTGCCGAGAACCAGTAGCTTACGAATTTTAATTCGGAGTAAATAGTTTCTATTAGAATTTGTAGGGAGTGGTGAGCAAAAAATATTAGTATCATCGGCAAATAAAATAAAATAAAGAGTTTCAGATATCGTGGCCAAATCATTAATATAGAAAAGAAACAATAAGGGTTGAAAATTTGAGCCCTGTGGGACCCCAAATATGATTGAGCGGCTTTCCGATAAAAGACCATTGCATGAGACTTTATGGGTACGATCCTGGAAATGGCTATAAAACCATTTTAAGATTGGGCTCCTAATTCCAAAGTTTCCTAATTTTTTAAATAAGATGTGATGGTCGACGGTATCGAAGGCCTTTGCTAGGTCGATAAAGATACCCACAGAATATTCGTTAGCGTCGATAGTTTTGGTTATTCTGTCCTCCATGTCTATTAGAGCCATATAGGTTGAGTGGCCAGATTGGAAGCCGTGTTGTGTATAATATATTAAATTAAAGCTACTGACATACCTACTAAGTCTGTCATAAACAATTTTTTTTCAAAATATTTAGCAAAATAGGGTAGTAGGCTACCGAAATTGGTCGATAGTTAGCCGTGTTGTCCATTTCACCTTTTTTGAAGATTGGGGCCACTTTTGCATTTTAATCTTATTGGGCACTATTCCATTTAAAAGAGAACAGTTAATGATTGCTGTTAGTGGTTGTGACACAACCATTAACAGCAATCATCTGGAGAGGTCAACGTCAAGCCCATTGAATTTGTCTGGGAGGTGGAAGGTATTCTTCAAACGTGCCTGGACATTCAGGCATTTTTTTGACAAATCATTAGCTATACTGACAAAATAGTTATCACAATTATTTGCAATTAGTCCTGGATTTTCGACCATGACTCCATTTATTTTCAAAGAAATTTGGTTGATTTTTTATCTTCTATTTCCATAGCAGCTCTGAGCAACTTCCAGGTGGCCTTTAAATCATTATGATGTTTAAGAAATTCAGTCGAGTAATAATTACGTTCAGCATTCACTCTAATTGTTTTAAATTTGTTTCTATATTCAATAAAAGCTTTGGTAGATCTGATCATGCATGCATACATACATACATGCATGTATGTATGCATGCGGAGAGGCAGATGAGTATAGACATATATACGCAACACTATAATTATATTTATTGCCTGTACAATGTATATCCATATAAACCCAGCGCCTAGTTGACCTGTACATGTCAGTCTTTGTCAGAAGTGTTGTTCTTAATCATGTGTATTTGAATTAAATGCCCAGCAGGTTTACTTCGTCAAGGTATAAGTGGTATATCATTTGGTCCTTTTGGCGACGTTTTCAAACATCTGATTTGGCAGACAGAACTGCATCGCGTGGTAGAAGCAACTTGATGGGAATACTAACTTAGTGACAACGCAGGATGTTGTATGAATTTCATGTGGGGAGTCACAAATAATTTTATTTCCGTGTTCTAGTATGACTAATAGCTGCAAACGTTTCATGGGATGAGCAAAACTAGTTACATATAATTATCGAGCTAAAATGTTTTTCGAATTAAGCAGAATATCTTAAAATATCTTAATTTCGATCTTAAAATTTATAAGGCTCGTGTTTCTTGACTTCGTGGCGAGATTTTGAGGTTGAGAAGCTTCAGAAAGAGCCTTCTCAGTCCTCAGGAAGTTCCATAGTGGGATCAAGTCTGCGTCTGATATTCGGCTATAAAATATTCATCAACCCTGTGAAAAGAAGTAAATTTCTTTAAAATAGTTTCGCCAACAGAATGCAAACTGTAGCTTAAGGCCGAGAAAGATAAGATGAGATGATCTTAAATCGGATCAGGTGAGATAAGATAAGATAACTTTAACAAAAGGAGCATAGGGAACTATGGCATGATAGGATGAACAAACGTTAAGTTGCATGGTATGATAGATTAGGTAAGTTACTGGTGGTGGAAGTAAGGAAACAAAGAAATGGATGAAATAATGGAATAGGCCTAATGTAGGTTTGACGGCAAAATAAAGGAAAGAGAATATAATAATAATAATAATAATAATAATAATAATAATAATAATAATAATAATAATAATAATAATAATAATAATAATAATAATAATAATAATAATAATAATTATAATAATAATAATAATAATAATCTTGTTCTTTATTTAAGCGCCTGCAAACGCACCGCGCTGTACAATGAATATGCATATAGTAGAAATGGCACCCATGCAGGGCGCCTTACATACATGTATACAGTAGAAGCACACGATAACATGGTCTACACTCATTTAACCACTGCCACCTAGCGAGTGGAAGGCTGAATAAACCGTACGGGGTTCACCGGTTTCGATCTCGGTACCTTCAGCTCTTCACGTCAGTGTGTTATCCATTACTCTACGGGTCCCCCATTACTTTACGGGGTGGAGTAGAGTAATGGGGACCCGTAGACGTGATGATGACGACGATGACGTTGATGTTAGTCATGATGATGATGAAAATGATAATGACGATGATGTCGATGATGGTTATGATACTGCTTGAGATTACTCTTATCTCGAATGAAATAAAATAAAGTAATATGATAAAACTAGTTTGTAAGTCCTGACAGTTTCTTTGCAGTTTACTTATCCTGTTCTATTTTTCATGACTGACCGACTTACATCAAATCCCATATGGCACCCAACAGATGGGTGCCGCGATTTATAAAGTGCTGGCTTCAAATTCTCGGCCTCGGCGCACAAAGATGATTGTCTGGTACTTTTAATCACCACATCATACTATTGACTGCAATCATGATGCTGTTATTCTGTCAGTTGACGTCACTGTTTTATTAAGCATCCGGGCATTTGTATAGCGCCTTCTAAAAACCTCTAGCAATAGAGGTTGCTACAGAAGGCAACGCCATCTGAACCAGTATTACCTTTATTCATTTATGTCTTATTACATTTATTTAGCACCAGATCTAACCAGTTAAGCAATTGTGGTTTAGTGTTTAAAGTTAAGAGGTATTTGTGTAGAGAATCGAGCTTTCGCAGCAGTAACTCTCATACAGACATCCACGAGTTCGTCTTGAATTATTGTGTCGACTTGATTATTGCTCCTCCACTTATGCGGGTCTTCCACGGGTCCGGAACGACCGGCTTGAGCGGGTTCACAGGGCGACTGCACCTCTCATTGGTGGCTGCGCTAAGACTTCGCACTATAAGCAGGAGGTGCTGCACTGGCTTCCCGTTCCTCAGCGCATCTATCTCCGGCTCTCTTCCCTGGTCTGGAGGTGCCAATTGGGGAGGCGCCAGTTTACCTGGGGTGGCTCTGCCGTACAGTCTCGTCCTTTGGCGATCGCCGTCCTCGTCGTTCTGCTGCTGGTGGTGTTCTGACTGTCCCTTTTGCTCGTACAGACACAATGCAACAGCGCGCTTTCCCAGTTGTTGACCCTGGCGGCGTGGAACGGGCTGCCTCGGGAGGTGCGCGGCCCCTTCCTGTTCTTCTATTGCCGTTCTACGGACTCCTTAAGACTGCTTTTTTCTGCTTGTCCTTTGTCAGGAGCGCCTCTGAGTAGAGACCTTGAAGGGACGCTAGATAAATTCTGTTTGTTTGGTGGATTGATTGATTAAGCAATCGAATACTCGACCGCTCATACCTTTCCTGTTGGATGTTATTTGTGAAGGTATGGAGAACCTTTCCGTACCTACCATTTTTTGGGCGGATGGTTGTTCAGTGTCGTGATATCAGTCGGGATAACAGGAACAACGGTCGCAGTAGCATTGAAATATTTGTTCACGGCAAATGAAACACGTTCTGCCGCATCCATACTTCGGTGCACAGCAGCATTCATACATAGCGCCCCTAGATGAACCCCCATTGTCCAATGCTGCTGGCTCCACAGGCTTCCAGCTCATAAGCGTCAAACACGCGGCAATCACAACCAGAAACGTTGAACGATTCATTGTTTAAGCCTGGAATTATATCACGAACACATAATTCAATGTAGAACTCATTTGTACAAGCAGCAAAGTGTCCAGTATTTATACGGAATTCCGCTGGCTCTACGGGCGCCCAGATAAGAATCGTCAATTTCACAAGGATCATAGCAAGTCTTAGTCTTAGTCTTAGTCTTGAAAATATTTCTATTTATATAAAAAAAACTTTCATATGACTCGTTTCTTGAAAGGAAGGGGATCTCTGGTCTGAGCTTACCTACAAAGGCCATAGATCATAAAACACGAGATAACATCGCAACAGCAAACATGAATCAAACAGCGAGAGAAAACGAGTTATACGATGGAAGACGACTACGGAGTAATAGAGAAAAAGACTACCGAACGGAAAAAAGAACAAATAGTCTGGAAAGAAAAAGAAAGGAGCAATAAGGAAGGGATATGAAAGAAGAATAGATGAGAGAAAAATTAAGAATATCGAATGAAAGAAATGAAGAACAATTCTGAAAGCAGGAAAGAAAAAGAATACGGAATGGAAAAAGAAGAGATGAAAAGGGAAAGAAAGAAAGGAGAACATTGAAATGAAGGGAAGATGAAATCCAAAAGGAAGACAGAATAGAATAGGAAAGAGCGAGAGCCAAACAGAATGAAAAGATGGAAGCTAAGGAATATGTGAAAAAAGAAGGTAGCAAGAAAACCAGCAAGCGAGAAAGAACAGGAACATGATAAAGTAGAAATGATTTGATAGCAACTTAAGCACAATGCATGATAGCTATTGTTGATTTGCCCAGCGTAAATAGGGCCTTCATAAATTGTCCTAAAACGTTAAAACAACTTCGCCCGAATAGAAACTCTGATTCTAAACGTGTAACCTGGGTGCAACGATAGAAAGGAGGGAACATAGCGCAAAACATTCATCGATTTTAATAATAGGTTATTAGTTAAATTATATCATCATCAGTGAACTGTTTTTTTTATTTAGTTACGGCCTAAGCAATTATCATAAATTAGTCGCACAGCAACAATGGCGACGCTTCAGGTTCACTGATTTTCGCACATTAACAGACATTTACGGCATTTAGTTAACATTTTATTTGTTCGAAATACAAAACTCCGGCTAATCTTCTGAATTTATTTGTATTCTTATTTCTTCTAGAAGGAAAGACCCTAGTAAATCAGAAGAAGTCTCCTTTGTCAACGGCAGAATAAAAACATCGCTGCCTTTGTCTGTCCGTCTGTCTCTCTCATAAAACTTGTGGTCACTCGTTAGGTGACAGAAGACCGGAGAATGTATATCTAGCAAATGCCTCGAAATATATTTTGCCTTTTTCGGTTGATTAAAAAATAGTGATTTTTTTTTATTCGACGACGTATACGTGTCATTATTTCGGTCGCCCGAATACGGGAAGAAAAACACAAACGACTTGCATAATGTAGGCCTAGGCCTACTGTTTATTTAGTTATATCTCCTTCGTTTTTCCTGACAAAACTATTAACTGTTAAAAATATTCAAAATATTCCCAAAAATAAAAAAATTTACTTTCAAAGATAAATAAACTCTTTGCATCTATGTTTAAATCTGTTAATGCTTAACTTTCAATTCTTGCACCAGGTCCACTTTAAAATTTCTATGTTGACAAACCTTACAGAGTTTGTAGAACGTCAGTTGAAATCGTGTCTTCTGATACGAGTTCCTCTATAGTTCTTGGATTTTATAGTGAAGCGTTTAATAATTCATTTGCATAATGCACAGCTGCGCAATTAGCATTTGCAGATAAAAGACGAAACAGACTGAATAGGAAACTAATACAGCAACTGATAAAACGGGTGCTTCAAAATCAGACGAATAAGCAATTGCACAAATTACTATGCAGTAAGATCGCGTGGATGCATGTGATTATAATATATAATCAAGACATAAATAATTATCTAGTCCCACAAGAAACATTCAATAAAATGTTCTTTAATGATTGAATATTTGAATATCGTGTACTGTATGACAGAGTAGACTGCGGAATTGGAAAATGAATGGTCACCAATCCTATAGGCCTACGTATTAATAATAATAATAATAATAATAATAATAATAATAATAATAATAATAATAATAATAATAATAATAATAATAATAATAATAATAATAATAATAACAACAACAACAACAACAACAACAATAATAATAATAATAATAATAATAATAATAATAATAATAATAATAATAATAATAATAATAATAATAATAATAATAATAATAATAATAATAATAATAATAATAATAATAATAATAATAATAATAATAATAATAATAATAGTGACAATTTTATGGCGCCGTAACACAGCCATGCCGTTACAAGGGCGCCTAACAATGAGTTGTAGATTTCATACCATTAGCCAATAATCTACAATCTTTACCTCTAGTATGCCACCTCTCTAATTAGTAATTCCAGAACTCTTTAGACATATTCTGATTGATAAATTAGATTCAGTATATTAATAAATAGAATAAAATAGCAAAATAAGAGTTTGTAAAACAAGCGGAATGTGGGTGTACTAAGCTAACTTCAATAGCAGCGCTGCATTAACACCAGACTATAACCGTAAAAGTCAGTTACTCTTTTAGGAAGTTTCGGGCCTACGTTAACCCTTTCTGCATTTCAGCACTTAAAAATGGTTCATTTATTTCTAGGCGTTGTCAAAGTAATAGGTGTAATTTTTCTCAAAATTTCCCCTGAAGGATGATAAATCGCAAGGCTGACGAATGTTCACTGTACGGACGGTTGGGATAGGCGGCCAGGGCCATTTTAAGGTCGTCGTAGGCCCTAGGCACTCTTGCGTTCGTAGTCCCCAGCTGTATAGATATTACAAATTGCAGGTCACAATCATACGATAATGAAAGCAATATGAGTGGCATTTATTCTGGCTTACAAGCTAGATTTAGAGAGATTAACAATTTAGCGGAATGGATGCAATGTGCTGCCCACAGCCTAAACTTGACTGGTTCATCTGCTGTGGAGTGCTGTTCAGCAGTGAACTATTTTGGTATTGTTCAGTCAGTCTACACATTCGATCTTCTCAGCTTCTCCACAGAGATGGTCAAAACTTACAGAACGCATGAAGGAAAATACCTTTGTGCTGCAAGGTCTATCCGAAAAAGGTGGTCGGCACGGAATGATGCCAGCTAAGCTTTTTATGCAAATGTTATGGAGATTCGCCAAGCACTGTCTGGTGTTACTGAATATGATCGTCAGCCACCAGCAGCTGTTCGTGAAGCAAAATCACTAATTAAAAATTTAGACCATTTTGAGACAGCGTTAATGTGTGTGTTTGGAAAGGTTTACTCAAAAATATTGATATTGTCAATGATGCTCTACTGTCAGGTGTCTCGTATTGAGTTGTGCACCATCATCATTGTGGGGCGTGGTGGCTCAGTGGTAAGTTCGGCGCCTTGTGACCGGAGGGTTGCAGGTTCGAATCCCACTCTAGCCGCTGCGTACGGACCTTGGGCAAGTCCTTCACTCGCAATTGCTCGTGGCGCTTCGGCGTGAAAATTCCGGCACAGTATCAAATGCTGTAGTCGGGAGCGCCTCTGAGTAGTAGTTGACTTCGAGAGGCGCTATAGAAATATCCGGAATAAATAAAATAAATAAATAAATAGATAAATAAATAAATAAAATCAAATTGTATGACAGTCTCATGACACACTTTCGTGACACACGCAATAAATTTGAACTGTCTGAAAGTATGGCAAAAGATCTCACACAATCGGATTACAAAGTACAACGAGCGCAAAAACGATTTCATGACGAAGTTATGGATAATACTGATCCGAGTTTAAATCTGAGTGCCAGTGACAAATTCCGTACCCAGTCTTTCTACATAGTTATATACAGACTTATAACTGAGATGGGAAAACGCCGAGCAGCTTACGGCCTTACGCAACACTACATGAAAGAACTGTGACTTAAATGATATCGGTACCAATAGAGGATAAGCTGGCGACAAGTTTTCCAAATGTAAATATTGTTTTTCTAATCCGTCTTTCCATTTTTAGAACCAGTTCTGAAGGTGAACGTTCTTTTCGAGATTTAAACGATGGGACAAGGACGACTATCTTCCCTTGCACTACTTTCAATTGAAATCGACTTAATGCGGGAAATGACATTTGAAGACGTCATATGTGATTTTGGTGAAGCAACGAGCCGCAAAGTTCAAATAATGTAGGCTATCACAGCATCAATTAAACTGCTTTGGTACAAAAGTTATTAAATTTGAATTTACTGTTATTTCAATTTTCCTTTTCTGTTATTTTCAATTTTTTCTTTTCCCGGTCAATCATTCAATGTCTGATTTTAAGACTTTCGTAGGCCTCTGAAAGTTTCGTAGGCCCTAGGCACAGTAGATAAAACGGCCCTGTAGGCGGCGTGAGCAAAACGGTAGAGCGCTGGGATGTCTCTAGCCACTGCTTCTAGAAGCGAAGGTGTTTGAGAAATCAAGCTTCATCAGGACGCCTTCTTCAGTCATTGTGGTCACCCAACGACGCTTCCCATGAACAGCTGATCAGCGCCTCCCGGAATTCCGATCCCAAGCTGAATGTGAACGAGCAGTTCAGACAGTCTTGTCACCGCGCATGAATTAGCGCACTTTGCCGCCAGGTGGCTCCACATGTGGCTCACCGCGATTGGTCTTATGCCTCCGTCCTTCTTGCATTAGGCTTGGCCCATAAATCACCTCCTCAGGTAGATCTACTTTCACTGCAGATTGTCAAGGTCAGATAAAGATGTTGGCCGATGTTATTATTATCACTGTTATTATTGTTACTAGTCTATTAAGAACAGTGAGATCACCAGAACATCTGTATCCTGCTCCAGACGACAGCACGATGATTTGATATAACGCTTACTCATTGTCTTAACCACTTATACGACGTTACGTGAAATAAAATTGTAGCTGGTGCAAATCATCTACTTATTATTACTGGCGCTCATTGACAGTCTCTGGTACCTCCACCGGAAACTCTGTGTAGGCTGTGTATTAATTTTATGATGTATTTATGTATGTGTGTATGCATTCTGTATATATGAATGTTCTTATCCAAACAACTCCTCTCTCATCTCATTGAGAAAGCGTTATATTCTTATAGCGTTTATGGCATGTCCTCGTAAACATGACGGGTCATTGTGGAGTTCATAAGTCTTCCTCTGTGGGCGATATACACATTATGCCTATGGATACATAATTATTATTAATCTAAAACGACTAGAGTATTTGCCCGTCATATTATGACGCCATATTATAGGCCTATATGTATCGTTGGTTATCGCCGTCGTCAAGAACGCCGTCGTCAAGACGGCAGTACTGACGTCACAAACGGTTTATGTTTCACAATAGAACAGAACCCGTTTGTGACGTAGCGTCCCCCGACAGACGGACACTATATGGATAGTATATGTATAGATTTGTTGTTAGGCGGAATATTTTAAAATGTCTTTAATTTATTCTTAGAGTTCACAAGGTTCGTGTCTCTCGACTTAGTGAACATAATTTGATGTTGAGGAATTGTAGAAATAGTAATTGTCATCTTTGTAGGTGCAATAGTGGGATGGAGGCTGCGTCTTAGATTCGGGTCGAAAGTCCATGAATTCAGTTCTTGCGCCAAAGCTGTGAAAATAAGTAAATTTCTTTAGAAGGGTTTCGGAGCCTTGTAATCTCGCCTCATCTTCTATTATAGGATGATATGAGATAATATCAGGTAGGATAAAGTGAAAAAAATACGTGTGCTAAGAAGAGCGCAGGTAGAAACGAACGTGATGATCTGACGATAAGTAAGTATTCAGGCAAGTATCCTTTATTTGCATCTGCTGTCTTAACTGATTGTAAAGAAACTATCGCTGGTTTATCAGACTAAGATGATGCTGATGATGATGATGATGATGATGATGATGATGATGATGATGATGATGATGATGATGATGATGATGATGATGATGATGATGATGATGATGATGATGATGATGATGATGATGATGATGATGATGATGATGATCATGATCATGATCATGATCATGATGATGATCATGATGATGATCATGATCATGATAGTAATAATATAATAGAACGGAGCTTGCACGCTCTTTAGCCCAAATATCTGGAGATGCAAGAGAAACAGGCCTTCTGTTCAAGCGCAAACATAATAGAAAAAATCGAAACAATTTTAAGAAATAATGATTAGTAACTAAATTGTACTTCAATTTGTAAGTTATAATAATTTCCTCGTATTGTGCTAATACTCTTTTGTTATCGAAGACTCAACGGCTTATATCAATATCATAAGGCGCCCAACAGATGGGTGTCACAATTACGAACTACTGGTGTCATCGAAAACCGAGGGCCTTGGCGCATGAAGATGATTGGCTGGTGGTTCTAATCACCATATCATTCGTGATCTATCGACTACAAACTTCATGCTATCATTTTGGCAGCTGAAGTTACTCTGTTTCTATATGCATCTGAACACTTATATAGGGCCTTTCTTTAACCTTTGTAACAATAGACGTTGAGATACAGAGCATTTGTCCTAACTGAAAGTCCAGCAAACGTCCTTTAGATAAGTAGGCCTATTGCTTATATGACATCTTGCTGCATTTCTGTAGCGTCGCATTTAACCCCTATACCAATTACGCAATTGCGGTTTCAACGTTCACCGTTTAGAGGTATTTAATTAGAGAATGGAACCTAATACTAAAAAAGCGAGCAATCGTAGTCAACCACTCGGACCTTTCTTGTTGAACAGCATCTGTCAAGTTCTAGAGATACATAATGTACTGACCATTTTTGGGGCGGACTGTTATTCTGTCACCACTCGCTTTTGTACTGATGACAGGCACAAGTCCGGCAGTTGCAGTTGCATGGGGATCGATAACATTCGAAGCACTTGTCGCCGCATCCAAGCACCTTTGGACAGCAACACCGATACATACTGTAGCTTTTTTTCTAAATAGAATGCTGCTGGCGTCATCGGCTCCCAGCTTAGAAGCGTCAAACACACGACCATCGCAACAAGAAACGCTGAACGACTCATGTTTCAATCCTGGAATAATATCACATGCACGTAATTTAAAGTGGGATTCATTTGTACAACGAAGAGGGGTGTCCAGTATCTATTGGGGAATGCAGCTAGCTCTACGGGCATCAAGCTAAGAAACGTCAACGTCACAAGGATCATACTAGGAAAGCACGAGCTTAAGACTGGAAATATTTCTAATCATACACTTATAGAAGCGCTAACTCTTGTATTGAGTAGGCCTATTACAAGAGAGAAATGATCTCTTTCAACACTGGTCAATTCCTTCGCATTTCTACTACCTGAGGGTCGTCACGAGTTTTAGCCATTCCGTAGCCATTTCTTTTACTTACGAAGCTTCATAAACAATAACTAATAAGGATTGGATTCCAACAGTTTAACAGCGTCTTATGGCGTCGACAGATCGATTTGTAATGCCAGGCTTAAAAAATTGGACGCGTACCTTCCTCCGGTCTCCTCTCATCCATCCCGTCCTTTGTCTGCCACCCGTAGTCATACACTGAAAATGACTCAAAGTGACTCATAAAAGTACAGTATAACACATGCATTTGATATCGTATGATATTATTTATACATACTTTATGGTAAAAACAAAATTACACAGTGAAATTGTCAAAAATATCGATGCGATGCCTAATCCTTGTGCGGGTTTGATTTGGTGGGTGGACGCACGTGAGTCCAGTGGGTCACGCTGCCGGCGCCTCTAATTGCGCAACATTAAAACCGTTGTAGTAGAGGAGTCAGACAGACAGCTTATCTGGCGGCGGCAGTTTGTCTGATTGGTCGTGTAATCGTATTTTGACAGTTATTTAAATATGTTGACTTTATCGAGCTTTTCCTGTTTGACTTTAAAAAAATTAGATTTCCAAATTTTGGTCTGTATAAACTGTTTGCTGATGCAGCTTATCTGGTGGAGGTATTTTATGTGATTGGTGGTATAATCGTATTCTGAAAGTTAATATTATTACATTAAAATTTTCTAATATGATTTGTTTGAAGGCGGGTCTCTATTTCATCATCCGCTTGTTGAACGGTATGGAGTCATTCATAAAGGACGTCCCAATGAGGGAGAGGAAGGGGTCATCCAAATGCGGACAAGGGGAGGGTTATGACCAGTGTAGACGTTTTTTAACCACTTTGTTTCTACCTTCCCCGAAAGACGTGATTTCCTAAACCTCATCATCGCTCAGTATAAAATTTACTGCGACTTTAATGAGGCTTTTATTACTGCACATCCTGATATGAAACCCAGACTGTCACTTAAACGTGCACAGAAACTGTGGAATAATTGTAAAACGAATTATATTAAAAATTGGCTTTGGCGACTAGCAAACTAGGAAAGAACTATAGCCGGTTAGAGGGAAGATGTTGAACAACTCTGCAGATCATCAGACACACAGACAGACAGACAGATACAGACAGACAGATACAGACATACACAAAGACGTACACACAGACATGAAAGTAAAGAAACAAACAGACAGATGGACTGCCAGAGAAGAGAAACGATGATTGAATTAACGAACGAACGAATTACAAAGAAATAGACAGCAGAGAAAATTCTGATTATTGCCTGGAGTTTTTACTTCTCTACTCTTCCGATAGTAACATACAGCTACGTGCTACAGAGGCGAAGACATCAGCGACAGTAATTGATTAAAAGTCATAGATATATTGAATTACAGCTGCCTTCAAATCAAATGATGGGGCGATTGTAGTTTAGGTATGCACGAGTGTATCTGGCTAATTGTAAAGCACCTACAAGGGTGCACACTAAACATGGCAATCAGGCCCGGATCTACATTTTGGGGGGCCCTGTGCTGATCGAATGACGGGGCCCCTTACAATTTTAAGAAACAAGGCAGACATACATAACCCGACACATAACTTGTTATACTTTACAGCACATAAGAAGTAGATAGGACAATTGTCACGAGATCACGACTCACGCACTGACATTTAAAGAACATAGTCTGTCAAAGAACAATATTCTGTATAAACCATTACTACCTTACTGTGCTATAGTGCTAGAGTGTATAGACTACAATGAATGTATCATAGGCTACTACGTACTCACGTTCGTTTCCTACAAGTCTCGTCTGCGAGTTTTTTGTTTGGCGAAGTCGTTTATTATGTCGTCAAAGTCAACACTTTGCAGGACTTCCGATTCGATGCACATAAGCGACAGAGCTTGAAGTCTCTGCTGGGTCATTGTTCTGCGCAGATGATTCTTCACTCTGGAAAGCGTCGAGAATGATCTCTCGCCCTCACAGTTAGTTACTGGAATAGTGAGGTATATCCTCAGTGCGATCCCCACATTAGGGAAAGTAGCCTGCAATAAACTTCCGTCCGCCTTCAGCATCTCGCTCATGTGAACTACACTTTGGTCTCTCTCTGTCATAACGAGAAACGTAAATTGTACAAACTCGTCCACAAATGAGGCTCAAGATCGGCAGGATATGATGCCACTAGGTTAGTAGCACGAGCTCGCAACTCATCTGCAGGTAGAGACTTGAAGTCCGTTATGAATCCAAACACTTCGTGAAGGTTAGAATACGCAGTCAGTCTCTTGCGCAATTCAGCAACAAGACGATCGACTATGACATTATATTAATTTTGGTTATATATTTAGTCATAGCTATGATTGCTATGCATAATGCATTGCAATTTGCACTGTTTCTTTCCTTAATCCTTTATTCTTTATTTTTTTTACTTTTACAATTTGGGGGCCCTGTGCTGCAGCACAATCAGCACCGTGGTTAATCCGGCCCTGATGGCAATCTATTATAACAGATCCAAAGAGATGCGCTGTGGAATGACTTGAAAATGTTTCGTATATCGACATTCTACCAATAGACTATACTATTAAGCAGTCGAGAGCCAATGGTACATGCGCCAATCGAGTGTATGTTTTTGTATGTATTTGCACACATACTGTTTTATGTTTCGCTGTCTCCATTTCCTTTGACGAAGGATTATCTCGTTTGTCGCTGCATGGGCCTATGCTGCAACTAATAGGCCTATAGTTTGCCCATACATAACTTACAAATTATATTCGATGATTTTAATCTAAGGGAGGCTGAGAGAGCACGATGTTCCGTGGAAGATGCTTTCAAGAATTCGCAGCTATACTCTGAGTTCTATCTTAAAGTATCAGCTTTGAAACCTAAAGAAATGTACTGTTAAAGGGTCCTGGTAATACAGAGATTATATTTTGCTGGAAACATACAAGTGTCGTGCTTAAGGAAATGAGCAACAGTTGGTCCATATGTAAAGTCTGGCTTTTAGTCTTAGGCAAAGTGGGCGTAAGTTGCTTTACACTTATCGTTAATTATAAACAGATTTACAGCAACGGTGTCATGGGGAGCAAAACAGTGGCATTCACGAAATATGATACAAGCAATCGAGTAAGTCTGTTTGCTCATGGAATGGGATGGCGAAGTATTGTCATATTCACGCAGGAGTCAAACACCTAACGCAGTGTCTCAAGCAGACTCGTTACCAATAGGCTACATAATTAAACAATCGAACGCAATTAACCATCACATAATAGAGTTTAGCGGTTTACTTGACATACTGGTCATCGCAGTCGGCTATGGCTAAAATGGAGTTGGGAGGGGGAAAGGAGCCACGGTGAAGAAGATTGTTTCTGGTTTTCCAGTGATTTCTAGAATTGGCTGACAGAAGTTGGCTGTGGTAGCTATTGGTAAAGGTTTAAAGTCTATTAAGAACAGTGAGATCACCAGAACGCCTCTATGTTCGCTCCAGACGACGGCGCGATGATTTGAGAGCTTGAAGGAAAGAATGAGCGCCAGACAAAGACAAAACGTGTAATAGAAACAGCATACTTGCCAGAAGAATGCTTGGTAGAGAGGATCATCTTTTAGCGCAGCAATTTCGAATAACCAATAATAATAAGCAAATTATTTGCATCAGCTACAATTTTATTTCATGTAAGTGGCCGAGATAATGATGAGCTTCCGATATTCTTATAGCGTTTATGGCATGTCCTCATAAACATGGTGGGTCATCGTGGGGTTCATAAGTCTTCCTTTGTAGGCGATATACACCTATAGCTACCTACAGAATTATTAAGGCTAAACGGTTTGGAGTTGGTCGGAATATCTTTAAATGTCTTTATTCTGAAAGTTCACAAGTTTCATGTTTCTTGACTTTGTGATGAGAATTTGAGGTTGAGAAATTGTAGAAAGAGTTATTTCTGTCTTCAGGAAGTGCCATTTTGCCACCTATAGGCTGCCTCTCAGATTCGGTTTGAAAGTCCATAAATTCAGCTCTTGCTCCAACCCTGTGAAAAGAACTAAATTTCTTCAGAAGAATTTCGTCAACAGAATGCAAATTCTAATCTGAGGGGAAGGAAGATAAGATGAGAAAATATGAGATAATATCAGATAAGATAAAACGAACAAAAATATATGCGCCTTTCTGTAACCTCTGTAACAATAGAGGTTGAAATACAGAGCACCTGTTCCAACTGAAAGTCCAACCAACGTCCTTTGGACAAGTATTGCTTGTATCTATTTTATATCTCACTACATCTCTGGAGCGTTACATTTAACCCCAGACCAATTAAGCAATTGCGGTTTTAACGTTTATCGTTTAGAGGTATTTAATTAGAGATTCGAAACAATTACTTAAAGACGAGCAATCATACAGTCAATCTCTCGGACCTTTCCTGTTGAAAAGTATCTGTGAAGTTGTAGAGAGATTTAATGTACTGACCTTTTTTGGGGCGGACGGTTATTCTGTGGCGTCATATCAGTCCGCATAGCAGGAACAATGTTCGCAGTTGCATATGCCTTCGGAATTACGGCACTGATAACAACCGCCACATTGAAACTCTTGTGGACAGCAACATTCATACCAGGGTGCTCGTGTCCAAGGATTCAAACTGAATGCTGCTGGCGTCATCGGCTCCCAGCTTAGAAGCGTCAAACACACGACCATCGCAACCAGAAACGCTGAACGATTCATGGTTTAATCCTAGAATAATATCACGAACACCTAATTTAAAGTGGGATTCATTTGTACAAGGGAGAAGGATGTCCAGTATCCAATGGAGAATGCAGCTGGTTCTAGGGGAGCTCAGCTAAGAAACGTCAACTTCATAAAGATCATAGCAAGAGCTATTAGCCAGGAAATATTGCTGATCAGAAACAACATGAAAGATTCGTTTCTTCACAAGAAAGGAGGCTTTGGGCTGTGCCAAATTGAATTCCAACGTTGGAAACCGAGAGTGCCGTGCAACGAATCCAATTTGGCTTGCTTCGTTACCTCATGTGACTATTATATTCAACCCATAGACAGGAAAAACAACGTAAAATGAAATGCATAATGTAGGCCTACTACTTAGTTAGCTAAGTATTCAGCGTTCTTCGTAAATACTTAAAAATTCCAACACAAAGTAACAAAAACGTTCCCAAACATACAACAAGCGAATAAAAAATAATAAAAATAAAGAAACCTTTCACACCTTGGCTAAATCTGTAAGTAGCAACCAATATACTCTTACCTATGACGTCGTCTGAGCTAGAAGAGTTTGAAGAACGTCGGTCGAAATCGTATCGTCAGAGATTGCTTTTTCCTCTCTATAGTACTTCCATTTTAAAGAGAATCTTTCAATAATTCATTTGCCCACGCACAGCTGTGCGATCTTCAACTGCAAATAAAGAACAAACAGACTGAATGGGAAATTAATAAAGCAACTGATAAAGCAGGTTCTTTCAAAGCATACGATTAAAAGCTACACGAAAAACGCTTAATAAAATTGCGTGGCTGCAGATGATTACAAGAGATATTCTCGATATATAGTCCCTCAAAAACAAACGATTACTCGTGGAGCACATCTTTAACGACCATACGCCAGATTTAGAATTTATATTCATATATTTTTACCTGATGCAGGAAAACAAAAAACTTATGAAGACTGTCGGTGATATATGACACGGCAATTATTATTATTTATTATTATTATTGTCATCATCATCATCATCATCATCGTCGTCGTCGTCGTCATCATTCTTATTACTATTATTATTAGTAGTAGTAGTGGTAGTAGTACTACTGTTAGTAGTAGTAAGTAGTAGTGATAATAGTAGTGATACTAGTAGTAGTAGTAGTAGTAGTAGTAGTAGTAGTAGTAGTAGTAGTAGTAGTAGTAGTAGTAGTAGTAGTAGTAGTAGTAGTAGTAGTAGTAGTAGTAGTAGTAGTAGTAGTAGTAGAAGTAGAAGTAGTAGAAGTAGTAGAAGTAGTAGTAGTAGCATTACTAGTAGTAAATAGTAGTGATAACAGTAGTGATAGTCGTAGTAGTTGTTGTTGTAGTAGTAGTTGTTGTAGTTGTAGTTCCAGTAGTAGTAGTACTGTAGTAGTAGTTCATGTTGTTTCATATTTATATGTCGCATACGCAGTGTATTTAAAAGATATTAACCTACGCTTTATAAATCATCATACAAATTTTTGTGACGCCCTAGAGATCATGTCTACCTCTGGACAAAAAATAATAATAATATACTCTTTTCTTTCTTCACGCAAAGGAGAACATCCAATTGTTGAAGTGCCACGTATGGAGACAATGCACTTTCAATTGGAAATAGTTTACACAAGTGGGGAAGATCTCTGCTAAAAATCGAAATGTATATAGTAAATGTATTCGAGACCGTCCGGAAAGTGGGTGAACTACTACATCTTCTCTTTCCCCAACAAAACTCATCCTGCCTTTATGTACTTCTATTGTTTTGTCATGGTGGCTTTTATTTTAGAAACCGCATTATTAAATTTGCCTATTGAACTATCTCCTTTTTTACAGTCCACCCACTTCACGTTATTGGTCACCCTCCCTTTGGTCATTTAAAAGGCACTTTTCATGTAACACCAGTAACCGTTGCGACGTTAAGACTTTTTTGGTGTCTTGTTTCAAGTCGGTCACCTGAGGGTCTTGAGTTATTTGTCACGAGCTTAAGCTAATGATGATCATATTGCGCAGCTTTTTGCCGCCAAGTCAGGCCGCCTCAAACTCCTTCGGTTGCAGCAGACGAATGATATCGAATTGGTAAAGCACGAACTTAAGACAACACACCTGTTCGCATTGCTCTCGTGAAATCGATGTCTAATGATTTGTCTTTCGCTTGGCGTATGAGCAGTGTATGTACGAACAGAGGCGGGGACATGGTTGAATGCTAATGCGCTGGGACGAAGATCAGAAGGACGTGGGTTCGATACCCGCTAGCCCACAAGGTTAACTCAGCCTTCATTCCCTATCTGGCGATTGTAAAATGAGCAGTAATACATATGGGCGCCTTGCATGGCTGCCATACAGTTACATTAAACCGCATTCTTATTTTTGCCCATAGAAAAATGATCTAAAGGTAGTCTAGTTCTAAGACTATATTGGCATCTTGTTTCAAGTAGGTAACCTGTGGGTTTTAAGTTAGATGTGGCGAGCCGAAGCAAATGAAGCTGAGGCTGATATTACGCAGCTTTTGCCGCCAAGATAGGCCGCATCAAGCTCCTTCAGTTACAGCAAACGATAGACAACGAATTGTTTAAGCACGAACTTAAGACGATGCACCTGTTCGCATTGCACTCATCTAATGCTTTCTTTGTCGCTTGGCGCAAGAACGGTGCACATACGGAGGCAATAATTTTGTACGAACTGCGTTATAGTGGACCTCTGTACCTCCTTAACTGAAACGCGCATTTGTGCATGTATGTATGCATGAATGTATGTATAAATGTATATCTGTATGTATATCTATGTATGCATGCATTAATGTATTTATGTATGTATAAAATATAAATGCATGCATTCATTCAAATGTATGCATGTAGGTAATTATGTACGTACGTGTGTGAATGTATGTTTGTATCAATGAGTGTACGTGTGCATTGTGTTTAAATGATGTGTATGTGTGTAGGTCTATATGTATGTATATGGACATGAGTGTGTATATATATATGCGTCAATGTATGTACGCACATATGTATGTATGTATGTATGAGTTTATGTACGTATGCATGTATAGTTACGTACCTACGCGTATTTAAGTATGAGTGTATGTATGTATGAGTGCATGTATATATGGATATATGAATGTATGTATGTATGTATGTATGTATGTATGTATGTATGTATGTATGTATGTATGTACGAGTGTATGAAAGTATTTGTGTATGTATATATGTACGAATGTATGTACGAATGCATGCATGTATGTTTGTATGCACGCATAAAGGCCTATGTCTCTATTGATATATATATATATATATAATTATATATGCATATATATATATGCATATATATATATAATAATTATATACAACAGTACCTATTATGTATCTTGATATTCAAATAGAGCCCAGATGACCTCTGTCAGAAACGCTGCTCTCAATCATGTGATATTACTCAAGTGTCTATAATAGCAAGCGTATCTCGCCATTTCATTTCATTTTCTGATACAGGCGCTACATCATTCAAGGCCTTTGTCCGTCAGATTCAAATGCCTGATATGGCAGACAGGAGTGCATATGAACAGAGAGAGACTGACAAACAAGGTAACAAGACAAATGACTTGCAAACAGACGTGCACAGATTAACAAATAGAAAGAAGTGTCCTCCTGCCGTAGTCGCCGTACTTCCGTTGCAATCAAATCCGACATAGAGATAACGACTAAGTAGAGGACGTCACTTGAAGCTCTTCCGGTTGAGGTGACAAGGGTTAGACATGAAAAAACCATCAGATTTTCGTCCTCTCTGATCACCCTCATGTCTTATGCGTCGGGTAGAAGCGAAGTGAAGTGGGTGGACTGTAAATGGACTGGAATGGGGTTAGCCTTTCATGGGAATAATAACTTCAGGAGAACGCAGGGTGTTGCGGGAATTTCATACGGGGTGTCACGAAATTAGTTCCTCTCAGCAGTCCCATGATAATTATTATGTCCGTGTTCTAGAATGAATAGTAGCTGCACACTGTTAATCGGAAACTAGTAGCGTTTCAGTTTCCTTCGTTTGGTTGAGATGCTGAAATCAATTTATAAGGTCCTGTAATTAATCATTGAGTCCAGTGTGCCACCGTACGTACGGAACGTACATTATTTGTTTTTACAATGTACGTACGGTAGGCCTACGCGTAATCAACTAAGATGACGATGACGGAAGTCCGTATGGAGCACCGATTCTTCCATAAATGTATTTAGTTCATTCTGCAACTGTAATTACATTTTGTTAATTTACGCGTACGGTACGCGTCTGTTATTCTTTTCGATAACGTACGTACGGTACGCGTTCGTTATTTCGGTAAATAACGCACGGTCTCGCTTTGATTGAGTCACCACATGCATGAATGCATGTACATAGTTCTTTCGTTACGGCCTCGGAAGTCATATGGGGCTACATAAATCGTCCTACTACTATTACAATTATTAGTATTATCATCATCATCATTGTCTTTATCACTATTATTGATATTGCTGTTGTTGTTGTTGTTGTTGTTGTTATTATTATTATTAGTAGTAGTATTATGTGTTGTTGTTGTTTCCGACCTTCGTTTGTTTAAGACGAGAGTTTCCAATTTAACTGAAATAATGCAGCCACGCTTTCAGATACTCTTCAAGTTGGCGTCGGTCCTCAAAGAACCTCAGCCGTGGGGAACGAATTTTCACAGGTGCCAAGTAAAAAACAACGCATCGCATTTTGGTATCGTTGAGGAAAGTAAGCTCAGGTTCGTTTCCATATCCTAACTACCTCAGAGACCACATCCACCCCCTCTCTCTCTCTGCGGCTTCTCACCGACTTCTCCGTTCTCGTGACCGACATGTTCTCTTTGCTCCGCGTAGGGCCTACCACTCTGGCTCAAACTGGCTCTTTTGGCAACATTATGCCAACATAGGAGCCTCCCTGCGGAATGCTCTTCTTTCCTTCCCCCTATGTGCAACCATACTTTCTGAATATCTTCCTACATTCATCTCCGTTCTGAAAACCTTTTTCTTTTTTCGGGGTCTTCGCACTGGGGGCGCTACTGAATGGCCGCAGCTCTGAGCGGCGCTATACAAATCTCCAAATATGATAAGATATATGATATGATATCGAAATGCGAGTCAGGCAGACGACTGTCTCCCTTCTTGACCTGTGCAGCCGAACCAATCCGCGTTCGTGGGGACGAATTTTACTGCGTGCTTATTTCTTGCGTGACACCACGGATGCATAATTCGATGATCCGACTCCCGATGCCCTCAGGCGATGACGCATGAGCGTTGGACGTCAAAAGTGACGGACGCTGCGACGATCAAATCAGAAGACGATTTGTTTCCGTCTGTTACTGCTGTCCATCTCTGTCTCTCGTGTCTACGAACTGCTGACTGTCGTTCCGGTGTCGCTTGCGGCTACAATCTTCTTCAAAGAGTTTCTCCTCATTTCCAGCTTACGTGAGTACTGCTATTCTACGGTTAAGATTAATTACACTTCCTAATTCAGGGAATTTGCTACGGAATTCATAGATATGTTCTGTCCATATTTCACGATTATCTTTTCAATTTATTCTGTAACTTTCTCCATAAATTTAGGCTCTGCAATGTTAAGGAACAGATTTTTAGGTATGTATATCTGAAAGCATGTATGAATCCGAACATTTATATATCGCTTTTTGAAACATCACAAAAGCTCTCAGATTCGAGTAACTGTGCCATTTTAATTGAGAACGCTGCAGCTAAGCTACTGTATCATGTTGCATCGTAGGGTTCCTAGTTTGTCTTTTGAAATTTGGAATGGCGTCGCTGAAACTTCAGCGATAACTGGAAGTGGCAGACCACTAAGAAAAAAAAATTAAGTGGAAATGTTATAGGACTAGTTTCTGGAGACTAAAGTAGTCCCATTCACTTTGTAGCCATATGCTCTATTATCTAACCATTTGCGACAGTGAGCGATCCACAGTTTCATCTGAAAAATTCTCTGCAGTCGTTATCAATTTTCATCGTACGGTTCATAGTTTTATGCGGCCTCGGTGATCCTACGGATGTCGACATAGCATCGTATGACAACCGAGCGTACACAACGATAGCATGGTAAGCGGAGTAAAATTTGCATGGTAAGGGAAACCCTTCCCGTATAGGGTTGCGAGATGTAACTGAAATGACGAAATTACACCAAACCAGCACAAATTATATTTTCCAAAGCATCTCCATACATTTCGCTTTTGTACACAAACCTTTCCCCGATTGGTTTTGGCAACCTGATATTTATATTTCCGTATATAGCCTAGACTATATGGACCATACATTTTCTCCATGTATTAGTCTCGCATATCGCTTTCAACCTCAGTTCATACTGACTCCCAATGACGATTAACGAAGCCATCGATCAACTGTTGACGAGAATTCGTTGGTTGGGTTCGACGCGTCTACGTGGGCCACCACCAGTGATGGGCAATAGTTAACTAAAAAGTTGCTAACTATTAGTTTAACTAAAAAAATTTAGTTAAGGAAGAAGTTTAACTAAAAAAATAGTTTAGTTAAAACCATAGTTTAACTAAAAAATTTTAGTTGCTAACTAAAAAGTTTAACTAAAAAAATCAGCAATATGCAACTATTTTTCCACAGTGAACATTGAACACTGTCAGCAAAAAAAACATTTTAACACTGCATGGTTTTAGCATTTACAGCCTGTGTTTTCAAATTCATACACTACTTACAGTGCACATGTAACTGTATGCCAGAACAGTACACATTGCATAGTTTAAAGGTGAAATTGTCATTGACGCTTTGCATTATTACAGTTCACTTAACGTCTTTTATTGCAAAAATTTTTGTCGTAAATAGTTGGAAAATAGTTGGAAAAAGTTTAGCTACTTTTTTTTAGTTTAGTTAACTAATTTCCAAAATCAGTTGCCAACTTTAGTTTAACTACTTTTTTTTAGTTGGAAAATAGTTTTAGTTTAACTAAAAAAAATAGTTTAGTGCCCATCACTGGCCACCACTGGGGACTCTTCTGGTTTTCTGTTCATTGTTTTGCCTGTAGGTGAGATTCCGGCTCATAACGACATTTAATATCATACAGAGAATGAAATCTGATCAGTTTGCTATTCATGTGGCGCGATATTAAATTTCAAATAAAAAAGCAATTGCAATTTTCTCCATACATTTCGCTCTTTCCTCAGTCACCATACCCGCTGCCTACAAATCTTCCCACGCAGTGCTTCCAATCTGAATTCGCATCCTGAAAATAACCCTAGTGAACACTATACTATAAAAAAATTCGGGTTTGCAGTATATTTGCAAGTTTATATAGCGCCCTTCTAAATTAAAAAAAACGCTACATATTGGCACAGTCGGCCTGAGAGCCACGTAGAAATACACTAGACTGCAAAATGCGACATGCTTCTCACGTGCATTTAATCAACTTAGCTGCTACGCCAAGGCTTTTCTAATGGTCCAGTATATGTGGTCGACATGCTTTGACTATGGTGACATGAATCTTTACGATGTCATTAGGAGCCATATGGAAAACCGACCGCCTCATAGCGAGGTCGTTCTTTAATTAGTTTATTTCCTGTAGGTGAATTAATTTACAATCCATCTTCCAACCGTTTTATACCCGAATTCATGTTATAACGAAGCCAGTTATATCACGAGTCTATAGGCCTAATGTACTACTGTAAAATATTCAGACTACTACATTAAATGTAGTTGTCTGAATATTTTACAGTTAGCCTCCGGAGTTAGTCGCTAAGGAATTACCGACTGACTTGATAAATTAGTGACTGATTTACCGAATTAGTCGACTGGCCGTTACGTTTGTTTGTACAAACACTGGCGGCGATCTTGTTTGACAGGTGGTGGCCACTTTTGAACTGATCTGGTCAAAACAGAGGTAAAAAAATGTACATACCTTTTTTGTGTTTCTTCAAAATTTGGGGGGACAAATGTATGGGTGTCCCCTGCGCTGTTAAAGGTGGGGTCTTGTTCCCCTCCACCTCCAGGATCGCCGCCCATGTGTACAAAGACTACGAACAGACGTCATTTTCGATTGAAACGATTGCGTGACGTCATGCAAAGTCACAGACACCACTCTGTCAGGTGGTAAGTAGAGAACTGGTGATCTGACATCGACTGATTGTTAGACCGTTAGTCTGTTGCACTGTGACTCTTACTTTATAAGCAAGTATTGCTCCTGTCCTGCTGCTGATGTCCGTAAAAATCGAAACTTGGAGACCGCGATTAAAACAATGAGCAAAATATTAACGTGAACGAACTCGCAAGCAGTCGATAGCTTAGCGACTGGTTTCGACTTGAGGGCTTAACGGCGGCGGCGGATGGCGGCGGTTCCGGGGACTATACACAGTCCCCTATGGGTTTCCATAGGTTCGAACTTATGAATTGAACAAAGATCGAAAACCCTCAGTTGAAAATATACGAAGTATTTCTTAGATCGCGTAGCTAATTACTTCATGGATCGTTTACTATTTCAGTTGTCTGTGTATCAGTCCGTCCATTTGAATGCTTGTCTATCTCTCCAGTTTGTATGTGTGCGTGTTTGTATCTCTGTATACTTTCAAATACGCTACCGTATGCGCCCGTTTGTGTATACAGTTACGGGAATCGGAGTATACCAGACGATTCGATACTTGGACTTACCACAGTTTTCTTCATGCATTTATTCATCCATTCATACTTCCATCCGTCCATCCATCCATTCAGTCATCCATCCATCCATTCACCCATCTATTCATTTATTCACCCATCCATCCACTCATCCACTCATTTTGCATCCACCCACCAATCCATCCACTCATTCATTCACCCATCTACCCATCAATCCATGCATTCATTCTTCCATTCATCCATCCGTCCATTCATCATCTATCCATTTATTTATTCATTCATTCATTCTTAGGTGTTTATATTTCAGTCCTACGTCTCTATTTAAGCAGCACAACAATGAAACTGTATTTGATATATTGCCCTTCTTCCTAAATTCATGATCATACGACAGAACATCGATGACGCTGCGCAATTGTGAGCGAATGACCTGCTCAGTGCTCACGGTTTCTACTCAGTAACCGCCTCGGACGAAGCTCGAACCCATACTCTCTGTGCTATACGCCGATACCTCTAACCAATGGACTACAGTGTCACATATGATAGCCTTCCTATTATAAACCCACACACGACGTTCTTAAGTACAAGGGAGGAAGACTATGAAACTGCGACAGCGATAAATGATCACTGGAAAAGCATAAGCAAACGTTCGCTCGGTCATGTGGTCTAGAATTCCCTCAGCGAAGTGTAATGCAGAAATGCATTTCCTTTTCAAGGCATCAGACAGGAAACGCGAACTGAAGTGCAGCTCTGCGAGCATGCGCATAAACATCTGATGGACCCATAATATATGGGCGTTGAATTCAGTCATGTCCAACGTGGAAATGTTTAGCGCCTTGATGAGGCACTTAATACTGTTAATGTCCGGATACATATATACAATTATACATACATACATGCATACATAGTATTACATACATACATATATACATACATGTGGGGCGTGGTGGCTCAGTGGTAAGTTCGGAGCCTTGTGACCGGAGGGTTGCAGGTTCGAATCCCACTCTAGCCGCTGCGTACGGACCTTGGGTAAGTCCTTCACTCGCAATTGCTCGTGGCGCTTCGGCTTGAAAATTCCGGCACAGTATCAAATGCTGTAGTCGGGAGCGCCTCTGAGTAGTAGTTGACTTCGAGAGGCGCTATAGAAATATCCGAAATAAATAAATAAAAATACATAGCTACATACATACATGCATACATACATTATATACATGCATACATGTAACATATTTACATAAATACAAACCTACATACATACATCTATCCATACTTACATGCATGCACACACATATATACATACATGCCTACATACATAAATGTATATGCATGTATATATATACATACCTACATACATACATGTATGCATACATACAGACATACATAGTTACATGCAAACATGGGTCCCATAGAGACCCCATATGGGCATTGGGCATGCAAGCAGGAAGTCGACCATAGCAACGGGAACAAGAGTGACGTGTAAGAACTTGATGATTTTCTGAAAAAAATACATATATGTATTTTTTAAATATTTTTAAACAACGATGAAAAACTTATCGGGTTGTTTTCGAAAACACGACGCTCGTTTATCGGAGAAGGAAATTGATGGACTTCATGTGAAGATTATGCTGACCTAATTCCTCATATCGCAAAATGGAAACGCACGTCTATGGAAATAATGAAAGCAAAACGTGCATTCATGTTAAATAAAATCTCTATGTAAATCCAATATGTGAGATTGGAATCGGTTGTCGCTCCGAATCGACCATCAACGTGCATCATGATAACTGCGCTATAAAAGTGCATAGATGAGATACATATTTATACATTTACATGTATATATATATATGTGTGTGTGCATAAGTGTAATATAATTTGACATTTATATAGCACCGCTCAACGGGCAAACCAAATCGGAGGAGCTCTCTGCGCTAGCATGATGTTAAGTGTCATCGCGAACGAAAATGTTACATCAGTTAGCACGGCAGTGCACATTTGGAAGAGTCACCAGTGGCGGGCACACGCACACACGTGGAACTAACCAACGGATTCCCTTCGACAGCCGACAGATGGCACGGATGTTCAGAGTGTCTTTGTTATATATATATATTGTGGCATGTTGCTAGGTAATGATTTTCGCTACCGAAAGGAATGCAAGCCCATAGTTCTATAAAAAATATAGGTTTAATATAGTGAAAGACGAAAGAAGACACTTCAAACGGTACAAAAGGTCAAAGCACCACGCTCGTCACGACAGTCAGCGGCGTAGGCTCGACAAACACGACAGGCGCACAGTCGAAGCAGACGACGAACTAACGACACTAAGTCGACTAACGAACTGTATACCTCCAGAAGGAGTAAAAATACTAATGAAACACTATAACAGACAAGTCTTCCATAAAAGGAGACATAAACTAAGACTATTTGTCAACACTATCTTTAATTAGACCACAGGCGGTCTATCAACAGAGCTCGATGATGCCACTCCTTCAATCGTCTAAGATTCCCGCCAACCTACGGAACCTAGCCTAGCACCTGTCTCTGCTTATGAGGGAACGTGCCTACATGTAACCAGTCTTGTTGTCAAGACCTTAAACCTCAAGACCAAGACCAAGACCAAGACCAAGACCTTGAACCTCAAGACCAAGACCAAGACCAAGACCTTGAACCTCAAGACCAAGACCAAGACCAAGACCTTGAACCTCAAGACCAAGACCAAGACCAAGACCTTGAACCTCAAGACCAAGACCGAGACCAAGACCCAAAAAAATCACAGTCGTATCCAAACTTCTACTCCTTACTAAAAATTTCCAGTCGGACTACTCGTTATTTTATTGAAAACATGAGTTTTTTCTTTTATTCAAGCAAAACAGCTCTAAAATTTATGGAGACTGCAGAGAATTCCGAATTTGTATTTACAAAAGTCCTTCATGCGAAATGTTATTCCAAATGCCTGTTGAATTTTATAAAAACCAATTTGCTCAGAACTTTCTGACCAAGACGTGACCTGTGGGGCCTCATAAAAATTCTGCCATGTGAATAAACACGGTCTACAAGTACTGAAATCGCTGGCACACAAAGCAGCTTTTCAAGAACCTGATGTAAATGTACAAATTAATCATGAGTCTGTTTTGAAATCATTCCATGGTAAATAACCGGAAGTCAAAATAATTGTCCAAAACAACAGTGAAGCCTCATTCACACCGTGTAAATACTAAAGCAATAACTGTATGAGTAGGCCTAATTATTGGATAAATTTTAAAAATTCTTGCCGTTTGTTAAAATTAACGACTGTTCATATTGACAAAAGTCTTGGTCTTGGTCTTGAAAAACCAAGACCAAGACTTTGAACCTCAAGACCAAGACCAAGACCAAGACCTTGAACCTCAAGACCAAGACCAAGACCAAGACCTTGAACCTCAAGACCAAGACCAAGACTTTTAAAAACGAACTCGAGTGCACTCGAGACCAAGACCTTGGTCTCGAGGACAACAAGACTGCATGTAACAATATATATATATATATATATATATATATATATATATATATATATATATTGTTACATGTATATATATACATATATATATATATAGAGAGAGAGATCATAATAGCCACCAGAGGTTATGCTCTAACTAATACCCCTTCGGTGGCTATTATGGTCTCTAGTTTCTTCAGCATCCCCTTCACGGGGTTTGCAAACATGAGCACTTAGAACCGTGGGGTTCCCTCTACATAATAACTTATCCTTGTCGTCTTTACTTAACTATATATTTATAACAATGCGCTATAAGAAGACAGGCTTGAATGTCACTATATACCGGATATAAATAAAGTAACTCGGATACACCACCCCTTTCCGTTTCCCGCCAGCTACGAAAGGTGAAATTGTTTTTCGACGTGATTTTATATAAAAATTCTATATGCGATATTAGGAATTTACGAACTTTGGAAGGTAGGGCCTATACATCTTAATATAGCCTACTGTTTAATACTAGGGGCCTATTATTAATATTTCGAATAGTGTGGAAGGTTAAAATATTTTGCTGCGCTGCAAGTTCATAAATTACCTCACTAGTTTAGCATTTTACACGCGCTGTACTGTTTATGTTACTTTATTGACGAATTGACTTTAAATATTTATTATGCAACATTTGTCGTATACGGAAAAATCTAGGCCTATACTTTAACATATACGGCAATTCTAAAAGGTTATGCTATAACTAATACCCACTTCGGTGGCTATTATGGTCTATAGAAAGATAGATAGATAGATAGATAGATGAGCTAGGCCTAGTAGGAAACGTATAGGCCTACCGCTACGTTCAATTGCGTTCGTTTGTTTAATTGTGTAGCCTACTGGTAACGAGTCGGCTTGAGACACTGCGTTGGGCGTTTTACTTCTGCGTGAAAATTACAATTCTGTAATTGCCGTCCCATTCCATGAGCAAACAGACTTAATCGATTGCTTGTATCATAGGCTATTTCAAAAATGCCACTGTTTTGCTCCCCATGAATGACACCGTTGCTGCAATCTGTTGATCATTAACGAAAAGTGCAAAACAACTTACGCCCACCTTGCCTAATCTTGAGAAAATTAGAAGCCAGGCTTTACATTTCGATCAACTGTTGCTCATTTCCTTAAGTACGGCACTTGTATGTTTCCAGCAAAATACAATCTCTGTACCACCAGGAAACGCATTACTTCTTAGAATTGCTTATTTCTAAAGCTCTCTTTAACAGTCCATGTTTTAGGTTTCAAAGCTAATACTTAAAGATAGAACTCAGAGTAAAGCTGCAATTTCTTGAAAGTAGTCTTCCGCGGAATAGCGAGCTCTCTCATCCTCTCTTAGATTAAAATCACCGAATATAGTTTGTAATTTATGTATATATGTAACCTATAGACCTTCTAGTAGCAGCATAGGCCCATTCAGCGACAAACGAGATAGTCATTCGTCAAAGGAAATGGAAACAACGAAACATAAAACAATGTGTAAACACATACAAAACACACTCGATTGTCGCATGTAGGCCTACTATTGGCGCCCGATTGCTTGATAGTATAGTGTATTGGTAGAATGTCGACTTGAGACAGCTTATGAAACGTTTTCAAGCCATCAGTGTAAGAATTGTATAAAAAAGAATGGGGGAGGGATTGAACATTATCCGTATTTTGCAAACTGATGTCTACGAAATTTGAAAGCAGCAGATTTCAACTCTAACAGTTTTGCAAGTCAGACTCGAATCAAAATCAATTCCTTTGTTGAGAAAATTTAAAAATGCATGCATAATACATCGTGGATATAACTGTTTGAGTCTCAGAGTCAAATAATGCTAAATTACACTAGAGCAACTTAGGGGTTTGGAAACGACCCCATGGGGTGTGAAATGAAGACTTAACTGTGTGGGTCCTAAGAAAGACTAGGTCACTAGGGGTTGAACCCCAACCCCGCCAATTCCCACCCTGCAAGCCATCCCACAGCGCACCTCTTTGGATCTGTTACAATTGATTGCCATGTTTAGTGTGCACCCTTGCAGGCGCTTTACAATTAGTCAGATACACTCATGCATACCTAATCTACTATCGCCCCATCATTTGGTTTGAAGCTGTAATTCAATCTATCCTCGACATTTAGTCAATTACTCTCGTTGATGACTTCGCCACTGTAACACATAAAAGACCAAAGTTGCCGTAGCACGTACACTGCTATCGAAAGAGTAAAGAAGTAAAAACTCCAGGCAATTATCAGAATTTTCTCTTCTGTCTATGGCACTCTAATTCGTTCGTTCGTTCATTCAATCATCGTTTCTCTTCTCTGGCAGTCCATCTGTCCGTTTGTTTCTTTACTTTCATGTATGTGTGCATATCATTGTGTCTGTCTACGTGTATATCTGAATCTACCAGTGTGTGTGTGTGTGTGTGTGTGTGTGTGTGTGTGTGTGTGTGTGTGTGTGTGTGTGTGTGTCTGTGTGTGTCTGTGTCTGTGTGTCTGTGTGTTTGTGTGCGTGTGTTTGCCTGGTGTCTGTATGTCTCAGATATGCAGATTATGCAGAGTTGTTAAGTAACTTCCTTCTAACCGGGTTTGGTTATTTTCTAGTTTGCTCTTCTCTCCATTGTCTGTTCAGGCAGAAGATTGCTTTGTTTCGTAGTTCCACCAGAGATGGATCGTTGTGCTGTTCTGGTGTTGTCCGTTCTGGGTCTGGTCCTGCTGCTGAGCTGGTCTCCCGTCGCCATCGGATGGCCTGGCTCATCGGCGCTCTATGAATGCTGTTGCCCGCAGAATCCGAGGTGTGGAGGATGTTTCTTGTGCCGCAATAGCCAATTCAACTGCTTCTGCGACACGTGTTCCTGCTACCCCGACGCAATGGGACCCAACCGAGGAGCCTCCGAAAACGGTCAGTACCACTGATTCATTCACATCATTCGTTCGTTCCTTCATTTGTTCGTTCGTTCATTCGGAGCGTTTATATAGCGCCCCTTTAAATATATCGACACCGAGGCGCCCTCAGCCAATACAATATTGACTTATGACTAATAATATTTGTTTACGTTATAGTTACACTACAGACACTACCAATATGTCCTAATGAACTCTTATGCTTACTATTTATCTCGTTGTAAAAATTTATTAAAGTATCAATAAGCGAGGATGACTCGATAAGTTGCTCCAGCTTCATCTCCTCGTATTTCGAATAAGGCCTTGGTGTTGGTTTCTGCTAGGCCTAGTAAAACTAACACAACCTAGAGTTGCACTTGGACACTGAATTTAGTTTTTTTCTCTCACTGTTTTACACACTGATTGTACACTGATTTGTTAGCATGTATGACTTTGCATGCTCTACTTCGAAATAAAGATTGATTGATTGACTAAAATAGGAAGATTGTATGTTGTCCAAAGCTTTGATATAGTTCTACGAGGCCCGTGCTATCTCTTGCATCTTGTCTATCTCTCATATCTTGTCTACCATTTTGCAACTACTATCTTTAAATTTCTGGGAATATACATAGGCCTATTGGGGTTTTGGCTGAATATGTTGATTAGGCTAACGACAGGTCTTCGATAAGAAACAAAGAGCTCTAAAGATAGGAGTTCGAGGCGCGTAGTACGTTTGTCATTTCCAATGGACTGGATCCGTGTGCTGTTCCTTTCATGTGCTTTTGCATGCGACATTTCACATAGACTTCTTGATGAGTGGCCGAGTTTTCTTACCGTCTAAATCATGGAGATCTGGGTGAAATCCAGAGGCCGAGTGTTTGTACCGTCGCGTGACCACCGGTAATTTGCTGCTCAGCTTCATGCCAGTTAAAATAAGCCATCGCGTCTGCAAGTATAACGACGATTGACAAGCAAAACACATGCACACTTTCACGCATACAATAAAGAACAGCGACGCACACATTGCGACAAATGCACGCAGACATCATAATGCACGTAAACAAACGTTGGCAGCGTACATGTATGCACTAGTGACTGCAATGCATGACGTTTTGCGCAATGTAGAGTGCAAAGCAGTTACGACATATACATGTATAGGCTATGCTTCGAAACGTCTGTCTCACTAATGAACTGTCAACAACGTTCAGTTAGCGCTGTCACTGCGACCAATCACATTTAAACAAATTGGAGCAAACATGCAATTATTCAAACGATGCAGTCATATCAGATCAATACCCGTCCATAGCAATAAACTAGAGATATCTCACGCATCAGTCAACGAAGTGAATACCAGTTACTGCGGAGCCGTATGTTGCGGATATAGACGTTTCGAAGCATAGTGTCGTAAGTGCTTTGTACTAGAAGTTGCACACAATGTCATGTGTTGCCTGCAATTCGTCCTCGATGCCAAAACGCAACAGGAACTCTGAACACATCTTGTCATCTGTAATGCTGGACGGGACTCCTTGGTTACGAAAATTCTACGTGTTTGCGGTGATGGGCACTAAACTATTTTTTTAGTTAAACTAAAACTATTTTCCAACTAAAAAAATTAGTTTAACTAAAGTTGGCAAGTGATTTTGGAAATTAGTTAACTAAACTAAAAAAGTAGTTAAACTTTTCCAATTTTTATGGCAAGCATTTTTACAATAACAGAGGTTAAGTGAACTGTAATAATGAAGAGCGTCAATGACAATTTCACCTTCAAACTATGCAATGTTTACTGTTCTACAGTTACAAGCGTCCTGTAGGTAGTGTATGAATTTAAAAACACAGGCTGTTAATGCTAAAACCATGCAGTGTTGATCAAAAGTTTCGCGTTGAGTTGTTGACAGTGTTCAATGTTCATTGCGGAAAATAGTT
>OY744610.1:41196933-41231933 GCA_963556255.1 Allolobophora icterica | reverse complement strand
AGTTATCGGCAGATGGATCAGCAGAATGATGTGGTCGAGCAGGACTATCTAGTGCATTTTCCATCCTCCATCATCCACTGGAGCAAATGCCCAGATTACCTCGTGCATTTCGTTCAATTATTTACAATTGTGACAGTGACGTATGGTTGGATTATATTTACGAGTTGGGGCGCCATTTTTTTATGTAGTAATTAAACTGAAAATCGTTTAATATATTGAGATCTTCCTTTGCGCAGAACTGATCGACATGTTGCTGCGAAGTGGGAAAAAGTAAAGAAGACTATGAAAAGATAGCCAATCGCATCGGATGCAGTCGTTCACCCGCAGTTGTACCTTCCATCTGTATTCGGCACCTGAATTTCGAAACAAGATCCTTAGAACATTTAGACTAGTAGTTTTGAGCCTACTCACTGTTTAACTAGTCGTCACATACAAGTAGTGCATGCATGTACTATGATTGCGCAACATTAAACCGTTGTAATAGAGGAGGCAGGGAGACAGCTTATCTGGTGGCGGGAGTTTATCTGATTGGTCGTGTAATCGTATTTTGAAAGTTATTTAAATAGCCTATGTTGACTGTATTCAGCTTTTCCTCGTCGACTTTAAAAAAATTTGATTTTCAAATTTTTGTATGCTTAAACTGTTTGATGCAGCTTATGTGGTGAAGGCAGTTTATGTAATTGGTGGCATAATCGTATTTGGAAAGTTAATATTGTTACATTAAAAATTTTAATCTGATTTGTTTGAAGCCGTCTCTATTTGGGCATCCGTGTGTTGAACTGTAAGGGGTCATCCATAAAGGACGTTTGCAATGAGGGGAATGAGAGGACATCCAAATGCGGACAAGGGGAGGGGTTATGACCAGTGCAGAAGTCCGCATCTATTTTTATAATTTGAAGCTTTTTTAACCACCTTGCTACAACCTTCCTCGAAAGACGAAAAGGTCAGCGAGGCGATTGCCTAAAACCTCATCAATGCACGGTATAAACTACTGCGACTTTAAAGAGGCTTTTTATTACTGAACATCTGTGTATGAAACCCGAGCTGTCATTTAAACGTGCGCAGGAACTGTGGAATAATTGTAAAGAATATTAAAAATTGGCTTTGGCGTGCGGACGTCCGCAAAGGGAAGGCCAAATGTGGACAAGTTGGGTACAAAGTAGTAGGCATTTATGGACGACCCCTAATTACATTCCTCTGGCGAACAAAATTTCCCACCACCCCGGTGTAGGAATTTAAAAATGCACCATGTCAATGTTCTTCAATGATTGGAAATTTGAACATCGTGGACAGTATGACAGAGTAGACTGCGGAATTGGAAAATGAATGGTCAGTTTTTTGGTCACCAATCCTTACATATTAAATGAGCTGTACGTTTCATACCATTAGCCACTACAATCTTTACAAATAGTATGCCACCTCTCTAATTAGTAAATCCACAACTCCTTAGAGGCTTAGACATATCCTGATTGATAAAATAGATTCAGAATATTAATTAATAGAATAAAACAGATAAATAAGATTTTGTAAAACAAGCAGGGTGTGGGTGGACTAAGCTAAGTTCAATAGCAGAGCTGCATTAACATCAGACTACAACCACGAAAGTCGGTTACTCTTCAGGCCTACATTAACCCTTTCTGCATTTCAACAATTTAAAAAAATTGGTTCACTTATTTCTAGGTGTTGTTAAAGTAATACTTTTTCTAAAAATTTCACCTGAAAAGTGATAAATCGCAAGGCTGACGAATGTTCAGTGTTAACTGAAGATAATTAATGCATTCTACACACTGTACATATAATCAAAGTTGCTTTGGATTGACCAATGCAAGAAGAGATGGTTGGGACGTTTCGTCTTGTAGCTCAACATATACATGTGCCTGTTTGTATTGTAACAAATGGATCAGCTCATCAGGTTCCAGATTTAACAAATAGTTAGCTAAAAAACCATTTCAATTTTTATTACAAACCTGAACAAGAAAGGAACAAAAATAAACATCAAAAGAAGCACACTGATAATTATTCTACCAACATAATTTGATTTTGCACACAGGAACACATCAACATGGAAGAACAAATTTTAACTGCTTCAAAAATACCTCTGCAATTTCAGTCACCCAAATGTGGTCAAGACAAAATTTTATAATCAGACTACGTCTAGTGTGCTTAAAAGTAATATGCTAATAACAAAAGCAATCTCAAACCAGAGATCAAATGAATTCCCCTTGTTAACTGTCCCTTACACGAGAATACTGTATACATAATAAATTCTGATAAACTTCAGGGCAGCTCTATTGTTTCTCAAATCCAACATTTTGTGAATTATTATCGATAAGTAATTTGTGGTTGGAAGCAGTGGGGAACACACGGATAAATGTGTGGGGTACACATGTATCAGCACACGCCCAGATCCAGAGTGACTGGGCTATGTCCCCGAGCGGAGTCCAGGTTAATTCTTCCAAGCTGAGGGTTGTCTGCTAAACCTGGAGAGTAAAAAAGTGTAATCACAAACTCAGAAAATAAAAATCCAGAAACTTCAAAGCTCATCGCAAAAAGCTGCTTTCCCACCAATGTCTAAAAACATCACGATCTGTTCTACTACCCGTGCAGAGTTGGTCGGTCTGACCGGTGGAAGTGCCCTCCTACAAATCGCATCATGGTAATCAAAATGGCTAGAGTTTCCACCAAATCTAGGACAGTACCACAGTGTCCAGTCCAAGCAGCTGCCGTATGAATTTCAGAATCCAATATTGACAGTGTTGCTCACTGTTAATTCTTTTCAAAAGCAAGCTGTCGCCAATGTTCTGTATATAAATAATGTTGCTTTGCTCTTCATCATGATTCCTGACAAAATTTATAAGCACAGTAAGTGAAGGTCTACAAATGAAAGGTCTATAATTATTTTCAATTAAAGACACGAAATCAGTTTCATATATCGATAAATTCCCAAAACAATGATAAGGGACACGTATGCTAAATCAGTTTTTCAACCATCAATTCCAGTAAGTTTGCTATCTTCAAAGAGCACATCGTCACTAGTATTTCATAAAAGTTCTCACATTCATTCTGAGCATTAATAACAAAACATGCCAACACTTAGAAGTACAGTAGTCTTCTGCATCATCCACAATCATGATGTCATTCCTAAGAATATTGGTCTTCCGTCAATCGTGAGCTCAAGTAAGTGGTGGTGGTTACTCTGCACAATCCACTTTGGCTGGAAACTGCTGTGTTACATCCGTCAAAAATGACAAATTAACAGAAAATTAAAAATTTCTAACAAGTCATGATCTTCCAACACCTGAAAAATGTAACCAGAATTAGCCTAGCCCTTGGAAATTGGAAAATACAAACAGTGGAATGCAAATTGGAGTTTAATGAAGGTTTACAATTATGCTGCAAACACAAAAGATTAGGGGTCTCGACGAGATTTTCAGATGGAAATGTGTAAATTTAAATTTGACTTCACAAATTTTTACAGTTGCCCACACAAGGAGGTTACCAAAAACTTACCATAATACTAAATAAAAATATTATTCAACTAAAGTTTTACAGACACTGCATCCAAGGAATATACCAATCAAAATACCTGCCATTAACCCTCTAACGACGAGAGGGATTGGTTTTCCATACATTTTAGTGCACACTCGTCATTAAAGTGTTAATATCTCTCAGTAAACCAGCATCTTACAAGCACCAAAGGAATCACATACAAATATTAAATCAATCTTCAAACATTGACACATAAAATCTCCAAAGCTGGTTCTACTCTAATTCACTGAGTCACAAAAGCATCACATTTACAGCAAAGCAAGAAACAAAACATACCTAGACAAAATGTAAAAAAACTAATCCTTGTTCTGTTACTGGATATATTGTCATTTTTACACTTCAGTCAATGAAACTAGCTAGATGACCATATATATTGCTAGAGGCATTCAATAAATGCATATATCTACCTTGCCAACTCACCCACTAGTTTTCTCAGACTGGTTTTGGGACAGCGACAGTGGACTAATGCAAGTAATAATTTTAATTATGTTAATTTTTGCACCATCAAACTAGAATTTTCAACTTAAACTTTAAATTGCATTTTACCAATATGAATAAATGGAAATAATCCTTTTGTTAACTGTACTGCTGGCAAAAGGCAAATAGCAAGAGTATTGGAAGACAAGGGCTTAAACTGACTACAACAGTGCAAGATGGAAAACAGAAAATATCAGAACCAACACTTCATATCAAACTACTCCGAGTTCTCTTAAAACAAGAATTCGTTTCAGCTATTGTAACCATGAAATCAAACATCTTAAACATGATCCACATCATTCCGTGTCTTTGTATCCCAATTTTTGCCTAGCAAATTGCCATGACACCTCTACATTATCACTGCCTTCATCAGTATAAACTACTAACTAAAGCTAGCACCCGACATTGGCTAAGAACTCATGAAAGACGGCCCTGACATGGCAACTGTATATGGTACATCAGAAATGGTACATTAGCTGTCTGTGTGAGATGCTAGACATGATGAGATTTCAAAGTTACACCTTAATTAAACCAACTGGTGGTATATACATTTGAAAACAAATTCTAAGCATGTGTCATCAACTGCCGACTCTTTTGTCCTTTGAAGCTGAAGATTAGATTGGCCGGTGCTCGACTTAGCCATTAAACAACAATCATAAAGAAAGTTGAACCCTATCCAAATTTGGACAATCAACTATTCCCTAGCATAATTCAGACTGATGCAACATCAGTAATCGAGGCTGTTGGCAGGCAATCAAACCAAGAATTTCAGGCTATTTAAAATAAAACCAGACACCGGTTGTCCAAAACGGCTTTATGAATTTTAATTATGGCTAACGTCCCAACATAACTGTAATGATAGTCATGTTGCAATGTACTACGAACATTAACTGGTTTTCGTATCTACTGTTCAAGATGATAGTTGTCAATGTTACTGACGAAAGTACTAAGTAGATATGATTACAATGTTGTTTCTATCTTGCAATGCCACTGCTGATAAACTTGTTGGGAATCATCCACCAAAAGCGAATTGTCAGTTACACAAGACGTTTGTAAATGTTCTACTCTACAGTAACACAAAACTAATGTTCAACATGTTAATACCATAACCAGTCAGATTATCTGTTTAGATTCTAAAATTATGTTTATGTTAAAATAAGCGCACGAATCAGTTATTTCTTGGTCTTCTCCATAAGATCCCTGGATAAAAACAAAGAACAAAGTCTAGTAAGAGCAGTTACATTAGCCTGAGAAGCAGCAAAGGTATAAAGCGCAAGTAGGCCCCTAACTTCGTTTTCTTAGCCTCAGCACATAAGAGTGGGTGGCCTAGTCCTCTTCCTCACCATCTGATCATTCCACCATCAGTGTGTGTGGTCAGTGTACTCGTAGCCGAGTCGGCTGGTGGTGCAGTTGGAACAGAAATGTGAAAAAAGTCTGCCCTTGCAGGAGTTTAATAAACCAACCTCTCGCTTAAAAGTCCAGCCACTAGACAATCGAACAACCTAGTCTGATAAATGATCTTCTAAAATATTAAATTGGAGTAATATAGTATATATAGATGTTATCGTATGCAGTGCTTTTTTCTAGAAAAAAAGGTTCCGTAACTGAACAATAGGTTCCAGAACTGAGCAATTATGGAAGGGTTAAAATCCCAAGAAAAATGGGATTAGGGATTGGAAGGAGTCTCAATAAACACTGAAAACAGTTCACAGCACTGAAATTAAATTAAAATAACTAAATTATTGTTTTTATTATTAAAATAAATAGATTTTTTTAGTAGCTGAAAAAAGGTGCCGGAACGCTGTTCCGGCTTAAAAAAGCACTGATTGTATAAATGTAAACATATAAACCATATATTGTAGTAAGGACGAAAAACAGACATGAGCTCGTACCTACACTGCTATTGTGTCTACTTAAGGAGGACACTGAACAGTGACCAGGTTTTCCATCTGGAGGATGCACCTTTAGAACCAGAAGCTGGCTGCTGGTCATCCTGAAATGGCCCAAACAACAATCTTCAGTGAAAAATGTAATCATGACAGCAGCAGCCTCTATGGCTTACCAACTAGGTCACCAATCTTTGCCCTTGAATAGCAAATTAAGTGTATGCGCATTAAAGCAGTTTTCAAGGGATAAGCCATGGAATCCATGACTGTGTAAACCAGCCTCCAGGTAAAACAGGATAATGCTTAAATATGTTAAATATTCTCTAATGCCATAAAAATTCTCTAACTGCACCCATATACACTACAGTAGATGTAACTATCATTTCATGCAGCAAATGGAAAATATCTTAAATGTAGTTCGTGGTAAAATTAAAAAACCAAAATGCTACAACTTATAATCCCTTATTAAATAAAATAATACAAATTTAAATTTAACCGTAAAATATTCACAGCCATAGGCGTAGACTCTGGGGGGGAGCCGGGCACGTCCCTCCCCAATAATTGAGATGGACTGAACACACAATGCAATAGGTGCAGAATGAATAACAAAACGCCCCCCCGCCCCATATCTGGACAAGTTTACACCAGTGTACACAGCAGAATGTTTTGGAAATTTATTAGCAGAGACAAAAATATGTGATCTGAAACATGAATCAACAGTGTCTTTGGACTTTATATTTCAAAACTCACACCCTAATTAAAGCTGGTTAAACTTGGTTCATGTCGTTGAGTTGGAGGAGTTTCAGGCTTATACAGCCTGCAGGTGAAGAATAACTTAGCATAAATTGCCCAAATGTAAATTCTATCAGATGCAAACTTCATAAGTTACAGGTATTTTTAACCGAAAGACAAAGTAAAACTAACTACTCACATCCTCATCGCCCTGATCAAGACCCGAGCGAACATATGTGGTGCTTGTACGAACTGTGTCACGTTTCATCTCCAGTGTTGCCATTTCCTGTTTTTATAAGCAATACCATCTTTACAAACTTTGAACAAATTCATGAAATGTTGATTAAAAACTAAACTAAGCATAAAGGAATTATTTTTGAAGTAGCTGAAAAGGCCAAATGCTATCTATACTGGTAGAGACAGACAGGTGGAAGCTTGAGGGAAGACAGCTACTGTACTCAAGAATGAACAAATAACATGGCTGGCTCTGATCTCATTCATAAGGCTCTGATCTGCCAAGCACATAAAGCTTAGGAAATGCAATTCAGGATCGATTACCTCGCCCTTCTGGTCAAGAAGAGTGGTCTTCATCTCATCTCCAGTGAACCAAGCCTGGCCCTTCATGACGAGGTTATCTGGTGGAGAATGCGCTTGGGTGGTGTCCGAGCTCCACACCTGAAAGGAAAGGACACGGTACAAAACAGTAAGAGCAGAAAACACCCGAGGTGAATACCACAAAGTTTGCACAAGCATCAAAATAAATTATTCGTAAATAAATGATTTAATTCGAAGCTACACTATGTCTCACAATTCCTGTATTTTCAATCAAAAAACGAAGAGCATTATTGTCCAACAGCTAGTAATGAAATGAATCGGAGGCTCTTTGCCCCATTGACGCTAGACACTCACTTCTCTCTAGACAGCATTCGCAGTTATAGGTAATCAATTTAATTTATGAAAGCCTCGCCTAGTTGTCAGACAATCGCAGTATGTTGCTGGACAGGTTCAACTTACTGTGACGTACTGCTGGGGTTTCAGATGAAGGGTTCGATGGAATTTGTATTGTGTCTCAGTGTCACCACACAAATGTCGCAACTGCCAACCTCCAAGAGCCACTTCCTAACAAATGACAGACAGATGCCACAGAACATGACATAGTTCATCTTATTTAGTAACCAAATTATACTAATTGATAGTACTGTAATCAAATGAGAGGCACCTTCACACCACACCCCAGGGACGAAGGCAGCGTTTTCCAAGCTTAAACGCACTTCTGTTATATAGTATCTTAGAGCTTGAGGAAGTTTTTGTATGTCAGGCGTTAAAAGAATTCACATTATTAATAATTAATACAAATTATAAACAATTATAATTCACTTTTACATTACTGAAAGACACTTGATCAGAACTTGATTTACGCACAAATTCTTTTAATTCACTTTTAATTGTAAATGTATTTTGAAACTTCAACTTGTATTATTCTTTAAGCTTTCAGAGCAAGTGAGCTACTTAGCAGCTTGAAGCATGATTTTATTAAATTGTGCAACTGACGTTTAAGATAACTTACCTTGTCAACTGACGAGTTGAATATCTTTATGTATTTGGCCTCTGGGTTGATCTCTGCCACCTCCACAACATCTTTTGCAGATGTCGATGTTATGAAACCTGCACTGGAAGCAGCCTGCTTGACCAGGCTCAAACCAGACTGAGATGCTCCAAAGGATGTCTCCTCAACACGCCGGCGCTTCCTGCTCGAATCTCCGCCTGCACCACGGAATGGAGTGCGGCCAGGTGTACCTGTCTCGGACGTTATGTTAAGCCTAAAACAAACAGAAAAATAAGCTGAGAAAACTCTTTCTATCCAAGACTTACCTAAATGCACACAACTATCTGAAGTAATGCAATTGGAAACAGATCCCATATTCGGTTCAGATTTACAGCACAACCTTAAATGGCACCTGATTTAGACACCAAAGTTAGTTAATTAGCTATTAAGACAATTTCAAACTATAATTCCTTTTCTACTTCTGCTCATGAGCAAGCAAACAATGCTCAGATATCTAGAAGAGTCTTCATTCACAGTTGTACTATAAGTATGTTCATTCCAAATATATTAAAAATACAGTGAGTTTAATAAATACTTTAAAGTGACTGGTCCAGCAGTACTGTAATTCGAGGAAGTATAGACATTGACCATTTGCTGATTATTGAACGTTAAACAATTAAAAGTATAAACAAATCTTAGAACTAAAACATTACATCATATACAACAGCACATGGCATAAAAATTGGACCCAACACCCCTACTGATGCAGGTAAATAGAAAAGACATTTCACTCTTACATATAATCTTCACGAAAAAGAAATGCAAGTAAAACAATATTCCTCCTGCTGTGTTTCTTTGGACTCCAGAAGCTGGAAATAACATAGCACTCTCACTTATCTTTAACAGAAGGAAATGCAATAACTAAAGAATATTCCTCTTGCCTAGATTCTTCGGACTCCAGAAGCTTTCGATAGGCCGCAATTTCTGTGTCCAGCTGGATCTTGACGTCCATAAGATCCCTGTACTCCTGGAGCTGATCTTCGAGTGATGCTCGAAGGCTACGCACCTGAGCATTCAGAGCATCAACCTCCGTCTGGTGACACTCTTGCTCACGCTTCAGTTGGTTTTCAAGGTCTCGGATGCGAGCCTCATACTGAAGGTTCTACAGAACGAAAACAGACCTCCTGAGAACAATCCCTACAAGCTGCTCTAACCTTGGAAATAATGGCCTTACTAACTAGGCAACATAACAAGATTATGTAAGAAAGACAAAGCACTATTGAACAATTTCAGAGCTGAAATTTCTGTAATCAGAATCAGACATCTCAGATTGTGTGACTGTTCACCTCAAGCTGCTTATTACTAGAGTTTCTGATTTTTGCCGATTTGTCTCCTAGTTCTGTGTCTTTCCATGGTGGAGCAAACATATATACCAATATAAGCAAGTATATGATACAATAGTGTTATACCAGTGATTCGTTTTAAAGCAATTTAGGAAACATAACAGCAAAATTTTTGCCACTGTGTGTGTATATGTAATAAAGCAGTTAAGTCTAGTGTATATATAAAAATTCTAACAGAAGAGATCAGATAAACAACTTTGCAGATTTCTGTATCATTCAACATACCAGGGTATTCAGTCTCGACAATTCACTAGACAGCTCATCAACACGCTTCCTAAGGGTTCTCAGCTCACTCTGAGCTCTCTCTGATGATCCTTCATTCCTGGCAGCAAGGTCACGAAGTTCACCAATCTGAACAATACATATGGAACAAATAAATTATATCAATCATACACAGAGCAAATGTATATACATGTATATACAGATATACAGTAACGAATAACTTGTAATTAAGTGGCTAGCAATGACTCCCTATACCAGCTCAGAATTTCTTCCAGCATTTCTTGCATTAAACTGAAAAAGCTACACCATTTCACACAGCCACATTTCACTGACTAATCTATAAGGACTTGTACAGTACCTTGATTAAAATCTATAAGGCATTCAGCAAGCCATATCCAAGTGATAGGAATATCATTTATCATGTTTCTGAATATTAAGATTGTCTGTATTTAAATAAATTTGGATATCTTCTATGAACGTTTAAGACATGTCAAAGGCAACAACACATCCACATGTTTGTAGCATATCATGCACATTAAACCCACCTTCTTTTCAAAGACAAGCTCAGTCTCCTCGCGCATGATTCGAATCTGCTCATCATTTTCTTCACGCATGTGCTGCAATGCTTCCCTCAGCTTACTGTCGTACTCTTGCTGTAGTTTGCCATCAGTTGCCTCGACGACTACCCGTGAGCGATGAACAGATTCGTTCAGCACCTGTTCAAACAGCAGAGTTCAATTACCACAAGTGTACTAACCTCCTTTCTAATAAACTCTCAGTGCTATGAGATTACAAAATTTTAAACTGATTTTAAATTTTAACACAAAGAGTTAACTTATAAAATCAATTTCAACTGTCAACCTTCTAACATGTGGTCAATTTAAAATCACTTCCTTTGTGCACTGAAATTAAATAGAACAGTACTGCCATCTGGTAGCTGAGAAACCTACAACTCTGATTCATACAGCAAAAAAGCTTTCCTAATAAAAATAATTTCATAGAATCGAAATAATTACGTGTATTACCTGTTCGTGCACTTGGTTGCTGAAAGCCAGTTCTTCTCGTAAGCTCTGCATTCGGTTCTCAAGATCAACTCGTGCGAGCGTCTCCTCCTCCAGCTGCTTTTTGGCCGCTGCCAGGCTTTTGGCCAGCAAGTCGAACTCTTTCTTGAGTTTCTACAGGAAATCATAAAAGCACATTCAGAGGAACCACCTGAACACATTAAAATCTTCTGGAAACTCAAAATGAAAGCAGCAAACTAAATTTAGATATGGAAGAAAAGTAAACACTTTATTAACTGAAATAACCTGAGGAGATCCTGAAATTGAAGGACTTCAAACAAGAAGCCTAACAGTAAAGCTCGCTCTAACAAGTTATTATACTCTGTGATAACTTATAAGATCTATATAATGCAACAAATAAATTGACTTTCTCCTACTCATATACTTAACTGTAAAAATATCTGCATTTAGGTATACTTTCATTTTGTACTAAAATTATCTAATTTTATAATAAAGCTCCACTACCTCACCATATACAAAATTCAAAAGAGTGACTGAATTGAAGCATTTATTCCTGAGCTTTAATGTTGTCAATGACCTTACATGAAAACCAATAAACTGTGAATTTAACAACTTCAGCTACAGCATAACCGATTTTGGGTTTCTGCCAATTCCGGATACCAGATAGTATAGGCCATTAATTGCCGATTCCTATTAGTAATAAATCTATGCACTAAGGCCTAATTCAAGTTAGTCATCATTGGCCAATGGAATGGCATCAGCTATATGTGATAGATTTAAGGGCCCAGACGCAACCCTTTGAACGGGGTGCCCGGCTATTCTGGGGCCCGTTGACAGCCCTAAAAGTAGTAACAATGAAGATTATAATTATATGTGAGTGGCCTATAAATTGTTATTAGTCCATAGTGAAACCATGGAAAAACAACTGTTATTAATCGGCGGGTTACACATTGCGGATAGTCCAAATATCGGCAAAATCGGTTTACCAATCTGGATTTCGGTTATGCCCTAACTGCAGCAATTGATTAAAACAGCAAAAATGCTCCACAAATACGAGATCTACAATTTCAGTGTGACAAACGTAATAAGCAGAGAGCACAAACAAAACTGGAGCTTGACACTTACATTGTATTCATCTTCCCAGTGACGACGCTGATTAACAGCATCATTCAGTCGTGCCTGGAGATCATTCACTTGAGACTCTGCTGAAAGCAATCGACTTTCTGCAGTTGTCAGGTCCTTCTCTTTCACTCTCAACCTGGCAAAACATTTTAAGCAACAATTAGTACTTGTGATATATGATATATATTAACAGTAGCAATGCATAGGCAGAATAATTACACAGTCAGCATGAACTAATGTAATCTCATAGAGGATACATGTAATCTATAAAATTCTTTAGTTCCACATTCATGATGTATATGACATAAACTGATCCTTTTTTAAAAGCCAGATAAAAAATGAACGACAAGCCAAAACTTCAGACCAGTCTGGCCAAAATGCAGCACAGGAACCCATGAAAACTGTACATATCACAACCCTTAAGAAATCAGAGGATTACGTTCACCATTGCAGGCCTTGCAGTACACATAACTTGCACAACACAATCGTATTATTTAATTTAATATATATAATGCATTTATATAATGCATTTATATAATGCATGTGTGTGTGTACACGTGTAAATCTGTGTGTATAAATCCACATCAACTCAAGAATGGTACAGTTTGCAATCATTCAATAAGGAAAACTAATTACCTCATTTGAACAAACCTAATGAAGGTCAAATTTTACAACCTGCACTCATCCTCAAAACTTATCAGTGGTGCTGAAGAGTCTTCGGCAACTCTTGGAACACTCCAATTAATTTTATACCAGTTATATTTGCTTGTATGACAGACAAATGCACAACAATCAAAACAATTAAATTTGCACACTCGTGACTTGTGACAATTGATGTTATGTTTCAAATTGCCATCACTTCCAAAGATCTTTATAAAGAAAATTTGTATAAGGTCACAAAGCCTAAAACATTTACATATCTAGATTTTAATTTGCATTCAAAAGAAGCATAAATCATACACCAACTTGTCTTGGAAAACAAGCATTTAAATAAAATATACAAACAATTAGTAAATTAATCATTCTTTGCTCAAGCTATGGCAAAATACTTGTGAATTTCATTTTAGTTCAGCTGTTAGCAGAAAAAACTAATTACTTTTCTTACTTTCACAGCTTTATTTCAGTTTTATGCAGTGTGATCTCTTGTATTAGGCAATTCTGAGTCACCATGGATAATTGGCTATACATCCTTTGTCACATTATTACATGCAATGTTTGGTGAGTCACCCCTTTTGTTCTTGATTTTCATATTTGGCATTAGTCCTTAGACTGTACATCATGCTGCCTCAATAGCATGCAGAACAGAAATTTTAAACCCTCTTCAGTAAGTGAACTTGTCAACAAACTATCAACCCAAGCAGTGCAAAAGTAAGATGGAAAAGTTGTGACATTCGTGCTGCAGTGTCACTGCTACAGGTCACAAGTTCTTTTCACTAGGGCATAGCCGGGTACTGACCCGGATAACCGGAAATTCCGGGTATTGAACACCCGGACCCGGAGCTGAAAGGTCAGCCGGGTCCGGGTGGGTAAATGTCAACTAACAGTAACATAGTGTAATGACATCAGGAACAGTAAGTTGCCTTGACGATGGCCTTTAACTGTCCATGATCTGCCGATCTGATTAATATTGAGAGTCCCAGCAAGCCCCTCTCCCCTCCTCATTTCGACTATGCCCCGACGACTTCCTTTGATGTTGAGAACTCAATCAAGTCCCTCTCCCCTCCTACTTTCGCCTAGACACCACAATTTCCTTTGATGCTGAGAACTCCATCAAGTCCCTCTCCCCTCCTCCGTGCGCCTATGCCCCGACAAGTTCCTTTGATGTTGAGAACTCCATCAAGTCCCTCTCCCCTCCTCCTTTCTTCTATGACAACTTCCTTTGATTGTTAAGAACTCCATCAAGTCCCTCTCCCCTCCTCCTTTCGCCTATGCACTGACACTTTCCTTTGATTTTATAGAGAGCTCCAGCAAGTTCCTCTCCCCTCCTCCTTTCACCTATACGCGGACAATTCTCTTTGATTATTGAGAACGCCATCTAGTCCCTCTCTCCCACCCTTTTTGATTAAAACAGTTGTTTTCCTTGTTTATTAAAATGTTCTGAAGTTGATTTGTAGAGGGTAGAATGGAGTTAGTTTTTTGCGACATTGTGTTCGGATTAGAGATTTGAGATTAGTTTTAGTTTTAATACCCGGACCCGGTACCCGGCAGGTTTTTATTCGAACTACCCGGACCCGGTACCCGGTTGAAAAACGGCACCCGGCTATGCCCTACTTTTCACCCAGTAATTTATGCATTTGGTAGGATTATACCAGTAAATATATGCAAATTATTTACCTGTATTTGTCTTCAAAGCCAATTCTTTGCTTCTACTCTAACTAGCAGGCACCTGCCCCTATTATTGCAGGCAATAAAAACATCCTTGCCATCCTGCTCCCTCCCTCTTTAATAGCTGTCCACCATTCTCCCCTGGTGTATTTATGATCCCTTTGTTGTACAGTCAAACAATAGTGTGAGCTCATACCATAGTTGCATGTCAAGTGTTTAAATCATGAGATAGGCTCAATTACAAGTGTCCAATAAATCCTTCTCAAGACTGAATTATGCATAATTAGCCTCTCCAATAACACTATCCATGTCATTTTTCTTGACCTGCTTTCAGGCATTTGGTTTCAGTGTTTGCCTTCTGTGATTTTCAATTTTCACTGACCCCAGGATTTGGTACTTTGTGATTCAGATTTAAATCCAACCCGTAGAAGCGATCTACTAATAGGTAAATTTATCATTTTACCATCAAAATTAATTAAGCGATTATCCCTATTGTTTAGCATCCCAAATTCATTGCATCTGAGAGGGCACATGCTCTATGGTGGGACTAAGTGGAAGTGTCACGTTTTCCTAGTAGGTGTTTCCTGTCAACATGAAGAAGCTCATTAATCAGAACGTTCTGCCTGGAACGCACATGATCTCGGGTGAGCACTGAGCACCACACGCAGTAGTCAGTCGAATAATTTGGGGTTAAACCGTAGTTTACGTTGTTAAATTATGCACTTGCATTGAAAATTTAGGTAATTGCGAAGACTGAGTGCCTCCCTATTTAAACAATATGGTTGCCACCGACTTCGCTCCAGTAGAGCGCCGCTGACTACCAGCCACATCCCACAATACAATGCGCTAGGTAAGTAAGTAAAACGAACACTTGAAGTCAAATGCACACTTAGCACATTGCATTGTGGGATGTTCCTGGTAGGTAGCATTTTTATATATATAATATAACGGATTAAACCATTTCTTAAGATGTATGCATATATTTTAATTTTCAATCTAGTTAAAGTTCATTTTCGTTTGACTTCAAGAGTTTGACTTACTTACCTAGAGCATTGCATTGTGGGATGTGGCTGACAGGCAGCGGCGCTCTACTGGAGCGAAGTCGGTGGCAACCATTTTGTTTATATAGGGAGGCACTCAGTCTTCGCAATTACCAAAATTTATAATACAAAAATAATAATTGTCCATCAAATTTCTCGTTTCAGTTATGTTCATCGATCATTCAGCTTCTAGTCTGAGCTGTATTTTCATCGCTCATCCAACTTCTAGTTTCTGTTTAGGTATGAAATGTTTTCATCGCTCGTTTGCAATAATTTTAGCACTAAAACGATATATTTTCATCGCAATCCAACTTCTAGTTTGACTTTTATTATGTCCAGCTTCTAGTTTCAGTAATATTTTCATCAATAATCCAACTTCTAGTTTGAGATTTACTATGAAACAATTTTCATACACGGTAATTTAACAACGTAAACTACAGTTTAACCTAATCTGGGATGCTAAAACGAAACATCATCTCGTTTTTTAACAAACATTTCTGTGTGACTGCGCACGTTAAAAATGTTTGTAATAATAATAATACTGTTCAAACCCTAAATCATACGCATCAGTGGCTGCACATGCAACTTACATACACCAATTGTTTGAAAAGTAGCATTATTTCCACATTCCTTTGTGCATCGGAATTCTAACATAAACTTTTCATTATGAGGGGTTTATGCTTACTTGTCCCGTAAATCTTCCAGCTCTTTGCGCAGGTTTCCCACTTCAAACTGTAGTTTTGCTTTCTCTTTAGCGGTATCATCTAACAGCCTTCTGGCACTGGCAAGCTCACCTTCGTAAAGACCTTTGATACCGGTCACTTCTCTGGTAACCGTATCCTCGCTGGACTGGATTATACGCGTCAAACGGCTATTTTCCGATTCCAGTGTCCTAACCCGCTCGATGTAGGTCGCCAAGCGATCGTTGAGGGATGCCAACTCATTTTTTTCTTGAACGCGGGAGATCATTGTTGGAGATGGCGGTCTCATGTTGCGTCCCGGAGATGACTGCGATCCCGACACTGGAGAAGCCGTTGCCGAACCACTAGATTTGCTCGTAAACGTTGTAGTTGTAGTGGTGGTTTTCTTCGTTCTCGCCGACATTTTTCCGCAAAACTTTTAAACAAATTAATACGAGAACTTTGCAACTTCCCACGCCTAACGATTTCCAACGGTAAGAAAAATGGCGACGCGTGCCAAGACTAAGGAACGAGATCGTTAACGCACGGTTTTTCAGCAACTGCACCGCATTCTGGGAACTTCGGGCAAATAAGTCAGCATGCAATTTTCTGTAAACACAAATTCATCTGGATTTTCATACCTTTGTCCTAATTCGCTAGGATCGGATTACATTTAGGTGAATGAATGAATGAATGAATGAATGAATGCTCGTTTATTGAACATCAAAACATACATAACGCAACTAGAACAAGCTACAGAGGTTAGGCCTATAAACTCACGAGCACCTAACAAGCGGCAGTAGACATTCTTGAAGAGAATGTGTAAAAATTATGATCGTCTTTTTCGGGCAGGATAAATTTATGCGTATGGATTCATTTTGTAAATGCACCAAGATAAATAAATTTATATGGTGCAATGATGTGTATTACTGTCATATGCGTAGTTACAGACTCACAGCGAGGATAGGTAGGCCTACCGGAGTCAATCCAAAGCGTCAAGGGACTGTAAGCGCATTTCATCAGCTCGGTCATCGACTCAAGATGATTCCATGATTCCAGTTTATTTAACGATGCCCTCGTATCAAACACGATGGATGTCAACGAGATATTTCTCTCTTAAATAGGGAAACGACGATACATAATTTAACGATGTCTTAGCAGTTCATATAATTTTATTATAGGCCTACATGTATACAAACGGGCAGCGGTGGTGAAGGATCTCACTCGATCAATTCATTGAAAAATGAGCAGGGTCGAAGCCATAATACGGTCGCTATAGAAAATCGCGTACATTTACATTTACATTTATGCCTACATGTAGGGGCATATATATAGGCTTGCAGCGATGAGCAGTCAATAGCCTGAGCTTCGTAATAATCGTGATCATGATCTCGAGATTTCTACAGTGCCCAAAAAAGGGAAGTCACGGGAGCCAGCTAATTCAAAGGTGCTTAGTGAAAACAAGCTCGATAGACAGGTATAGGGTAAAATCGGTTCCAGGTCGATATCGAAAGGATCAGGCAGGCAGAGCTTTCTAACTAGCTTTAAAGTATAGCAATTTGGAATTTACGATCAATCACAAAAATATAACACGATGTCTCATTTACAAACGGCAAAAATATGGGTCTGCATTAATTTACGGGCTGTTTAAATTAGAAACAACATAAAATCCAGTTCTTGAAGAGGCCAGTGCGCGCATTCGAAACCCAAATAATTATTACAGTAGCGCTTTGTTCCGAAATTCGTCTCGTAGACCTCATGAATAAGACCTAACAATTCATTTTAAAATAGCCTACTTTAATTTGCCTTCTAAAGGAAAGAATTTGTGTTACTCGGAAAATTTAAAAAATGGCTGTGAAACAATTTTGTATGCACACCGAATGCAGATTATGTAGGTCGGTTGTGCAAAGGATTGTGGGAATTTTGGGCACATGGCGGTTTCTTTCATTGACATTTATTTAAATTTTAAATTTGTTTGCAAGAATTAGCCTAGATCGTAGGGCGTACGTAGTTGAAACTTTGACAGCTAGTGTTGTAGTCTAATAGGCCTATAATAGTCTAAAGAACCAAAGGACTGGCTTAAACTCATTGGTATAATATTAGAAGGCCTATGGGCTACAGCTGCGCATGCAAGAAGAAGATAGCTATAGACGTGATAGGACTTCATTTTCTTAGCATCAGCATGTGAGGGCGCGTGTCATCATCGCCGTCTTATCCTCCCACCGACAGTGTACACTGAGTGTACTTATTGGAGTTGAGTTGGCTGTGGGGCACTTCGTTTTTCATTAGAGGCTAGAGCTTAGTGATTTATTGTTGGTGAGCTTTTGTAGGCTAGAGCCGCGGTAATGCGTGAATCGTAAACTAAACCTGCATATTAGGCCTATAGTCTGTATGTTGCATTAGGGTATGCGGTATAGGCCTAGGTATTGCGATGACATTTAATTGTTTTATGGCTGTGTAATGCGATGTGATATAATGGAGGTTTGGCGTTTGTAGGCCTATTCGCCGCTTATCATTTCAATATTACGACAGTGTGGACATAATAGGCCTAGTGATGATGGCAATAATAATAATGATAATAAAATAATAGGCCCTACTAATGTAAGGATGATGATGACGATGATGATGATGATAATAATAATAATAATAGGCCTATATTATTATTATTCATAGAGGGGTTTATTTTGTAGCCCTAATTGTCATCATAAGTGCTAATTTATATAGCGCCTCTTGCCTTATTCAACAAAACTCATCGCAGAACCTGACTGCAAGACCATGATCGACTAGAATGGAATAACACACATACATGCAAGTAGGTATGTATGCATGTATGTGTGAGTATGTCTGTATGTATGTGGGTGTATGTCTGTATGCACGTGTGTGTATGTCTGCTTGTATGTGTGTTTGAAATGTATAGGCTATATATCGCGGTTTTTATCGCCTTTCTGGAAAGAACTGACTATTAAAATCAACTTGCTTAGGCCTAGTATGTCAAATCTGGTTGCGATTTCGCCTGGTTTTGAAGAGGATAGTGTTGAACTCTTTCCTCTACTGACTTAGAGACTCGCATTTCACTCCTGCCCAGAAGGTCTTCGACATAGGCGTAGACTCTAGGGTGGGGGGCAGTCGAGGCACGTGCCCCCAATAATTAAGATGGACGGTACACCCAATGCAACAAGTGTAGAATGAATAACCAAGTGCTCCTTCAATATTTTGGACAAGTTTACGCCAGTGTCTTCCACTTCTGCTTCCAACCCGGCTACAATGAAACAATGGCCTATCTGCGGAAGAGTCTACTGATCAATCCAACAGTTTCACGCCTTCGTATGGGATGCTGGCGTCGACAGACTAATATTTGTACAGTTTCACTTTCACGGCATCACTCCTACGTTCGACCCATAACCTTAACAGTCCAGAGGGGAGATGTATGCCTATGTAATTAACTCACGGCGATTAGGGAGGATCTGTATACAACAACTGTATACAACAACGAAATTGAGGCCCAGAGGGGCAGATGAGTCATCAGAGGCAGACAGCCGCCATTGAAGGCTGTGGCCGGAACTACACGTGGGAGGGAGCTTCCCCTTTGTCCTGTGGAAGGCACGTTGTGCCACGTGTACGAAGGGTAATTAAACTCGATATATGCATATGCACCGGGAAATTAAACTCAAGGTGCTTTCAGCCATGGGTGTCTAAATATATTACGGTAGAGTCAGAGCTTTGTGGTTTAGGCTTAGGGCTATAAGCCTACCTACAGTCTACAGAAGGAGAATAATCGTCTAACAAGACTTCTTAATACAGACTCTTCAAGACTTCAAGTCACGCCACTCACCCACTAGCAACGAATGCCTGATAAAAAAATTACGTATACGTTACTATCGTAGCCTACAATAGGCTCATAATGACGTCTATGTACACAGAGATGTGTCAATGAGCTCTTGTGAGTCATACAAGGCAGCTGTTCAGCGCGCAATTTGGGCGTTGTGTTTGACTCAGACCTTTCAGTTAGTAAACACATTAACGATTAACCCTATATTATGCAGGTCTGCCCTCTACCACATCCGTGATATCAGCAGGATTAGACGCCGTAGACCCTTTTCCATTTTCTGTCCTGATTTAGCCTATTTGGCTAATGTTCTAGCGGTGCGCAACCTGCGGCCGCACGGCCGCATGCGGCCGTGAGAGGGAAAATTGGCGGCCGTGGACAGTTGAGCTAATGATAATGTTTTGGCGGCCGTGTGCAGATTAATTCATAAATATGAAACTGTGGAATTCTATTCCATGAAGAATATAAATTGTTCCTTAAGCGACAGTAACTTCCTCACCTCTATGCTAGTATAGCCCTACTCTTAAATAACAGTAGCAGATATCTTGGCGGCCGCCTACTGGCGGCGATCTTGTATGACAGGTGGGGGGGGGGGACACGGGACACTTTTGAACTGATCTGGTCAAAAAAGAGGTGAAATTTTTTTTCGCGCTCACGCGCAAAAAAATGTGTTAACCTTTTTGGAGTTTCTTCTAAATTTCAGGAACAACTTACAGTGTGTCCCTCCACTGTTAAAGGTGAGAGTCTTATCCACCTCGACCCCCCCGGATCACCGCCCATGCGGCCGTGACGAGAATTTGAACCTGTAATGCGGCCGAAATTAACGGAAAGGTTGCGCACCCCTGGTCTAGGCCTATACTTCAACTCACTTCTTACTAGGATTTCGAAAGCTAGTTTCATGAAACTTCAAAGAATTCAAAATACCTTGGCCAGAGGCCCAGAGCTATCAATAAAACTTGATAATAGGAACATACATAATCGCATTGACTACTCACAGGAAAACGAATAGCTTTTTAAGAACTCTGTTAGTTGCATAGAAGTCAACCTTTTTGTATCTGAAGTCTACTGACTTCAATGACCGCTCTGTACTCCATCTGGTTTTCTGCCTTCTATTCCGTAGACATACTAGACAAGGACACCTTTCGACATATGTGATTTTTCTGTTGCTGGCTTTACACTCTGGAACTATCTCCCAGTTCATTCTGCAAGGTCTGTTCTGGCCTTCATATCTCAGTAAAAAAACTCATCTTTTTCCGGACTCATTTCCTCCGTAGGCTGTTTGAGTGTCTTCTCGGACTCCCGTCTTGGCTTTCGACCGCAAACAACCTGGAATTCGGCTTGCTCAACGATTTTCATTAGTACTGGCCACCGACTGATGCCTTGAGAATTAATAGAGTGGCGCTATAGAAGTTCTTAGATTAGATTAGTGTATGTATGTATGTATACAATAAGAATACAATATAACTGTAATTTGATAATGCCTTTCTTACAAAGTTCAGAAGTGCACATTGAAGCCAGGCAACCATTAAGAGCTATGTACATGTATGTGTGTATGTATGTATTTATGTATGTATGTACGTACGTATGCATGTATGTATGTACGTACGTACGTACGTATGTATGTATAAATATATGTCGTATCTATGTTTGTATGTACGTACGTACATATGTATGTATGTATGTGTATGTCGGCCTACGTGTGCATGCATGCCCGGTATGCATTAATTCATGTGTGTATGCATGTATTTATGTAGGACTATGTATATAGGTATGGTATGTAGTCAGGGCTGTAGTGGTAAAATTTGAGGTGAGTATACGCTACCGGTGACCAGCGACGTAAAAAAATTTGAAGACCTTTTTTAGGAATTCGTCTAAGAAAAATTTCAGACTTTTCACAAATTCCCTTAAATTTTTCTGACTTTTTACGATTTCGTCTCTGAAAAAGTTGATGATCTTTTTTTTAGTCATTCGCCCTTAAAAAACCTGTCAAAACCTGTCAAAACCTCTCTTTTTCCTCCAAATTTCATTACTCAGGTCTTTACAGAGGTAAGTATACGCTGTATACCCGCGTATACCCTCGTCTTGAGCGCTGAGTATATATGTATACGCTCTCAAATTTCGCTAGAGGTGAGTATACGCTGTATACCCGCGTATACCCTCGACTACAGCCCTCTATGTAGTATGTACAGGTATGTGCTTGCATACTTACAGGTATAATTTGTTCACTCAACTTTTCGTCAGTGTCAAAAACCTCTGTAAAGTCAGATTATTCACCATTGCAAAAGCATAACAAAGTTATTGCGTGTGCAGTATTTTTGCAACACAATTACGAAGGACAAGTGGTCTAATTGGGACGACGTGTTATGTGTGTGTCACATAGATTAGTACGTGCATATGAAGCATAAAGGTTGAAGCTATTTGAAACTCGATGTAATGATAACGTTTTATCAGTCAGAATCAATACGACTAATTGGGGGTGGGGGTACGTCCATTAGGCACTCACTGGATCGATAACTGCGTTCATATCTAATGTCGTTAACTTTCCTACTATACTGCAGGACTCCATAGGTCTAAAACCAATAAAACATTGTCTGCACGAGTTCACAAGGCTACAATGATGTCACAGAAACGCTGAGAAAAGCATGATAAAGAAATAGTTAAAATGATCACAACGACTATAAGAAATGCCACCTGACTGTGACGTCATGACGACGACGATAATAGGCGTATTAATGACGACACGGCGACCATATTGTTGATGATGATGATGATTTTGATGACGATGATGATGATGATTTTGATGACGATGATGATGATGATGATGATGATGACAATGACGTAGGTGATGATGATTATGCAGTAGCAGCAAACAGCGTCCTCTATCGAATCAGCGTGGCATTATTGCTATTCACGAGCGTCCTCAGGTGATAAAAGTCAGGTCCTTCACCACAAGGCATCGTCTCCTTCGTCCTGTTTTCTCACTTCCGGTGGCTCCTTGGTAAAGAAAGCGCAAATACGCAGACGTCACAGCTAATTCCTAATTATCTCTAACTTGAATGCTCGTCTTTCCTGCCCTAGTCACTAGGTGGCGGTGCTAGGTCACTTAGTTTGAAGGGCATTAGCAGGTTAAAGGTCATTTTGTAGCGGGTTGTCAGTCGGGGTTATTCGGCGATAGGGGTCATGCACTTCTGAGGGGGATTGGCCAGCTTTCCGTAGTTGAAGTCGGCCTTTGATTTTGCAGAAGCGAATGGAATTTTGTCGGTTGTGGGCTGCAGTGACCTGTTACTCTCTCCGGAAACTGAGCTCGACTCCTGAAAGGAAGCAATCGCCCAAAATTAGGTCTATCCGTATTACTTATATAATGCAAATTAGATTTAACTTTGCTAATCCTATTTAATTAGAAATAAGATATTTCATTGCAGTGGGGAATGGGTACGCCATTGAAGACGAATCGCCCTCCGTGCGATAGTTAAGCTATGCTATTCAGAATCTATTAGCAACTTCTTAATGGAAGAGAAGGAATTAATGGGCAATCCTATGACAAGTATTTAGGGTAGAATTAAATATACTGGCTCCCTCTTATGGCTAGTACCAGTCTACAACGGTTCAAGGCCAAAGCTTTAATGATCTACCAGACTTGATAAGACACCCTCTGAATTTTATCTTCTTGGTAATACTACTACTACTACTGCTACTTCTACTGCTGCTGCTGCTGCTGCTGCTGCTGCTGCTGCTACTGCTACTGCTACTGCTACTGCTACTGCTACTGCTACTGCTACTACTACTACTACTACTACTGCTACTGCTACTGCTACTGCTACTGCTACTGCTACTGCTACTACTACTACTACTACTAATAATAATAATAATAACAATAACAATAACAATAATAATAATAATAATAATAATAATAATAATAATAATAATAATAATAATAATAATAATAATAATAATAAATACACTCGCGAATCGACTTTCCTTTTTCAGCGCCTTTCAGTGACAATTCAGCGCTTCAATGAGGTCGCCTTCCGGGGCACTATGTCGATGTTGCCCGCAGCCGAAGAGCGACCATCTCAACATTAATAAACCTTTCCAAACAATATAGAGTAATAAATAATAATAATAATAATAATAATAATAATAATATTATTATTATTATTATTATTATTATTATTAATAATAATAATAATAATAATAATAATAATAATAATAATAATAACAATAACAACAACAACAGCAACAATAATGAATCCAACCTTTTAACAGCCAACAAGTCAATAAATAGGGTCGTATACTATAAGCGTGAAGCCAGATCACAGTGTAGGGCCTATGCTATCACACATAATTTTTTACTCTCTTATTTGGTCACCCAATGCAGTTTTACACCTGCTTATCTTTCATCTTGTACTGGCATCAACTTCCGCAGATTAACACTTAATATCAGTCAATGGGGTCTGTGCGCCTAGGCTGTAGTTCTTTTGTCCAGATGTCCAAATAAGGTCAAATCGATCTCCAATTACATTCATCCAAGTTATTTAACGAGGAAGATAGAAAGCATCGCTTTGAAATTTCGAGATTACGATTATTAATTTATAAGCTTACTTACTCCATCTGTGTCGTTAGTTGAATCTTCATCGTCATTTGATTTTGTCTAAAAAATACAAGTATCATTAGTGGAAGGAACGTTATAGTTAGTGTGATATATCTTCTTCTTCTTCTTCTTTTTCTCTCTTCCGTCAGGTGTGTGCCGACGATGAGTTTTTTTTCAAGATGGCTCCATTTCTTCCTGTCTCTGATAGTATCCAGGGCCGTTCTCATGTCCAGTCTCATGTCCATGTCTTGTTCTGTAAGATCTTTCATCACGTTTTCCATCCATGTCTTTGTTTGTCTTCCCCCACTCCGTGTTCCCTCCACGTGGCAATGTAATGCCCTTGCTGGTAATCTCTTGTCGTCCATTCCTGTTACATGACCAAACCATGTCAGTCTTCTTTTTCTTATCTGTATACCAGTGTTTCTCTCTGTCCCAAGTCCGACTCCCAACTCCTTCCGGATAACCTCGTTTCGAATTCTGTTTCGTCTGGTCCTCCCTGATAATCCAATTTCCGCCACTAGAATCCTTCTGTCGTCCTCTTTCCTTAAGCACCAACACTCAGGTCCATACATCAGTACTGGGATGACAAATGTCTTGTACAATACAAGTGTGATGTATAATGTATTATTGTATATCAGTATAATGTACAGGTAAATCACCACATTTTGTAGTACCATTCTTACACCCAAAACGACAGTAGCACAATCGAAAATTAATTCCCTTTACACTCCAGCACGTGACTGGTTACAGAGCAACTAAAGTGAGCAACAATGAAGTATAATTGTAGAGTGATAAATACTAAAAGATAAAAAGGCATAACAATTGCAAATTGCGACAGAACATTCGCTAATACAGAAAAGCGTCAAATATGACGACAGACCAGATACTGGTAGAACAAAAAAAGATACTGACAGAGCAGTCACAGACAGACTCCTACTGACAGAGCAATCACTGGTACTAACAGAGCAATCACGGATACTGACAGAGCAATCACTGATACTGACAGAACAATCATGGATACATACAGAGCAATCACTGATACTGACAGAGCAATCACTGATACTGACAGAGCAATCACGGATACTGACAGAGCAATCACGGATACTGACAGAGCAATCAATTATATCGACACAGCACTCACAGATAGGTCCTACTGACAGAGCAATCACGAATACTGACAGAGCAATCAATTATATCGACACAGCACTCACAGATAGGCCCCTACTGACAGAGCAATCACAGATACTGACAGAGCAATCACAGATTGGCCCATACTGTCAGAGCTATCGAAGATATCGGCAGCACAGTGAAAGATATATCTAACATGTAGAACAGTCACGGAGAAACTCCCAGCTATTCAGCAGATACTCACAGAGCATGCAATGAGGACGAGGAACACGATATGGAAGCCGACGTAGATGGCGGCGAATATCCCAAAAGCCACGTAATCGATCGTCCTGGCCAGAGGACTCGAACTTATCTTATTCGCAGCCACCACAGTCGAACACGACGTCGACGGATTTGTTACCGCTGGTGTAGTAGGGGCCACGCTCGTGAGTATCTGGACGACCGAGGGAGCGGGAGTGGTAACCGGGGTTGTCGTTGAATTGTTGGCCATGGTTAATGTGTGCAGAACCGAACCGGCGACAGCATGCCAGACGCAAACGCAGCATAGTATGATCATGGATCCCAGGATGTACTTGTCCTAAAAAAGAAATATTTGTCGATATTTTTCGCACCCATCGTCCCCAATAATGTTAATGAATATCTTGAGAACGCTTTCGCGGACCTCCGCCATATCCTTCGCGAACCCCTCTTTGTCCGCGGGCCACAGTTTGAAAAGCGCTGATCTGGTGGTCCTGCCACAGCTTTTCGTTGTCTTAAAACTTGCCTTTATTCCCGAGGCACTGGGAGCGCTTCTGATTGTAGGTCACTGGTTATACACTAGGGTGGTGCGAACGTAATGGTGAAATTTTTTTTCTGAATTATTAATTGTAATAGCGTGGAAAAGTTGTGTCTGTAAGAGGTGAAATTGTGGCTAAATTTGTTAGTTGCTAGTGCCATGTCTTGAACTGCCCCAACGACTTTGAAATTGAGCAGTAACAGATGCTTGCAAAATACTAATAAGCGATTACTTACCATAACGATTAATACACGTTATGCAAGTTATTACCATCACTAATAACTAAACAATCCTTCACAAAATTATACATTTGGTTACTGAACATGTCTGAACACAAATTTTAAGAAGTTGAAGATCATTGTTATGGAGTAATATGGACAGTTTGGACAGTGGACACACAAACGCTGTCCAACAGTCAAAGTAATTAAAAACGTGAACAAGTTTGAAACAGAGACATAAATGTCGATTAAATTATCCAAAACTCATAGATTACAATTGTCACACATCATGGAAGACATATTGATCTCTTTTGTTATCAAAAGAAACCATCTGTTGCCGGGACTTTGTTCTGTGTCATGAGTAATCCAATTCGAGCAATTTCCAGGCAAACCGTTTGACATACTTCGGTTACTAGTTTCACTCCTCTCTTACAGCTTGTGTATGACATGGCACCCTGACGAATGGCAGTGTAGCGCTGTTGGCACCAACTATTCTGCCGGATCAACTGGAATCTTTGACAGCAGCGGTGTGGCGGTAACGGTCAAATCCATACAGTTTATTAACTCGACGTAACTTTCGGCGTTGAAGTTCAAAGTCGGTATGACAAACTTTCTGAAACCCATCGGTTGCTGTTGGCGAGCTTTCAAAGGTCGACGCAACCCCAGTTCGTTTACAAATGTCTCCTTGTTCAACTGTTATCATTGCTAATAAGATACTTTATGAGTGTGCAAAGGAACCTTTAAAGTACAAGGTTTCTATTGAATCCCTTGTTTCACCTGCTTGCATTGATGTACGCTTTCTAGTAATTTTTCTTTCTCGGCGAAGCTTGTAGCAATCGATTACATGGGTTGATTCGGTCTGTGAAACCATACCAAAATCTTCTAGTACATTATTGGCAACTACCGTACCTGCCCTGTCCGATATTCCATATCGGTGACAGATTTTTGACAACTTCGGTAATTTTTTGTCGTTTGCTTAGTTTTATTTACTTCTTTGCAGGTACTTGGTTTTTCTGACTCATCCATGGCTTCTTCGTCTGTTAAGATTTGACTCTGTACTGGATCTATTTCTCTTTACCTTGCGGAATTTTGATCATTACTTTCTGCTAATGTTTGTTCATTGCTGAAATCCAAATGTTTTAGACATCTTAGGTGGAGGTCAGCTTTTTTCATGCCTCTTCTTCAGTTTAGTTGATGCAGTCTTATCTTCACCGCCAATAATCATTACTCTAATCGTCCGCTGATCATGTATAGGAACTCATGTTCATCGTTTGTCACCTTTCTGTCAATGGCACAGATGGAAGCTTCGATGTCAGCAACTTTTTCTCTACATTTACGTTAAGAGTTTTGCAATTTTTACGATATATACTATTACTTTTTCGACCTTTATAGGTCGCCGATCGAAATTCATCGTGGAATGTTCTTATCATCTTCAGAACTCTTGTATGTGAAACTGCCACGATGGAAGCTTTTCTCCATATAGCTTCGATAAGTCTTGCTACGATTTCTGCTGTTTGAGTGACAATCGATTCTTTGGTTCCTTCCGTGTTGACTCTGTTGAGGTTGTATTTAACATAATCATAGTGCCTCGTATATAATGTCTTCATAAGTTGGCAAGACATTTTTCGGTAACTCGCACGAATATATCCAAAATCAGGACAGCGATTCTTGTTTTGATTTTGGATAACGACATAGTAACTGATCGAAAAGACCTCTTTTTACAGAAATTTTGCGATTACCGGATTTCTACAAACTTTTGTACATTACACTGATTATATATTATACAATTAACATCGTGCCCTAAATATGGCATATGACGTGGTGGGCAGAGGCGTAACTTTGGTCTAAAATTAAAATGGGGTTCCAATTTCTTACATACACGAACCAAGGCAAAGACTGCGATTTCTGTGAAGGCTCAATAATAAAATATTGATTAGCCTTGTTTAAAAGTGGAGTACGGTACCCCAGTCCAAAAATTGGGGTACGGGTACCCATCGTACCCCCGACAAATTACGCCTATGGTGGTTTACTTACTATCGGTTCGCTTAAAATGGAGGATTGAAGGAACGAAGGACATTGAAAGACGAAGGTTCGCCTTAATCTGAATTGGCTCTAATGCACTAGCAACAGAGGTAGGCTATAGTATCGAACTTCGACGACGCAGTTGGGGCACCTCTGAACTTCAAAATAATTCAACCAAATTTTGCACAGTCATTTACTTTTACCAAATGCAACTTTTAAACACTATTACGTTTGTAAATTCGCACTTTAGTTTTTTCGCACCACCCTATTATACACAGGTGCTTTATAAGTTTTGAAATACAATACAGTGTTAGAACTCGCCATCGCGAACTTTCAAATTCTGTTGATTTCAGAATTGCCGAAAAACTATAGTTGTTAGCCTAACAGCGCGAAGTAGCTATGTACAGAAGTTGTCTCTAAATATTCTTGCTTTTGATTAAGCTTATGCATGATCAACAATATAATTGTTAAATAATACTTTCAACACAACTTATCGAGTCTACAGAGAGTATGAACTATACTGAGAAAATCTTTCATTCTAATAATAGACCTCTACATGTCGTTACACTGAAACTTGGCGAATGCTGTAATCGGACAACTGCGCAATGTCTATCTTATTCTAAGCGAACAGTTACCATAGGCGTAGACCCTGGGGGGGGAGCCGGGGAACGTGCCCTCGCCCAATAATTGAGATGGACTGTACATTCAATGCAACTAGTGTAGAATTAATAACCAAATCCCCCCAATATTTTGGACAGTGACGGTTACCATATGTTATTAGTATAATTAATTTTACAAAGGGAGACTGTTAGAAAAAAGTCGCGGCATGAATAGTCGAGGTATTAGCATATGCATTTTGACCAGCGCATTTGGTCTAGAGAGTCAATTAAGCATTGCTCAGGATGACACTCAACTCTATATCTAATTAGTTATCAGCGTCATGTTGCCAAGCTACTTATGAGTTTCTTTGCTAGCATTTATGAACAGAATATCCTACGGAAGTAAATGTTACAGACGCTGTTTCATGTCAGCGAAGTTACAGGCTATGTCGATGAACCAAACATGCGTCTGACTAGACATTCTTTGTATAGGCGCATGGGCGGCGATCCCGGGGGTCGAGGGGGACAAGACCCCACCTCTAAGAGTGGGGGGGGACACACCATGCATCGGACCCCCACATTTTGAAGAAACACCAAAAAGGTCAACAGTTTTTCTCGCGGTTAGCGCGAATTTTTTTTACTCTTTTGACCAGAGTAAAAAAAATTTGGGGGACACTTTAGAACTGATCTGTTCAAAACTCTTTTTGAACAGATCAGTTCTAAAGTGTCCCCCACCTGTCAAACAGGATTGCCGCCACTGTATAGGCGAGTAGGAAGGTAACTCAGAAGTTGGTATAACCTATTTCAATTGTATATAATTAATATATTTTAAACTGGATTTTCAGAACGCAAATCCAGAGGCAACTTCAAAAGTTCTGATGTGCACGTGCACTCACGACCATGCGAAAGACTATCGATCGCGCTGAGCAATAATTGTGCGAGAACAACTTGCTCAAGGTCCTCACACACTGTCTACCATTACATACAAAATAATGTAAAATTATATATAAATAATTAAATATATATAAATAACCAAAGTATAATTGTGTATACGTTACTAAGGAGCTTTTATATAGCGCCCCTTCAAGGTGATCTACTATGGAGATGTTTGCAAATGGCATACCAGATAAGTGAGATAGGAGATACGTGGCAGACTTTTGTTGACGACGAACTTGAATGTGACAGTGGTCAAGACGAGGATGAAGGTCAGGGGAAGTCTCGACTCTGGTGCTTCCAGCTTTACCGTAAAAGTGGCAAACGCCAGACTGCAGATGGAAAACTGCACAAGAACAAAACCCAGTTTAAACTGTTAAGGGTGTGCTGGAAAACTGCACAAAAACAACAACAAAAAACAAAATCCAGTTTAGAGATTAAACATGTGCTGGAAAACATGTGCTGGAAAACTCATGAAGAAACATGAAAATCTTAACCCAGTTAAGATATTGAGATATGTGCACACTATGTCTTTGTAGAATATCAGGGCGCTCTGTTGAAGCACATGTTTCAGCAGAGGCGCGTTTACGCATAGGCGCACTAGGCGCGCGCCTAGGGCCCCATATCTTTTGAGGCCCCAAACGAATGAAAATATTTTTTTCAATTATAAAAATTAACATTTTTGAATCTTGAATTATTTTAAATACGACCTATTTTCTTTCTTTTACAGTTTAACATTCACATAAAAGTATATTTTTTGCTCATTTGAGCTTAAAATCCATTTGAATTAATATTTCATTTTTGTTCAGAAGGGTCCCAAAATTGTTTTTCGCCTAGGGCCCCGTTTTCTGTAAACGCGCCTCTGTGTTTCCGCACTCCACTCTATATCGTTCATCGATCTATCGGATTTCTATTTATGTGCAAATTAGAAATTCGATATCTCTGCTTCATTTAAGACAGGAGTCCGTGGACGATGGAGTGTTGGGCAAATGCGGTTTGAAGCTCGTAAGCAGGCATGGATAATTGCTTATCGAGCCACACCCAAACAAGCGTGACAGGTGACCCTATCTTTAGAATGATGTTGCACGTATAGCACTGCTTCATCACTGGTGACGATGGTGACGATGATGATGACGGTGATAATGATCACGGCGGTGATGATGATGATGATGATGCTCATGGTATGGTTGTAGTTATGGCGATAATGATGATGAGTGCGATGATGAAGGTAGTGTTGGTGATGATGACGATGTTAATGACAACTGTACTCTAAGTAACAGGCCTAGGCGCCATTATGACTATGACGTTGTGGATGAAGTACTGGGGAATTACGAAACATTATGACTGTATATGATGATCTAGATGAAGAACTGGGGAACTACGAACCATAATGACTATAATGTTGCAGATGAAGAACTGGGAAACTATACGAACCATTATGACTATGATGTTGTAAATGAAGAACTGGGGTCTTCGCCAGGCCTTCGCGGCAACAGAGATGGTCGGGTATTTGAAAGTGATCTTGTTCGACTTCTTGATTGTAAACTTGGTCCACGTGTGGATCGCTGGTTCCAGGCGCCACTCCTGTTCGCAACTGAACGCATCGGCGTTCACTCCACTCGGTTCAAAGACGTCGTCAACGACCTCCAGCTCCTTTGCCAGGCGCTCACTCGTGACCGTTACCGTTAGATCCTACAATGTCACGCTTCAATGATTATATTGGTTGTATGTGCAATATAATGTTTTGTTTTGTTAGTCAACAATTTGACTAATATACTTGGAGTTTTTGCAATAAGAACTACACAAGGACAGATCCTCTCGCTAAATGGATCGCCTAATTTCTAACAAAATTTGAACGTCGTTGAAGAAGAAGAAGAAGAAGAAGAAGAAGAAGAAGAAGAAGAAGAAGAAGAAGAAGAAGAAGAAGAAGAAGAAGAAGAAGAAGAAGAAGCAGAAGAAGAAGAAGAAGAAGAAGAAGAAGGAGGAGGAGGAGGAGGAGGAGGAGGAGGAGGAAGAAGAAGAAGAGGATTTGAACCCCGCTCTCTCTCTCTCTCTCTCTCTCTCTCTCTCTCTCGAAGAAGAAGAAGAAGAAGAAGAAGAAGAAGAAGAAGAAGAAAAAGAAGAAGAAGAAGAAGAGGAAGAGCAGTCCCTGAGGCAGCCATGGGTATGAAGTGTTAGCGACTTCATTTTCTTGGTCTCGGCATATGAGGGTGGGTGGCCAGTCCTCTCCCTCGCCGTCTCATCTTTCCACCGACAGCGCACGGCCAGTGTACTCATCATAGCTGAATTGGCTAAGGGATGCAGGTGGAACAGAAATCTCGAACCAACTTTCTGCCCTGACGGGGATTTGAACCCCGACCTCTCGATTGACAGTCCGCCGCTAACCACTACACTGTCGAGCACCCCATTGAACGTCCTCGAACCTGCAGCAACTTGAAGTACAGATTGGGGACATTGGATGTCATTATTGATACCGATATTTATACAGGTTTTTTGATGCACGTATTAACAGGCAAATCGAAACTACAGCACTAATATTATTCTACAGCGAATGTAATTAGCTTACAGATGCGAAATGTAATGCTAATGGTAGCTGTAACAACATTCCCTAACGACATCATACTTGCTATACCATTTGCAATAATCTTATAGTAATCGAATAAGTTCAGTGAAGCGGAACCTGTGCATCAAATGGGAACTTGTTGAGTTCCATGAATTCGAAGAATGTTCCACTGCATCTCTTTGTCTCGCAGACAGTAGCCTTCCCGTTCGTGTCATAGATAATTTGATAGTTGCTGTTGTACTTAAGATCGTTGACGCAGTTTGTTATCGACAACCTGGGATTCCAGTAGGTCTCCCAATCGAGGTCATCCGCATCCTAAGAGTTGACATACAGACATACATACATGCATACATACATACATACAAACATACATACACACATACATACATAGACACATACATACATACATTCATACACATATTCATACATACATACATACATATTGCATACATACATACAACGTCATACATACAGGTACATACAAACATACATACATACACACATGCATACAGACATACATGCATGCACACATACATACATGCTTGAACACATACATGCATACATACAAACATACACGCATATATACATACATACGTACATAATTATATACACACAATGTCATACATACCTAAATACATACACGAATACTAACATACATGCATACATACATACATACATGCATACATACATACATACATACATACATACATACATACATACATACATACATACATACATACATACATACATACATACATACATACATACATACATACATACATACATGCATACATGCATACATACATGCATGCATGCATACATACATACAATCATACATAGAATGTCATACCTACATAAATATGACAATACATGCATACGTGCATAACTACGTACATGTGCATACGACATACATAAATACATACATAATATATACACTGGCATTTGACTCCCTCACCATGTTAGATAAGTCAATCTAATCATATTGTAACAAGTACTGACTAGTATATACTTAAATCAAAATTACAAACTGAATAGGAAGAATTCCTGTGCAGCCATTCGCATAGGTCTGTTAATTGACCATGAGTTGTGGTAAGCTTAAGCAAACATCGCGCGAAAAATATAAACGAGGGTGTGAGACAAACAATTTTAATAAATCGAAAATTCTTGTACGATTTGACCTGTATAGAGACAGTGCTCAAAGTTACATAAGTTACATCAAATTCATGCATTCACGTCTCATGCAAAAGGAAGTTTCAGTATGACAATAAACATCATATGCTGCAAAACGACGGCAGCGGCGGGTAACCTAGGAACCTGGGAAAGCGTGGACCCCTCCCACAAAAAACTGGGACACGTTACGCTCTCATTCTTGTCTCCCCAGCTTTTGATAATCCTCCAATGCACCTGCATGAGAAGACAGCCCTAAGTCTTCAATTAGCTAATGTTGCTTTTTAAAGTACCTGCTATTAATGTTTCCTATCAATGTCAACTGCCTCTGAAGCTGTCGTTAAACTGAAGGTCTTGGAAAGCGTGGACCCTTCCTAGAAAAGATCAGACATGTCGTGTCCTCGACCCGCCTAGTGCGCCTTGCTCTTGACTCCCCACTTGTAATAATCCTCTTCCGCACCCACGTAAGACGACAACTAATGAAAATGTTTCTATGGGGGTCAACTGACGCCATAATACGTGGTTTAACTGCTGAAATCCATCCAGTTCAATTACAGTAAAATGATAAAAAGTAACTCGTTGTTCCCACCTGCTTTTTTCCATCCAACGCCGGTTCTCTCCACTTGGATTTGAGCATTATCTCGGCTGAGTATCGATCATGGATCGTATCGATGACTCCGATCTTCATGAATATCACACGAACGGACACTGTCACCTACGGATATGGAATATGTATCTGATTAGCGAACACTCTGAGAGGCGCTTTATAAATGTTCAGATACAATACAATACAATGTATCGCATGATATGAAACTTGAAAAACATGTAAAAACAGTGGACGAGTATTTCCAATCGACTCTGTTAAGATATACAAAGTTCCTGCAAATAAACTGACTGAGGGCTGTTATACACGCAACAGTAGCGCACGATGATTTATAAGTGGTTAAATGTTAACTTCTAGAAAGTTCCTGCACAAATTCAGAGACTGCAGACTGAAAGCTACACATGTTATAAGAGCTGCGTATAAATATTTCCAATCAGCTTGTTAACATCTAGAGAATTCTTTCACATGTATGTATGTATGTATGTATGTATGTATGTATGTATGTATGTATGTATGTATGTATGTATGTATGTATGTATGTATGTATGTATGTATGTATGTATGTATGTA
>OY744610.1:41006933-41191933 GCA_963556255.1 Allolobophora icterica | reverse complement strand
TGTCATGAAGTCTGTCTTGAATAACAGTTGCATTGAAATGTTGAATAACTGGATAAATTTGTGCATTTATTTAATGTTCAGGGCATATTTTAACTGTGTAACTAGTGGGACAAATGTCCCAGTAGTTTTAGGATTTGTCCCAGTAGTTAGGGTGATTTGTCCCAGGCAATGTATATTTAAACTGTATAACTAGTGGGACAAATGTTGCAGGAATTTTAAGATTTGTCCCAGTAGTAAAACACAATAAATTTGTGTATTTATTAACTGTGCAGGGCATATTTTAACTGTATAACTAGTGGGACAAATGTCCAAGTAGTTTTAGGATTTGTCCCAGTAGTTAGGGTGATTTGTCCCAGGCAATGTATATTTAAACTGTGTGACTAGTGGGACAAATGTTGCAGGAAGTTTAAGATTTGTCCCAGTAGTAAAACGCATTGTTGCTTCCCATGGGCAAAGTCCTCAAAAGGTCGTCAAATTCAGAAGAAATTCCCCCCAAAAAGGTCATCAAATATTTGGTGAGATGAATTCCCCAAAAGATCATCAAATTTTTTGGGGGCCGGCTTTGTCCCAGTAGTATAAATCACTTGAAATATGCAGTCACTGTTTCTAAATCATCAAGGCATTAGTGGATTTCCAGCTAATGTAGGCCTTAAATTGATCCAGCTCCATGTATCTTGAACATATGCATTCCAACATGCACCGTCATCCTATTCATAATCTCGAAACTTACTAACACTTTTCACGAGTGCTGCGTCGTGTCAGGAGGGTTGTCGAGTGATACCAAATGGAGGGCCAAGTCCGGCTGAATGACCCCCCGTCCGCCAGATGGAGATTAAAGCCTTAATTCAACCAACAAAGCGTCTCCTGCAAAGTTTGCAGCAAGTTGTCAAGGTGCACCTAAAAAGGTAATTTAAAATGGCACTATATAATATTTGTGTGTATTTACTGGATCAGTGGTTTTCAACCTTTTTGTACATATGCTTTAGCACTAAAGGGTAGTGCAGAAAAACAAAATGTTAGCACTTTAATTGTTGTTCACCAGCAACTATTTCCGACAGATTAGAATATTCTGGAACAGTGTTATAGAAACGCTGTGCTACAAGTTACTTTCATCAAATTTAGTGTAAGATTTGTGTATGATGGCTTTGGCTAACAGTTTAATTCTCGGACGAGTCTTAGAGAGACACCCGTAACAATTCGTCCTCAAAAGACAAGAGTCATTCTCGCTGTTTGTTTTTCTTATGGTGGTCTTGGCAGAAAATCCGAACTCGCATAGGTAACTAGTCAAAAACTGCATTAAAATTCGCAAATCTTTATGAGCAATAGGTGGATAGGCCTATTCCTTTTCGACAAGTAGGCCTATCCCAAATGAGTCCAAGTCCAGTTCTGCATGCTTTAATTTGAGCGTTCCATCAGTCGTGTTTTCATCGATTTCTTCTATCATAGTGAACTGACCCAAAGAAGAATTAATTCCTAGAAATGGATTTCTAACCCAGTCGTAGGCCTGCTGCTCAACAGATAAGCCTACTGATGGAAAATAACTATTGAGACTGTTGAACAGAGCGTCCAAATGGTTCAATATAATTATACGGTAAAATTTCCTGGTACTTTGTCTGAATGATATTTGGAAACTATCTAGATTCCCACTTGATGCATGCATGTTCATTCGAGTTAGATTTCAACAAAAAGTTTATAATATTCCGTTACGAGTCTTTAAACAGTCAGAGTTTTCACACAGATTTGATTAAATTCCTATAGACTTCATTGTAATGTCACAATTTTAAAAGAAAAATTAGCATTCTTAGCTTACCAGTTGAAGCATACCTAAAAATATTCGACGATATTTTCAGCGTCGATACAGTTGAGAAACTGCTAGTATTAATACAAATATTACCAGTACTTTTCGGTATAGATGTGTCAATAATTTCCAGTAAAACGGTGTTAGTTATTTTCAACAAATATTTTTTGCAGTACTTTAGATTCCGGCGAAGTAGAACTGTACGGATTTTAGTCCAAGACGTTTGTTATTGCGCTCTAAGAATGGTCGAGCATAGATCCGAAGAATCTGGAGCAAGCGTTCCGGCGTCGAGAGTTGCTCTTGCACCGTCACGGACCAGTGAAGAACTCGAATATTTGTATAGCATCGTCATGGTTGCGAGGCTGTTGCTGAGTCTGCTACGTCCAATGATAGGCGCACAAGCCTATCGGAGGCTGTGACACTGGCAAACTAATCTATAAAAGCCGCGACAGATAGGCAGATAGACAGACAGACAGGCAGGCAGGCAGACAGACAGACAGATAGACAGGTAGACCGTCATAATACATGCATACATTGTTTTACATACACTGTCTCCTTCTACTCGCTCTCAAATTTTAATAGGTAACCCCTCGTCTTCTTTTGCTTTCTTCATGACTTATTTCTTTTCTTGTGGCCTAGCGCACTGGGAGCGCCTCGGAATGGTTCAGTCCTACTAGAGGCGCTTTATAAATGTTTAGATACAATACAATACATACATACAAACAGACCGACAGACAGACAGATATACATACATACATAAATACATACATACATAAATACATACATACATACATACATACATACATGCATACATGCATACATACATACATACATACATACATACATACATACATACATACATACATACATACATACATACATACATACATACATACATACATACATACATACATACATACATACATACATACATACATACATACATACATACATACATACATACATACATACATACATACAAACATATGCATAACAGTAAAAATACGTCTACAACAAAACCTTCACAACGATAGCCATGCTGAGACATGGGGCATTGGGGCTGATATAATATGCTGTTCAGGAGACAAACCGATAGATGATTCACAACAATCAACATACAAAGAAATGAACCTTCACTCAGACACAGCCAACAAACCGACAGTGTATAACAATTTTACAAACTTTAATCAAACCAGACAGGTGTAAAGACGTACAGACAGACAGACAGACAGACAGACAGACAGACAGACAGACAGACAGACAGACAGTCAAACATACATACATACATACATACATACATACATACATACATACATACATACATACATACATACATACATACATACAGACAGACAGACAGACAGACAGACAGACAGACAGGGGTAGATGCACGGACAAATCTTCTTAATAGAAGTTCAATTCGTTGAGAGATAGGCAGTCTAACGAGAACGAAATTTAAATCTATCAGCGCTGTATAAGTTATAACATAAATTTAAACTTCCAGAGAATTCTAAACTCGCATGTCTCTAATAGGCCTACGAAAGCTACGGCAATTCCGCTCTACCTCAGATTCACTGTCACTGAAAACATTGCTATAGAAATTAATTGAGTCTTATCTTGACCTATCATGAAAACAGCAATCTTAAGTAATCAGCAGCACTAATTTTAAAATAAATTATGTAGATTGTATTTAATAACTCTGACATTTTAGTAAAATCTTTAGTTTAACGGTGCACTGTCAAAACTGCCCACGGAAAAAAGCGCCAACGACAAAATGTGCCCACGACAAAAAGCGCCAACGACAAACTGCACCGCGCTGAAAACTTTAAACTAAATTATAGGCCCATTAGACATACAAGAAAATATTTACTCATATAGATATTTATTCTTGCTGACTGACTGACTGACTTCCACTGTCAAGCTCCTATCTTTGTCCACTAGTTTGTAATCCCGTTGGATGATGACGGTCTACAGTGTGTTGGAACGCACGGTGCCAAACTTCTACAGAATTATTTGTTCTGGGAAGAGTCTCCTCGATTCGACCATACACGTTCACGCATGGAGAATTATAGTGGAAGACCGTTGTCGACCGATGAAAATGTCTTCACAATAGTCGTGGATAAAATAATGTAGTTGTAAGTTTCCAAAAGTATTTGTACGTCTCCGAAATTTCTCAGCGCCACTCAAAATCCGCGTCAGAGATATCAGCCTATTGGCTGGCACTGCATGAAGCCAGGTTGCTTGGTCGCTTCTGTGCCAGGTCAGAATCCGGGGGAGATCAGGTCAAGTCAAGTAAAGCAGGCGCTAAAGAAGGTAGCACATTCCGTGAGTTCACCAAAGGATCTGGTAACATCTGGAGCAGGTACGTACGCTACTGCAAGCAACATTTCAACGCGTGTCCTTGCGTTTTAGTTGTTATTGTCGACAGTTATCTGATCATTCGCTTGGACTTCATGCCTGAGACATTGTCCCTTGTTAAAGAGGGAAATTTACTATCTTATGGATTCACTTGGAAATATTTCAGTCATGTCATTGTGAAGTCAACCATGACGCTCGACAAGTTTTCGAAAACTTCGCTTGTAACCGCTTTCCATATTATATGGTAGGCCTATACGATAGTAGAGCATAATATTAAAAGTGTTGCAGAATTGTCATATTAATTTTCTAGTGTGTTGTAGAGTCTCATACCAAGCTATAATATCTCTTCTGTGAAAACGTGGCGCTTCTGTATGGGCGCATATATCGGGAAATTTATGGTGCAGTTGTCGGGATTAGGCCCCAATTGGGGCGCATTCGTCGGGGCAGGTGCTTTGCAAGAACTGGAGTAGTGGCAACCTGATCATCGCTTCACTTAATTTTATCGACTTAGCAATTCCTGTTTCGGCGCAGGTTGCCCACAGATTCAGGAAGATTGGGGTGTTAAAACGGCAATAAAAGGCTTAGTACAGTTGGGGTAAATAAATATGGAAACATAATAAAGTGACTACGAAAAAGACACGATAGATGTGCGAAAGTGAAGAAAATAAAGAGCAAATCAGATATCAAGGAAGAAGAAAGCGAAAGGGAAGCTCATCGATTTAACCTAGCGCACTTCTGAGAATTTCTCTATTATTTCTCACTATCATATCTTGATTCAGATGCGTTATTACCAATGTAGTAATTGCCTTCCTGGTGCAAAAGAATGCTGCCAGTTATGGAGGCTGAGCGAAGCTGTGCAAACACTTCAAATCTGAGGAATTCCTTGAACTGCCGGTTTAGTACAACGTACCTGTTCGCATTTAGGTTCAAACCTATTCATTCATAGGTTTATATAGGCGCCTCTTTTATTGCCTATTGTTCCATTTTGCCGCTGTGAAGATCTAAGTAGCTATGTAAATCGATGAAACCAGACATTTATACGCCACTTTTCTAGCACCTCTAAAAAGCGCTGCTTACATAGCTATCGATCTAACTGATATAATAAACAAGTGAGACATAATGACTTAAAACAAATGCTTGTTGAACTGAGTCAATCGAAATAGAACGCATATTTTAAGAAAGATTGTTCCCAGATCAATGCTACAGAATGCTCGGTGCACGAGCTCACTTCGATGTGCGAAAAAGCGAGGAACCTGTAAGTCTCCGTAGGCAGTAGAGCGTATTAATGTCACATTACTGCTTTTTGCTTTTCGGTCAAAGTCTTTAGTTTATACGAGATTCACTTGTCCATCTGGCACTCTCGTCTTGCCATTTCTACAGGCGTAGAGAAATCCTTTCTCGAGACGCAGAATGAATTACTACATTTGCTATAGTTTAACTAACGTCAGTATTTGAAAATCAACTACAAGTGTTATGTAATATCGTCAATCATATTGCTTTGAAATTAATAAGACTAAGTTTTTACACTTGAAATTTCGAAATCAACCAGATTTCTCCAATTCGAATAGTTGTTCCTTTCTTTCTTAGCACACTGTCCTGTCCTCTCTTAAATGCTGTTCAACATCAAGCGAATGTTGGCTTTGTTGCAATCAGTCTAGCCAACCAATGTAGTCCTCAATCACTATTAACCGCTCGTATTGTATTCTGCATTGGTTTCTTCCAACGGCTCTTCATAACTTAACCTTTGCTTCACACATTCCGTACTCGTCAATGGACTGGAACGTAGGCAGATATGAATATTTATAACCAGCGCCGGATTTAGACTTGGAGGACCCTTGTTAAAAATTACATCAGAAGGTTTCACAAAACTTGAAAACATATATGCCTTTAAATTATTAATTAAATAGTAAGGCATTTAAAGTTTTCAAAATGAATGCATTTACTCAGGCTAGATGGAATTTGCTAAACAAGCTGTTTAAAAAGGTTCTACGTAATCTCTCTCTCTCTCTGTCTCTCTCTGTCTCTGTCTCTCTGTCTCTGTCTGTCTGTCTCTGTCTGTCTGTCTGTCTGTCTCTGTCTCTCTCTGTGTTGCCCCCCAAAATTCCGAATTTTTTAGGCCCCAGCGGATTGTGAGGTCCTACTCCTAAGCTGTATCTTTTTTAGCTTATGCCTAAATCCGGCACTGTTTATAACATTGTTCATCAATCCCTAGGCATAAATGAATATTCACATATGCTTTTCGTCTGTGCATGGGTCGAAATGAATATATCTGTAACAATCCATTGCCTATGCGTCGTCATGAATATTTATAAGAGCCTATTGACTATGCATAGTCCAACATGAATATTCATTGCAGTCCGTTGCCTATGGCATGCCGCACTTGCGATAATCCAGTCTGAATCGTTGAATGCTGGCGTTGATCCAAAAGAAATCTGCGTAGACCGGTTGATAAGCCTTGTTAGTCATCGTCTGCTTTCCCGCCCCCGCCGCCGCCGCCATCGCCGTCGGTTTCTTCAACATTCGGTGCATCGTTGGTTTTTGCCTACAACGAAAACGTCTTCTAAAAGATAACTCTCTTGTAAGTTAAGCTAAAACGCACCCATCGTCAGTAGCGCGACTTCAAACTACGGGTCTCCTGCAAATAGCTCAAATGGGTCCTCTGAAGCAAGCAGTTTGTTTTATCAGGCTCAAAGCGGGCCCCTTTATTTTAAGATTAGGGCCAGGCCCCACGGTTGTGGGCCCATAGTTACGCTACTACCTTTGATGCACAGGTGTACACTAGCGGAATACGACTTAACATAACATAACATAACAAGGGTTTTAAGTGGTTCAGAAGACGTGTAGTCTGTGTTAGAACCACTGCAAATTTACCTCAAACTCTTAATAGCCCAATTTTCCTAGCTTCTTCTTAAAAGCTGTTATAGTGTCCACTGAGACAGTACTATCGTCCATACCATTCCACAGGTCTACAACTCTTGCACTAAAGAATTTCTGCCCTAATGTTCCCTTCGGCCTCTTAAATAATTTATACCTGTGTCCCCGAGTTGCCTTGTTCGGTGCTAATTCAAAGAACCTCTCCCACTTCTGGGGGAAATTTATCTATCACGGGTTCAGACAATCAGCCATCGTAAAATATCTAAAGGAAAGGTTGTACCTTTGTCAGATTGCTGATCAAGTTGTCGTGTTGCATTGCAATCCACCTTCAATCATCGGATCACTCTTCTCTGAGTGGATAGAAGCATGCAGTCGGCGATTATCGCACTCAGCTGACATTCCCTGGACCCCATGGGTGGGTGTGTGTGACCCCGATATGTAAGAATTGTTTCATTTAGACAGGCATTAGAGCGACCACAAGGCACCTGGGTACGTGTCTATGCGTGTTTTGTACAGTAGGCCTACAGGCGAATTTCAGATTCTATCACAGACCTATGTATCTGTTAAGGTTTCATTGATTAATATGTAGCAGACGTCTTGTAAGTGAAGTTCTATATGGCCTATTTACATCTATAAAAAAGAACGATTTTTTGTTATCCTGTGATTTCAGACAAAATTCCTATTTTTTTTACAATTCTGGGTGGTAGGAGGGCCTATATTATTAATATGACCAGTCCGTGTAAAAGATTTGTCGTTATAGACGCCAACTAACTAAGCAAAAGTCTGAAGAATATTTAAGTTTTAATTTTTTAGAGAATATTTAAGTTTCATTTAATTGAAAGGAATATGGATCGGTTGAAATTCTCGTCTCTTTTGAGTCTGAGCATAGTTGCTTCCCCTTAATTAAGACTATTCCTGGCATACTCGCGGTCACGTAATTAGCACAGTCACGGCTTCTTTGATGGCTATGCTTTCAAAAGGTCTGGGGAAAATGTTGCTTTCATCTACGCGCAACGATGGCTCGCAAGCAAACTAAGTTACTGTGCATATATATCTAATTAACTGTCTCCCTTTAGCTTGTGTGTCTGTTTGTATGCCTGAGTGCATTTCTATCTACCCTTGCGGATGTCTGTTTCAGTGTCTGTCTGTGTGTAATCTAGTAATGTCCATTTGGTTTAATAAGGTGATGCAAGGTAAGGCAAGTTAATAATAACGTAAGATAAGCACTCATTTATTATATCACATGTATTAAATCTGTAAACCCGAACGGTAGCTTCTAATAACTGCTGCGATAATTACAATACAGTTAGGCCTACAACTATTACAAAGGAAACAAGAATCGTCCCTGAGTTCAATCTGTAGGCGCTATATAACTTGTTATGCTATGACATTAAGAATTTGAGTGATTGACTTACGGCATGGATGATCAGGACGAGGAAGGTGAGATGGAATAGTACGTAGATGGAACAGAATACAATCAGAGCAATCTTATCAACGAGTAGGCACTGCGTTCCTGGCTTGGCCGTAGCGTCGGAAGACAGAGCAACAGGGCAGATGGTCTTGTTGCTGGCCGTGGAGTCACCGATGGTCGAGATCTGTAGGAGGTCATCGAGCGGGGTGGACTGGAAAGGGGGCGATGATGTCGGAGGTTGAGTCGTGGACGACGAGGAGGAGGCGAGCGAGGAAGTAGTAGCCTTCGGAAGACTGGTGAAGATGATGGAACCGACGATTGCATGCCAGACACAGATGCTGATGAGTATGATCATTGAACCGAGAATGTACTTGTCCTAGACAGGTAAATTCATGCGAATATAACATTCGGTTATTAGATCTACGGAGAAACGAGTGACAGGAACTAAACTAGAGTGATCTCGACACCTGCGATACCATTAACGTATCACGCTGCTTTCTTGCTCTCCTTCGTGTAAGTGCGGTCTTAGATTGGTCAGATACTGTATCAATCATGACAATGTGTCATAACAAAGATTATTAGCGTCGGCCTCATCCATTATCTATGGAATTGGTAGGCTACGGACACGACCAGATTAAGCCTACTGGCAGTGACGGAGTTTATAAGTGTTCAACACGGTCGATCTCTATTGTGCTGATCATAAGGGGCAACACCTCTGGGCTATCTTAAATCATTCCTGGAAGATCGAATAGTGAAGGTGACCATGGGCTTAAACTGTATGACACCAGTTCCATTCTGTGTACCTTGGAGGTCAGTATTCGGGCCGCTACTTTGTATTGTATTGTATTTACGAATTTATAAAGCGCCTCTCGCAGTGCAACCTAATCAGAGGGGCTCCCAGTACTGTACATACATGTACTGTATATGACCGACCTGACTAACATTTTCACTGCCCTGGTAGCATTGGTTCACCAGCAGGGGCGCCCGCAGGTTTTAAAAAATTGGACGCACACCCCAAAAAAATTGGACGCACACTCCTCCCGTCCCCTCCCATCCTACCCGTCCTCTGTCCGCCGCTGGTAGTCATACACTGAAAATGACTCAGAGTGACTCATTAGACACAATTCAATTTAGATAACATTGAAATCTTTAACATGCCGTGTTGTCGTTCATAAAAATATCCATGCTCTGCCTTATACTTGTGTGGATTTGATCTGGTGGGTGGACGCACGTGCGTCCAGTGCGTCCGCCTGCGGGCGCCTCTGTTCACCAGTATGCCGGCGATATTCAACCGTACTGAGCTTGCTACCCGTTCGATTCCTGTAGATGTAATACTATATCGTTAACGCAGAATATTTTGGCAGAAGTCATGGATGTCTTTCAATCGACTCCGATGTAACCCTACGAAGACGCAGGTGTACCTGGCTATAGGCATGTACTAGGAGCCTCTAATCTGACAAAATTGACAAAGAATCAAAGAAGTCGCGATTTCTTGACTGGGATAAACAACTCATCGATTTCTTACGGGCGGAGAACTACCCAACTGAACTCTCTCTCTCTCTCTCTCTCTCTCTCTCTCTCTCTCTCTCTCTCTCTCTCTCTCTCTCTCTCTCTCTCTCTCTCTCTCTCTCTCTCTCTCTCTCTCTCTCTCTCTCTCTCTGTCTCTCTCTCTCTCTGTCTCTCTCTGTCTCTGTCTCTCTCTGTCTCTCTCTGTCTGTCTGTCTGTCTGTCTGTCTGTCTGTCTCTATCTCTCTCTCTCTCTCTCTCTCTCTGCCGATCCTACTATTATCAGCTGCGCCAGATACGGTTCATCCAGTGCAATCAAATCAAATCCGTTTTTTTTCAAATCCGTTTTTTATTATAACACACATCGCATGAACAAATGGATAGAATGAACAAAAGATAATATGTTGTGGGTGTTATGATGGGATACCCCGAAGGGATTACTCCCGCTAATTGGGGCACCCCAATATTCACAGGCAGAAACGGATATTATTATCAATTAAAAATTTGAAACATTTATCTGATCTTAACTAGGAATCATAATTTAACCAGCATTTAAATCAGAATCGATACACAGCAATGACACAAATCACTGTATCGGACCTTGTACCGTTCGAAAAACGGGTTTATTCCTATGGACTATTAATACATATCCTAAGTTTAGTAAATTGATCATCAAGTTAAACCCTAAATAGTGAACCTATAGCAAGAGTTGTAGGATGAATATGATTGTTTTATTGGGGTATGAGGTAGGACCGAAATGACGATATGAACCGGCTGATAGGCAATGTGGAAGTTAATTCATTTGGCAGGGCGTTCCATAGCCTTGGACCCTGACATTGTATTGTAAACAATTTGGTATTTATACGGGCGAATTCGGGGCGGTACCGGTAGTTAAGAGCGTTTCTAGTCTGATATTTATGGAACATGGTTCCCTCTTGAAGTAAGAGGCCATAGATAGTGGTAACAGGTTATGGTGAAAACGGTACATGAAAAGAGTGCATTGAAATATATTTATTTGGTGTAAGGTTAAAATACTATTAGTACGGAATAATAGTTTGGTACTGGCCCTCCAGGGGGTATTGAACACAGTTCGAAGAGCTAGTTTTTGTAATTTTATTAAGGGGTCCAAAATCGATTTATAATTTGTTCCCCAGGAAATGTTGCAATAAGAAATGTAAGGGAAGATTAGGGTATAATATAGATTTAAGAGTATGGTGAGGCAAGCAGTGTCTAATCCTTCTCAGGATACCTACGTTCTTAGCTACTTTTTTCGATACAGAGGTAATATGAGCTCTCGAACTGAGTCTATAATCAATTTGTACTCCTAGAAATTTGGTAGAGTCAGTTTGAACAATACGTATTTATACCATCAATGGAAATAGTTGAATTTGTGGGAGAGGGGGTTTTCCGTCTAGAGTGAAATATAATGAAGTTCGTTTTTTTTTAGATTGAGCGATAATTTATTCGCTTTAAACCAAGAAGCAATTAATTTTAGTTCGTTATTTGCTCTCGAAAATAAATTGGTAATCGATTTATCATTTAGGAAAACGTTTGTGTCATCGGCGAAGAGAATGAACTTAAAGACCGTGGATGCAGAGGCTAGGTCATTTATATATATTAGGAAAAGCAGGGGGCCTAATATCGAGCCCTGGGGGACTCCGCATTTCATGGTCATTATGGATGAGTACACTTTTTAAAGGAGACAAATTGCGTTCGGTTGGTTAAATAGTCGGTTAACCAAGCTAGTGCAGTCCCCCTTATTCCATAACAGAAAAGTTTATTTATTAAAATGGAATGGTCCACCGAATCAAAAGCTTTTGCTAGGTCAAAGAAGATACCTATTGAATAGTTGTTATTATTCATGGCCTCAGCTATGTTATTTTGAATGTCCAATAGCGCCATGTACGTTGAGTGGTTAGCTTTGAATCCGAATTGGGAAGGGGTTAGCAAATTGAGTTTGTCTAAGAAAGCTGTTAGCCGAGTCTGCATGAGCTTTTCAATAATCTTGGAGAAGTAAGGGAGAATTGAGATTGGACGGTAGTTATTTATATTATTTTTATCACCAGATTTATACATAGTTATTATTTTAGCTTTTTAAAGGTCGTTTGGGACAATTCCACATCGGAGGGATGTATTATATCTGTCATATCATATCTGTCAGCTCCCTATAGGTCGACTCAGCCTTCCACTCCCTAGGGGGGCAGATGTAAAATGAGCGGACGCCTAACAGGCTGCCAAGACGTGTGTTCTATAAGATCTTGATTATTGTACTGTCATATGTTTCAATGTTACCTACTGCGGTTTGTCAGTGAGCTTTTGACAATAAACACGAATATTGTTGTTATTATTATTAAACATCCCATGTTCGATAAGCAATATCTATTTAACGATATGTTACCAGATTGAAGGCTGTTAGTGCGTAAGCAGTTACTTTCGTTAAAACGGAGGATCTATTATAACAGTGCTAATTAAAAAAGAGAATGAATTTCCTACCATGTACGTGAGATATGAGATCTTGGGCAGACTTTTGTTGACGACGAATTTGAAGGTGACCGTCGTTAGGACGAGAATGAAAGTTAGTTGAAGTCTCGACTGAGGAACGTTTAGAGCAACGGAAAACGACACGAAAGCCATGCTACAGATCGCCATCTACGTGTAAAATAAAGTATCATGCTCTCGTTTATTATGCGCCTCTATAGAAAAGTGGTTTTCAATTACGAGGTAACAGGAAGCAGACATAGACAAAGCAATAAACTCATTTATTGTGCGCCTCTATTCAAATAGTAGTTCTTAGTGATGAAGTAGCAGGAAGTAGATAAATATGATGGAGATCAGTCAAGCAGTAGCAGTTAGAAACTATTAGATCGTGTGACATGAAATATACTCATTTACATCGCGTCAATTAGGCCTAATCATATAAAAAAATTAAATAATTAAATAATAAAATCAATCATCTAGTAAAATAGCAAAAGTAAGGGAAACTATCAAATCGTACAGAGAAATGAAGCAAATATTCAAATAAAATTAAATCGAAAATAAGAAAAGAAATCAGCCCAAGTCAAATTCATAGCAACTGCCGTTGATTCCAAGCTTAGCGTTCCGAAGTGCGTCCACACTCTTAGAATTACTACGCTGGAGCATAACGTATAAAGATACGTTACAGTTTTTTGACGTATTGATCTGCTGTGATTGAAGTAGGACTACGTTGTCGCAGAAAACTCCTAACGTATTAAATATACGTTAAGCTGTTCCAACGTAGTAATCTGTGTTTGACAGAGATCGCCATTGTTTGCTTGTACACAAAATGTAGTTCAGGTACAACCATGCAAACTAAGCGACTAGAAGTTTCCTAAATAATGTTAATAGCAAGTAATTCAACATTTCCTAAATTATGCAATGTTTTCACATATGAGAACAAACGTGGACAGCATTACTAAAGCAAGTTCGTAACTTTTGAAAAGTACTTCGCCTAGTGCGTATGAATACACTTTACGCGCGCTCAGTCTCCTCCGCCCACTTGAGTAAGTAAGTAAGTAAGTAGCCTTTATTTGCATAAACAATCGTAATCTCCAAACTTCTAAAGCGCCACTCGAAGGCCAAGCGCAGGGCACCACTGCACCAGCCTATTCACAAGCGCACATGCTTGCGTTTTGGTCTCTGAACGGCATTTAGACAGGGTCAGGCAAGCCGCAATTTGCAGCAGCTCAGTGGCCAGAGGTCATTGGACGTCCATGTTTAGGCTAATATGGGAGTGCCTTCTTGCACAATTTTGTACAGTTTATTATCTTCCTACGAACTACCCCGGTTTTGAACAATCCGAAGTTCCCAACTGCTGATTCTAAGCTTTTCACGGCCGTCGTTACGTGTCCAACACATGTGCTCCATGCTTAAGCACATTGCTTTGCAACTCCGTGTTCACAATCGAGTTCTTCCGACTGCAGACAGTTCTTTCATAAGAAGGATGATTTTCACTGGAATATAGTTCTGGACATGTTTTACATGCGTAAGCCAAAGGCGATTAGCAGTTGGATTATTAAGGATATACTTACTTACTCACTTACTTTACCAAGCACGCAGGGCATTTTTAACATGTTAACTGGCGGAGAAATTCCCCACCAGTCCTTGCCCTTTTCTCACCAGTGAATTTTTGCACTTTTTAGTTCCACCAGTCGCCACCAATGATGAAATGATTAAATTATTTATTTTATTATGACCTTGAGGCTTGAAGTTGAAATCCTCATTAATAATGAGTTCATTTTGATCATTTGACTGCTTGAAAGTTTCAGATATTTAAAATATAGGCCTATGTCTACCAAGACTTCGGATGTTTTAAGCAAAATTTATCACTGCACAAAATCGCGAGTCTATAAAAAATTGTATTGTATTGTATCTAGAAATTTATAAAGCGCCTCTCGCAGAATAACTATTCAGAGGCGCTCTCAGCACGGAAGCCACGAGGAAACAGAAATGCCTCTAGGGAACGCGACACCGATGAGGAAAAGCCAGGGTGTCAATAATAGAAATCACAAATAATTATGAATTGCAATACAATCGTCGATTTAACATGCTTCTTGATTTTTGTTGTAATGGTTTGTGGTGTGTCAAACTACTAGGGCCTATGTATAATAAACGAATACTTACTTACTTACATTTTCTGCACAAACAGCCTTTCATCACTGCACTTTTAATTTTATCGTCACACATTTTGTGCGTCATTGCACGTTAAACAATCAGAGAAACTTGGAATCCAAGTTTATCTGACTCAGCGCTTTTTGACTTAAACTTATGTGCGAAAAAGTCCTATCTCTAACAGTGGAAATTTCCTAAATATGCTCTGCTAGCACGTCAGCTTCCCGACAGAATATCAGGGTACCAGTCTTGTAGCTACGATCTGGCGGCCATTGTTTCTTAAAGGAGTGCGTGATATTCGAGTAAAGTTGGAAAGGACCACGCATTTAAGTAAATATTGACATTTCTCTACGATATTTAACTTGAAGGTAATCACGCAGACTGAGTGCCTGCGTTTATATACAGTATGGTTGCTACTGACTTCTCTAATAGAGTGCTGCTACCTACCAGCTACATACCATAATGCAATCGCTAACGCACACGAAGTTTTCGCGCGTATTCGAATTTAGAAAACGTGAAATAGGACATTTATATGCATTCTGTTGCCACTTCAGACACTTGCTACTTTATTTAGTTCTGTTTGTTAAGATGTCAATAGAATTTCGTGTTCATTAATTTTTTACTTAGCGAATTGCCTTATGGGATGTAGCAGAGCTCTGTTGGAGCGAAGTCAATGTCGACCATATTGTTTATATACACAGGCACTCAGTCTGCATGATTACCCATTTTCTATAGTTGTTCGACATCCTGAAAGCTAGTATGACAAAATGGCACAGGAATTTTGTGTATGCATTGTAACATAAACAAAATTGAAAAAGAACTACATTTATATTTCTTTGTTTTTTAATGTGAAAAAAGTGAAATGCTCTGACAAAATGCTTACAAACAAAATGGTCAGACAGCATTAATATTTAGAACTCTGGCAACGTCTTCCAAGTAAGTTGGGTCTCTGTTATTTTAGTCAGTCACAAAATAGTGTGGTGAGCTTTGCTGATCCTCACATATGTCTTCTTCTTTTTCCTAGCTGAACCCAAGTTCAGTCTGATGACGCAGGAGTTCTTTGCTGTGCTGTTCCTGCTAAAGCTTACATGCAAGTTTTGTTGTAGTTGGAAGGGCAAATCCAACCACGTTATTGAATGCATTATACCAGCCTTCAACGGCATTGTTACTACGATGCAGGTGTTGAATTACCCGCTCATGTTGATTCCAAATGACGATTGTAAATTTTGGCTTTGCTCTTCTACGCCTTCTTTATCGGCCGATGAAAATATCTTCAATGTAATCTAAAATAGAATCCAGGTCACGATACACAGGTTTTTCTGGTTAGACCTTCATAGGTGCTGACAACGTCATCAGGTGGGACAAAGGCTAGAGCGCGAGGAGACGTTTTGTATTAAGAGAAAAATCATGTTCATCTCTGTATCGTGTAGATAAACCTTCACTTTGCAACTTTCTCCTAATGCATTATCCCAAGTGAAACATGCAACCGTTGATTGAAGCCAATGAAAATGTAGTTTGGAATGCTTGATTTGCTGCCAGTTCAAAGTCCGTTACAACAGATTCTGGTCTGAGATCTGTTTCGGTGACAGCAATGACTGTAAGAAACGGTTATAAACTCTCAGATCTTGCATTTAAAAGAGCATAGACAACAGGAAACCATGAACCGTATATAGTTGATCAAAACCTCTAGGACAGACTTAGAAGGTCCCATCGACTAACCAGTGTTTAGATTCTGATAGAAATTCCAAATCAGAATCAGAAGCAAAGATGATTCGAATATATTTTGTCCGTGCATTTTGTTATACGGCCATTCTGTCCGTGCCATTTTGTCCATGCCATTTTGTCTGTGACATTTGATGACGTTTTGTCTTTATGACATTTTGTCTGTGACATTTTGTCAGGCCACCTGTCAAGAGAAGAAAAATCACTACCAAGGTTTGAAATGTGATTGCAAGAAAAAAATTCAAGACTATCATATCACAGATTACTAGTGCTTGGACAAAGCTTTTTCAGTTGGTGGACCTACTGTTTTGGAACTCTATCCCTGTTTCTGTGTTCTCTGCTCAGTCGCTTGTGTCGTTTTGTTCTCAACTTAAAACTTCCCTCTTTCAAATTGCTTATCGACCGTAGGCTGCCTTTGTGTATTACGGACAGATCTTGTGGACATTTAGTCATTCTATCCGTGCCATTTTATCCATGCCATTTTCTCCGTGACATTTTGTTTGATGACATTTTGTCTTTATGATATTTTGTTCGTGACATTTTGTCAGGCCACCTGTCAAAAAAAGAAAAATCTGCCTTTCTGTGTTATGGACTGATCTCGAAATTGACCTGATTACGGCTTGGTTTTGGTGTGCCATTGGTTGATGCCTTGTGCGTTGGACAGCGGCACAATAGAGGGTTACTAATTACAGTTGCATTTGCCCTACTTTAAGTTGTCATTTTTGACATGGCCTGTGTGTGTGTGTGTGTGTGTTTGTTTGTTGGATAAATGTTTGTCAACAAGGCATATTCTATACTTTTGTACTTTTGCTTTGCTTGTCACTTATTTTGCATACCAGATATCAATGATTTGCTACAGTAGTCTGTATGAGTAAAATGCCCATGGTGATTTACTTATATACTGGGTGAAGGTTTACAGTGGCGTGGTCGCTAGTGCGCAAGATAAACAACAGCCTAATTCTACTCAAGTAAGTAAGTTCATTAGCACAATATTTAAAAATAGTCAGGTAAGTAAGTATTGAGTAATAAAGTGAATGATGTGAATTAATAGCATCATGAAAATTTTTAACTATATGTCGCTGACACATCGGATGGAAATGTCAAATTACACTGGACATGTACACTGTAGTGTAATGCAATAAGTTTATTTTTTGTTCGTTTGACAGGTCACATTTAACCTTTGGAAATATTGTGTTATTTTGTGATAAAAGTAAATTTTCCCCCATAAATACTGTACTCATAACTTACTTACTTGAGCGGATGTAGGCTTAAGAGTTCATTGCACTCTATTCTATCCAATTCTGGGGTGGCCATGATGTTTACATTGTGCACAGTTGTGACCATGCCATTGTAAACCTTTACCATTTACTGCTGTTGTGGTGCACCTTTGTCTATTGGTGACTTGTGTCAGTGGTAGTGCATGAAATAAATGGAAAATACTTATTTTTATTATTGTACACTAAACTGATGACTTATTGTTTTGTATGTTTAGTTCAAAGAAATGACGATGACTGTCACTCGAAGCTGTAATTGCCCGCCTATTCGTCAATTTTGAGGTTTGAATTTTTCATTTTGACAATCTACCTTCTGGGACTTGAATTGGACATGTATAATTTGTCAGGTTTGTTCATGTATGTTATTATTATTGCTTGACAAATGTAACACTCCTCATGTGTTGTTTTGCCATGCTACAATATTTCATTGTGTGCATTGTTTGCCTTTCATTTGTTATTTCTGGGAAGTGGAGTAAATGTAATTGCAATCGGACGTTTATAAAGTGCCACTGAGCAATATATCTCAAGCTGGAAGATCTTGAACCATTTGTCCGTGAACCATTTGTCGGTGAAGCATTTGTTGTGGAACCGACCCCTTGGACAAGGAATAGCAACATATTAAGTGCATTGGCATGACCCTACAATATTTACTTGCGATATTGGTTGTCATTCTTGTTCACTGAGAATCAGTTTTGTCTATTTGTGGACTGCTAATCAAGCTGGAGCCAAATGCATTGCCTTTAAGTTTTGGGGTCCTGTGCTGCAGTTGTTTAGAGTTTCAGTTAATGGGTGCTCTGTCTAATTTTGCAGACAAAAAGAGCAAGGTAGCATGTTGCTAATTATTAATAATGAGCAAGAGATGTAATCAGCTCCACTAATACAATACAAGAGTATTTTGATATTGCCCTCCTAAAGTTCAGAAGTGCACAGAACTTCAAGTGCATACAAACATCGATGGTGCTCGGTCGCTACACAGTGGTTGAGGAAGATTCGAACCCGCAACCCTCCGGTTACAAGGCGCAGAACATACTACGTCCCCTGTTGCACTGATGCAACATGATAAATGGGTATCATTAAAGGTGATAACTTTTGCAAGTCTTTTACGTGATGAAAAAGTTATGATCCCCAGAATGTGAAAACCTAATTACCACAAGTCTGAAACCTTAAATCAGTACAACCATGTACTTAAAATTAAAAAATTGATTTTATTTCACAGGAAGTTTCTGTGGCCAATGCGCTTGCCATTAGCAAGAGACAGGGAATGACAACACCAATGTTGCTTCGAATGAACTCGCAGTATTTCATCAAAATCAACAATGCCTCGTAAGTAAGTCTTGCCTCTTGAAGAATTTCTACCCTAAACCATCCTTCACCTTCCATGCTTTCTCATCCTCATGAAACCTGCCTTCTTTCTATGGTGTCTCAGCCAAATGTATTTGGACATCCACTGGACATTGATCTCTGGAGGACCCCTCTGATACAACACAGAGCTCATGACTAAAGTGATGCCTGTGCTTAGCTTTTGTGACCAAGGACATGGCACTTTGCCAGTATTACAGCTGGCCAAAGGCATTGTCTTATTCAACTTTTGTTTGGTAGAACTAGTATTTTTTTATTTTTACCAGTTATAATTGTATTACTTAAATATTAGCTTTACATATGTATATTAATATTTGTGGAGACACTAGTCGTTATATTTTAATATTTCTGGAGACATTCCTTGTTATGGTTAGTAAAGACTTCAATACTGGTGGACCTTATGTGGATACTGACAAAAATTTTCAGTCACAAGTACCAGTGTTATTTTTACAATTCACTAATTGACTTGCTATAAAATGGTGGCTTTATATGTTAATGTTTATTTATGAAAAGACTCGTTATATACAACTTTATTTGACAATGCCCTCCTTCCAAAGTTCAGAAGTGCTCACAAGACCATACGACAGACCATCGATGGACTAGAGTAATTGTGAGTGAAGGACTTGTTCAAGGTCACTACACAGTAACTGCTTCGGGCGAGGCTTGAACCCATGCTCCGCATATCAGGCTGAACGCTCTGAGCAATCGGCCACCGTGCCATGTTATGCTATGTGGAGCCCTGATAAAGTGCTGTGTTTGTTTTTGAAACTGTCAATTAGAATTCAATGTTCAGTATTTTCATGTTATAATTAATTCATTCATTCTATCTGAGGAATTGATATAGCGCCTCTTGAAGATACATACTCAGAGCTGCTCAATTAAATGCCTTTCACTGACATAGTGTATTTTTCTTTGTCAAGTAAGTAAGCAATTATATTCTTATTGATGGTAATGAGTTCTCTGCCCAAAGGTTGGTCCATTTTCTGTTATTTGTTAATAGTAATTATTGAATTGAGGTTTTGAAAATTCTGACGTATTTTACTTTGGACTATTTCTGTATACTTGTTAGTGAGCTTCTGATCATGAAGTGCTTTGTAATTATTTGCCATTTTAAAACTGTGTGACATGGGTGCAGTTTTGGGAGGCCAAGTTGTTTTGGCTGGATTTGGAGCACCTCGGAGTAGGCTTCTGAAGACGCGCTATATAAATTATCGAAATGAATGAATTTCTGAGTGTATTTTTATATGTTTTATACTCAACTCTAGGATACATTTGTCTTACACTTACATGTACTCCTTGCTGATAATGGATGGCTGAAACACACATGACTATCATAACTAGGTCTTTTTTGTGAAAATTCAAGCATTCTTGCGACTTCTTAATTCATCACCGTTCAGTAAAGTTGTTTTGCTTTTCATGTCAACAGATTGGTTCATCACTCGATACAGAGGCTTTCAATTCCTTCACCAATCCCGCAACTCACCCACCCAGTGTCATCTGCTGCAGGTTCATCTACTTATTACCCCACAGGCTTTCCACTCCAAGTTGAAGTTTTAGCAACTGCTCCTTCTCATCTCTTCGGTCTCAGGCAACAGGAATCGGACCTCCACTGGACATGGTCTTATACAACACATACTCCGTGAATAAGCTGGTGCTCTGCACTTAGATTCAGAGTATTTTTGGACTTTAGGGTTATTGAACAAAAACTGTCTAAAGACTGAGAGATGGTGACTTAGTAGTCGGTGAGGCCACTGACCTCCTCTTCAAACTGTTTTAGATTTTTAATGTAGCATTTCTGGAGTACAAAGTTTACACAATTTAAAGACAGCAAGAAAGTATGTGAACAGTTCTTGAACTTGACAGTTTCTCACCAGATATAGTAGTATTAAAGCTCATGACTTTTAGTAGTGACACTTAGAGTGTTGTTTGGCATTTGTTTTTTTCTTTCATGTGTTTCTGTTTTACATGCAAAAAAAGTGTGTTGGCAAATTTTAAATTGTTCTGTGACATGTGTATGCATGTACTTTGTATGTATACATGATTTTAGTTGTATGCATATGTATTGTTGAGTTGGTGCATTTTAAATTCTTCTGCCTCTCATAGAGATTGATAGGCCTAGTTACGTAATACATATATTGTATTTATAAGCGTATAATGATATTCAAATGAATTTGTACTATATAATTATGTAGAGTTTATATATGCTTTTTCCTTGGGGGTTGGGGGGGGGTAAATTTTGTAGGGGCAAAAAAAATGGGGGGAATATTTGGGGGGCCAAAAAAATTTTGGGGGCAAAATTTTTTCTCCCCCTCCCCACTTCGGACGCCATGTAGCATTATATAACGTATATATTACTTCACTAATAACGTATTTAGTACGTTACTGAAACTACGTTAACCTAACGTAGAATTACTTGGCACATAGACAACGTATTCTACGTTAGCGATGACGTATTTCTACGTTAGATTATTAACGTAGTGAACTACGTTAGAAAAATCACTACGTTAATGTAACGTAGACCTACTCATTGAAATAGCAACATACCACTACGCTACTTTCTACGTTAAATCTGAAGTACTAGTTTTTGGAGTGCAGGCCATACATTCGTGGTAATGCAGTGCTCTATTAATAGAAATTATATAGCACCGTTTGATGTGTTTATTCCGTTAATAGAGAACACTGTTGGTTCTGGAAGATGTTGCTATAATTACTTCGAACATTAGGCCTTTAGAAGTTGCCACCCGCCATCGTCTTTCTCTGAAACGGAACTATGCCTGCAGGAAGAGTACAGGAGTGTGCCATACCTGATTGGCACTAGGGGGGAAACGGGACGATAGGTGAGAATTGTTTACAATAAGATTTAACTTTGTTTCACAATTCATAATAATAGTAATACTAATACATGTAATAATAATAATTATTATTGTTGCTATTGTTATTATTGTTCACTTATTAAGCGCCACTATATAATGACCAAGTATGAATCGATGGTGCTGAGCAGTGGCGAGTAAAGGACTAGTTTACTTGCTACGCGGTGACCGCCTCAGACGAGGCTCTAACCCATACACTCCGCGTTACAAGGCAAGCGCTGTAACCACTCGGCTATCGTGTTCAGAAGTTGTCAGCATTTCAAGGTGAACTGATTTATAAAAGATTGCATGCTCTGCATAATTAGAAAAAGCGTTTTTATTTGAACGCTCTGATCACAAAATTAGCCTGCGTGCAAATTACGATTAGAGTTCGCAACGAGACAAATAAACTAGTTAGGCTTATAATTTCTAGAGAAAGATCTTCGTGCAGCAGAGAAATATATTAAGAAACTATGATTAAGTGGACGGATAGCCTCAACCAGTAGTCAGTAAATTGTTCCCATTCCATACCATATTTTGCATCCTGTGCAGAGGTTTCAATATCGGGCTAGCACGGTCATACACGGGTAGCGTAAAGGGTGTAGCACCCATTAAAATGGGCAGTTGTGGTGAAGGATGTCGCCCGATCAATTAATTGAAAATGAGCATGGTTGAGGCCATACGGTCTATACAGAAAACCGTGCAAACCTGCAGTTACATTTACATTTGCCTGCTATCCTTAGCTATCCAGGTGGATATCGTGGATGTCCTTAGGCGTGTATAGTAGGGTGGAGTGAGAAAAAAATTCTTTCCTTTTTATAAGCTAGACTATTAAAAATGTGCCAAATGTCCATAGTAACAATCCTGCCAAATGATATTATTTTCTGACAACTGCTTGATCGCCCTTCGCCCAATTGAAATAATTGGCATTGTAACCATTTAAGTGGGCGTTTAAATGAAGCATTTCGACGATGCCAAAGGTAGGTTTGATTTACATATGTGATACAGTTTAACAGAACCATCCAAGATCCGCCGAGAACGCAGCAAAACTCGTAAGGAACTTCAGCAGAATGATTATCAGTTCGACCACACTCACACTGGCATGGAGGGAGTATTCTTTGATGGCCGCAAGGATCAAACTTTGACACAAGTTCTCGGCGACGACAACAAGTACCACAAAAAAACCCTCACGGAAGAACACATAAGCATCATCGCAGAGCCGGGTTCTTCATACTTCAACCACACGACTGCGCCATCAGGCTCCAGCAAAGACATAGCTGAGTCATTAGTCGCTAGTTTGAAAGAGCGGAATGCGAAGACAGAGAACATTAAAGTTGTAGGGTGTGACGGCAAAAATGTGAACACGGGACACATAGCGGGCGTTATTCGGCGACTGGAAGAAACCTTCCAGCATCCTCTGCAGTGGCTGGTATGTCTGCTCCATGCCAATGAGCTGCCCCCTGCGCCATCTATTTCAGGCACTCGACGGCGAGACTACAGGCCCGCGCGGATTCTCTGGACCTATCGGAAAGAGGCTAGTGACGTGTAGCGAACAGCCTGTCTCTTCATTTGCACCCGTACAACTGACCGAGCAACTGTCCAGTGTCAACCCGAAGGAGTTGAGCACAGATCAGCGCTATCTATTGGAAATGTGCAATAGTATCAGCAAAGGTGAATGTAGCATCGATCTGGCAATGCGAAACCCTGGTTGCCTGAATCACTCACGATGGCTAACGACAGCCAATAGAATCCTCCGATTATATGTCAGCGACATGGAACCGTCACAGAATCTGAAAACGGTGGTGACGTTCATCATTCGCGTATATGCTCCAACGTGGTTCGCCATAAAAGCCCAGTCGTCATGCAAAGATGGAGCTAGGCACCTTCACCAGATCCTCGTCAAGTCACGATACCTCAGCCCTAAGCACAAGAAGATCGTCGACCCCGTCATTCATCGCAACGCATACTTCGCTCACCCGGAGAATCTCCTCTTAGCCATGATGACGGACCATCGACCACACATACGTGAGCTGGGCCTGCGACGAGTGATGAAGGCCAGATCCCAATGGACAAATACGGAGGTTCAAGGTTCCCGCAAAACTCAACTTCAACGCTGTGGAATACTTCGACATGATCGACTGGGCAGTCTGCCCTATCTCGGAGCCTCCCGTAATCAAGGCAATGACAGACACTGAGCTAAGGGATCTCATCACGACGGAGGTGACTCCAACAGTCACCTTCCCAAAATTCCCCAGCCACACGCAAGCTGTGGAAAGACACGTGAAGCTGGTGACCGAGGCGGCGATAGCTGCTTGTGGACAGAAATCGCGAGATGGCTTCATCCGTGCACGCGTCGCTTCTCGACAGCTAATGCCCACGTTCGAGTCAAAACGTGACTTCTCTCACTTCACCTCGTAACTGTTTGTGACTTTGAAATCAAAGATACTGTAATAATCAAGGCATCTGATTGCATTAAGATGACTATTGACTAGTTGACTACCTTACCTAGACTGTGGAGCAGTGTGGACTCTAGTGTAGACTAGAGTGTAGAGTAGACTGTAGAGTGTAGACTAGAGTGTAGACACTAATCTACCTATATCGTTCTGATGTCGCTTAGTATTGCAAAATAAAAAGTTGCGAAGGGCGATCAAAACATTAATCAAAATTCTTGTAATTTTTACACAGTGTTCTATTGATCTATTGGCACCTTTTGACATATGTAGCTAATTGAAATTCAGGAAAAAATATTTTTTTGCCATTTTCACTCCACCCTAGTGTATAGTTGCGCAGAAGCCGTGAAATGGCTTACAGGTCTCCTCTTTGTCTGAGAATCAGTAGAAGGAGACAAAGGTAAGCAGGTGTTACAGCTTCACCTAAGGCGTCCGAGGTGACTGGAGGAAATGGATTCCAGTCATCGATCGCATACTCTGTCGCATGCACTTCATCTCTTCCTACTTATCTCTTCCTCCTCAATTTGTCTTTCCTTTTCTCTGATCATCCTCTTCATCCTCCGCCTCTTCCATCATACCCTGCCTCATCACCCTTCTCAGTTTTCGCCCCTTCCTCCTTCTCTAATTCTTACACCCATTCCTTCTCCTCGTGCATTCCCTTATCCTTTTCCTTCTACTTCCTCCCACCTGAAACCAAGACGTGTGTCTGACGAATGTTATTGATCTCATCAATCCCGCACTCTTACCAGAATAGCACTTCGTCTCATTTGCACTGACGCTGCCGACAATTTCCGATCAATAGAACTGGACAACTCAAGCTGCACCGGACAACTCGCATACATATAATTATATATATATACACGTATATGTTCAGTTTGATCACATATTATCAATATGTGAACATATACGTGTAATTAATAATTAAATATATTACATTACTATACATATTATATATGTATATTATATAATTAATAATTAAATATATTACATTACTATATATATATATATATAATATGTATAGTAATGTAATATATTTAATTATTAATTACATATATCTGTAAGTATACTGATGAAGCGTACATATACATTCGCATGATACATTATCCATCACATATACTTATACCACATCTAGCTTCTCCAACGGAATATTTTGGTTTTAAATACGATGTCACGATTTCGCATTCACCGATTGATGCGTTGGGAGTTACGATAACTGCGCTGAGAAAGACTAGGCCTATTCGTAATCGTTATCGTGTACTCCAAAATATCTAAAGCGCTACCTTGAAGCTAAGCGCAGTGTACCAGCTCATTGACGAGTGCAGAAAGTCATTAGATCGAATCAGATCATACATTGCGTTGTATCGCCATTTGGTTGAAATATCAGTTGGTGTAATGTTGGCTGGATAAAGAAGCAGGGGCGTCTACACCATAGAAACCTTGGAGCAAATGCTCCATCCAAGAAATAGGGGAAAGATCTGTCAGTGTGTGTGCCACCATTTTATGGGGGAAGGAACGGGGAGGGGGGAAGAAGAAGGGATAAAAGACGTTGCTCCAATGACTTAGGGGGGATAGACGCCCTTGTAAAGAAGAAAGGCTCTACCGCCCTGTGCCAGAACAGTTGCCGATTCTAATCAAAGGACTTCTATAGCGCCTTATCATTGTATTGTATTGTATTGTATTGTATTGTATATGGGCATTTATAAAGCGCCTCTCGCGGCATAGACCATTCAGAGGCGCTCCCAGTGCGCTAGACCCCAATAAGGATAGAATTAATGTCCAAGATATCAGTTGATATCGCTTCGAGTAAATTCGGACGAAGTTATAATTGTTATAAAGTGCAGCACACAGTTCGGATGATAGACAGCGTAGTCCCCATTAAAGACATCATGGTTCGAATAGAGTCCAGCACATAGTCCCCATTAAAGACAGCGTAGTCTGATTAACGTGCAGCAAATGGTCCAGATAAAGGACCGCATAGTCCGAATAAAGTACAGCACAGGGAACCCATTAAAGACAGCGCAGTCAGGGTAAAGTGTACAGGTATCCCTACAGGTTGCGTGATTGGAAGACTGCCAGTTTCTCGTCAACAGTGATAGCGTCGCAACTCGGGCAATACGCCAGCCATAATGAATTCGCTAATTAATTATTCATGTTCGCCATACGAGCTCATTACTCACTTCAACAGGTGCAAGGTAAACGGAAATTGCTCATGGGAAAGCTTTGATGCCTGTTGAAGTGTACAGGTATCCCTACAGGTGTGCACCTGTCTGAGACTGTCATATTGTAATGCAATGTATGCAATGTAATAGGGTGTACTGTAATGTAATGTATTGCATTGTAATGTGTTGTGACATTAGGCAACGGCTCATTGCACCAGCTCACGCACTGTTAGACTTGCCGTAAAGGCTTAAAACAATGCATATTGTTCATCATCGTGTCACATCATAATAAATGCCTTGTTGTAACATTGCAGATTACCCTGTCACACGCTATAGAGTACGTAGGTCGACAGCTTTTTGTTCCAGGTTACATGTCACAAATGAGTCTGCGATAACGAATATCCCATTAAATTGTCGCAAAACATTATTGATCGTAAAGATATTTTAACTGTACAGGTTACGACAGTTATTGGGTCCTTGTCAAAAATACTGTGCTGATTTCAGGTATCAAGGGTTTATCTAGAGTGTGAACAGGTCTTGAACTTGTTTGTGTGTGTTAAATGAGCTGTGACGGGGTTTAAGAAGTGTGAAATGAGAGAAGGAACGGCAGTCGGAGCTTAGGTGCTCAAATTGAGAACGGATGATTGAAACATACATGTAATATATAGCTATGAAATGGACTGTTGCGTTACAGAATGTGTGACTGTTAAGAGAGTGGATTTTTAAGAAATACACGAAACCGAACTGGTTATTGACACTCATTAGACCTATATTTAGAAATTCCTCGTTTTTTACGTTTTTCAAACTGTTCGGTTACATACTCGTATCTTGAAAAGTTTGTCACAGCATACCTATCAAGTGATTCCATAGTTAGTCAACTGTTAATACTGGCATAATTAGCGTCATTATAATTGGCAACATTCTTCTATTTTGCTCTCAGTAGAGCGTAGCCAAAATTTTGGACAACATACATCGATAAAATTGTCATTCAATGCCCGAAGCGCTGAAACAGTTGCCATGGTGCTCATCACCATGGCAACTGTTTCAGCGATGGCGCAAGCGTGCTATCGATCAGTATCAGTTGGCCAATGACTTACTTAGGCCCTACGTAAGTACCAGGCACCTTGGTGCCAAGAGCAGGTTGTTAAAATAGCGCTACAGAAATTGTCAATAATATAATGACCTAAAATATCCTACATTATCGCGCGCGTCTGTCTATAATTATTAGGTAATGGCAGTATGAGAATTGTAGAAAAAAGACTGGGGGGTTGGACCTTGATTCGTGTGGAGTTTGGGTGTGAAATGAAGACTTTACTATGGGGTCCTAAGAAAGACTAGGGGGTTGAAACCCCCAACCCCCCCGACAATTCTCACCCTGGGTAATGGGAAGTAATAAAAATGAAATTTTTATAGCATCCTCTGTCTACCTCACCAAAACCTCACCTCTTGCTATCTCGCCACATGTCGTTCACTCAAAACACTGAAACACTGCTCTTTCACAAATCCTATCCTGAGTCATCCTCTACCTCGCCCCTTAAATTCTACAAAACATCCACCTGCCTGCCTGCCTGCCTGCCTGCCTGCCTGCCTGCCTGCCTGCCTGCCTGCCTGCCTGCCTGCCTGCCTGCCTGCCTGCCTGCCTGCCTGCCTGCCTGCCTGCCTGCCTGCCCCTTTGGATCTTGACCTGGAAGCGATTTTGACCGCTCTGCTATCGATTTTTTTACTGAGCCCCTGCAAATAAGCTGGTTCCCGCGACTTAGCTTTTGTGGGCGCTGAAGAAATCTATTATCTCGAGATTACGATAACCTTCCGAACCAATGGAGATGTTTTACCATGATGACGATGATGTTCCACATGAAGAACTGAGGTCTTCTCGAAGCTTTGGCCGCAACGCAGAAGCAAGGGAAGTTGACTGTCTTCTTGTTGACAGTTTTGGTGCTTGTCTTCGTCCAAAGGTTCAGCTTCGTCTTCAGCAGCCACTCCTGCTCAGCACTGAAGGCTCTCGAATTGATGCCACTGCACTCCTCGGCGTCCTCGACCAGTTCCAACGCGCTTGTGTCAAGCTCGCTGATCACAGTCACCGTCAGATCCTATTTCAATCATTCATTTAAATGTGCATGCGTATATTTATCAAATATTTATTTAATATTTACTTGTTTACTTATTCCATTGAAAATAAAATTCGCTTATGATCACTGAACGAGCAGCAATCGAAAAAAATGCATGTAAATTAAATTAGCACACTAAATATTGTACTGCAAGAGTGCTATTGATTGTTGTATTGACTGGTTTGTTGGTTTGTCGATTGATTGAATGGCTAGCTCGTTGGTTAACTGACTGACTGATGGATTGATTGATTGAGGGATAGACTTATTAACTGATTGATTATCAGACTGGATTGCTGTTATATTGGCGCTTCAGTTTTAAAACCTTTCAACAAGGAATAATAGCCCCGCTGAATGTGAATAAAAGACTGATTTCAATACCTTACAAGAAGACTGAGGACTGTGCACTGCTGAAATGGATGATGGACTAAATACCCGGACGAAATATTTGAAGGACAAGGCGTGGCCAGATTCCTGGACCTTGTGGATGACAAAGCATCGAAGACAATGTGTATTATGACCACTATGATGTCTACTACCTGACGCTGCGCCTCATCCTCGAAGGCTCGAAGCAACGCATTCTGAGGATTCTGAACGGTGCCCACTCTCAACTCCGGATTAGAATCTGTTGTCTGGGCTCTGCGTGCAGACCCCTGCCGTCTGTGAACTTTCTAGTGATCTGTGATTCTGAGCACTGCTTGTGAACTGATGAATTTTCTATTGCTTATGACATTTAACATAGTAGCAGGGACGTCATTTTGGGTGAGGGGCGAGGGGGCATTTGCCTCCTTGGTTTTTGAAGAAAAAGGAAAAGGCTGGAACAAGAAAAGGAAGAAGAAAGGGGTAAAAAATAAAATAAAATAATACTTACATTCAAGGACATCATTTGAAGGGTGTAGGCCTGAACTGCAGGGACTAGCTTATGGGCATATATAGGCACACAGTGATGGATTTACCATGAGGCAAATGGTCCCCCTCCCCTTAGAAAAGCTGAAATGACATTCCTGCTGACAAGTTCTTCTTAAATCGGCGCAAGGTAAATTTCTAACCACGATTTATACAATTACCTGGCTATCAAACGGGAACTGATTTAGCTCCATGAATTCAAAGAACTGTCCGTTGACTTTGCGTGTTTGACAGACCGTTGCTCTTCCGTTCAAATCGTAGGAGAGGCTGCAGGTGACGCTCGTCTTTGCCTCTCCGATTACGTTCTCAACGGACAGCTTAGGATCCCAGAACTCAGACCAGTTCACCTCTTCTGAAGTCTGCCCACATAACATCAATGAACTTCCGTTAAACAGTCGTCGGTTGGGTTCTACGTGCGTGCGAGAGCCCACCAGCAGTGACTTTTATAGATATCTGGACATTACTAGACATTCTAGTTATCTTGACATTTAAAGTATCATGTGACTGTCATCGACTTTTTGAACTCATGTACAGCGCCTCTTCTCCAGCCTCGGCTGTGCTACAGTGCTATATAAATCGTCGTCTTATCACTATTATTACTGCCGAACATTATTGGCCTCATAGATACCATCAAATCTAAGTTTGCATTATGTGATAATCTATTGTCTGTGATGTCAGTTGTTGGTAAATCGAAAATGGTTTCAGAAAGATAAACTTATTGTTCTTAATTGATTTAACACCATTCAGGCTAGCACAGGTAGGCTACATGTAGGCTAGCACCTTTGTGAGGTGCTCAAACTTCGCTACATTAAGTGTTCAGGGACACATCTACATACAACCGACTTCCTCCTTCTGTCCGCACCACCATTCTCTCTGGTAGCGTTGCTTCTTCTTTTTCTCACCTTAAATCTCTCGGGGTCTCGCGCACTGGGAGCGCCTCTGAATGGTCTATACCGCGAGAGGCGCTTTATAAATGCCCATATACAATACAATACAATACAAATATACTCTGACGCGATCAAGTAAAAGTCTATAAAACGGGACTTGGTCATCTGTTGAGAAACATTTGCGGATCTAAGGGACCATTCGGAATGGTCCCTTAGATCCGCAAGTGTTTCTCAATGTTCCTATTCCTGCGATTGCAACTCCGATATGAGTTTAAGAGGCTAGTCTTAGCTCTCGCCCCGCACTGCTTTTTATTCTTTGCACTGGCTTTTAAATTCAGAGCAACAGAATCAGAAACGGCGAGACAACTTAAAGGAACCGCTCTTTCAGAGAAAATGGTTGTAAACAGGGTGCTGTTTGGCGCTTTTAAAGTGTCAATAGTAAGTTAAGGACTATCAAGCGTGGTTAGTACTTGGGTATATTACCATTCTAAAACATACCACCTAGGCAAACTAAACCAACTCTTAGGCTCATTTCGCTCTGGGGTCAATGCATAGGATAGAGAAAATATACAACCAATACAATTCATCACGGACTATGTTGGGATGTAAACTCCTGGTGCTGTTTGGCGCTTTTGAAGTGTCAATAGTAAGTTTAGGACTATCAAGCGTGGTTAGTACTTGGGTATAGTACCATTCTAAAACATACCACCTAGGCAAACTAAACCAACTCTTAGGCTCATTTCGCTCTGGGGTCAATGCATAGGATAGAGAAAATATACGACCAGTGCACTTCATCACAGACTATGTTGGGATGTAAACTCCTGGACGGGCAAGTTCCTTATCTTACCCAAATGCGCAGGGGCCAATGCCGGCAAGTGGGTAGGTACATTTCTGAACTGACATCGTCAGACCCAGACATCTTGTGGGGCGTGGTGGCTCAGTGGTAAGTTCGGCGCCTTGTGACCGAAGGGTTGCAGGTTCGAATCCCACTCAGCTGGGGTCAATGCATAGGATAGAGAAAATATACGACCAGTGCACTTCATCACAGACTATGTTGGGATGTAAACTCCTGGACGGGCAAGTTCCTTATCTTACCCAAATGCGCAGGGGCCAATGCCGGCAAGTGGGTAGGTACATTTCTGAACTGACATCGTCAGACCCAGACATCTTGTGGGGCGTGGTGGCTCAGTGGTAAGTTCGGCGCCTTGTGACCGAAGGGTTGCAGGTTCGAATCCCACTCTAGCCGCTGCGTACGGACCTTGGGCAAGTCCTTCAATCGCAATTGCTCGTGGCGCTTCGGCGTGAAAATTCCGACACAGTGTACCAATGCTGTAGTCGGGAGCGCCTCTGAGTAGTAGTAGACTTCGAGAGGCGCTATAGAAATATCCGGAATAAATCTAAAATTCTAAACGTATATTAGGAAAAGTTAGAAGAGTTGATTGGAGGTTCATTGACCTACCTTCTTCTTTCCATCCAAAGTCGGTTCCCTCCACTTCGACTGAATCATGACTTCAGCCGAATATCGATCGTGTATCGTATCTATGACTCCAATCTTCATGAACACGACGCGAATCGTTACCTTTGTCTGTAAACAGTTTGCTCACTTTGCAATCATCATCACCATCTTCATCTTCATCATTATCGTCATCGTCATCGTCATCATCATCATCATCATCATCATCATCATCATCATCATCATCATCATCATCATCATCATCATCATCATCATCATCATCATCGTCATCGTCATCGTCGTCGTCGTCGTCGTCGTCGTCGTCGTCGTCGTCGTCGTCGTCGTCGTCGTCGTCGTCGTCGTCATCAACATCATCATCATCATCATCATCATCATTCATCATCATCATCATCATCATCATCATCATCAGTTCCTGACATTTGGCGCCGATGAGTACGAATAAATGATCTCTCTTATCCGCGGTCATTTGTCAAGTCCATTGCTCCCCTCAGCCATAGGCGTAATTTGTGGGGGGTACGAGGGGTACCCGTACCCCCACTTTTTGGACTGGGGGTACTGTACCCCCCCCCACTTTTTAAACAATGCCACTCAATATTTTATTATTGTGCCTTCCCAGAGAACGCAGTCTCTGCCAAAAGTACGAAAGTACTTATATACACAGGTAAATCGAGAGCCTAAATTAATTAGAATACTGGCAGGGAATATGCTCAAAATGGTCATCATGCGAAAAGTGAAAGTGGAGAAGAAATTGGTACCCCCAGTATTTAGACCAGGGTATTGGTACCCCGCACTTTTTAGACTAAAGTTACGCCCCTGCCCTCAGCGTTAGTCCAAGTGATGTTATGTCTTCATTTATATTATCTATCCAGCGTAGTCTTGGTCTGCCTTTGTTTCTTTCCCCTTCGAATCTTGCAAATAGTGAATTATGTGCTATTCGGTCACTTTGCAATACGTCTACGCAAAACGACAATCTAGTGGTTAGCGCTCTGGACTGTCGATCGTAAGGTAGAGGATTCAAGTCCCCTCGAGGGCAGACAATTTTTCGACTCTTTCGGCTCTACTTGCGCCGTCTAGCCAACTCATCTATAAACAGGTACACTGATCGTACATTAGTGGGGAGGTTAAACGGCGGTAAGAGAGCTGGCCACCTGTCCTAATCAGCTAACCGTTCACGCCCATGGCTGCCTGTCAAGACAAGCTTAAGGGACTGCTCTTCTTCTTCTGATACAAACGCATTCAGCATAGTGTGTGGAATATTGCTGTGAGATTGCATAAAATACTTTGAACCGATAATGATCATCATTGTTGCTGTATTGAAACGAAATTTATAGGAGCTCCTGTGCTGCGGTAGGCTACTGTTTTTCTGCATTTTTTGGTTTGTTATGTTTCTATGTTGTCATCTGCGGGGAAAGTGAAAGGAGCTGATAATTAATTAATTGTAATAACTAAATAAAATAAAAATGGAACATGCCGCACAACAGCCGTACAACAAGTTTCTACTTTCTACTGGTGGTGTATCATTTTTATTTTATTGTAACTGTTGTTGATTGGTTACATAGCAGGTAAGTTAGCCTACATCCTGTTGATGTTGCTAGTTACTATGGGGATGGCTAGATAAGCCGAGCCAGCTTATTCTCCGCGTGGATAGTTTTGCTGCTTTAGAACTAAGAGAGATCATTTCAAGGACGTTGTTATTAATTAGGATTATAGTATATTGTTTCTTGCATACGGATATGTCTCAATTTGCACTACTGAATGTGAAACAAAATACTGGTCATGTACTCGATTCAATAAATTCAATTTGATTTTATTTGATTTGTGACCATTAGCACTCACTTTGCCGTTACGCTTTGGCTGGGCCACAATCTCTGTGGTCGGCTTTTTCGCCCCGTTGGATAACTTTTCGGAGACTGGGTTCTTAGTTTCGGATTCTGCGTTGAGGTCAGTTTTCGTATCTTCCGCCAAGTTATCAAGGGTCATCAAGTGAGTCTTCAAGGCGTTGTCAAGGGAACGGATCGCTGACGTCAGAGACATCACGGATAGCGGTTCCATCATCATCGTTGCTATGGTTACGCGTTAAATGGGATTAAGTCTTGTTTATTGCTTTTGTTAGTACTCTTTAAAAGACAATCCGTTTTTGGAAATTGAAGTCAGTTGTAGTCAAACCTGCACGTATAAAGTACAAAATCACAGTACAAAAGCTGTATTGTATTGTATCGTATTGTACTTATGAATTTATAAAGCGCCCCTCGCAGTACAACCTAATCAGAGGCGCTCCCATTGCGAGGAGCTCCGTGAGAAAAGAAGTCTTAATAATAAAAATAATAAATAATCTTTTTCTTTATTAATTCAAACCGAAAAACGCAGTAAGATTACATTGAGACATGACAGTATACAATTATCAATATCTTAACTAAACACGCGTTATGGCAGCCATCCAAGGCGCCCGCCCGAGAGGGGTTGCGGGAATCGAACCGCGTACTGCTGCTCATGAGTGTTACCATTACTCAATCCCCCATCCCCGACAGCAAGAAGTAGCAGCAATGCTTCCAGTTAGTATCTGAGAACGAGTCATGGAAGGAAGATCATTCCAGAGGGATGGGCCAACAGATACGTAGGCATGGTGTTGAGACATAGAAGTCCAGGTCCGAGGGATCAAGAGGTCATGTCGGTCTAAAGAACGGACAGGATGGCCAGAGGCAACCGAAAGAGATCGACAGATAAGATCACAGAGATAACGAGGAGCTTGGCCATGGAACGCTCGAGAGAAAAAGAATTTTTTAGAGAAGCTGCAGGCCCGCATTAAGGGGGGTGCTAAGGGTGCTGCGGCACCCGGGCCCGCAGATTTTGGGGTCCGCATTTTCGGAAGTACATAAAAAATTTAATGTAAGAACAAATTCCCAAAAAAGGTCATCAAAAATTCCCCAAAAAGGTCATAAAAGTTTGTGCAAGAAGAATTCCCCAAAAAGGTCATCAAAAATTTCCAGAAAAAGGTCATCAAAGTTTGTGTTAGAAGAATTCCCAAAAAGGTCATCAAAAATTCCACAAAAAGGTCATCAAATTTTTCTGTGATGAAATATGCCAGTCACAGCACCCGGGCCCGCACTAGTCTTAATGCGGCCCTGAGAAGCTGTACAGGATTATGTTAAGACAGTCTTTCGGATCCACTGTAGATTACCGGTTAGACTTGCCAAAAAATGAGGAAAGCTTGTAAAATGGGCTTTTCTAATAGGCGCTAATGATGATCAAATTAACTTAAATTCGATAATTTCACATTCTATGCCTTGAATTCACTTCATAACAGCGCAGTAGTGTAAGGGTCTTAGTTCTAGGATTGGCTATCGACACAGCAGGCAACTGCAGGCCTATTAGGTGACGTGATGGTGTAGCGGTATGGTCTGTGCCTTGTAACCGGATGGTCGCAGGTTCGAATCTACCTCAAGCCACTGCGTAGTTACCTTGGACATGTTGCTCACCAAGAATTGTCCGCGCTCGTGGATAGGGTGGTGCCCTGCGCTTGGCCTTCGAGTGGCGCTTTAGAAGTTTGGAGATCAAGATTACGATTATTAAAATCTCACCTGTAGGCTTACAAACACTGTCGCATCCCAAGTTACTACTGAACAATCTGTTTCGTTCATGAAGTGTCAATTCCTTCGCAATAGCAGAGGTGTTTTACAGAGACTCACCTTTGCATAGAAATTAGTTCCAGTGATGCGCTGGCCGAGTATAGGCTTCGTTATCTTTAAGCGGATCTGTCACACTGAGATGAATTCCTAACCAGAGAGCATCACAACGAAAGCACAATCAAGTGCAGCTGGCCAAAACACTGCGAAGGACGCGAACAGTCATCTATAGCATTCAGCTCTATCATCAGCCGTGTGTGTGTGTATGTCCGTCCAATCCGCCTCGCGAAGGAAACTTGTCAGGCGATGCGTGATAACAGAGGTGATGACATTCAGTAAGGTGAATCCGGCGGACAGCGCTTCTGATTTCAGCGACTTACCTGAAGTGCAGAGATCCACAGTTGCCTCAATCAGCCATCACCGCAAGACACGTTGGGCTTCTTCACCGTAATTAATACTCTCTCCCCATCTGATTTCTCTACGCATATGCGTCTTTGGCCCACTGCCTATCGGTGTGCCTGTGTACCTGCCTCTCTACGTGGGTATATTGATCCGGATGCAAGATGCAGGTTGCTAGGAAACGGCGTAAACAGCCTCTAGAGAGCCGACATCCATGTCGATGACGGCGGCGCGAATGCATAGGTATCTGCTTCAAGTTAATCTCAATCACGATGTCGACGAGGGTGATGATGACGACGATGATGGCGAGAAGAGTGATGGTGGTGAGGATGCTGAAGATGAAGAACATCATGTTGATGGGATATGGTGATAATGATGGTGCTAAAACTGCTGATGATGATGGTACTGATGATGATGAAAATGAAGACGATGATGATGACGACGGTGAGGATAGCAATGACGATGATGAATCATGATGACAATGATGACTTAGATGATGATGACTAATTTGATGACTTCGATGATGATGATGATGATGATGATGTTGCTGTTGTTGTTGATGATGATGATGGTGATGATGATGATGATGATGATGATGATGATGATGATGACGACGACGACGACGACGACGTGAAGTTCTTCAGACAGGTACACAATCTCCCAGCAGTGGACGAAAGAGCCTCGTCATCCTCTTTAGCACGACCAAGTGCTAGGGTAACATGCAATCCAGCCAATCAATCAAATGCTCCAATATGAAGTGTGGCGTAATTACCATCGCTCTCGAATCGCATCGTCGATACTCTGAGATGACATTTAGTTTTTCGCTGCAGCTGAGAGAAACGATGCTGAAGATGCAGATTCATATAAGACTATGATACCTGGGTCTGTCATCACTTGGACATTGCAGTCGATTTTGTTTGGGGTCGTCTGGTAACAGATACCTTGGAACAGCGCTAAATAAACTAGGTCTATATCGTAAATGCATTACATCAGCGGGCTTGAAACTTTATTTTTATTGTACCACCATGTAAAAAATCGAATGTTTCGTACCACCAGCAAAGGTCAGATCAAACACAATAAGCTAGCGCGAAGTCCCCTTGCAATTAGGGCCTAGCGTAGGACCGTAGGTAGACAAATGAAAATGTTAATATATAATTTTAAGAATGTATTCATTTCAACAAAGAGGAAAAATAAAATCACTAGGGACCTATTAGAAAGTGTTAATGTGAGCAGTGGGCATGTTTCGACAAGCACAGATTTACAATGTCTGGATTAATATTTGTCAATTTCAAACACTAATCTGCAGAGTTCAAGCTTTGTTCTGTATTTGAATTTTTCGCGTACCACTTTGCGACACCTGGCATAAGACTAGTGGTAGGCCTACGCGTACCACCGTTTGAAAACCAGGGACGTCATTTCAGCTTTTTTCTGGCGAGTGGGGGGGAAGAGGTGAATTTTTTTCATCCTTTTTGGTCTTTCTTCAAACTGCTTTGTGTTTTAGTCTACGTGTGCAAGACTGTAATCCAATGCTGCAAACGAGTCTCTTTTTTCTATTTGACCCCTTTCTTCTTCCTCCTTTTCTTTTTTACATAATTTTTTCTTTTTTTCAAAAAATCAGAGGGGGGGAAATGCCCCTTCCCAAATGACGTCCTTGTTGAAAACCGCTGCATTAGCCTACATGACAGCCCTTACGAAAACAGCGGTTAAGGAACATTGGTCGCTGCATGTGACCTTGGGTGAGGTACCTTAAGGCGCTAGAGAAGTGTCTGGCTACATACATAGGTCCTACATACATACATCCATACATACGTACGTACGTGATTACATAACACGTACACGCATACATACCTATAATTGTCACACCTGGAAATTTTAACCATCTTTTAGCAAAAGTAAAGTAGCAACCATTAGGCCTATTAGTGATGGGCCTAGTTTACTTAAGTTGAACGACAACAATTTGTTATAGACCTACCTGTTTTGGCCTAATCTTTCCAACGTGTGTGAATTTACCTGCAATATTCCTGTCAAAATGGCTATCCATTTGAGTCGTTGGCATTTCCAGTGGTGGCTCTCCAAGGCAGATCCCTGCCAAGTCATTCGACACAGCACAGCAAGCGCCAACTGATTCAGAGCCCAGGTCGAGTCACGCCAACTGGATCGAATTTAAACTCCATACACAGCATTATTTTGTTAATCATTTGGTTAATTAACTTCTTTCCTTTCATTAGTGTTTGTTCGTTATTTCATTTCTTCGTCCGTCTATGCAATCGTACGTTCCTTCATTCATCTAAGCTAATATTCATTTGTTCGTTTATTCCTTCGGTCATTCAATCAGTCAATCAGTCATAAGGTGCAAACGCGTCCTGGTATAGACATGCATAATTAATGCATGCAGAAGCAGCATTAAGTCTATTACTGATTGAACAATGGTCATTACCATACAATTAATTAAAGATACGAAGCCTAACGGAAAATGATAGGCCGCCCCAAGTAGGCCCCTATGCTACGTCTAATGTACGGCCTCCACACATGGGCGTAAAGAAATGCACGTGAAAGCAATATACAATATCCATTTTGTGTACCTTAGACTTCCATTTTGCATTGATAATTGACTATCCAGTTTCTTATCTCTTTTTATGATGCTTTTGATGTAGCATAATTAGTTCCATTTTTCAACTCTTTTAACGTACTTGTTTACTCTCTTCTTTCCAAATTTAATTATCTTCTTATTTTTTCTGTTTTTCTTAAATTTCCTCTCACCTTGTTTACCACTGTGATTTTTTTATTATCAATTAAAGAATATTAATAATAAACTTCTAAAGCGCCACTCGAAGGCCAAGCGCAGGGCACCAGCCTACTCACGAGCACTACGTCAAATCAAAGGGGGTTTCAGAAAGTAGTCCAAATGAGGTCCGAGTCCAGTTTCCAGAAGGCCATATCAAATCAGAGAGGGTTTTCCAGAGAGTAGTCCAAAAGAGGTCCGAGTCCGGTTTCCAGAGGGCCAGATCAAGAGAGGAGGCAGAGCAGCTGTGAAGGAAGGTGCCGTTTAGGGCGAGAATAATTGGAACGCAGAGGAATCACCCAGATGAGTCATAGTAGGAGTACTTGAAAAGGTGAGACTTCAGTTTTGAGTGGAAACCCGGGGGGGGGGGTGATAGATAGAGGAACATGAGGATGAAGGACGGGTTGCAATGATGATGCAACTGAGAAACTGCGGAATTCAGAGGGAGATCATTCCAGAGGCGTGGTGCTGTGTTGGATATGGCTCGGTTGGAGAACTTAAGGTGAGTATAGTGACTGGGGGTCGAGAAAGACTGAGATAGGACGATAATTGGGACATCATTCCACAGGCGTGGTGCTTTGTCGCATAGTTCGAGAATTCGCATTTTACGAATTTAAAAATTTTTTAAAATTCACGAATTTTAACGAATTTTAAAACTGCAGTTTTAAAATTCGTTAAAATTCGTGAAATAATAAAATAATAGAATTCTTTGCCATGGCAACAAATTTTATTATTTGCTTACTTTTAAACTTTTTAAGCAAGTAAATGTCAATGTCATAGGCAATCAGTCAGCCGTAAAAGATAGCTGACTAGCAACACAATACTAGGCCTACTAATATTCAGTTACTGTTCTACTTGGAGTCTTGAACTTCGATTTCTATCATTGTTGAGGTGTGTGACTGTGAGTGTCAGTCAGCAGAACGAAAAACCACCAGTACCCCATATGCAGCTCCAGTGTGCCCAGTCGGTCACTGACACAGCTTGCAACCAAACATGGTTAAAAAGGAATGCCAACGTTCACCGAGTTGTGTCTTCTACGTCATCGTCTTCTGATTCTGAGTCAGGAACAGCCCAGTGCTCCCACTCGACTGAGGTTTCTGTAAATTCGCCATGCTAATGCTCCAAAATTTGGGCAGAACAACCAACAAATTCCTTGTCGCAAAAACAACACTAATTTTGGATTACCTTTCCTTTTCCTCCAAAATTACTACATACCTCCACTCCGGTCCATGTTCTTTCATCTTTAAGAAATTAGATTTTAACTAAATTAACTCGTTACGTAATAAAATTTTATATTAAACTTTTATATTGAATTTTACATTAAATTCTAAGCAGAAGCTTAACACAACAAACCATGACGTCATCACATTTGTTGTTGTTGCTTACGCTGTTTTTGCAAAACGCCACTGTCTATGTAAAAAAAGGCCCAACAATGGCACAACGAATTTTTACGAATTTTTACGAATTTTAAAATAGACCAAAAATTCGCGAATTTTTACGAATTTTAAAACTGAAAGTCATGAATTCTCGAACTATGCTTTGTCGGGTATGGCTCGGTTGGAGAATTTTAGATGAGTAGCGACTGAGATAGGAGGATCGTCATAGGCCTAAAATAAGGCATATAGGCCTACCTGTATAGGGGCCTACACATAAATGAACACGATTTTCTATAGCGACCGTAAGGCTTCGACCTTGGTCGTTTTCAATGAACTCATGGGGTCAGATGCCTTAACACCGCTGCCAGTTTGAATGGATGTCACGCCTTTCAATTAAGGTCCCCGTGTACGGACCGATGCTAGTCTAAAATTACAGGACAATTAACGTTTAGCAGTACCCGGTAGTCCCTGAAGAACATATATGCAGATACAAGGATCGACAGGCGGCCTTTAGCATCAGTCATGAGGCAGCAGTCTGTAAAGCCTTGGATCTAATTCCAGACCCGTTGAACGTTAGCCTAACCATCATCTCGTCTGTTGTCTATACCGCTAATTTAGGTTGACAAGCCTACATGCCCACATTATGTCAATTACAACATGCAGCAGTTTAACAAGATTTTACTCTGTCGGTTTGACAGTTCCATTGTCAAATGTCAGACTGACATTGTTACACTGACATTTGACAATTATTACATCATAGTTAAAAGGGAATCTTGAGAAATATTTTTGTTTTAACTGGGCCTAGGGGTCGTCCATAAAGGACGTCCGCAAAATATGACCCACTTTGTACCCCTCCCTCCCCCTTGTCCGCATTTGACCTCCCCCCAGCGGACGTCCGCACGCCAAAGCCAATTTTTAATGTCGTCATCATTTTTACATTTATTCCACAGTTCCTGTGCACGTTTCAGTGACAGTTCAGGTTTCATAACGCAGGATGTGCAGTAATAAAAGCCTCTTTAAAGTCGCAGTAAAGGTTTTACCATGCATGAGGTTTTAGGCAATCACTTCACTGACCTTTTCGTGTTTCAGGGAAGGTTCAAACAAGGCGGTGTTTAAAAAAACTATAAAATTTAAAAATTTAGATGTGGACGTCCGCTCTGGTCATAACCCTCCCTCCCCCTGTCCGCATTTCGATGACCCCTCCCTTCCCTCCTCATTGCGGACGTCCTCTATGGATGACCCCCTACCCCAAAAGCAACGTAATAACGTAGGGCATATTAAGCCCATATGGCAATATTTCCAACTGGGTTTATGTAACCCACCTATGGGTCCATACATTTGCAGTGTTGGGTATGAGTTAACTCAGATGAGTTGAAACTCACGAATTAACTCACTTGCTGTGATTTACAAGTTTGAGTTAACTCACCTTAAAGAGTGTGAGTTATGAGTTTGAGTTAACTCATATTTTCTGTGAGTTTGAGTTGTAACTGTCAATTATTTTAAAATCAACTCACTATTCGGCACTCGGCACATATTATGTCGAAACAAGCTTTTTTTTATATCGTCGTCTTTCCATACTGGTGAGTGGTAACGGCAGGGAGGGTCGTAAACACGGCCAGCAGCGGCGGGCGGACAGTGTTTAAGCACTGCATATTTTGCATATTGTGAACAGTTAACAACATGGCTGAAGTTCCATGTATTCTTGATGGAAAATATTTTTCTGTTACAAGTAGGCGTGATTGAAAAATTGTTGCTAAATGCAATAATTGCATTAATAAATCTCTTAGCGGAACAACCGTGCGAGTTGATGATTTAACTCATTTAACAACCGAGTTTGAGTTAACTCATTTCACTTAGGATGAGTTGAGTTTGAACTCATTTTGAGGTGCATGAGTTGAGTTTTGATTTAATTCATTTCTTGTCTGAGTTTACCCAACACTGCATTTACAAATGGGCCCACACACAGGACCAATGAAGTCCAAAGGGAAATAGCATTATTTTGGGGTAATATGTCCCACACACAGCATGGCGGTTGCAAAATTTGAAGCCCAGACCCCTTGGTTGACACTCCTGGAGGCTATTCACTAGCTCAGGGGCATAACTTTGGTCTAGAAAGTGGGGGTACCAAATTTCATATTGTTTCAGCTTAGCAGCTGTTAAATAATTATAATTGCATTGTTTGTATTACAAGCATAATAATAACTATAGGCTTAATGATGATGATGATAATAATAGCGACAATAATAATAACAATGAGAGTGATGATGACGGTGATCACACTGATGAAAATGCTTGGGAATTGTTTTGAATCTGGAGGGCGTCCTCAGATAAAATAATAATGGGCAAAATAATGGGTATGAAAAGTGGGGGACCAGTACCCTCCAGTCCAAAAAGTGGGGGTACGGGAACCCCTCATATCCCCATAAATTAGTTTATGCACTAGATTACTGCCAAGCATTGATAATAAATACAATAGAAACAGTTTCCGTACAAATTTTAATCTGGTACATGCAGTATGTATTCAGGTTGGATGGATAAACAGAGACAGTGCAAGTATATACACCAAAACGATTCTTGTTAATTGCATCCATGCAACACTACGGGACAAGACATTTGCGTAATGTATCGGTTCATCTCAGAGGTTTTGATTGGCACTACTTAAATAATTATATTTAATAATAATAATAATCTTTTCTTTATTTAAGCGCCTGCTAACCGCACTGTGCTGTACAGTGAACATACATACAGTAGAAACGGCAGCCAAGCAGGGCACCTTACATACATGTATACAGTAGAAGCACATGATAACAGTTTTATTTTAATTACCAATTTAATGGTATTGTGGAAACAAAGACGGCAGATATAATAATCATACAATGTATGGCTCTGAGTACCAACCGCTGTTATTGTAATGCATTGGGCCAGTGGCGTCTAACCCCCCTCCCTACCTGGAATGGGAGAACAAACCGCCCCACTCTGGCCGACTTATAAATGAGACTCAGAAGTCACTCAGAACTGTAAATTAATTTATAATATACATCAGCATCGTGCATGGTCAACAACAACTCCACGTTTATGTCCAGAACGTTAAACCCCCCATTTCTGGCGACAGTGGGAGATCACTCTCATTAGCCCCCCCCCCCACCCCCATTAGTAGACACCACTGCACAGGGCATCAAAGATCGTGATCACTTCTACGCAAAACAGACTCCAGAATAAATGAATCCTTTGAACAGAACCAGCATGAATATAAGCGACCTTGGTGGAGAAAAGGGACCACTTGTCATGGCTATAGATCAGCTGGAAAATGGTCTTATTTGCAAGACCACGAATATTGATTTTGGCAACTGACTAATGCATCTGCAGCCAAGAATCCCTGTATAACAAACCATATGATGCATTTAGTCCAAAATCAGATATTAACACATTGGGTAGAGACAGGTTAAATATTTACAGGCGATTTTCTGCCAAATAACATTCTATATTTTCTATAAAAAAATTAAAAAATTTTGGCCATATGTTCTGAAATTTTTAGCCTGATTTCCTTAATTTATAAGTTTATGGAAAATATTAACAAGCCCATTCCTGACAAGTGGTCCTTTTTCTCAGCCAAGGTCGCACATATACATGTATATATAACTGCTTCAACAATCAACATGAAATATATATATAGATATATGTATGTATAAATTGTATATACATCATATTGAAGTAGACAACCAATACTGATCCTACTTCAGCGGTTCTGATAACTAAAGGCAAGAGCAGAATTTTGTGTAAATGAAACGAACATCAGAGGCATATTGTTCATTGGTATTACATCTGTTAACTGAAGGAACACAAAAACTATTCTATAAGAAACATTACCTTTCAGTTTAGGCACCTCCCAATCCTAACACACACCAGATTCAAATCCTGTACTTGTCGTCTAACTGGCAATAAACCTTGAACCACAAATCAATCCCGGATACCAAGTAACAGCAATAAAGACGAGCATCATTCTTAACTACAAAACTCTCAGGTGCACAACACTTATGAAGCTTGTATAAGTTGAACAATCTGCAAAGCTTGCCATCCCAATTGCAAAATCGGACTTGTGCATTCTGCATAGTATGCCATCCTAACTGCAATATAGGACTTACGCAGTCTGCATAGGACTTGCGCACTTTGCATAGCATGCCATCCTAATTGAAAAATAGGACTTATGCAACCTGCATAGCTTGCCATCCCAGTCACAACATAGGACTTACGCACTGTGCATAGCTTGCCATCCCAATTGCAAAACAGTACTTGCATATCTGCACATAAATTTTCCCTGTTATTTACAAATTACCACAGTAAAGTAACCAACTATCCTTACAATGTACATATCTACGATCAACCTGACACAAATAAACAAGACCATTGATCAGCTCACGAATGGTTAATTTTCACCATGAAGTACAAGCTAGGTAAGATAGTCAAGTCATCCACTCATGACTTACATGAATTCATCAACAACAAATTAACTAGCTTGCTCCAAAAAGGGTGGATGGATCTTTGGCTTCTGCCCCTCATGAATATTTATGAGAATAACTGTGCTCATTCTCAGTCATTTAAATATAACACTTTTATACAGCCCTCCTCATTTTCCAATGAATTGATCGGGTGAAATCCTTCACCATAGCTGCCCATTTGAATGGGTGCCACGTCATTGAAGGTCCCCCACGTACAGGCCATGCTACCCAGAGATTTACATCACTGAAATAAACCTTTGGGAGCTGAACACAGGCGCACGAGACAATTATGCTCCAACGAATGTACCTAGCTGGACCAGAGTTTAACTACAGTTTTTAGTTGCCCATATTAATTTATATAGCTGCTCGATAACTTGCGTTAACTTCTTTCAGCACCTAATATTGTCCTCTGCAACTTTAAAGTTCAAAAATTATTTTCACTCGAATGCATTCTGTTGGTTAAACTTGTCCAAAACTTATAAAGCAAAACTATATAACAATTGCAAATAACATACAAATTAGCAAATAGATGCATGTAGTCCAGTACAAATAAAACCAATTTTGCCTGTCTTTAAAGCGCCAGTAACAGGGTTGTAAAAATAAAGCTTGTGAGATTAGTGCATGTTACAAAGAAAATATTCTTGCATGGGTCAACTGGAATTTCGATCCGTTTGAGAAACTTGTCAAAGAATCAGGCGAGCCTCAGGCAAGAAAGATTCCCAGTGCCTTATGATCTACAAAAGAAAACAGGATTTCTTTCAAATGTAGTTTTTCTGTGTAAAACAGGAAAATGCAAGCAAAAGACAAAAATAAGTAGAAAAACTTTCCTTCACATTTACCTTCATTTGTGGCGATTTAATTTTTATTTCTTTTTCAATGCTTTTTATCCTTCAAACTTTCATTTAGTCTTGGTGACTTAATTCTGTTATTTCTTGTTTGACATTATGTAATGCTACTTTTGCAAGGTTAGATATTTTTCAATGTGGTGTCCTCCGTTCAAGCCAACATCTTCTCTGCTTTTGAACTGTGCATAATTTGAATGGAGTAATTTAACTGATTGACAATTGCCCAATTTTACACTTCATTTATTCTTTTGGAAAGGCAGTAAATACAATGTTTGTAAAGTAACGTGTATTAGAGGTGCATGTGTACAATCAACTTTACTCATATACACTTAAGAAACTTACTTTAATTACTTTCATAAAATTTTACCAAGCACTTTACTCTGTACAAACTTCTTGTACTGTGCAAGTCTTGGTGCATCTTAAACTCCCCTTCTATTCACAGTTTTATAATGACTGGCTAAAATCAAAATTCTAGCTCTTTCACACAAATTAAATTCCCCTTGATATATGCCCTGGGTGATAACAGTGTCAGTTAGGCTATCAGCAATTTGTAATTTGTATATAGCGCCACTCAGAATCAGAGGCGCTCCCGACCCGGGTCAGTGTCTTCACTGACAAAGAGAAATGTTTTCAGGCGCTTGCGGAACTGAACAGGAGGGAGAGAGGAGGTCAATATTACGCAGACTACCAGTAATCTATGCAAATTACCAGCAACGTTATGCAAACCCAAAATATTATGCAAATTACCTGCAATACTATGCAAATTACCTACAATATATATGCAAATTACCACCAACGATATTCAAACCAGAAATATTAAGTAAATTACCTGCTGCTCATGATTGAGTAGAGATTCCAAGTAAGCTATGACTATTCGCCGGAAGTCTTTGCATCTTTGTTGTTCAAATCTCTTCAACTCTTTATGAATATTTTTCGATATCCTTTCAAAATCCTGCTGGCTCTTATCAACGTGCTGCTCCCACTAAAACATAATGGCCATAAACCTATCTTCAGCGGCTGTTCCAGAAATGGTTTTATATGACACATTATGCAGAAGTAGGAAGACATCTACTTCTTGAAGATTCAATCAATCACTCAATCAATCAATCATGGAATTTATATAGCGCCTCTTCAAGGGCTCTACTCAGAGGCACTCCCAAGCCAGGCCTGATCAAACAGAAAAGTCTTGAATAGAGCGTAAAAAGAAGACGGGTGAGTACGAGGAGATAGGCGAAGGAGAGATGGTAAGTACACACAACAACATGCAAGTTAATGTGATATGCATTTCCACTTCATAATCTAAAATATGCTCAAAGCCCCAACATACGCTGTTTGATTGACGGAAAAACGTGCAAAGGTCTAGATCTTGAACTAGATAAAATTCAATTCCAAAGTATGGCACTACGGCTTTCTTACCATTCCGTAATCTGTAAAACTTGCTCTACATATTTTTCAGAATGAATACCGGCCTTGTATCCATATTAGCCAAGCTGACTCATATGGATACAAAGTAGATGAAATAAGTAAACAAAAAGAAGACGGGCATATTCAGAATAAAGAAAACATATTCTACGTCAACAAAGTGCAGTACAACTAAATAACTGAATTCAGGATATTTTGTCTTACCTCACTGATCTCACGACTTGCATCTTGGATCTTGTCCAGCTTATGAGCCAACTCCATCCTAACCTTCACCTCTCGTTTCTTCGCCAGTGCCACTTCGTTGTCTTTCCAAGCTTTGTACAATTTGATTCGCTCATGGAAAACATCCTACAAACACACACAAATAAAGGGCACCTGAACATTACACACCACGTTCTCCTTAGTAAGTTAAGCAATTGAATGCACTGGCTATGTCACAAAGTTGCCTGGTGAATACATACCACAAGATATAATCTTTTAAAAAGTACTGTACCAGTTTACCTCATAACATTTACAGTAACGATATTACCATTAGTACTATTAACATAGGTCTATGTAGGTCTAGGAAGCCATTACAGAGCATCAAATACCACAACATCAAACCACTGCCAATGCAAACCCTTTTCACTTGTTATCCTGTATCTATGATTCGTATTCTAGCCTTACCTCAAATTATATTATACTGCCTACAGTCATAATTTCCTACCCACTTAATGTACTATTACTTATGATAATTAGTTGTACTCTGTTACAAGTTGCGACCTTGTCAGCTTGCTTTTGAGAATAAACAAAATTGATTGATTGATTAAGTATTACTTCAACCAAAACACAAAAACGACACACTATCACAAAAACATTAAAACCTTGTTGTTTCATATTGGTTATCCTCTGCAACCATTCCTCTTTTATTCTGTCCACAAGAATGTAAAAATGAAATGCATTTCTACCTAGAACTACTCATCTACTAATTTATTTTATTTTATTTATTTATTCAGGATATTCTATAGCGCCTCTCGAAGTCAACTACTACTCAGAGGCGCTCCTGACTACAGCATTTGATACTGTGCCGGAATTTTCACGCCGAAGCGCCACAAGCAATCGCGAGTGAAGGACTTGCCCAAGGTCCATACGCAGCGGCTAGAGTGGGATTCGAACCTGCAACCCTCCGGTCACAAGGCGCCGAACTTACCACTGAGCCACCACGCCCCACAATGTTCTGTGTGCAACAAAACCAGTGCTGTAGAAATTTCCAGATTTGATGACACATAGTTCATCATATCAATAACATCTCTAATAACACGTACTTTGACTGACTGCAAAAGTCCGACATAATCCTTTACAAATTCGGCAAATATGAAGAAGTCGTCATCAGCCTGGACCTCCTGAACCTTGTCCAGCTGCTCTTCCACTTCTGCCAGCTGTGACAGAGCGCGTGACAATGACGAGTGCTCCTCTGAGCTGCCAAGTATTGCGACGCTCTTCGCCAAGATGCCCGTATTCTGTGCCAGCTCTTCCAAGACAAACATTTACAGAAAACATCCAATCATTGCAAACTCAAAAAGGAAACCATGGGTAAGGTATTTTATGCCAAAACTATGCCTTACAGTTTTGTAATGTAGATGAGCATTTCAGTGAAGTTCTTAAATACTTGCTGTGAAAATGTCCCAATGAATACATAGCACATATATATATGCATACATAGCATATATATATATATATATATATATATATATATATATATATATATATATATAGAGAGAGAGAGAGAGAGACAGAGAGAGACAGACAGACAGACAGACAGACAGACAGACAGAGACAGAAAGAGAGAGGGAGAGATTTATATAAATTCTGTAGCTAACAAATTCTTGTCAAACAAACATGGGTCTTTTCCCTTAACTCCACCCAACAATACCCTGGTTAACAAGTTACAAGTATACCTCTTCGGCTGGTCACCAGCGACTCCAGATTCCCATGAAGCCTTCTCAGTTGTGTATCAAATGTCTCAATCTGAAGCGCCTTCTCTTCAAACCACTGTAAATTACAGTATGTTAAAAAGAGATAAGATGATATATCGACTGTATAGAGCACAAACGTAATATGTCCAATGCTTAACACCATGGACTTATTACGTTTGTGCTCTATACAGTTGATATAATCAAGCAATTAATTCTTGTAAGTAAATATTGTATACATGATATGCAAAGATTGCAATGTACTCATGTTATGCAGAGACTGTAGTGTAATGTTATGCAGAGATTGTAATGTACTCATGTTAAGCAGAGATTGTAATGTACTCATGTTATGCAGAGATTGTAATGTACTCAAGTTATGCACAGATTGCACTGTACTCATGTCATGTGCACAGATTGTAATGTACTCATGTTAAGTAGAGATTGTAATGTACTTACGTTAAGGAGAGATTGCAATGACTCATGTTATGCAGAGATTGTAACATACTTATGTTATGCAGAGATAGTAATGTACTCAGGTTATGCAGATATTGTATTGTACTCAAGTCATGTGCACAGATTGTAATGTACTCATGCTAAGCTCATGCAGAGATTGTATTGAACTCATGTTCCAAATTTAGGCCCACATACAGAAAAATCCTGTCCACAAGAACAGTTCTTGTTTTAGGTATGACCAGAGAAAGATAATCAGACAACCTGCTAGAATAATGATAAGACGGATCCAAGTATTGCAGCTGGTACGAGTTCAAAGTTCATGTGCAAAGATTTATAAACTACAACCTTCAATTTGAAAGAAATCCTTTTTTGAACAGGAAGCCAACGCAAAGGTTTAAATATAGTATGTCGTATGTTCATACTTGAACATAGTACCGGCTCTAGCTAGAGTTCCCTTTGGCGATTCTGTATGTGTAACTTTGCGATACCGTTAAGAAGTGAGTTACAGTTACCAAGGTCACAGCAGACCAATGTATTTGTCACAGATTTCCTTAAAGACTTGGGCACACATTGCCTAATTTTGCACAATCAAAACTACCAAAACTATAACCCAATCTAAAAGAAGTTTCCAAGCTCTCATAGCAGATATTTACCTGGTCCGTTTCATCCATTTTGTAGGTAATTTTTCCAATGCTATCCCCAACCCGACTGAAGAGTCGAAGAACGCCAGCACCAGACAGAGCGGAAGTGCTTGTTGCTTTCGGAAGATCTCCTTCCAGCTCCAGGAAGTCAACAAAGTTGGGATCAGTCTGGAGAACAGGATGTTGAGCAACTCGGTTGAGAAACCTGGAGACATATTGAGTACAGAATGAGACAGGTTAGTTTTTCAGTTAAGCCTACGGAAATCATCGTGTTAATATGAAAGTCTTATTACATGAATTTTTTTAATTTTAGCCATACCTGTTTAAACAATCAATGCATTATTATTTAACTTAATAGAAACTGTGCATAAACTGAAGAGGCAGCCACAGGATAAAATACACCAGCCAGTGGAGAATGTATTCTGCTGATGTTGATCCTTTGCAGGAACTACAGGACATATGACGATGAACAGTTCATATGAAAACAGTTATTAAAGAAACAGTTTTGTACACAAAGAAAAACAAAAGTTAAATTAAACAAGTCTTACAATAAAACAAACAATTGGGTCACAATAGAACAGGTCAATGTATAAAAACAATGTTACACGAGGCCCACCTTTCAAGTGCGGCGCGTCGCTGCTCAACAAAATCCAATGAACCCGATTCCTCTTTGGACACTTTTATTTTAGCCATACCTGTTTAAACAATAGAATGCATTATTATTTAACATAATACAAAGTGTGCATTACGAAATGCATTGTAGTAATTGATCTCTGTTGTCACCTGTGTCTTTCAGCAAAAACATCCTTAAACACGTCTGAGGTACTAAACTTCTGAGGTACTACACATCTCAGGAGCTTCTGTATGATCAAGCCTCTTACCTCTACCTTTGTATACAATTATTAAGAACTGGACACAATATAAACATTTGGACAGTCTGTGGGGACATTGTTGCCGATTGATTGAGCGTTTGCTTGTAAAATGTAGAGTACAGGTTTCAGCCTCCCCTGAGATGATAACTGTGCAGGGTCCTTGAGCTTGTCCTTCACTCACAATTGCTCAGTGCCATCGATAAAAGCTCTGTCATTACACAGTGGCACATAATAGAAATATGTAACGATAAATAATAATAAATCCAAGCAGATTCCAAGATTCCTACAGTGACTATTCCAAGGGAGGCTTTAAACTGCATAACCCGTTACAAGGTGAGCATTTTACAACAATAATTTAATTAATTCAGCAACTCACCAATTATGCTCTTTTCTGGAGGAGGTGGAATAATCACTCCCACATGCAGATGTTTTTCAACCAATTTGTCTCTTAAACCGAGAAAATCACTAAACCGACGAAAGACTTCCATTTCTGTATGTCTAAAGTCTGGAATGGCTGTCTAAAAGAGACCAAAGATTTAGGATCACAGTAATGAAATAGTAAAATAGTTCCAATTCTTGGAAAACTTTAACTGCTCAATAGGCCCCAATTAAAGCAGATCATTTTATATTTTTAAATCCTACCAAACAAAACTATGGCCACATCAGAGGACTCAACAGAATTAAAATCTCAAAATCTTCCGCAATTTTAATCAAGATACATCGTGAAAACTTAACTTTAATAATTTTAAGACAGTAGTGTCTGACAGCTTAAAAGCTGGACTCAAGTTTTGTCAATATGCTCATAATTGAAACAATACAAAAAGTTAAATAGTACTCACTTTTGTGCACACTTTGTATACCACGTAAGCATTCATTCCATCGCCAACCTTCTTAGTACCAGTAATTGTTATATCAATATTGTATCTTATCTCTTCCTCTTGTGGCTACAACATACAGTTCAAAAGATTGGCTAAAATATTTAAATGCATGTTAGTACAGTGCAAACTCGTTCACGCCCTCTCAGTTTATGCATCGTTCTGCTTAACACAAAGTGTGTAACGTTGCTCAGCTACTCTCATGCAAACTGATAGCCTTGTTGACAACATCCTCTAACCACGCTGTAATGGTTAACGTGTCATATACAACTGAAGTGTACTGCTAAATATTGACTTTTCTCAGCATTATTCCGTTTTATGCATGGTTTGGTTTACACGCTGTAACATAAGGCACATCCCCTGATGACTTCATGTAAATTAGTATCAGAAGAAAAGAAGAGCAATCCCTTAAGCTAGCCCTGAGGCAGCCATGGGTATGAAGTGATAGCAACTTCATTTTCTTAGCCTCTGCATACGAGGGTACAGTGTACGGCCATCACAGCCGAGTCAAATCAGTATCAAACTCCCTATAAACATCTCACAAGAGCACCACCTACATTAACGCTAAGCCTAAGTGGCTTTCAAAGTTCGTTAAGAACAAAAAGTTCATCTGTACGGAAATAATGCTCAGGTCACTATAAGCCACCACTGGTGGGCTCTTGCACATTTATAGAACCTAACCAACCATGTCCCATCCACAGTGGACAGCCGACACCATGTCAACTATCTCCATTTAACAATGCATACACAGTCAACACCGCTTAAATGCACAAAGGATAGGTGCATAATTCACATATGCACATAGGAGCCGGCCGGTCCTGTTTTAATATACGGTATTTCTATGGAAGACAGCTCCGGGTTTGTGCATATCACGTATGTGAATAGTTGACTACAGGCCCGTTATGCATTGGTCTGTGTATATCAATGCCATTTAATTGCATAGGCAGAGCACATTCTGGCCACCTAGACAGTTCACCTGTGGACAGCAAATGACTGTGTCTGTGGAGTGGTCTGGCTTAGTTGCACTGTGATAAGCAGGTGACGTAACCGATTTGTTACTGAAGGCATTATAGCACATAGGCTCATCTCCGTTAATAAACACATGTAGCAATACATTGAGCCAAGCTTACATAGTACTTGTGAACTTCTCTTATGTGCATAAGATGGTTAAGTGCATAGGTTCGAGGCAGTCTCAAGGCTACGCACTTAAACGGTGCCGACTGTACAAATACTTCCAAATGCTTCTTTGAAAGCTGTGATGCATGCAGCAAGTCTCTTGCGAGACTGGCCCTACTTTAAATTTATTATTTAGAACCAGTAAAAAGGAAATAAGCAACCTGCATACCCCACACAACACTCTATATTCTACTTATTTATTTAAATGTAAATATATTGAATACGTTTAACTATATTGTCTAAAGAAGCTTTTGTTTACATCTGAAAACCTACAAAAATACTTTCAATCCCATTTATCACCTCATTATTCGGTTGTTCCTTCTTGTTCATCGAATGGAACCCAAACGGCGGTTTGCTTACAGAAGCATACATTGTACTAGACTCCGTAACGCTAACTCGTGGCGCATCATCAAGCGACTTCACAACGGAAGTTTTCGTCTCTTTGAAAGCTTCTTTTGGTGTGTCGGAAGTTTTCGTCTCTTTGGAAACTTCTTTTGGTGTGTCGGAAGTTTTCGTCTCTTTGGAAACTTCTTTTGGTGTGTCGGAAGTTTTCGTCTCTTTGGAAACTTCTTTTGGTGTGTCAGAAGTTTTCGTCTCTTTGGAAACTTCTTTTGGTGTGTCGTAAGTTTTCGTCTCTTTGGAAACTTCTTTTGGTGTGTCGTAAGTTTTCGTCTCTTTGAAAACTTCTTTTGGTGTGTCGGAAGTTTTCGTCTCTTTGGACACTTCTTTTGGTGTGTCGCTAAGCGACCAGTTCGGCTCTGGAGGACTGTCCGAGACGACATCGTTGGTCGAGCCATTCTGATTTTGTGGAGGAAAAACAGAGTGCTCAGGCAGACTTTGCTCAGGTTCACGAGGGTGTGATTTAATTTCACTCGGTAAATCAAGCTCCTTTTCAAGCACGGGGCTTTCAGAAAACAATTCCTCAGTTACATCTGAATGCAGAGGAAAAGATATCACATATCAATTTTAAAAAAACGTTGGAATTCTACATACCATGCAACTCTCAGCATATGTGCCGACAGTTGACATTGACATTGCGCCTCAGATTCGCATTTCTGTGTGACATTGCGCACGTTAAAAATGTTTGTAATAATAATAAATAATAATAAAGCACCATAGAAGCAACTTGCTACTGAAAATGCTATATAAACTGTCGTAATTACAATGACATTTACACAGAAACTGCCAAACAGCTTAAATGAGTACACTAGAATCTCCTTAAAACACTGTCTTTTGGGATCATATGAAGGGCTGCCTTAAACCAGGATTGTGTTATATGAGGTCATTTGCTGAAGCTGAACTAAATCTGGAATCAATGCACTTCACCATGCTAATTCAGGATTCTTGTTAAAACGGGATGACAGGGATGCTATGGTGTGTCAAATAAAAATATAAATGAATAAGCTAAATGCAAAAGTCTGCATTGCTTCCTAGAAGACTCTAAACACACAAAATCTTACAGCCTCAAGCAATTAATAAATGTATATATGTTTTAAATGTAGTTATTACTTATTGTGGTACGGTTTCTTAAATGTGACTGATTATGACTAATAAGACCTTGCCTTCAAACTTGTTCTCATCATGTTTCTCATCTTTTAGTATCTCACGTGATGTGTCTGTCGCTGCCTATGAATTCAAATTATACAAACATTATGAAAAAAGAAAACTTCACAACATGAACAAAATAACTGAAATATGCAACTGCATATAACATTGAAAACTATTTTAAAACAATTAGAAAGAACTCTGAATAAATAATTGTAAATCAAGGTCCACCCTATGGAAATTATTAGAATTCAAGAACGATATTAGAATTATTTAAAATCAATTCTTGCCCAATGTAGTTCATGTATAAAACAACATCAATATTACAGCAATCATGTTTTCTGGCTGCAAGCTCTGAATGCTGACACTGCAAAAATGTTTCTTTCTACAGCAATATTGCACTTACCTAAAATGATCACTGAAAACCAAAATCCCGATATAATTGTGGCCTGAAATAAGCGACTACACATTCACCTAGCTCCTATTCTATTTCTGTATGCAGAACCTCCATTGATATATATTGCTCTATTCTCAAACTCTCAAAAGCACAATTCATTTATGTTTTCATTCATGCATTCATTCAGAGAACTTATATAGCGCCATTCCAAGATACCTACTCAGAGCCTCTCCCAGCCCAACTCCGGCAATATGGAAAATCGGGCTGTTGTGTTTCGGGAACCTGGATACGGGGCGACCCCATGCAAATCGCACCATGGTCTACATTAATCTGTTGCACAAGATTTGATGGTGGGAGATTTGGTTTAGTTTGCCGGGCTTGATTACTTTAGGTGAAGACTTAACTTCTTTCTAACCTCGAGTTTCTATTTATTAGTGTAGCACTGCTAAAAATTGGCCATGCAACCCAGAGTGTGCGGCCGCAAAAAGGTCATCACATGATGTTTGTTAGCTTAACAAAAGTATGGCTCAGGAAGCTATCCTGTACTGCTGACGCAGAACAGTAGAGTAGAAATCTGGCAGACACTTATTACACGATAAAATAAAAGTCCAACTTAATGCTAAGAGTATGACTAAACCTTCTTATCGGTCTCAAATATATCATCGTCGTTTTCGAGTTCTTTAGAATCCAAATCCTCTTCGAATAAAGGAGGTGGTTCCCTCACGTCGGCCATTTTTTCAAGTTCACGTGATGCAAACACAGAGCACCAAAGACTAATATTTCGGCTCTATACAGAGTAAGGCTCTATACAGAGTAAGCTTACATGAGGAACTAGATTTTTGTCGTTCAACCAGAGTAGGCCTAATATAATTCATACAGAGCCATAACAATTCACGTTTCCCAGTAAATGCCAAAACGTCAGTATAACGATGTATCCGATGTAATTTCCACAACACCTTTTTAACATCAACGAAGGAGCTATGCAAATGTTCGTAAAGCCTGGTATGTAACATGTATACATTTTCTGAATGACAGTGACTGCAACTGATAGGCCTACAGGCGTAATCAGGGGCGTAACTTTGGTCTAAAAAGTGGGGGGTACCAATTTTTTACATACGCGAAGCAAGCTGAGACTGCGATCTCTGGGAAGGCGCAATAATAAAATACTGATTGAAATTGGTCAAAATGTCGGGACTGCCCCCAGTCCAAAAAAGTGGGGATACGGGTACCCCTCGTACCCCCAAATTACGCCTATGAACTTGAGGCATTAAACGCCCGTGTAGATCTGTGCATGATTGAAGTGACCGAAATACAAAACACAAAACACCAAAAATGTATTGGCTTACGGGGTTTTACGCCACGCCAGAGGCTCAGCAGGGAAAAGTATAACAAACTACTGGCAAAGTATTGGCTTACGGGGTTTTACGCCACGCCAGAGGCCCTCCTGCCAAACAAATGAGCTTACGGGGTTTTACGCCACGCCAGAGGCTCAGCAGGGAAAAGTATAACAAACAACTGACAAAGTATTGGCTTACGGGGTTTCACGCCACGCCAGAGGCCCTCCTGCCAAACAAATGAGCTTACGGGGTTTTACGCCACGCCAGAGGCTCAGCAGGGAATTGTATAACAAACTACTGACAAAGTATTGGCTTACGGAGTTTTACGCCATGCCAGAGGCCTCCTGCCAAACAAAAGAGCTTACGGGGTTTTACGCCACGCCAGAGGCTCAGCAGGGAAAAGTATAACAAACTAATGACAAAGTATTGGCTTACCGGGTTTTACGCCACGCCAGAGGGCTCCTGCCAAACAATGAGCTTACGGGGTTTTACGCCACGCCAGAGGCTCAGCAGGGAAAAGTATAACAAAGGGCTCCTGCCAAACAATGAGCTTACGGGGTTTTACGCCACGCCAGAGGCTCAGCAGGGAAAAGTATAACAAAGGGCTCCTGCCAAACAATGAGCTTACGGGGTTTTACGCCACGCCAGAGGCTCAGCAGGGAAAAGTATAACAAACTACTGACACAGGCGAAAGCTCCGTCGTCGAAACGAGAAAGCGCCTCGTCCACCGCAGACCTCCGTCCCCGAGAAAACGCCCGAAGCAAAGTAACAATATTGCAACAAAGCCGCGGAAACTATAGAGACGATGACGTCATCGGAATATATGAACAAACATTGAAATGACGTCATTTATATTTACAACTTGAAAAACCTGGGTCAACTCATTATAAATACCAATAACAGCGCTTATTAAAATAATAAAATAAGGTAGGCCTAGCGCCGTAGCGGTAATATTATTAGAAATGAAATATCCAATATAATTAATTAAATCATGTTTTCGAGAGCTATTTCTGCGGGACCGTTTGCTAATTTGTATAGCACCACAATATATTGACAAAGCAACATTCATGACAGTTTTAGATATATAAGCCTACAATGATGCAGGCCTACCATTATGTAGGCCTACGTTGTATATAATGTAGGTCCTAAATGTAAATCTTGTCCTTCTTGTCCTCTCTCCTCTTCAGTTCCGTAGACGCTTGATAACCTTTCTTTTTGCCGGTTTTGGCAGTGATGCGGGTCGAGAGCGCCTCTGATTTGAGTGGCGCTATATAAATGTTCAGTTAGCATGGACAAGATCATCTTGCTGAAATTGTTTCTGTAAAGTTTGGTATACATCCATGATATCGCCCATTTATGCAGATATCCAAATTTGTCTGTCACTCCAAGCATGGGCGCCCACAGGATTTTTTGCAGGGGAGGTCAGTCACGGCCGGGAGAGTTAGTTGTGTAATATATAAACATGTCATTGATTTATTCAGCATTCAAAGACACGAAACTCTGTATGCCCCTCACGTAGGCCTAAACCTTTCGCAGTGGTCTGCACTACATACCGCCAAAGAAAATAATTTTAACAATACAGAAGAAATTAATCCAGCCTAGCGTAGATTTCAGTGAAATAAGTTTTGGCCAATAATACAATCTCATTTCTGACGTTTGGACTTTGGAAGAGTGTAATTATACTCAGAGGCCCAGAAAGTGTTTAAAAGTTGTGTGAGCCAACCTCAGCCAAGTAAGCCGCATACAGATCTGAGGTGGATAAAATTATCCACTATATCCGATATAATCTATAACTATATTTTTGTCATTTTTTCTAACCACTGGAAAATTGCAGGCCTTTTACACTCCTTTCACTTCCACTAAGTTGCTGCGGCGTCCTCGGCAGGCGCATCTGAATTCATATAAAGTACATTGCACACCCACTCACTTACAAGACACTCCAATCCGCCCATGAAGCCTACTATCTTCTACAGTTATTCAGTCCAACTACAGCTGTCTTAATAATTAGTTGTCCTGTGTCTTATCTCTATATCCAAGTCCAACCACTCTCTCTTCAGTCTTGTAGGATGATATATTGCGCGTGTCACCATCCTCCGCCTTTGAACCATGCAAAGAGAAACCCAAGCTATCTTTCAACAGTCAGCACCTGTTTAACTTTCAGACCAAGAAGTACGGTAAACGGTTTCCAGTATCCATGATTCTCTGGGCAGTCGCCGTAGCTTGCTGACCCTAAGGTCAGATCTGGCATTGGCCGGCTCTAGATAGGTTCCATTAGGCTTATTGTGTTATTTCTATTAATTCTATAGTGCATCAGCTCTGGGGTTTCTCGTCATTTACAAACAGTCAGCACTTGCTGTTGCTTTCAAATTCAGAAAGTAAGGCTTTCAGTATCCATGATTCTCTTGACAGTCACATCATGATTTCCAGGGGGGTCACGCGACCCCCCTTGACCTATGCTGCGGGCGCCCATGACTCCCAAGTCTTTGTGGAACCTCGAGCTTCAGCCTTCTCTTTAATACGGTTCCCATTTTGCTCTAGTTTATTCCACACAGCCTTGCAGCCATGATTGTTTCTCAATAGCCTAAGTTATCGCATTAATTGTACCTGATGCTGAGCGAAACGTACTTCATGATGTCGAGGAAACTGTTGGCATCTTTGAGCTCAGAATGCAGCAACTTCATCTTATTCTTCGATGTACCAAAATATGTGGCGTTATGAGTTTTCAAGGTTTTAAGCCAAGGATGCTTATCGCTTCCCTTCTACCATTCCTTATGCAGTTGTCTCGATCTTTAACGGCTTTCTGTGCTTCAGATTGCAAATGATTTACTATTAACTTTATACGATCTTCACCATCAGCTCTGACACCTATTGCGATGAGCTCAGTGCCGTTTCTCAAATACTTTTTGCCCTCATCTATGTACTGAAGACACAATTTACAAGACACGTGCACACGCTTCTTTGAATCTTTAGTTGCGTCTTTACTCGCACAGGTTAAAAGTGAGTAGGCCTAACTGTTGTTGCCTGATTGGTTGTTGGCAGACTGGGTGTAATTGTTTGCTGTCGAGTTTGGCCAAATAAATCTGAAAGCTTCTGACATTTCTTAGCGCTATCCAAGAGCAAATCTGCTTTGCGTTTCTTAGTTCTTTCTGTACTGGTACTCGGCATGCTTGTAATTTACCCAATATTATTCTTGCGTAAATGGGATAAATCCCAATCCCTAGAGATTAGCCTTATCGTAACCACTAACCAATTTTCAGTTTTACGGTTTTAGTTAATGTTTACTTTTCACTTTAAAATGATAAAATTAGAAATATCAACACACCGAAGACGTAAACAACAGCAAAGAGCAAACTACTGGTGACCAAAGAAATATAAGATTCAAAGATTTCACGTCTATTTATTCTATTTATTCCGGATATTTCTATAGCGCCTCTCGAAGTCTACTACTACTCAGAGGCGCTCCCGACTACAGCATTTGATACTGTGCCGGAATTTTCACGCCGAAGCGCCACGAGCAATCGCGAGTGAAGGACTTGCCCAAGGTCCGCACGCAGCGGCTAGAGTAGGATTCGAACCTGCAACCCTCCGGTCACAAGGCGCCGAACTTACCACTGAGCCACCACGCCCCACTACTGAAGCAGACTATTGTGACCAAAGAAATATAAATAATAAAGATTTAACGTCTGCTGTGGCAGACTATTGGTGACCAAAGAAATATAAATTATAAAGATTTCACGTCTGCTGTGTTTTGCATTTACAGTAGGGCCAATATCATATGCATAAGGTCACACAAATGACAAAAAATATTATTTGGGACTAAAAAGGGCAAATTCACTGGTGGAGAAAAGGGCAAGGACTGGTGGGGAATTCGAGAGGGCTGGTGGGGAATTTCCCCACCAGTCAACATGTTAAAAAATGCCCTGCTGTGTACTAGTGTAGTTGACCCTATATTTGAAGGAAAAAATCCCAAGCGCGTGCGTCTGGTTCTGTTTTCAAGCCTCCTGATAGACCACAGAAGCCGGACACTCATAGACAGCTGTAAGACGAGGTTCCCGAAAGACATCCTAGTTAGTACCAGCAGAGGCGGCGATCCTGAGGGGGACGAGTGGAACAAGTCCCCTCCACCTTTAACAGTTAATGGGACCAGTGCTTTTTCTGGAGAAAAAGGTTCAGGAACGGAACAATCGGTTCCGGAACGGAATTATTATTGGCGGGCTAAAATCCCAAGAAAAACGGGATTGGGGGTTGGGAGGGGTCTCAATAAACACTGAAAACAGTTCAAAACACTGAAATTAAATAAAAATAACTAAATTATTGTGTTTATTATTAAAATAAATAAATAATTTTTTTAGTATCTGAAAAAAGGTGCCGGAACGCCGGCGCGTTCCGGCTGAAAAAGGCACTGAATTGTCAGAATGGGACACAGCATACAGATACAGTTGTCCCCCGATTTTTAAAGAAACTTTTGATTGCTATTTTTGTTAAATAATTGCCAAGTGGAAACTTGACCAACGAGGCCAGACAGCTACCACGTCAACACGTTTCCACCAACAGCTATAAAAAATGAATGAGTTTGTTTGTTAGGCCTATTATTCTGTTTACATTAGGCCTAAGTGACATTCTTAAGCAGGCTAGTGTTACTAACTGATAAAAATCAACTAACTTTGGATTTGAATTAGTTTGCATGCTATAATACAATATGACGAAAATACTCATGCCGTTACAAAGTGCCTGTCCCATATTTCTTTTCGAACGCATTTTTCGTGCACAAAAAAGAGGTTAGAAATTTGAATAAATGTTGACCCAGCTCTTTGTCGGAGCTTCAGAGTCAAATAATGCTAAATCATACTATAGCACAACTGCGGGGGTTAAAAATGCCCCCCCCCGTGGTGTGCAATGATGATTTAACTGTTAAACAAGATCGCCGCCTCTGGGTATCAGAGAGAGAAGCCAGAGATTTCCTCCCCCCCCTCAGCCGCCGGCCGGTTCTTTCACAATATATTAGTCATATACCTAACCAAGCAGCGAACGCGTTATTAGAATGCATGAATACCTTCGCGCAGTGTTGTTTACCCACATACTGCGTCATGTAGGCTAACAATATGACTGGTGCAATCTATAGGGACTCGGTTTTCAAAGGCATAAAACGAGATACTTTCGCCATTGTTAGAACTGTTTATAGTCCACCGTTTTATGTGCCCACCATTGTGCTCTGGCCTGCGTATTCCAAGCATTCATTTTGCATGATCGAATAACTTGCCGACTATCATGCTGTGCGTAACATCATGATCAGTAAAATCAGGGTGGGAATTGTCCGGGGTGGGGTTGGTTCAACCCCTAGTCTTTTTAGGACCCCACAGATAAGTCTTCCTGCACCCTCTGACGAGACTTTTCCAACCCTTTCAGGTGTTTTAGTGCGATTTAGGCCTATAGCATTGATTGACTCTGAGCCTCTGACAAAGAGAAGACATTTCCATGCTGTATCATGTATGCATTTTTTAATTTTCTCAACAAAGAAATTGATTTTGATTCGAATCTGACTTGCAAAACTGCTAGCGTTGAAATCAGCTTTCAAATTTCGTTGACATCAGTTTGCAAAATGCGAATAAAATGTTCAACACCCAGTCTTTTTTCTACAATTCCCACACTGAGCAAAGTGTCATCGTCACCATCATCATCATCATCATCATCATCATCATCATCATCATCATCATCATCATCATCATCATCATCATCATCATCATCATCATCATCATCATCATCATCATCATCATCATCATCATCATCATCATCATCATCATCATCATCATCATCATCATCATCATCATCATCATCATCATCATCATCATCATCATCATCATAATCATCATCATCATCATCATCATCATCATCATCATCATCATCATCATCATCATCATCATCATCATCATCATCATCATCATCATCATCATCATCATCATCATCATCATCACCATCACCATCACCATCACCATCACCATCACCATCACCATCACCATCATCATCATCATCACCATCATCATCATCATCATCATCATCATCATCATCATCATCATCATCATCATCATCATCATCATCCTCATCATCCTCATCATCCTCATCATCATCCTCATCATCATCATCACCTTCATCATCATCATCATAATCATCATCATCATCAGCAGCATCATCATCATCGTCGTCGTCGTTTCGTCGTCGTCGTCATCATCATCATCATCAGCAGCAGCATCATCATCGTCGTCGTCGTTTCGTCGTCGTCGTCATCATCATCATCATCATCATCATCATCATCATCATCATCATCATCATCATCATCATCATCATCATCATCATCATCATCATCATCATCATAATCATCATTTTTTCCACTGAAGTTTGATTCCATTGTGTATCATACTGGGACCTCCGCAATCGAACCCGCAAGCTATGCCGTTTGACCTTAGTCGTCAGTCAGGTTACCCGGCTGGTGGCCAGTTCCCTAGACAATGCTTTCATTGTTGGGTGGGGGTATACGCTGAACATAGAATTTTATTACTGTTATTGATGAATGTTGATTCACCAACAATTCGGAATGTTCCGAATGTTGATTCACCAACAAATACAATGCACTTTATTATATGTATGTAGTTCACGAAACAGACCGAAATACATGGAAAAATTCTGCATGGATATCATGGAGATCATGCGTATGGTTAAAACCTGATGTTTAAACTGATGTCTGTTACATTCAGACATTAATGCCGTGAAGGTGTGCATAGACGAAATAAATCAACAAAAATACGGGTATTTTTGCTGTACTTAGTTTGCTCCAGACATTTAAAGTGGCTCTTCTTGCAGTAGGCTAAGTATCTAGTTATAGGCAGTGCTTTTTCAGCCGGAACGCGCCGGAATGGCGTTCCGACACCTTTTTCAGCTACTAAAAAAGTAATTTATTATTTTAATAATAAAAACAATTAGTTAGTTATTTCAATTTAATTTCAGTGTTCTGAACTGTTTTCAGTGTTTATCGAGACCCCTCCCAACCCCCAATCCCGTTTTCTCGGGATTTTAGTCCTTCAATAATTGTTCAGTTCCGGAATCAATTGTTCAGTTCCGGAACCTTTTTTCTAGAAAAAAGCACTGGTTATAGGTAAAGTCAATTGGGACAATTTTTCAATGCCTAACTGCGGCTTAATTTCGGGGTACAGTTGGTTGACATCTTGTGCACTATAAAAGCTATTAATAAATTAATTAATGATAAATTTTCTGACTATTGTTTAAATCCTGAGGGATCAAATGTAGCCCTACCTCGGGTTTAAAAAAAATAATGATTATAATAAAGCTCCAGCATAGGCGTTGCTACATTGAGGCAAGAGGAGGCAATTGCCTCCTCTTGGGTTTTTAGATTAAAATATTTTCTTTGGGTTATAGCCCTGCATCCTCGAGTACACCCCATGAGAGATGGATGTTGCCTCCTCTTGAACGGAAGAAATCTCCCAAAAAGGTCATGAAATGTTTTGGTGGAGAAAATCCCCAAAAGGTCATCAAAGTTTTTGACAAGCAGTAGTTGCCTCCTCTTGAATCGTCGAAGTCTGGCTACGCTCCTGAGCTCCAGTGCTCCATGCTCCAAGTTTGAGCGTAGCGATAGCGTTCATTGCCTGCTCAGTGAATCTTCATCCTTGCAGTTTACTTCCCAGCTTAGGCCCCTGTGGCGGGTAAGATGTATTCTAAACACAACGTACTCTACAGTACATTATGCCTAGGTATGATGTACTCTAGAGTCCGCGCTAACTGGTGGTAGCATGTACTCTAGACTCTAGAGTACAGGGCTAGGCATTTTGTACTCTAGAGTCTATAGAGTACAAAATGCATAGCCCTGTGGCAGGTAAGGTGTACTCTAAGCACAGCGTACCGTAGAGTACATCATACCTAGGCCCAACGTATTTCAGGGTACATTGTACTTATGTATGATGTACTCGAGTACGCGCTAATTGGTGGTAACATGCGCTCTAGGGTACGAAATGCCTAGTTTAGCCATAGAAATAAATGTAATCAAATTGAGATCTAGAATCCACCGTGCCTACAGATATCTCGGACTCTAGAGTATGAAATTCTGTTAAAGTCCATGCTGCCCCCTACTCTCGTGTCTGGTATTATGAACTATGAAGTACAAAATGTGCCTACATTGTAGATTCCACCCTGCCTCCTACACCGGTACTAAATTCTGCTGCTTAGTGGCAGAAAAAGTGCATGTGAACCTGTTCCAGGGTCGCTCCGCAGAGTTCACTGAGCAGGTTCGAACCCGCAACTGTTGGTTGACAAAGAAGCTCTGGACAGTAGCGACCATCTACTGATGCCTTGACAATTATACGATGGCGCTATGTAGGTTCTCAGATGATTATTGAAACGCTGATACCAATTAACAGAATGGCATAAAGAGAGGAGACCCATCATCAGCGTTGGCAGCGGCACCAGCAGATGTCAACAACATCAGCAGTCCGGATGCAACCGACCAGCATCCGGCGGGAATTGGGGAGATGCGTATGTGACAGGTATACCCATCCCACCATCCCCCCGGTCCATAACGGGAACATTAGGAAGTGATTTATGCTTCAGCGGTTGGACTGACAGAAATGGTTATTATGCAAGTGTTTACTTTACATTCATACAGAATAGTTTGGTACATGACTCGACTGATTTCGGTAAAATGAGACACGAAGAATGCACCACACAGGCGCACTCACAAACGCACGCGCTCACAGATGTCAGGTTTAAAAGCAGTCGAAAGCTCCAGGTCCACGAAGCATTTCGACTCAGTTTAAGGTTGGTACCGTTTTCCTATAAAACCATTAGACATGCTTAAATCGCTAATCAAATAATCTATCACTTTAAGCATGGAGAATATTGGTCTTGGTTTTGAAGAGCCATTATGTGATGCCTCGTGCATTAGACACAGATGCATAGAAGTAACTAATTAATATTAATATTAGAAAAATATCCGTAAATCAGTAAAGTTGATAACAAAGGAGCACATTTATATATGCATACTATGAGTGGATTTCAACTAGGCGTATATTCGTCAAACTTCTTACCTGCTAATTACTACTAATAATTACTAAGAATAATAGCTTCTGTAACCTGTAAGATTAACAAAATTTGTTCGTTTATTGAACGTCAACAGCGTGGCGATTTATTTAACCATTGACCAATGAAGCGCTTTGAGAAGTAGGGCCTACTTAAAACGTGCTATATGTTAAGTGTGTACAGATAAATAATGATGATATTCTTTATTATTTCAAACTGACAGACGCAGTAAGATTACATTGAAACATGACAGTAGTACAATCAATATCTTAATTAAACACACGATTTGGCAGCCATGCAAGGCGCCGCCCTAGAGAAGGGTTACGGGTATCGAACCGCGACCCTAATGCTCTCCTGGCCATGAGTGTTACCATTACTCTATCCCTCTCCCCAATATACAAAATACATAGTACGCACTACACATATATACACATACACATACACATACATACATATATATACACTAGGGTGGAGTGAAAATAACGAGAATTTTTTTTAAGCAAACGTTTTCTAATAGCGATGGAAAGTTGCCAGCATGTGAGTGTAAATAGAGCTCAAAATATTGTTGATTTTGCTTTGCATCTTCTGCCCTCAACCGGCGGTTAAATATTTACCATATAAAATTCTTTGAATAACGTCAATGTGGTGCATTATTTTTCTTTTTCTTCAACTGACAGTCTTCAAACGGTTACAATTCATGAAATACACGTTCAAATCAGTTGCGGAAATCACATCTGGTGTGCTAAAGGATTATATTATTGTAACCAGGGACATAACTTTGGTCTATTAAGTGGTGGGGGTACCAATTTCTTACATACAGGAAGCAAGGCGTTGAGTGCGATCTCTTGGAAGGCAAAATACTAAAATATTGATTGGCATGGTTCATAAAGTGGGGGTACGGTACCCCAGTCCAAAAAGTGGGGTGGGGTACGGTTACCCCTCGATCCCCGACAAATTACGCCTGTGATTGTAACGCCTAATGAATGCAGCGACATTAATGAAAGGAAGAAAATTAGGAGAGAACGAAAGAAGTACCAAACCTCTGTTCAAGCAGGATGCACCAGCATACGACTGTGAGTGTTGAGGGGGTTTTCCAGAGAGTAATCCAAAAGAGGCCCGAATCTGGTTTCGGGGAGTGGGGGGGGGAGACAGATTAAGAGTGGAGGCAGAGCAGCTGTGAAGGAGGGTGTCATTTAGGGCGAAAAGAATTGGAAGGCAGAGGATCAAATGAGTCAGGGTAGGAGTAGGCCCTACTTGAAAAGGTGAGACTTCAGTTTGGAGTGGAAAGCCCGGAGATAGAGGAACACGAGGAGAAGGATGGAGGACGGGTTGGAATGATGGTGGAGGAACCAAGAATATGCGGAATTCAAGGGGAGATCGTTCCAGAGGCGTGGTGCTCTGTTGGATATGGCTGGGTTGGAGAACTTAAGATGAATAGTGACCGGAGATCGAGAAAGACTGAAATAGGAGGAGGATCGGGTGGAGCGGGTTCGCTGGATGGTGAAGAGACCACGGAGGTACTTGGGCTGGATATATTGTAGGGAGTAATAGGTTAGTGATAGAACTTTGAAGTGGATTCACTCTGGGATTTTTAGCCAATGTAGTGATTTGAGGATGAGAGTGATATGATGACGTTTGGGCATTCTCGTGACAGCCCTGGCTAGTGATTTTTGGATAAGTTGCAGACGCGTGATTTGGGTGGATTCAAGGTTGAGGAAGAGGGAATTGCTGTAGTCAATGAAACATAGAGGTAACAATGGTAGAGACAGTTTTAAGGTCGATCTGCGACGAAGGGTTGCCTGGATGGTGAAGGACAAATGTGCCTGAAGCAGGAGCGTGAGAGGTTGGAGATGTGGTTAGAGAAAGAGAGGTGTGGATCACAAGTAATGGATGGAGGGGGGTCCGATGTGACAGTTAAGAAACGATTAGTTAGTCGATAACTGTATGGAAGGGTTAGGGGTTTTCTTGATATGATCAGGAAGGCCTAGGATTACGAATGCTTTCTTGAAGGGTTAAGGCAGAGGAGATTGGATGACATCCACTGTGATATTAGGTTAATCACGTTGAAATATTGCATCGACGGTAGAGGGCAGAAGATGTCATGAATTTGAAATTTAAAATATTTGGCGTGTTTCTTTCTCTACCCAAGTTGCATCTTTTGCCCACTATTAGAATTCATTTATTTAAAAATCATTTTTTCACTCCACCCTAATATACACATACACGCATCTTACATGCCTACATCATATGCACGTGCATACATGCATAAATAGATAGATACATACATACATGCATAGGCGTAAGCTTGTCTTATTTATCAGCTTCCTCTCCCTGGACAACCCACCTGATATGACGCAGCGCTCGCGAATGAGCTGGTGCCTTGCGCCTATAGCTTTAGAACAGTGCTTCAGAATGTTGGAGTTTAGGATTACGACTACGAGTATAACTGCTTTAAGGATATAGTGTACGCATATGTATTATATGCATGTGAACGTATGTGTATGTGTGTGGTCCGTGTATATCTTAGACTAGTGGTGACGATGACGACGCCAACGACGACGACGACGACGATGATGATGACAATTTGTTGTTGATGATCTTGAAGAGTGGGAGGAGGAGGACGAAGAGGAGGACGAGGAGGAGGACGAGGAGGAGGACGAGGAGGAGGACGAGGAGGAGCTTGTCGGTGAGCTTGTCAATAAACTCTAGATAAATATGATCTTGAAGAATGGGATGAGGAGGACGAGGAGGAGGATGAAGAGGAGGAGGAGGATGTTTAAACTGACTAAAACGATGACAATGGTAGTGATGACGTGATCCAGAGTCGTGGGATCTTAGTAACTAAGAACAGACCCGACAGTGCACTTTCACTAATGAACGGCAACACTCTTGCCTGAAGAGCATATAGATCTTGAAAAGTCGCGGATCGATACCCTTAAGCCCCCTCTAGGTCGACTCAGCCTTCCACTCCATAGGAGGCAGCAATAAAATGAGCGGGCGCCTTACAGGCTGACAAGGCGTATGTTAACTAAGATCTTGATAATTGTACCGTCATGTTTCAATTGTTTCAATGTAGGCCTAACTTACTGCGGTTTGTCAGTGAGCTTGTCAATAAACAGGATTATTATTATTATTATTATTATTATTATTATTATTATTATTATTATTATTATTATTATTATTATTATTATTATTATTATTATTATTATTATTATTATTATTATTATTATTATATTTATTCTTCATACAACCAATAATAATAATAATTATTATTATTATTATTATTATTTATTATATAATATATTATATTATATAATATTATTATTATTATTATTAATATTATTATTATTATTATTTATTATTATTGTTGTTGTTATCATTATTATTATCATCATCATTATCATTATTATTATTATTTTTATTATATTTCTTTTGCAGGTATTTCTTCAGGCGGCCACACGTCCTTTGGTTATTGCCATTGTGGTAACTCTATTTAGATAAATATGAATGAGATCTGTGCCCATATTTTAAAACCCACTCTCAACCTGTCATTCATTCCCGCATTGGCTCTGTTCAAAAGAAGCAAGCAGAGGCTGAGGAGATCGCTGGACGTCATCGACGAAGACCCTAATGGCAACTACAGCGATCAGACAGAAGAACCGGACTACGAAATCCTGACGTCGACCACTCAAGCTTCAATTCCGGAAGAAACAGTGGACGACGAAGTGATGGCCATACTTAAGAACGCGACCGATATGATCAAGGCTTATCTGGACGAAAATCTCGAGCCTTTTCGCCACTCCTCCGAAACCAACGCGATGACCGCGCTGGCTTCGTTGGGACTCTTTTTCAACTTCCTGTCGCTGTTAGCAATTGTCCTTGACCGCAGAACGGCTCTGACGTCACGTAGAGTCCACGGTTCCTACGTCATGGCTCAGCAGGTCTTCCTTGTGCTCGTCATATGTTTCCTTAATCAAAAGAAAGACTCCTACTACGCAAGGTATAGAGATCTCGAAGCCTTCAACTACTTTACCATCTGTCTCGGACTCGTACAATTCCTACAGCCGTGGATGCTATTCGCAGTGGCCGGGTATGTCAGAGGCTGCCTGGAAAACCTGTTCGACATGGGAAAGGCTCCGATTTTCCCCGTTGCTCTCGTCGTAACTAGTCTCCTCTTTGCTGGGTCACTTTTCTTCACGTATATCCCACCAGTCAGGGTTCAGCTCCATAACTCCGTGGCCCATTACAACTTGTGCGGGGCTCCTCCAGTTGAAAAGCTCTGGAACCTGGATAAAGAAAAAGACGGCGATGAATCGATGGAACTTGTGAATGTTTTGGTATACAACCTCTCCTACATATTCGCCATCTACCTAATGCCATCGATCTTGATCGCGTACCGGAGCAAAGGCATCGTAGACTTACTACACGCCTTGCAGGAACAACCCAAAGTCTTGGCAAACTGCCAGGAACTAGCTTGCACGTCATTGGTCATTTCGGTCACGTGCAATCTCCATCTTGCTTGCGTAACGATCAAAGTCGTGGTCTACTTATTCTACCTCGTCGAATTGTTTTTTGAGTTTGTCGGAGATGCGTTCGTATTCTTCCAGTACGTGAGCGTTTTCGGCAACCTTCTGATCGTCACCGGAACCGGATGTCACGTGTTCATATTGATGCGCTACAACTGGACTGTCCAGTATTTCCTGTTTCGCATCGCTTACCAGATGAAATTTAATATCTACCGACTGCGCGATAGTCTACCAAAATGGAAGAAAACAAACCCAAAAGAGCCAGATCCGGCAGAGGCTGATGCACCAAGTCATGTGTAACGTATGAAGCCATGCGTTAACGGACAAGTCACGCGTAACATACGAAGTCTTGCATCACTTATGAAGTCACGCGCAAACGCACGAAGTCATGAGCAAACCTATAAAGTATTTCTTGAACCTGCGACTTTGAAAAACTAGCAACGAGTGATGAAGCATTTTACTATTTGAATGTTTTTTCTGCTTTTAAGATCTAGGCTTTAACTAAAGAATAAAAGACAAAAGCAAGCTTTGCATGTAGACAAGACCGCAGCCAGGATTTTATTTGAGGGGTGTTTACTCGTCCTTGAGCAGGCAACCGAGTCAACCGACTAAGGGGTTTGGAGGAGCATCGTGAGCTCTCATAGCGGGTCCGGGCGGCCTTTACATTAGCCTACACTGTAGTACAGTTAGTTCTGTGCGATTCCTGAGCATCAATTTTACAAATGCACCAATAGCACTGTATTGTAATGATCTGATCTATTGTAACATGTCACATAGAAATAAAAACTTAAAAAACCAAATGCATTGTTTCACTTTTTTACGTTATTTAATTTCTGGTGGTGTTAAAACACCGAACATACCCCCTAGCTACGGCCTTGCCTGTAGACAACTACCGGGGTACCGGTATCTCATTTGCTCTGTTGTCAGTCACTGTTGTGCTGGTGTTATCATCCGAAGGAAATATTACGCTGCGGTTATTTACGTTATTCCAAGGATCCATACATAATAACAACTATATTTTGGCTCATGGTTATTGAAAGCGTTCGAGCAGGTTGCGTTAGCCTAGGCCTAATTGGCGTGTCTTGAAAACATCGTGTTGGAATCAGCATGTTAGTTGTCGGGAGAAGTCTCCCTACGTCGGTTCTGTTAAGTAGGCCCCTACACAGACGAACACTTATAATATAAGTATATGTATATTAGTTATATAATAAATAAACTTATCTTCATTATTCGAACCGTGTTCGTCTGTGTACTTAACAGATATTTATTATATAACTAATACACATATACTTATATTATAAGTATATGTGTATTAGTTATATAATAAATAAACTTATCTTCATTATTCGAACCGTGTTCGTCTGTGTACTTAACAGAACCGATGTAGGGAGACTTAAGCACACGACAGAGACAGACGTAATTTTTTGTCTGGGATAGGGTTTTCAAGGTAGAAAAAGGTAATATAAGCTATTTCTAACATTGGAGGGCATTGGATTCAAGGTTGTAAGACCTTTATCGTCAAACACTGGCTAAACTTGTCCAAAATATTTGGGTGCGGGGAGGGGGGATTTGTTGATTCATTCTACACTTGTTGCATTGGTCCATCTCAATTCCTTGCCTGTGAGGGCTTCCTTGCGATCTTCGGCTCGCGGCCTTTTGGTTGTCCCTCGCATGCGCTCTTCTACGGCACAATCCAGGAGTTTTGCCTATGTTGGCCCCTCTGCTTGGAACTGTCTCCCCTTGTTTCTCCGCCAAGAGCTTCTTGCCTTCTCTCCTCTCCAGTTTCGTAGACGCCTGAAAACTTTCCTTTTTGCCGGTGCTGGCATTGATGCGGGTTGAAAGCGCCTCTGATCTGAGTGGCGCTATATAAGTTTTCGGTTGCAATTACAATTACAATTACAATTATAGGGAGGGACGTGCCCCAGCTGCCTCCCAGAGTCTACTCCTATGTCAATGTCAAATATTAATATCTCAGTATCTGTGAGGCACAAAGAGAAATTTTCAGTCCAAGATAGGTTCTTAGGGGTTGGGTAAATCCAACAGAGTCATTATCAGCATCTTGTGACAGTCGTAGAGCCATCGCCTGCTCTGCTATAGTTTATCCTTTGGTTTCTCAGAGACTACAGTGCTAGAATCGTCTTCTAAGTGTGTATTTCAGTGGGACCGTGGAATACAAAAGAGGTATGCGCAACATTCTACAATCATCGAATGACCTTTTAATTCATTAGACCTTCTGTGGTCAATCCATCGTAGGAACTACGTGTTTGAATGGTGCTTTTGGTGTCTATTTCATGGTTTTTGAGGCCGTGATACCCAAAAAAGGTACACGCAACATTGTACAATCATCGGATTATCTATAGTCGCTCTAGGTAATTTGATCTGTTATGCTGAAATGCATACATTTTTGTATGTACGTATGTATGCATGTACGTATATGTGCATGCATGCATGTAGGTAGGTATTTATGTATGTATTTATGTATGACACAGCATGCATGTATTGTATTGTATTGTATATGGGCATTTATAAAACGCCTCTCGTGGTATAGACCATTCAGAGGCGCTCATGTATGTATGTATGTATTCATGCATGTATACATGTATGTATGTATGCATGATTGCATGCATGTATGTACGTATGTATGTATATAGTATGTATGTATGCATGTATGTATGTATGTATGAATGTATGTATTCGTGCATGTATTTATGTATGTATGTATGTATGTATGTATGTATGTATTGTGTACGCGTGCAGGCTATGTATTACGTAATGTGTGGTATGTATGTATGTATGTATGTATGTATCTTATCTTATCTTATATAATTATTTATAAAGCGCCTCTCACAGCATAGACTATTCAGAGGCGCTCCCAGCGTGTCAGCCTCGAGGGAAAAGAAAGGTCTTTAAGCAGCGGAGAGAAGAAGGCGAGATCCCAAGCAAAATCTTGCTACGGAGAGAGGGGGGCAGGTCATTCCAAAGGGAAGGGCCAAGGATGGCAAACGCACGATGCTGAGCCATAGAAGTCCTTGCACGAGGGACAAGCAGATCAAGGCGGTCAGCAGACCGAAGAGGGCGGGAAGACAGAGCAGATAGAGGTTTGCGCATTAGGTCACAGAGGTATTTAGGAGCTTTTCCCAGTTGAGTCCTAGAGACCAGGAGAAGAACCTTGTATTGGATGCGGGAAGCAACAGGAAGCCAGTGAAGTACATCAGTCATAAAGGTAGTTATGTGAGAGAAGCGAGGAAAACGGGCAATGAGCCTGGCAGCCGCATTCAGAACAGACTGCAGAGATGAAAGGCGCGCTTTAGGGAGCCCAGCAAACAATGAATTGCAATAGTCAATGCGGCAGCAAATGAAGGCATGGACCATAGTAGTAAACACTGAAGGAGAAACTGATCTTCTTACAGCCCTCAAACGCCTCAGATGATAGAAACAGGAACGTGTCAGATGGGAGAGGTGTTCAGAAAACGAGAGGGTACTATCAAGGGTGACACCCAAATCCCGAACACTGGATGAAAATGAAAAAGCAGGGTATATTGACGACAGAAGTGGGATATCAAGTTTAGAAAGTTGCTGTTTAGTGCCAAACCAGATCAGTTGGGTCTTAGAAGAGTTAAGGTTAAGTCGATTTGATGACATCCAAGAGTGGAGATCATGTGACAGGGAATCAATGGATCCAACAAGGGAGATCTGCTGAGAGGATGGGCCTTGGACAAAGATCTGAACATCATCTGCATAAAGGTGACCAGAGGTAAAGTGTTTAGTAAATATAGAAGGAATGTCAGCTGTGTAGAGTAAGTACAAAATGGGGCCAAGGACAGAACCCTGTGGGACACCATACTCAACTCTAACCCAGGCAGTTCTGGAGTCACCAAGGACAATCCTCTGAGTACGGTCAGAGAGGTAAGATTTGAACCAAAGAAGAGGGAGACCACTGAGACCACAAGATAGTTCAAGACGTTGAAGTAGTATTTCATGGTCAACCATGTCGAAGGCCGAGGAAACATCAAAGAGTGCTAGAAGCGTCAAATGAGACCTGTCAATGGCAGTATAAATGTCCGAGAGAAGTGACAGGAGGGCAGTTTCCGTAGAATGGTGACCTCTAAACCCTGATTGACTAGAAGGGAGGAGTCCAGACTGTTCAAGATAGGGCAGAAGTTGAAGCGAGACAAGTCTCTCAAGAGTTTTAGAGAGAAAAGAAAGGTTAGAAATAGGACGATAGTTAGAACATACTTGTGAGTCAAGATTAGGTTTTTTGAGGGTAGGGAAGACAATAGCTTGCTTCTGAGATGGAGGGAGATGGCCCTCTGCTAGAGACCTATTGAACAAATATATCAAAAATGGGACAACATCATCCAAAACATTAGTAAGAATAAACGGAGGAAGCGGGTCCAGTTCACAAGATTTCTGATTTGAAGAGCTGAGAACACGTCGAAGATCAGCCTCAAGGATGGGACGAAAGTCACCAAACTTGAAGTCCGTGCGTGTGAATTCAGGTGGAGGCGAGTCAGCGGTTGAAGCACGTAAGCCCGCAATCTTTTCTGTCATCATTCTGAGGAATGTATGTATGTATGTATGTATGTATGTATGTATGTATGTATGTATGTATGTGTGTACGCGTGCAGGCTATGTATTACGTAATGTGTGTGTGTGTGTGTGTGTGTGTGTGTGTGTGTGTGTGTGTGTGTGTGTGTGTGTGTGGGTGTGTGTGTGTGTAGCTGCCTGCTTTCCGTCCGTCCATTCAATTGCTTTTCTCTAAGACTGAAGTAGGTGCAAGCCTCTGAAGAGGCAGATATTCAGGTGTAAGTCGTCCATCTGTCAATAATTTATTATTATAGAGACGCAGTTTGGTGGAAACACAGACAACTCCACTAAACAGATCAATAGTTTCACTCGGCTACGTTTGTATGTACACATCTGAATGGTCTATACTGCGAGAGGCGCTTTATAAATGCCCATATACAATACAATTCAATACAATACAATACACATGTCTGTATGTATGTCTAAATGCATGTATATGTAGGCCTATGTATATGTATGATGCGTATATGCATGGATGTCTGTATGAATGTATATGTACGTATTTGTGATGTACCGTTTCCATATATGTATGTCTGCATGAAAGCCTTAATATAGCGCAATTTAAACTTCAGAAAAACTGCTTCTTATAGTGGGCCATATTGTGCGAGCCCGTATGTCGAAGCTTTACTGCGCTTGTCATTTGGAAGCAAGTGTCTTGAAAGCTGGAGTACTGAATACTGATTGTGCGATAAGCTAGTAAGTGTATTCTTCATTAAGAAGCACTAGCAAACGCACAACGATGTACATGGTAAACATATAATAATCAAACAATATAACCAGTTATAAGAGAGAGAGAGGTTACCACGAATCAAGTGGGACGTAAGGGGGGGGTTGAAGAGGTGAAGAGTAATGTAGCCAGATCCGGGGAGAGCATAGTTGTTTATATATAGCATCCTAAGTCACACACTTAGGCTAAATGCAAATCTGAGGCGCGTCTATAGCCAGTCGCAGATGAAGAGCAAGTCAGATATCCAGATATTGGAAAGAGAAATAAGGAGGCTTTGAGGTGTTTCGTGAAGGAAGAAAAAAAGTTCGAGGATCGGGAAAGCATTGGCAGTCGGCTCCTATCATTGGGGCAGCACCATGGAACACGTGAGAGCCGTAACAATTCCTCCTCGATGTCGCGTGAGGAGATCGACAACAACGACGAGATGGCATCATCATTATGATGTAAGCGTCGTTGCCGGTCGAGATAGGATGATGACGGACGAAAGCCAGTCTCCACTGGGTCAACAATGAAGGCAGCGAGGCCGAGGTGTAATCGGACACCACACAGCCAAGGTGTAATAGGACACCTCGCGACTATGATGTAACCAGACATCGCCCGCGCTGCAGGCGAGCGACGACCCGCGTCTCGAGGAGCAATCTGACACTAATTGACGATAGCTTGACGTGGGGAGGGGGCTGACCGATGCACGCTGAAGTTCCTACTTAACGGAAGGAAAAGGAGAACACGGGACTTGTACTGCTGACGAACGCGACGTGTGAACATCGGTCGAGCGAGAAACATCGGGAGGAACGACCAGCGGGGCGGCAGAGTATTAGTCCGTCAGATTCAGAGACTGACGCGAAAGAACGATCTGTAGTTAGGCTGTACGAAGCAACATTTGAGATAGTCCGATTTAATATCTAAACGCTTTAATACTACGTGGAAGTTCCCGTAGAGTTAGTGTATATATATTTGTTTCTTTAATTAAATTCATTTATTAATTAAACAAAGTTCGTCGTGAATCTTCTATAGAAAAGTTAGGCACGTTAAATAAAAGTGCAAGTTCAAAGAACAAGCAATCGAGGGTCGACATCAACACACGGCAAACAATCGACGGGAAACCTCCGATTGCGACATTGGCGCAGTCGACAGGATTTTCAACTGAAGACGTCACGACGAAGAGCGGAACCGGAAACGGAAAGAGGAATCTCAACAGATCGGGACCAGCGGCGAATACAACCCTTCGCAACTGGAGAAATCGAGTGCCGGACTCCGAAGACGAAGGACTCGAAGGAACCGACAGCAACAGGCAAGGACGAGGAACAAGAGCGCCAACGGACGACCGACCATCGCTAGCAACGACGGACGGGAGTGGCAACGGAGGACAGCGGATCAGCCAAGATACCAAAAGACGGAACACGCTCGACGTATCAGAGGGTAAGTCCTTACTGGTAGTCGTGGTAATCTGTGAGGTTGCGGTTGAGGTCTGGATGAGGATTGGTGTGCGAATAGCCGAGGCTTTTGCGTAGCTCCTTTTGCTCAGTTCTGTTCTTGTTGTATTTGTGGTAGAATTTTAGGACGTTGTTTTCTTTGATTTCTGACCAGCGGTGACTCTCCTTTAACTTACTTATCTTTTTCTATTAGTGAGCGGACTGTTGGAAGATGGATAAGTTGTCGGTAGAGAAAAGAGTGAGGGTGCAGAACACGCCCCATCACAGACTAGTCGCATATCTGAGAAAGATGGGACTAGGAGAGAAGGAATTGAATTCCATGAATATGAACCAGCTCCGAGAGGCTAGCGCCGAAATAATTGTTTCTGGACGGGAGGCCCCGCCAGAAGTAAGTGAGGAAGTAAACATAGGTAGCCTAGAGACCAGTATTCGCTCGACAAGGCTGAGGCAGCTAGTCGGGCTCGAACAATTAAAATACGAGAGAAGGGAAGCTGAGAGTGTGGAGAGGAGAAAAGAAGAGGAGGAGGAAAGGCAGAGAAGGATCGAAGAAAAGAGAGAGAGGAGACTAGAAGAGGAAGAAGAAAGGCAGAGAAGTGAAGAGAAAGAGGAAGCGGAGGAACTGAGGAAAGAAGAAGGAGAGGAAGCGGAGCGGAGACTCAGGCTGCTCGAGGAGAGAGCGGAGAGGAGAAAGGAAGAGAAGGAGGAAAGGCAGAGAAGGAGCGAAGAAGAGAGAGAGAGGAGACGACAAGAGAAAGAAGAGAGACTGAGGCTCCTTGGGGAGACGCAGACTGAGAAGCTCAGGATAATTGGGGAGGAGAGCAGGCTGCTTAGGGAGATGCAGGAGGAGAGACTATGGATTCTTGAGGAGAAACGGAGGAGAGAAGAAAAGGAGGAAACAGAGAGACTCAGAATGCTAGAGGAAAAGCAGGCTGAGAAGCTCAGGCTTCAGGAGGAGAAGCAGAGGAGAGAAGAGAAAGAGGAAGCAGAGAAATTAAGGCTTCAGGAGGAGAAACGGAGGAGAGAAGAAAAGGAGGAAACAGAGAGACTCAGAATGCTAGAGGAAAAGCAGGCTGAGAAGCTCAGGCTTCAGGAGGAGAAGCAGAGGAGAGAAGGGAAAGAGGAAGCAGAAAATTTAAGACTTCAGGAGGAGAAGCGGAGGAGAGAAGAAAAGGAGGAGGCAGAGAAGAGAGAGAAGGAAGTCCGAGAGGAAAGGGACGCAGAGAGGAGACTCAGAGACGAAAGGGACTATAACTTAAGGCATTCGGTCGTAGGACGAATGGAAACGTATAGCGAAAGCTTGCGAGGACGCTTATCGAGGTTACCAAGCGACCATGCGAAAACCCCTGGGTTCTTTGTGCATGATGAAAAGTTATTCGACTCTTGCGTTGTCCCAGACGACCTTCGAAGCAGATTTCTCTTGACCTGCCTAGATAATCAGGCCAGAACAGTGACAGCCAGAATTCTCATTGACTTGACCCAGAAATCGGTGCCTGCTAAGATACCCTGGCGAATTGAACATCAAAATGCGCTAGATAAACTCATGCACGATTTGAATAACGCTGTATGTTGGCAGACAATTGACTACGGCAGAGAGTTTGGTCTATCGACTGACGCTTCAGACAAAGCAGTCGATTGCTGCGTATACCAAATTCAAGACGATGGTACAGAACGGCCAATATGTTGCGCCAGTTCTAAATTAGATGCTACGCAAGCGCGTTGGTCCACTGTGGAACGCGAAGCGCATGCTGTGATTTCTGCGTGGAAGAAGTTTAGGGATTGGATTTTTATGTCAAGGACCACCCTCTATTCTGATCACACCCCCTTGACTTTCCTAACTGCTTCTACGCCCACAAGTGCTAAACTTGCGAGAGGGGCTCTGGCCCTCCAGGACTTCGGTATTTCCTTTGAATATCGACCTGGGGCGCTGAATATTCCCACTGATCTTTTGTCCAGACTATGATTGAGAAGAAGGCGGACTACCATGTAAGGCACCGCGACAACTGTAGATATATTTCTAACTGTGCTGATATTTTGTATTTTCATGGGAACGACGAGGACATGGTCTGGAGGAAATCGATGGAGGGAACGACATCATTCTCAGCCGGGAGACGAACCAATGACTGGCTTTGTCCTCCCCCGGGAAGGGAGGTGTCGCGTGAGGAGATCGACAACAACGACGAGATGGCATCATCATTATGATGTAAGCGTCGTTGCCGGTCGAGATAGGATGATGACGGACGAAAGCCAGTCTCCACTGGGTCAACAATGAAGGCAGCGAGGCCGAGGTGTAATCGGACACCACACAGCCAAGGTGTAATAGGACACCTCGCGACTATGATGTAACCAGACATCGCCCGCGCTGCAGGCGAGCGACGACCCGCGTCTCGAGGAGCAATCTGACACTAATTGACGATAGCTTGACGTGGGGAGGGGGCTGACCGATGCACGCTGAAGTTCCTACTTAACGGAAGGAAAAGGAGAACACGGGACTTGTACTGCTGACGAACGCGACGTGTGAACATCGGTCGAGCGAGAAACATCGGGAGGAACGACCAGCGGGGCGGCAGAGTATTAGTCCGTCAGATTCAGAGACTGACGCGAAAGAACGATCTGTAGTTAGGCTGTACGAAGCAACATTTGAGATAGTCCGATTTAATATCTAAACGCTTTAATACTACGTGGAAGTTCCCGTAGAGTTAGTGTATATATATTTGTTTCTTTAATTAAATTCATTTATTAATTAAACAAAGTTCGTCGTGAATCTTCTATAGAAAAGTTAGGCACGTTAAATAAAAGTGCAAGTAAAAGAACAAGCAATCGAGGGTCGACATCAACACACGGCAGACATACGACAGGGCGACCTCTGATTGCGACACTCGAGGCTCAACCAACAGCAGGGGCGTAACTTTAGCCTAAAAAGTGGGGGGTACCAATACCTTGGTCTAAAAGTGGGGGGTACCAATTTCTTCTCCATTTTCGTTTTTCGCATGATAACCATTTTGAACATACTCCCTGCCAGTATTCTCATTAACTTTGGCTCTCGATGTGCCTATGTATCTAAGCACTTTCATACTTTTGGCGGAGATTGCGTTCTCTGGGTAGGCACAATAATAAAATATTGATTGGCATTGTTTAAAAAGTGGGGGGTACAGTACCCCCAGTCCAAAAAGTGGGGGGTACGGGTACCCCTCGTACCCCCCACAAATTACGCCTATGACCAACAGGCCCATACCAGAAGATTGCAGACTGCGGGGAGGAATACATTGAGATTCTAGTGGCTGAAGGTAGGTAGAAGTGGTCGTTCTAATTTCTTTTAGATCAGACAGATTAAGACAAAATTAAGGAGTTTGTACGCAGTACCACGCGAGGCTGAGAGTTTTGGATGCGTTGGAACCTGTTAAGTTGTTAACCTCAAGGTCCGAGATACCTGCAGAAACAAAGCTGGCAAAATCAAGGCGAGAGCAGACAAGAGAGCAGAATATGATCCATGACATGCCTTTGATGAGAGCATATTATGTGTAGATCGTATCAGCAGATATGTACAGATCGTAGTAGCAGATATGTGCAGATCTTATGAGCAGATAATTATGTGGAGATATTATTATAATAATATCGGTCTGGCGCTAGAGCGTTGGCCGTTGCTACGACAACGCATCGATTAAATGCGTTCCTTTGTCTCATCGTGTTTATTGTCTGAACTGCATTGTCTTCTCTTCTCGTCGACTCCACTGAAAAAAGAAACAATGAACAGCTTCCTGCACCTGTAGTGCTCGACAGAGTGCGATTCTTGTCAGTTGGGGAGTTCAGTGCAACTAGGACGCGCTTACTCGATATCTGTCTGTCATGACACGTCTCAATGACGGACACTATATACCTTCATCTCGCTGATGCTATCGCTTGCAACAGCAACTGCAACGAACCACATACGCTAGGAGAAGTGCTGACAAATTAGCTCGGGCCTAAATATATCTTCTGCAGACATGGGCGTCCGGAGGGGTAAGGGGGCATTTGCCCCCTTGATTTAACAAATATTAACAAAATAAAACCTTTTAATTAGTAGGATTATTACAACAGTCGCAACACGAGTTTCAATGAAAAAAGCAATTATGTAGGTAAGTCCTTGACCATTATTTATTTTAAAAGTAGTCACGTGTTCTGTGTTGATGAATAGCTATGCAAACACGTCATTTTTGCTTCCCCCCAAAATATTTGACCCCTAGAAAAATTTTGCCCTCTACAAAAATTCCTGCACGTCCGCAGCTGGCAGAGTTTCAGTCCAGTCGTGCATGTATTTCAGACGAAAAAGGAATGAACCTTGGGTAGAACTATAAAGAAAACAACACACATACAGGTCACAAGTAACGACGACATGGTTCAATGCACTGCATAGAGCCTAGCAGACTAGTAGCAGTGTCTATTGTCTAATAAACAAGCGATTACCTTAAATTACCTTAAGATGTGATAATGATGGAGCGTACACCAATGCAACCTAACTGTTACCTAACCTACCATAATCTAAACTAGACTAAACTGACCTAAAATAATCTGGACTGGTCTGGACTAATCTGAACTATTCTGATCTATTCTGGACTAATCTAAACCGAATCCGAACTATTCTGAACCAATATGAACCTATGTGAATCAATCTGAACTATAGTCTGAACTAATTTGAACTAAGCTAATCTGATTTAATCTAATCTAATCCTAATCCGTCCAATATAATCTTATCTAATCCAATCCAAGTCATATAAGCGTCATCGCCAACTCCCAGAATTGTCTACGTATCAGAGTCATTTTCCGGTAATATGTCACATTCACTAATTGAAGAAGCAAAAAAAATTTTGGGCAAATTACATTGATTTTTGTTTGAAGCAAATCTTGAATATTTCTATTTCACTAATATATATTTGGTTTTGCACTAATATGTAAAATTATGAAGTTTTTAGCAGAAAGAAAATAGCCCTACGAAAAACGGAGTGGAATGTTTGTCCACTCCGTTACTCCGTTACCAAAACATATGAGCTATTTATATATAGTAGACAGCTTCCTACTGCGTAGTTTGACATGCCAATATGTTCGTAGTATTAATGTTTATAAAATAAATATAAAAGAAATTACAATACAAATGATTATTTAATTCCATCACATTTTAAATTTTGTTAAGAAGTTCCACTCCGTTACCGAAAGAAAAATAGGGAATCTAATCAACGTAAAGTTGACTGTATTTTTTTTTGGCCAAATAACAAAATAAAAATCACTTCAGCTAATCATTACCAGTGATCAAATGAACAAAAAAACATTAAAATATTTATGATGTTGTCTTAAAAATCTGCTCATAACATCAAAATTACATAAAAATTACCATAAAAAGTTCCGCTCCGTTACCATTTGTCGAGAATTGAGCACAGAATGTGAAAAGTGAACCTAAAAAAAAACAGTCTGCCGAAGCAAAAATTTATTTAAAATGTCATATATTGTTATATAAGTTGTATTAGAAATGATAATTTAAGTGGACGACTTATCCTGACAGTGGAATAAATTTTAGTACCTCAAGGGTCACATTTATGGTAACTGAGTGGACAGTTAACGGAGTGGACAAATTGTGTATCAGCACGGTAAATATCATATTATCTCTCATGCGTCCACATTAATCGTCGGTACACTCATTATATAGCTTATAAACGTTATATTAAAAATATTATTTAAATTATATTTATTCATAATCATTGCAAAAATGCAGTAACGGAGTGGATGTATTATGAAAAAACACATGAGGTACGTAATAAATGAAAATTTGTAAGAAATTTGTCTTAGCATTCAGATCCTGTATTAAGACATACTTACTTACATAGATCTTCACAGAAGAGATGTGTTAAGTTGCGGGACCAAAGAACTGAAAGGGTTGTGAGATACGAGATAATTTTTACATTTTAACGGAGCGGACATAATTTTCCAGGGACAAGTTAAAATATATTTTTAAAAATTATACTGAAGTTGTAAGTTTCTAAGTTGTATTTAGAAATATGCAATTATGTTTATTATAAAAGAAACAGTCACATTTTTTGGTTTAATGCAAATCATTTTGAAATTGTAGACGAAAGTAATATGTACTATAGCCTAGGGACGGTAACGGAGTGGAACATTTTAAATTCAAAATAAATTGTAATAAATTATTTTATTGCTCTGAATTACTTTCAAAGGTCTTAAATTGTTGACTGATCAATAACGTTTTAATCTAATCACTTAGCATGATCAGACTAGGCATTGTTTTCTTAGAAATGACCGGGGACAGTTGAATTGTCAATTTATGCATTTACCGGAAAATGACTCATTGATCAGTCAGCGATCGATGCCAGCCAGTGGGCCTTCGTAGATTTAACGATAGATTACCCATTGCTAACAAAACTAATACACCCCCAGAGTTTCAGCCGTCGGGGTTTGGAGGTTCAACCCATATTAGTTCTTCAAATTCCTCAGATAAGTTATTGGAAAGATGTTGATGGGTCAGGAAACTAAAATATATCATGAGTTGTTTCGTGTGCAACATATTAACGACATTAGATTTTGACCTGCGTTAGTGTACAGAGGCGGACCTACATCATTTAAGGCCCCGAAGCTTGAACTGTTAAAATTATTAAGTTATGTCATGTGCATTGTGCACTACAGGCAGTGGTTAAAGTGGTTTGGGTGAGCAGTGGGAACTCCAAAGAAGAGTTTATGTAAATGCATTGTTAAGAGTGGGAATGCAAGCAAAGAATTTCAAGAGCAGTGGGACCACCGTTCCCACGCGTTGCCACCCACTTTAGCGCTGGCTACAGTCTACAATCTGAGTCACTTCGTGGGGCTGGGGCCCTGAAGCTTCACCTTCATTAGTTTCATAGTAGATACGCCTCTGTTAGTGTACTCTGGTAATCTATAAAATTCTCGGCTCTCCAGTTTTACTTTGACAACTAAAACCCTGCACACGCGCAAGAATGTACAGTTTTGTACACGTCCGAGCATTACTGTATAGAGTATTTGCAACCATAGCAGGTAGACCTAGCTCAATAGTACAGCTGATATGGTTCACCGCACACAGTCTGCGTATTACAATCGGGCGTTTTCTTGCAACACAGCTTCAACCATCCTGCAGTCGAGGGCCCTTAGCCTCAGAGCTGCCTATACTGTACTACACAATCGATTAGTTGACGTCAACAGTTGGACCTCGATAGACTCTGCTTTGGCCAGTTGGATAATTATTCCTTAGGTATTTTCACTACAGGTGAGAATTGGCATAGCTACACAGCTTCCTAATCGTATAACAATCATGTGATGCAGTGCACAAAATCATACCTGTCTGAAGAGCTAGCGATTTCGTTCGTATAAGGGTAGTTTTAAGAAAATGTAAAAATACCTGCGTGGAGAGCCATAGAAATTTGGATTCTGCGTTATACGAGTTGCCTAATCGAATCGTAAAAAATTCCAACGAAAATAGGTGAAGCATTTATGTTGATGTAATTGATTAAATTTATAGTTATGGCTTTTAAGTTTGAATTACGCGCTTAAGAAGAAGCTGCAACTTCTAATCAGAACAGGAATTAATCTTCAACAGATGCCGAGAAAGAGATTTACTTTTCAAATAAAATATTCCCAACCTTAGAAACTAGATGCCAAAATACTATGTCTCTGTAATCATGAGTGTAGGACATTAACCCCCCCGGACAAAAGCCCCCCCGGACAAAAGCCCCCCCGGACAAAAGCCCCCCCGGACAGAAACCCCCCCGGGGTAGGACAAAATCCCCCCCGGCTAGGAAATAATAACCTATATTTCACACATATATATCAAACATACATATATACATACACGCATAAAATACATATATACATACAAACATATATACATACATGCATAATATACATATATACATATATACCTACATATATACATGCATATATACATACATAAATACATGCATACACCTCAACATAAGTCGGAATATATTTCAATTTGTTTAATAAGAAGAAATATATATTTACAGTTTGTTTAATTCGAAGAATGATTACAGACCAACGTAAAAGTTTATAAGACTATAATGGTCCAAAATTTGTCTCTAACGCTGTTTTAGTAAAACTAAAAAACCTACAGGCGAATGTTATGTCCTAATCCATGGAGGGTATCTTCGATGGATTTCTTTCCATCACGCCGATCTTGGCACAACTGCAGTAGACGGTCCTGTAGCTGCTTGGTGGTGCGTCTGACGCGCTTAATGGGCAGCTGACCTCGCGAGGCCTGTAATAAGGCCGTGTTTACCATGGCCTCATCCTGCTGCAGCGCCCCTATGAGAACCCACAGGGAAGGGTGATGATGACCGACCAGGCTCGCGAATCCTGACATTAACAAGCCTTAAGTTAAGAACTAGGCGACTAACAAGTCTTATTTTACACCTGAATGACACTAACAAGTCTTTAGTCTATACCTTTACATCATTAACAAGCTGACACGAGGGCAACAGGGCTATTAAAGTTTCTCAATTAAATGTAGATATAGGCTTATAACACAGAGGGGGGTTTCTGTCCGGGGGGCTTTTGTCCTAGCTAAAATCGGGGGGGTTTCTGTCCGGGGGGGCTTTTGTCCGGGGGGGTTTTTGTCCGGGGGGGCTTTTGTCCGGGGGGGTTAATGTCCGTTCCCCGTAATGATATATGCATTAATTAATTAATTAATTAATTAATTAATTAATTAATTAACCATCGACTGAAGTCATGGTCATTATGTTGCCGGGTCCTTTAAGAAGTTCATTCGATTAGATTGAACAAAATACAGGTAATGGATGTTCAAGTTCAACTGTGAACATGAAAGCATTTCATCAACCGTTGCACGAGCTGACAGTTCATAATGCGGTTTGTTGTATGGTAAAACGCGTGCCTTGTGGTTTACAGGTTGGCAACATTCAATTAGGGATAGTTAGCCAGAATCATAAGGTCCACTTGTGAAGCTATGAGTACATGTAGGCAACATTGCATAAACTGGCAGTGGGGTGAAAAAACTTCACCAGTTACCCTAATTTGATACATTCGATTAAAACAGGACCTGCAGAGGGAGCTGACATGCATAGGCGTAGCCAGTATGAGGCAAGAGGAGGAGCTTCGATTGACCAGTGACAAGGATTTTGCCCATGGTCTGTGAAGCTTGATTGTTAACGACAAAAATAATGATCGAAATTTCAAAACTTTCGGAAGTTCAGGGGCATTGCCCCGGACTCCAACGGCGGTACTTTATACAAGTAGGCTAAATCTGCATTAAATTTACTTACTTACTGCACTGTGTCAGCGAATATTGAACTGGTAATTTATGTGAATTACTCACAAGTCCCTGCTCATAAACTCCATACGTGCACATATTGATGTTCTGTACGCCTGAAAACCGTTGGCGGCTGGGGCTTCGCCACTGTTAGCATCAGGCAGACTTAAAAAGTGACTGTGACACAGACGTGATTTATGAAATACATGGATTTAGACATCTGTTTCAGGGCTTCAAACTACGCTAAAATGTACGTACGAGCGATAGAGATTTCAAACATTTTCCGTGGGTTACACCTGTGCACCCCCAAATACCCCCTCCCCAAACCCCGCTACACCTGTTGCATCCTCTTGAATTTAAGTCTGGCTACCCTACTGCTGACATGCACTGTCACAGAAAAGTTTTCATCCAGAAGCACTACAAGATCCAGGACAGCGGGCTTCTCCCAAGCTGAAAATACAGCTCCTTGTGCTTCATTGACAATCCTTGCTCATACCTGTCTTGTGTCCAGCTACATAAATTCTGTCTCTCCCGGGTTAAGAATAAACCGATTTTCAGACATCCGGATCCGAACTTTCTTTACGGCTTCCTGCATTTGTGACACACTAAGTCTTGTCAGACGAAGCCCCCTGGTTACAGCTGTACATATCGGCATACCGATGAACCGAGGCTCGAGAAATGAGAATAATGTTGGTCAGTTCAGATGTACAGAAGCGGCCCGACTACTGCACCCTGCAGAACACCGAGTTTAACGGGTGCCCAAACGGAGTTGCCAAAGCCGATTGTGACGTCTAGAAAAAAGCGAAGCCATGGCCCACAACTCCATGTAAGCTGTAAAGCATGATAAGCACAATGTATCGTAAGAGAAAATGGTTCCCACGGTTGGTTTGTTTGATCCTCGTACATAGCCTACTTATGCATTCAAACATAAGTGTTTACGCAGAGCAAATACACAGAGGCCTAGTGCCGCCAGTTCTTTCAATCCAGCAAATACATTTTCAGCTGCAGTAAATTCTATAGATAAACTATGAAACCCAGATAGGCTGTCAATTTATAAATCATAAAAATATATGATGTTTTCTGGGCCAGTGAGGGCCAGTATATGACTCATGCACGAATCTGCATGTTTTGATCCTGTCTGCTGCTTGATCTGGGAGCATTCGTAATTGTAATTGTAAAAACGCCGGTGTCCAATGCACAAGGCATCAGCGATGACACACCAAAACAAACCGTAATGAGGTCAATATTCAGAAGATCGGTCCTTAAGAAATTTGAAAGAGGTAAGTTTTAAGTTGAGAACGAAATGAAACACAGGGGACTGAGCAGAGCAGACAGACGCAGGGAAAGAGTTCCAAAAAGTAGGTGCAGGAACTGAAAAAGCTCGTTCATCAAGAACAGTTCAAGATTTAGGTATAACCAGACAACGATAATCAGATGATTTCGTTTCAAGAATAATGATAAGTCTGGGGAATAAGAACTGATTTTAAGTATTGTGGCTGGCCAGAGTTCGAAGTTTTATAAACTATTAGCCTCAATTTGAAACTAATTCTTTGCTGAACAGGAAACCAAGGCAAAAATTTAAGCACAGGGGTTAATAGGGTTATATGTTCAAATTTTGATGTATTTAGTTATAGCTCTAGCCAATGAAGAATTACTCCCTCCAACTTCTCTCCCCACAAGAAATGCAAACAGCCTCGATTGTGTCTTGTCTTATCTTTTCACATACTGCTGATCTACTTCTGCAGTTGTCATCTAAAAATCATCTTTTCACTCATCCCTGGTTACTTTCTCCTGCTGAGATTTTGTCTTGAAATGTCCCCATATTCTCGTGCAAGGGTGTCCAGTAAGCCTAAAAGAGGCTAAGGAGGCACTGAGTCTTGGAACAAGCAACAACACGTCCTAGGCACAAGTTAGAAACGGCACCCTTGTCGACTTGATCGATCACGCCCCTTCATACACTGCACAATCTGGTAGCATGCAAGCTGTCACGGAATGATTAATGTCTGCTGTTTTTCACGTATCACTTGCTGTCTTTCAACTGTCTTTTATGACGGTAGCTGCTTACTTGGTCGTTTGCTCGCATTGTTGCGTGGACGGTTAATGTTCGAGCCTCTTTGGAGACGGTCACTGTATATGAACCCTGAACAATTAGGCTTATTTAGTGCACAGCTGCTTAACATCAGTGAGTGACGTTTCTCGTTTTATACTAGCGCTATGTAAAAATAACAAGAAAATAAATTAGTATAAATAAATAAAAAGAAAGAAATTAAATTATTGCAAAGCAAATTGCATTTTAAGACACCTTTAATAGGGTTTCAAGGGATTTGCAAGATTCCGCAATTGCGTAGACAATTTAATGATTTTACGTTTCGTCAGACGCTCCTGAGATGAATCTACATTTAGAATGTCATACAAATGAGATTAATTTCTTTACCTTGCTTTATCTTGCCTTATCTTATATTACAGTACCTTATTTTACCTCATTGTATCTATAACGACTCTACGATCCCTTATTTGGCTATTCTATCTTAGGGATGGGCGTTGATCATACACCCCGTTACTTTGGTTAATTCGCAGCTCTGAGCCCCATCATATATTAATGAATCATTCTATCTATTGCGAATCAAGTAAGGAAGACTGTTCTTGATATATAAATCTTTATTAATAAAGACAAGACTCTGTCTGTCTGTCTGTCTGTCACAGCGATCTTTGACCGCGATGCATTTCTACAGCCTTGGACCTTTTCACTCCTAACCTTCACTACTGTCTCGGGGTGGGCATTACACACCCAGTGTGAGGCTTCGCGTCCCCGTTTTCACCGCTACCATGGTCTCCCGGGCCAAAACCTACCCGGGCAATGCATTTTTAGCTGGTAAAAAAACTTACACTCGCCAGATGGCGCCGCCGGGTTAAGCAGCTACAGTACGGATTCGCTAGAGGGATTGAAACTTTCACTGAACTAAACCCGGCCAACGCCGGGTTAAGCAGTGTTTTGTTGCTTATTCGCTAGAGGGATTGAAACACCCAAAACAACGGGTTAAGCAGCTTCGCGTCCCCCGTTTTGACCGCTACCATGGTGTCCCGGCCCAAAACCTCCGAAACCCGGGCAACGCCGGGTTCACCAGCTTATTCGCTACAGGGATTGAAACTTGTAACCCCGGGCAACGCCGGGTAAACCAGCTAGCATATAATAATGTCAAAGTTCGTATGATTGTTAAGTCGCAGAGTTTAAATACCCAGCAGTAAAGTTATTAATAAGATCTAGTTTATCCTACCTAAACCAGCACAGTTATTATTATCTAATTAACTGCTATGATTTACGAGTTACCCTCCAGAGACGAGGATGCATCTTCCCAGTTCGATGAGGTGATTGATTCATAAGAGTTTCGATTTCATTTCTCTCCTGGCGTTGCTTTGTAGTTGAGGCGTGTAAATGTTTCTCTCGATGAATACCATTCTATCATAGATTGCCGACGATCTGTCGTTTTCATAGGAAAGCCATTCAAAATTCGCCCAAAATAACAATTACTCGAACAGCGATTGTTCGCCTTATCAATCCGAATCAATTTATACCAAACTTGTTCGAAAGTTCGCAATAAAGACTCGCTACCAACTTCGTAAACGTTCGATTAGTTCCAACGCCGACTTGCTACCAACTTCGTAAACGTTCGATTAGTTCCAACGCCGACTTTACGTTCGATATCAGTTGATCGATCTACTTCGTTCGATTATATCTTCATAGTTTGGCTATCGCCACGCTTCGACAAACGTTCGAAAGTTGCTCACAACTCGACTCAACAAACTGAATTGACTTCTTCACCGTTTTCTGCACTCAGTACGCTCAATTCAGGAGTCAATTGCTATACCGTCTTACACCATCGACCGTTCATGAATCGTGACAAGACCGGCATTACCACTCTCCTTCTTCGGTTGAAAACATCTCACGGCGCATGTCCAGCAGACGACCGTCCAACTGACCAGTAGATTACAAACCGACCAATCACGTCTCGCCAACTGGTAGGTAACGTCTTTAAACCTCTAAACTGCCCACTAAACTTATGTTGTTTTTCACATCTTAAAGTGCTGGTTATATGTGCTAGTTTCTAGTTACTATCAATTACAATTCCGCTTCCACTCAAACACATACTATATTCAACACACCTTATACTTGACTATCCTATATGGTCAATAATCATCTAATAAGGGTATTTGTGTGTTCAGAGGCATATACTCCGTACTGCTGATTCTAAACTTTTCACGGCCGTCCTTACATGTCCTACACATGTGCTTCATGTGCTATTACCTCCTGTTAAGCATACTGGTTATACTTTGCGACCCCGTGTTCATAATCGGGTTCTCCCGACTGCTGACAGTCTAGCTCGTAAATCTTTCATAATTAGGATGATTTTCACCGGAATATAGGCCTTAGTACTTTAACCTGGACGTGATATACATGTGTAAACCAAAATGCGGTTAGCAGTTGGATTAATAAAGGATATACTTACTTACTTACTTACTTACTCATTACAGTATCCTACCTAACTATACGTTCCCTTTCCTTATTTGATTTAAAGTCATCATACAGTACTGTCTATCTTGACTTGCCTTCCCCATCCTTATAAAATGTCATAATACCTTGCATTGCCTTATCTCAATTTATAGGACACAGATACATTTACATTGTTGTTGTAATCAAAATTTATATAGCGCCTCTTCAAGATTGACTCATCAGAGATGCTCAGACCTGACGACAGAAAATTAGGATTGAACTAAATGGTTTTTCAAGCGCTTATAGAATAGAGGCAAAGAAAGACCAAGGAGCTCATGCCGTAAAATGTTAGGCAACCTATTCAGAAGGTTGGTCCGACCAGAACGAAGTTTTTATGCTGCTCTGTGATGCTCTGGTTGGGGGAACAACCAGGTCACCTGCGCAGCAGAGCGAAGAAATCTATGACTAAGAATGGATGAGACCGAGACACTCAACTCTTTAAGAAAAGTTGGAGCACAGCCAACAAGGCAATTATATATATATAATTATATATATATATAATTATATATATATAATTATATATATAATTATATATATATATACACTGTGAACGGAAAAAACCAGACCTCTACAAATAAATAGGGAAATAAACACCAAATATTGAAAATGTTATTGAGTCTAAAACTATTTTATTCCAAACTATAATCTCAGATAATGATGCGCTAAAGCAGTTAAAAATTGAAGTGACCGAGACGTCATTTGTAATAAAACATTCGTTACAAAATGGCACACCGAACTTCTTACAAACGAAACTCCAGATTTCATACCCCCTACACTTTGACCTCCAAATAGCCCGGACCTTAATCCCGTGGACTACAAAATCTGGGGTGTGATGCAAGAAAAAGTTTAGAAGACAAAGGTGCGCGATGTCGGAGAACTGCGTGAACGTATAACTCAGGCATGGGATGAATTTGATCAAGCTGTAATCGATTCAGCAATTAGTCAGTGGCGAGCGCCTCTTTGTGCGTGTGCGTGTGTTGAGGCCAAAGGAGGACATTTTGAACACACACTATAACTAAAAAATAATAGTTATATGATTCATATCCTTTAAACTGAAGTTCCACCACGTTTTATTAAAATATGCAAATTATTACAAAAATTATCGTAGTAATAAGAGAGGTCTGGTTTTTTTCCGTTCACAGTGTATATACACCGTGTCTCAAAATAAACTGTGCAAAATTGTTTCTGTCAGAACTTCGTCAAATTTCCACCAATTTTAATAATTTTTGGTAGGTAGATGGCAAAATAGCTGAAATTTTATGCTATACATAAATTTTCCACCTCACCTGACTCATGTCACCGCACTACCTTGTTAAACACAGATGTTCCAATTTCTTATATAACGCTTAAATTTTATATATATATATATAATATATATATTATATATATATATATATATTATATATATATATATATATATATATATATATATAATATATATATCTGCAAACTTTATTTTTTATTGGCACCCTAATATATATATATATATATTATATATATATATATATATATATATATACATATATATATATATATATTTTGCTTCTGCTCCTCCTGGTTTGTTATTGCGGAATTGAATGTCTGTATTAGTGCGACACTGTTCGGCTGCATCGTTTACCACCTTCAGTTTTTTTTACCCTGCACTGTGCTGTGATATATATATATATATATATATATATATATATATATATATATATATATATATATATATGTATATATATATATTAGGGTGCCAATAAAAAATAAAGTTTGCAGTTTTTTAGTTTTGTTCATTTAACCATAAAACTGAAAACATCAAGTTTTGTAGCAATCAAATAACATTTACTGGTCGCACAAGACCTGTAAATTTCAAACACTACAATATGGTATTACATTAGGCGCTATGTGCACATGCAATGTTCCTCGTTGTTACACTGTTTAATAAATGTTACCGGCTGCACATTTTTTGAACGATTACATTTTCGGGGAGTTCTGGAAACTGCAGGCGATGGCTCTCAATCACCGGAAGCAGATTTTTGCTTCTGCTCCTCCTGGTTTGTTATAGCGGAATTGAATGTCTGTATTAGTGCGAAACTCTGTTCGGCTGCATCGTTTACCACCTTCAGTTTTTTTTACCCTGCACTGTGCTGTGATGTATGCTTCACTGCTGTTCCAAAAGCTTGAATCTTGCAAGAGGAAATCTTGTTGGATATACAATACAATACAATATAATCTTTATTGCAACCGAGTAATAACAATTCATAACATAATACAATTCAATTCATAATACAATTCATAATACATAATACATTCAATAGTCAGCGGAAATCGGAAAGCAAAAGGGAGAGCCCAAAGGGACCAAGGTCCCGCTAGAGGGCCACCTGAACATAAGATGTAAACGCAAAATTTATGACTGCAAGAGTGCAATTAATTCCCTGGTATCTTAATCTATGTCGTACAAAATCATTGGTGTCGTACCACAGGGTACGACTAAAAGTAGTGAAGTAATCATCTTAACTAAATTTAACTAATCTTAACTCAGCCCCAGAGAAAGTCCGGGGGCCAATAATCGGTCCTAATCGGACCGAGTGGGTCCTCCGCGCCACTATCGCCTCCCTCCACGGGAATGAGTGGAGCCGCAGGTCTGTAGGTCGATAGGATCGGTTAGGCATTAGCTAGAAAACCTCGAAGCTTCCTTTTTAAGGAATAGTTGTTGGCCGATAGGCGAATCTCAAGGGGAATTTTATTCCATAATCTCAGGCCCGATGACTTGATGCAGAAATCCCTTAAATTGGTTCTTGTCCTGTCTGGAGGGTAGGTGTCAGCGTTTCTCGTGTTGTAAGTGTGAACCTGAGGGGTTAGGATAAAGAAGTTCACGAATGAGGAGGGAAGTAATTTGTGCTCATATTTGTAAAATTAATATGAGCACAAATTACTTCCCTCCTCATTCGTGGACATATCCATGGAAGCAAAAAACTTCTTTGTGTAAAAACTTCTTTTGTGTTTCGTGACACGAAATGAGACAGCTGTGTTCCAGAGACACAGTTCTCGTCAATTGTCACTCGAACTGAGGGATATTCTTCACCCACATTACACAGGGCTGCAACCATATCCGCTTTTTCCATAACAGAAAGTTCAGGATAAATAAGGCCAGACCAAGAATTAAGTGATTCATTCAAGAACCACAAATGGCGCATGAACGTTTTTATGGCTACATCTACTGTGGTAGACTACAAGATCTTTCAACAGCTGTAAGCCGTTTCGTGGAGCAGATGTTGCTGATGTGCACGTGTACCATGCTTTGAGATATTGTCCAACCACATTCTGGTGTCCAAGACACAGCGGGGTCTTGCCCCCAAATATTTAATTGATGTAATTCACCAACCTTTTTCTGTTTCCTCGCATCGTCCACTTCGCTCCTCAAACAGATTGGATCTGTCAGTTCCTCATACTAGAACAGCTATGGCGCAGTCCCAATCTTTTGCCTCAATTGATCCCTCTCTGGAATACACTGTCTCCTACTCGCGCTCAAATTTTAATTGGTAAACCCTTCTGATTTCCTCAAGAGTTATATCTTTTCTTTTCGCCTTGGGCACAGGGAGCTCCTCTGAACGGTTCACCCTACTAGAGGCACTTTTTAAATGTTTAAATACAATACAATACAAACATGGTAAACTGCTGAAGCCCAGATAGTTCACAAGCTGTCAAACGAAACTGTGCGCGAAACAAATCAATTTTAACACTAGATAATTATCCCATCCATCGAGCCCTGTGGTAAGCGTTGATATGGATGCTGGGAGAAGGCTCATCTCCTAGAAACAATAGTGACAACTGCAACAACTCCTTATAGTCATCTCTGGGATGAAACTGTTGCGGCTGCTGACGAAAAAATAGCAGGAAGTTTTCTTTCAGCGGCTCGAGTTCAGCGGTCATTGTTTTGTCTTTCATCGCACACTGATAAGATGAATCGTCAATATGAATCCATGCAGCAGATATAATATAGTATGGAACTATAGATATAAAGCATCGATATATCCAAAACTGCTTAGTAATCCGCAGTTAACAAGTTTTCAATGATATAGCAGACCAATATGCCAGAAATTCACTAGCATTGCCAAAAATATCATTACCGGGGTACATACGCCTTCAGGAGCAGTGTGCAACCTTTAAATATTTTAATTTTTGGTTAATTTTTTCTCTCATTAACTTGCATATAAATGAACATTTTCAGAGGGTGAGACCACAGAAAATAAAAACTTATTTTTTCATGTTTGTTTCATTGGCACCCTAACATATATATATATATATATATATATATATAATATATATATATATATAATATATATATAATATATATATATAATATATATAATATATATATTAGGGTGCCAATTATTATATATATATGTATATATATATATATATACGCTAAAGACCTTACATTACCTTACCTTCTCTTACGTTATCTTGCCTTCTTACCTTCCCTTACAATGATAACGTTTAGAGTGATTCTAATTCGACGAATGTAATTTCTTCCAGCGATTTCTGAGAGAGCGTCAACACGCCTCAGAATGGCGACGAATTTATCAAAGCTGAGTATTTTCCTGATGGTAGCGTGCCTCTTGCTCGTTATTCTCTACCTCAAGGGAGGCTCTAATCAAGGCACGACGACGATGACAAACACCGTCTTCAGAGAAGAGAGGCCATCGAACCCCTCTGCGCCACTAACTCCTCCAGTAGAAAAACTTCGGGCGATGCTCGACTTCATTCCAAAGACGCCCGGATTCAGCTGTGAGGAACTCTTCACTGGAACCCCTGCCGACAGCTACAACATGACGTCGATGTACCACAAACTGCAGAACGACTACTGGGACAAAGCGACGAGGGTCGGCCGACTACCGATCGAGGAGTACCGAGCCTTGCACTACGCCGTTGGTCAGAAGTTCGTCAAGAACGTTTGCGAGACGGGCTTCAACGCAGGCTGCAGTAGCTTCTACCACCTGACGGCCAGCGATCAGACTGTTGTTCAATCTTTCGAACTTGGTGGAGATCTGTATAGAGAACACGTCGCCAAGTGGCTGTCCAGCGTCTTCGGTAGTCGGTTTTCGATCCACCTCGGCGACTCAACAAAGACCGTTCCCGAATATGCCCGACAGAATCCGGACTTCCGTTGCGACTTCATGTACGTCGACGGAGGCCATGTGTATTCCGTCGCCAGGGCGGATATGATCAACTTCTCGAACATGGCCAACTTACAGAACAACTTCATCGCTTTCGATGACTACCCGCCTGGCTGGGAGAACTTCGGTCAGGCCTGGGAGGACAGCCTGGCCGACGGGACAGTCAAAGAGGTCATGCGCTGCGCCTACAAGACCTTCAATGGACCAAGGGGCTTCGTCATCGGGGTAGTTGTCAAACACCCGAACGGTTCTGACAGATAGTTCTCGAACGCCAACGACGCTTTCGAACTGTAGAAACGAAATTTAGATGGAAAGCTACAGCACGGTAGTTTAGGAAGGGGCTTCATCTAACCTAGGATCTCTGCATGCATGTATGCACGTATATATTAATGTATGTATGTATGCATAAAAAAGTATGTAAGTACGTACGTATATATGTGCATTGCTTGTGCATGTATATTATGTATGTATTGTGTATCTGTTATCTATGTATGTATGTAGAGATTATGATGCATGTATGTAAGCATGTACGTATATATGCATATATTAATGTACGTATATATATATATGACATATGTATTGTGTATGTATGTGTGTGCGTACATGTATGGTAGCCGATTGGTTAGAGCACTCGGCCTGTAACGTGATGGAGTTCTCAAATTATTGTGTAGTGACTTTGAGAAAATATTTCACTCACACGTGCTCGGCGCCATCGACCAAGTATGTACTTCTGAACTTTGGAACTAGGGCATTCGGAAATGTAGCTGTGCTGTATGAATGTATATGTGTATTCATGTATGTATTTATGTATGTATGTATGTATGTATGTATGTATGTATGTATGTATGTATGTAGGTATGTAGGTATGTAGGTATGTAGGTATTAGAGCTGTACCGATAAGGCTTTTTGCCGATTATTCCGATACCGCGTATAGCCGATTATTGTAATAGCCGATACCGCATATGAAGCCGATTATTTTACAATCGCCTAAAAACTACGCATACGACGTTGTAAAAGGGCTATTAAGGAGTTTCCAGTCCTGTGTATAATAGGTCCTTGGTTTCTACGGTGTCTGCTAAGTAGTGCAATGCTGAATATAAATCAATAATAAGAAACAAGACATAGATACTTGGGCTCATTTTTCTATCTGTAACTATTATTGTGCAAAAAACGTCAACTGTAAAATAATTTGCATCGGCGCCGATACTTTTTCGCCGATACCGATTATGACGATTCCTCTAATAATCGGCCCGATTGCGAATGCTCCCGATGCATCGGAACAGCTCTAGTAGGTATGTAGGTAGGTATGTGTGTATGTGTGTATGTGTGTATGTGTGTATGCGTGTATGCGTGTATGCGTGTATGCGTGTATGCGTGTATGCGTGTATGCGTGTATGTGTGCATCAAGTATTGTGTGTGCATGCATGTCTATATGTATGTATTATGTATGCATGTATGTATCTATGTATGCATGACATTATATGTATGTATGTATCATGTATGTATATATGTATCACGTATTTTATGTATTGCGTATGCATGCATGTATGTATGTATTATGTATGCGCATGTGTATGTATGTATGTATGTATGTATGTATGTATGTATGTATGTATGTATGTATTATGTGTTATGTGTGCATGTATGATTGTATGTATTCATACATGCATGTTTGCAAATGCTACGCCATATCCGTCAAGGTAAAAGTTTGACTGCTTGAACTAAGGCCTATCGGATTAGACAAGGACTAAGCATTAGCAAGTTTGCACTGTGCATGAACGCTTATGTTACGATTTTATGGAAATTTTTTAAGGATTTGTAGCAGTGATATTCTTCGAGCGCTGCATTTGGGATTAGCAAACGGATGCCTCGCCTGCTCATCCCGATACCTGAAGTGCGTCTAGGCCTATATATCTCCATGCTACACTCGACATATCCACGTGCAGTGTTTGCTCACGCTATTGATTTATGATTCTCATTATGTCTTCATAGCAACAGATTCTCTTGGGAAACTATATCGCCAGCTCTCCTTGAAATAGCTACTGGTCAACCTCGGTGTTACGACCTGGAAAAACGCTTACATCGTCAGTGTTTGAAGAAATTTTTTGCTTTCTAGCAGAGAGAGCGTGGATAAAAAGGCTTCTGCTGTATGAAAGGTATGCGAAATACAAGAGTGATAGAGGCTTGTCAGGTAGGGAATCGCCTCCAATGAGTTTCTGTTGCAGCAGCGCTACAGAATTTCTTAATTACAATTACAATTACAGGTTTATTAATAGAAGTCATTCTTCACTCCGGCACTGCATAAGTAGAAAAAAAGTTGACTGTGAAAGTGCTTGTGGTTAGTTTTCGTTCTAGCGCATTGGTTTTCATCTGGCGTAGAGTGCGAGAGGTACAGAGATCGAGTCCCATAGGCGGACATGCTTTGTAGGCTGCAATTTGCGCCGTGTATTGAAGGCTGTCTGTTCTGTTAGTAGTTAAGATTTATCGCATAACATGTACATGTACAGCGCAGTGCGTTTGCAGGCGCTTAATTAAAGAATAAATATTATTATTATTATTAATTGTTAGTTTCTTTTAGCTTCTTTTCAATGTTTCGTATGTATTGTTGTTTGCAAAGTGAAGTGTAATAAAGGTTACTTATATGCTGGCTTTTTTGCATGTTGCTTTCTAATATTATTATTGTCGTTGTTGTTGCTGTTGTTGTTGTTGTTGTGTGAAGATTAGCAAAGCATTCGGTTTATTATCATTGCCATTGTTATCATTTTGAAAATTTCTAATTCGCTCAAGTCACGCAGCAGCCTACACGTAAGGCTGGATCAATCAATCAATCAATTTCGTTTATTGTTCTATCCAAGCTGACATGTGCGCAACTTGTCACAGAGTAAGGTAGCTACAATCCAATCGATCAATTGGATAACGTGGAAATTCTTAAAAATTCGTTGCAGAACTGTTCTCTAGATTTATACCAGTATTGTTCTACTGCCTGTCGTGCACGTGTAGTGGAACTGAAGGGACCATTCAGATGCGGTTTGTGTCGTAATCTATAACAATTTTTTGCAAATCTACATATGTCCATCTCAATCTGTCTGTCTCTGTCTATGTCTCTCTGCCCCTCTCTCTCATCTCTCTCTGTCTGTCCGTCTGCCTGCCTGTCTATCTCTCATCTCTCTATCCCCCTCTCCTCTCTCTCGCTGTCTCAATCAATCAAATCAAATCCGTTTTTATTACAACACACAAACTGCAGATTAACAGTGACAGAAAACAAACAGTTATCAGTCTCCCGTCCTCTCTCATCTCTGTCTCTCTCTGTCTCTCCATATCTCCCTCTGCCTGTTTATTTCTCTCGGTCTTCTCTGTGTGCCTTCTGCATACGTGACAATTTGGTCAGGCGGTCAGTGTTCATTGGGCAACAAGTATTGGCGCTACATAAGTCACCATTTGTGCATTGAATAATGTACGTGAACGCGTAGGCCTACATTATGTTTGTGTTATATGTATGCATGTGTGATGAATATACAGGGTGGCGCAGAAATAGTGGAACCGCCTCATGAAATCATGTGCAATATATATCAAATTATGTTTTGGGGCGGTTTTTTAAACTGAAAAGATATCCTTACTCACTAACTCAGTGTGTGACGTCACTATTTCGGACATTCGAGCGAGATGTAATCGTCAAAGCTGGACACTGCAACAGGACGGAGCTCCTTCGCACACGGCAAGAATTTACACGATCAACTTCCTTCTTCGGGAGAATGTCACCTTCATCGAACCAGACATGTGGCCCCCAAACAGCCCGGACAAAAACCCTGTAGATTATGCTATTTGGGGTGCTCTTCAACAAAAACTCTACCTTCGTTGTAAATTTGAAGCAACAGATCAATTACTGGCCATTGTTGAAGAGTGGCAAAAACTCTCTCAGCGGTTTATAAACAGAAGTATTGACCAGTGGCGCAGACGTTTAGAAAAAACTGTTGAGAACCGAGGAGAACACATTGAATTTAATTTATGATTTTGTATAAATTATCATTTGGCAACAATTTACTTGTTTTCTAAGAAGAAAAACTTGCACAGAAATTTATCACTTGATATTATCCTAGGCTACTGATACTTTCTTTGCGCCACCCTGTTTTTATGTATATATGGATGTTTGCACATAATATTTATGCTGCATGTATGCAGAAGTGTATGCATGTGTGTATATGTGTGTATGCATTTGTGTATGTACAAATGTATGAAAGCATGCACGAATCCATGTATGCTTGCTCTAATGTACGAGTGCGTACTTCATGCATATTATGGGCTATGTATGTACAAATGCACACACGTATGCATACATGTTTGCATATGTGTATATATATATATATATATATATATATATATATATATATATATATTAGGGTGGTGGTCCAGATGCCATAGAGAAAAATTTAAGTTTGTGGAATCTTTTCTCCACAAGGCTTATTTTTGTCCACTGGTTATAGATAGTTTGCCTGTTAAATTTCAGCCTGATTGTGCAACATTTAGAGGTCAACCCATTCTCAACATTTTACTTGTGTGCTAATGTGTCTTTTAGTCATGTTTACATGCGTTATTAGACTAATAATTATGGCTTCATCTAGTTTGAGATCCGAACCAGACCACTGGCTATTGGGAAAGTCAATCCCTCAGTTTTCTACAGCAAGATTACCACGTTGCCTGGATGTACTGCAACTACTTCAGTTTCATCACATCACTGGAGGAAGAACCCTTCCGGAAAGTTACAAAATGGCCTGTGACTCAGCTGTGTATAATTGCATGCGAGCCAGAATACCGACACAGCGTGTTGACTCGTGTGTCAGAAAACTGTCAGAGCTGTATCAGAACTACCTGGCTCTGAAGGTTCACAGAACACGAGAGCGAGAAAGTGACAGGATGGAAGAAGACATGTTCAAAAGTGATCTTCAAGAATTCTTTGATATTGCCATAAAGGACGTTGTGACAGAAATCCAGCAGGAAGAACATAGATCAGGAATTCCTTGGAATGCAAAGAGAAGACGTATTTTCCGCAGCATGAATGGAGTAGACTCGAAGACAGCAGCAAAAGAAAGCAGGAAGAGGCAACGACAGGAAAAGGAGAGAATGGTGAAAATCGAAGAACGCAAGACAAAGGGCATTAGTGAGACAGAAGGTGAACTTTCTGCATTGACATCTAGCCAGGAGTGAGAAGGAGATTATGAGTATCAGCCAATTCAGTCATGTACCTTTACAATGTCTACATCAACAGCTGCTACTGCTGCTTCATTATCAAAAAAGAGATCCAAGAACATCTTCCAGTCCCCTGAAGTTGTTTTTGCTTTGGATCATGTTGGCCTTCCAGACCGTGGTGCTGTGTTTGTAGCTGGAGCTGTTGCACAGGCGCTTGGCCATAACACTTCAGAAATCACATTACTTCGAAATTCAAACAGATGATCCAGAATGAAAGGAAGACAAGAGACAGCTGCAATGGAAGAAAGAGAGTGTTCACTGGCAAGACCATTGTCGCGGTCGACTCCTTCGATCGCAACGACGAACCAACGAAGGAACTATTAAAAGATCTTTATTTAAAAATAAAGTCGATTAAGTGTAGAGTAAGTCAACTCGTCTATCAAATATCACAATCGTAGACAGCACACAGGTTGGCTGGTCTCGATTGAACGTTATACGATCAATGTTCAACGTTTACAAATCTTCGTCAAAAGGCCCCCAATGTACATCAGGTCTATCTTATATAGAGTTCTCCCGGATTCCAGAACGTTCTGTGACGTCACTGTACTTTTCCCTGGAAAGTCCTACTGAACACGTATATCCTTGTTGCATGCACCGAATTAATGTTGACAGCTTGCTGCAGAATTTTCCGTGCGTTGTAAACAAGCTTGTTGACGCGTCGGTTTTCTTCCCCTGATGCATGCACCCGCGTAGACCACGACATTCCCTCCGCCCTCAGATGATGACACGTCTTCAGCACCATCCCGAACGGGCCACCACGACCAAGCCGGGCCTCCAGACTCCATCCCGACACAGCACACACAAACAAAACAAAACACACCAGTCAGTCAATCCATCCACACAATCTGCGGGCTCGATCCCCGTGTGTCGGGCCACCTCCCCCCCTCACCATCCGAGCCACAACCGAGAGAGGAAATCAGCCACCGTGTTCTGACGTCCAGGACGATATCGAAAGTCCACGTTAAACTCTTGCAATGCTAACGCCCAACGAGTCAGTTTCGCACTCTTAGGGCTTGCATCTGTGAGATAAGACAAAGGATTATGATCTGAATAAATGATTATCTTTGATAAGAATATCCATGACTTGAATCGTTTAAGTGCCCAAATTACTGCGAAAGCCTCTCTCTCAATTGTAGACCAATGCATCTGTGTATCTGTAAGTTTAAGACTAGCAAAAGCAATTGGTTTTTCTTGACCTTCTTCGGTCCACTGAAACAAGCAACACCCGACCGCGGTGGCACTTGCGTCAACACTTAAACCAAATTCCTTAGTGAAATCAATGGTATGCAACTGTGTAGCTTTACTGAGATCATCCTTTAACTTATCTAGTGCTTCTTGATGCTTTTGCTCCCAAGGCACCTTCGTAGGTATGTTATCTCGTGTCAAATCAGTTATTATCCGTGCTTTTTCAGCTAAAGCAGGTATAAAATTTCGAAAGTAACTGAAAAAACCCATAACCTTTCTAACTTCTTTCTTTGTTGTTGGAGGATGGATATCATTGATCGTAGCGATCTTACCTGGATCAGGTTCAATACAACCTGACCCTACTATATGGCCAACAAACTTTATTTTGTTTTGTGCAAAATTACATTTTCTTAAATTCAAAGTGAGTCCTGCTTCCTCAATAGTTTGCAAGAATTTCTCTAGATGTTCTAAATGGTCATTCCAATTCATTGAAACCACTGCCATATCATCGACGAATGGTTCGGTAAAACTTCGCACTGGATGTAAAACTTGGGTCATAGCACGAATAAAGGTATTGCTAGCGGACTTGAGTCCAAACGGCATTCTTGTGAACTCAAAAAGTCCTGCATCACATACGAATGCCGTAAGCCATCGATGTTCTTTCCGAACTGGAATTTGCCAATACCCCGATTTCGCGTCGAAAACACTAATAAACTTTGCCCGTCCCACCTTTTGTAAGATGTCAGCAATGTCTGGGGTCGGGTAACAATCACCTAGAGAATATTTGTTAACATGGCGATAATCAATTGCCAATCGAACGCCATTTTGACCTTTGGGTCCCTTTAAAACGCAAACTACCGGACTGGCCATTTCACTTTTCGATGGTCGAATGATGTCTAATGCCAACATTTCTTCTATCTGGCGTTGTACTTCAGGTTTAAGTAGCTCAGGTACTTTATATGCCCTTAAACGCTTAGGAGTGAAATCATGAGTTATCTTAATTTCATGTTCTAATACTGGACAATACCCAGGTTTATCCACAAATACTGCCGTGTGCCGATCCAAAACTTCAAAAAGTTGCTTCTGTTCCTCTTGCGAAAGATGCGCTATAATCAGAGGATCAATTCGCTTACTCGGGCTTATTTGTTCACGTTCTTCCTGATCTACAACCTCTACTATACCAAATTCTTCATCTTGATCAACAATTACTGAACAGCTATTGATCATCGCTTGTTCGAGTCGTTCATGGTATCGCTTGATCTTATTTGCGTGTAAATGTCTTTGTTTTCCCTCTATTTCTACTATATAAGAATATGGGGATTTAACCTTGACTACGGTAGCAGGTCCTTGCCATCGACTATAAAATTTAGAACTACCAAAATCTGGTGCTAATACTGCTACTTTATCTCCAACTTCGTATTTTCTGTCAGTACTACGCAAGTTATAATAATCTGCATACCGCTTTGTTTCTATATCACTATAGTAATCTGCATAAACTTTCGCGAATTCGAGGTTTTCCTTCAGTGATTGGAGATACTCTTCGGGTGATTTACCTAAGTTAAGAGGTACTTTTCGTTCGCCAGCCCACGATTCCTTCAACACACTAAGTGGACCCCGAGGAAGAGTTCCATAAACCATAGTGAATGGCGAAATATGAGTCGTGCCTGAAGGTTTTTCTCTAAGGCTCCACAGAACAAACGGTAACAATTGGTGCCATCCACGAGGATCAGATTGAGCAAGCTTAAAGATCATGGTTTTCAAGCTTTGGTTGCATCTTTCAACCAATCCAGCTGCCTCAGGATGTCCAGGGGTATTAAATCTGGGACTACAACCCATTCGCCGCAAGAATTCTTTCGTCAAACGACTGGTAAAGTTGGTACCACAATCAGAACTGATGATCCTTGGAATAGAAAAAGTTGTAAAAACTTGCAACAGAGCTTCACAAACTCCCTTTGCATTCAGCGATCTAAGAGGATACGCCATCGGCCAACGAGAAAATTTGTCCACCAGAACCAGAGCATAATTGTACTGGGGTTTCGATTGGTTGGATTCTCCAGTCACTACCATAGGGCCAATACAATCCATATTTAGATGGTTAAAACAGAGTTCATCCGCCCTCGGAATAGGAGTGATCGGGACTCGATCTGCCACTTTAACTGGAGTTCTTAGTTGACAAATTTGACAAGACGCACAATATTCGCGAATCCTCTCATCCATTCTTGGAAACCAAAAGTTTAATTTGATCCTGGCTCTCGTTGCCTTAAAAGCCATGTGCCCAGCACATGGGGCATCGTGTGCTACTCGCAAGACAACCTCGATTCTATCTTCCGGTAAACATAATTGATTAACCTTATGTCCCATAATTTCCCCTTTGTGGTACAGGAGGTTATTATCTATAAAGAAATTATTTTTATTCTGTCTCGCTTGTTGCCAGCAAGATATAAGATTGTGACAATTCTGTTGCTCACGCAATAAAGTATCATTATTCGCTACTCCCTCATCAGACTTGAACTCTGTTGACTCAACATCAAGAAAATTATCTAAATCATCAACTAGTTGCTCCTGAGAATATTCATTCACTTCTGACGGCAAGGATTCGTTGCTGTTACTTTTCTCGATATTAACTTCTAAGTTATCTTCTTCTGCCCCTTTATTTATTTGTACACATCGATCTACGCCAGCTACCATCACTACATATTGCGAACTATCCCTTAATAGGTCCACAACATGGGGTGTCAGAATAACCCGTTCATTTAGTTCAGGGACTGCAGCGAACATGACGCACAAAGATGGCGCAATGTTCGTCGTTCCTTCCATTGAATTAGCTAATTTCATTTGTAGGTATACTACATCTGCCTTACATCCTTCTCCCTGAAAACCAATTATATTAATCCGTTTAATCACGGGTAAGTTTAGTGACTCAATTAATTTCTTATCAATACAACAAATTTCTGCTCCTGAATCAGATAATGCTGGCTGAGAAGGGAGATCTTCAATCTGTACATTGATATACGACCTCTCGTGTAATCCATCAATACTATTCTCGTATACCCTTACAGCAGTTTCCAACCCTATTGGTTTAGAATTATCCAATAAATTCCCTTGCTTTACCTGTTCAGGTATCTCATGCAACACGTTGACCTTCTCAACAAATAAGTCGGTCACTTCTTCAGTTGGGTTCCCAGATATACAAGAACTCACCTTTTTAGAACTTGGTTTGGTCTGGCACTCCCTTGCCCTATGACCCTTCTGATGACATAAGAAACAGAGACCCTTTACCTTGGCCTCCTCCTGAGACACCCTCGCACCTATCTTGGCTTCACCCCTTATTTCCGGTTTGGGAGACTTGGGTTGAGCTGTCTGGTTATTGACTTGAACATGTGGTTGACCTCTCGTCCAATTGTTATACTTCGGTGTCGGATGACTACGGCATACTAAGTCATTCCCACCATCATGCGACGCTACATAAATGTCAGCCGCATTAGCTATGTCTTCACAGCTCAACCACTCCTCTTTTTCTTGGGCCAAGATATAATCTAAACAAGCCTTCGACAAGGACTCCTTAAGCCGATCCGCAACCAATAAACTTACAAGTTTATCAAACTCATCAGTTATCTTTCTACTTTTCAAATAATACATAAGAGCCACACGCAATTTGGATGAATAGATCGTAAATGATTCGTCCGATGCTTTGTGCAACGACCAAAATCGGGCTCTAAGATTTGAAGGGCTTATCTTAAACTCCCTTAGCAAAAACTCCTTCAGGAATTTGTAGTCATGGAGCTGTGCCTCAGTAAGGCGCATGGTTAATGCCTTAGCTCTTTCACTTAAAATGGCTAGCAATAATTTTGCTCTAACATCTTCATCCACCTCATACACATTAAACAAACCATCCAAGTGATCAAAGAAACCTGGAATTTCTATAGGGTCGGAAGGAAATTTCCAAAGAATATTCTTGAGGGCATCACTATAACGCTTAGTACGACTTGCTAAAGAATCTCTAACATTTCGTTCTTCCTGCTTTTCCTTCCTCTCCCTTTCTTCTTTCTCTTTCCGTTCCTTCTTTTCTCTTTCTTCTTTCTCTTTCCGTTCCTTCTTTTCTTCCTCTCTCCTCTTTTCCTCCCTTTCTTCCTTCTCCTTCCGTTCCTCCCTCTCTCTTTCTTCCTTCTCCTTCCGTTCCTCCCTTTCTCTTTCTTCCTTCTCCCTTTGTTCTTTCTTTTCTCTTTCTTCCTTCTCCTTCCGTTCCTCCCTTTCTCTTTCTTCCTTCTCCCTTTGTTCTTTCTTTTCTTCCTCTCTCCTCTTTTCCTCCCTTTCTTCCTTCTCCTTCCGTTCCTCCCTTTCTCTTTCTTCATAAGATACACCCTAAGGCGCTCAGACGACATTTTGCGAATATTCGCTTGCATCTCTGTTGTCAACGCTTCCATTTTTACAAACAGTCAGTCAACAACAATCAACAAAAAAAACAGACACCACGCGGCAAACCCGCCACACAAAAGGAAAATTCCACAACCCAAAGTGCAACTATGCAGTATCCAAAGAAGTATACTCGCCAAGTACGCAAAAACTATACAAGCTCACGCAAGTCTGGCCTCGATCACAACAATGGATCAAATTTCAAAGAAATAATCAGCAGATATTGAAAGAGAAATAATGGCTGCCTCCCACTCGGCTGCAACTCCACTCTCTTTTCTCCTTCTCAGCCACGACAACACCTAGGATCTTACCCGTATGTTGACTGCTGTCTTCTGCTGTCTCAGCCGAACGACGCACTTCGTCCGTCCGACTGTCGTATGCCGATTCACCCGTCTCCCACGGTAGAAAGGCGTCTCGATCCGCTCGCTGTCTGGAACAGACCGTCTCTTGATCCTCCGGGTTGACTCCTTCCTCCGCCGGCTCGCGTCTTCTTCACCGGATCCAACACCGATGATCCCACTTCTGACACCAATAATGTCGCGGTCGACTCCTTCGATCGCAACGACGAACCAACGAAGGAACTATTAAAAGATCTTTATTTAAAAATAAAGTCGATTAAGTGTAGAGTAAGTCAACTCGTCTATCAAATATCACAATCGTAGACAGCACACAGGTTGGCTGGTCTCGATTGAACGTTATACGATCAATGTTCAACGTTTACAAATCTTCGTCAAAAGGCCCCCAATGTACATCAGGTCTATCTTATATAGAGTTCTCCCGGATTCCAGAACGTTCTGTGACGTCACTGTACTTTTCCCTGGAAAGTCCTACTGAACACGTATATCCTTGTTGCATGCACCGAATTAATGTTGACAGCTTGCTGCAGAATTTTCCGTGCGTTGTAAACAAGCTTGTTGACGCGTCGGTTTTCTTCCCCTGATGCATGCACCCGCGTAGACCACGACAACCATTATTGCTGCACTGGGACGGCAGAGTGTTTCCCGACATTGATGGAGCAAAGGAAAGTGTGGACCGCATGGCTGTTATTGTCACTGGAAATGGTCAGGAAAAGCCTTTGGCAATTCAAAAAATGGAGAGAGGTACAGGTGAGTCTCAGGCCAAGGACTGTGCTGAAGTATTTGAGAAATGGAATCTGAGTTCACTGATCAAAGGTCTCGTATTTGACACAACAGCCAGTAACACAGGGTTTCATAAAGGCGCATGCGTTAGAATTGAAAACGCTCTGGGAACTGAAATGGTATGGATAGCATGCCGTCATCATGTCATGGAAGTCGTCTTGTCAAATGTCTTCTTGTCGAGAAACAGAAACCGTTTATTCTTCGACTGGTTGCAAACCATCGCAAGAATTTTCCGAACTCCATCCAAGACAGCGCTCGCCGCTCATGTCATAGATTAACCATTGGGGAACAATGTATCTATTTTTGTTGAGATAACATAAAAAGTGTCAAATGGGTTGACCTCTAAACTTTATTTGTTTTCATTAAAATTTTGCATGATGGTTATAACCATGATAAAGAACAAAACTAACCTTGTGGACAACATAAATCTGTAAAATTATTTTGTGGACCACCCTAATATATATATATATATATATATATATATATTTATTTATTTATGTAGTTATAGATGTGTGCAAGGGCGGATCTACAAGGCACAACTTATCCAAACCGGTTTCGGATAGGCTTAGGTTTGCGTGAAAAATTCAATTGTTGAATATTGTTGAAGCGCAAACTGTGCAGCCATGGGACAAATAACAGCAACAGCCAAGAAAGAGGGGAAATTTAAGGAGAGGTTAAGCAAACTGGGGCGAATAAATCGTAATGGTAAATTTCAGATTTCTAAAGCGCTACTCTGAAGCTGAGCGTTAATAACCAGCTTATTCACGACCGTAAAAAGGCAGAGCACTGTTCAAGTACAGAAAATTCGTCATAAGGAGAAGCGAAGACTTTCTGTTGTCTGAAAAGCACCTGGAGAATGTTTCACCAGACAAGACGACAATCATAGAAAAATTGGTCTCTCTATATACATTCCTGAATCCAACCGTCTATGTACGTGTATGTATGTATGTATGTATGTATGTTTGTATGTGTGTAGGTATGTATGTATGCATGTATGTATGTATGTATGTATGTATGTATGTATGTATGTATGTATGTATGTATGTATGTATGTATGTATGATGTATGTATGCATGTATGTGTGTATGTATGTATGTATGTATGTATGTATGTATGTATGTATGTATGTATGTGTGTATTTTATATTTATACAGTACTTTTTAGGAAACTCGTAAAAGCTTTCTATGTACGTCAGCGTAAACAACTACTTGTGAGTTCCCGTGCTAGTCTGTTGATATATCCGACCAACACACGTCTTCTCTGTCTTTCTCTCTGACTTTCTCATTTTTTTTCTTACACATCGTTTGTCTCTCTACTCTAGATAGATACATTTAGGCCTACAGGCCTGTAAAAGCAACGTCCGTTCCGGGGCCTACTCACGGTTTATTGAAAGGTACACTTACTTGTAAGATAAGGCATTTCCACTGCTGCATTCACCAGTAATAAATGGAAAAAATGGCTTCAGATTTAAACAACCATGGACGACAAGTGCCTTCTTTAGTCATGTATTAAGAAACCTCGGCTATACTCTAAATACCTAAAAAAAATCTAACTGCAGCAACTAAACTGATCTTTACAACTTATCGAAATAAATTCAAAAAGCTCAAAATTTTATCGGAAAAGATGTACTTTGCAGAGAAATTTAAAAATTGTCAATGTAATCTTTACAAAACTTAGAAAATAGCCGAAGTATTCTAAATAATGGAGACTATTCATTAGATTCGAAGCTGTTTATAATAGACGATGTTGAAAGTACTGATCGGTCAAAAATAGCCAATAAATTCGATGACTACTTTATAAACTGGCTTTTAACACTGGCTTCTCCGATTACAGAAGACGAAATTTCGTTTGATAAATAATAATATTCTTAAGCAACCCCTGCTCATCCTCGTTTGCAATTACTATGACCTCCCGCAGGAAATTGTTGAAATCTCCAAGCAACTTCGAACATCATAGAGTAGTGGAATAGATAATATCAAACCACATATAGGCTAGCAACGGACACTATCCAGGCTCTAGCACCTCTGCTGTCTGAAATTATAAATAGTTCCTTTAGCAATGAAGTTGTTCCAGCTGATATAAAAACTGCCAAGGTCATTCCTCTGTTCAAATCTTGCACTAAAAATAAAATTAATAACTACAGTTCTTCCTTACTTCTCAGCCTCTCTTTGTCTCTCTTAAAGTGGCGCGTAAATATGAAATTACAATTACAACTATAATTAAATTTGATAGAAGTGTCTAATAAAGAAGCGATTGAATTAAATTGCCTTAAGATGTGGTAATGATGGAGCGTATTCTAAAGATAAGATATTTAATATATTATAAATAAGTAAACTTCTTTTCATGTTAGTCGTTAATAAAGTTAAAAGATTTTTAACCGGCCCTCTGAACTTTTTTGGCGTTTAATGTGGCCCAGTGTGCAAAACGTTTGCCCACCCGTGCGGTAGGAAAAGTACAGAAAAATTAGTTTTGGCCCAAATAGATCTTCTGCTGCCACGAGCGACCGGAGGGGATCAAGGGGGCAGTTGCTCCCTAAATTTTACAAATATTAAAAAAAATAAAATCTTTTGATTATTAGAATTATTACAACAGTCGCAACACGATTTTCATTGCAAAAACACTTAAATATGTAGGTAAGCCCTTGACCATTATTTATTTTAAAAATTGTCACGTGTTCTGTGGTTATGAATGCAATAACGTCATTTTACTCCCCCTACAAAAACCTTGGCCCCCGGAAATATTTTTCCCCCAAGGAAAATTCCTGCGGACTCCCATGTCTGCAGCTCTGTAGCACAGTTTCAATCCAGTTGTGCATGTATTGCAGACGAAAAAGGAATGTACCTTGGGTTGAACTATAAGGTAAACAATGAACATACAGGTCAAAAGTAAAGACGACATGGTTCACTGCATAACTCTAAATTAGATTTTGACCTGCGTTAGTGTACAGAGGCGGACCTACATTATTTAAGGCCCTGAAGCTTGAACTGTTAAAATTATTAAGTTATGTCATGTGCTCCACAGTCAGTGGTTAAAGTGGTTTGAGTGAGCAGTGAGAACTTCAAAGAAGAGTTTTATGTAAATGCATTGTGAGCAGTGGGAACGCAAGCAAAGAATTTCGAGAGCAGTGGAACCAACGTTCCCACGCGTGCCCACCCACTTTAACGCTGGCTACAGTCTACTCTCTGAGTCACTTCGTGGGGCTGGGGCCCTCAAGCTTCACCTTCATTAGTTTTATAGTAGCCTAGATCCGCCTCTGTTAGTGTAGGCTACTCTGGTAATCTATACAATTCTCGGCTTTCCATTTTTACATTGACAACTAAAACCCTGAACACGCGCAAGCATGTACACGTCCGAGCATTACTGTATAGAGTCTTTGCAACCATAGCACGTAGAGCTAGCTCAATAGTACAGCTGATATGGTTCACCGCACAGAGTCTGCGTATTGAAATCGGGCGTTCTCTTGCAACACAGCTTCGACCATCCTGCAGTCGAGGGCCCTTAGCCACAGACCCGCCTATAATACACAATCGATTAGTTGACGTCAGCAGTAGGTGCTCGAGAGACGCTGCTTTGGCCAGTTGGATATTCCTTTCTTAAATAATTTCACTACAGGTGAGACTTGGCATAACTATAAAGCTTCCTAATCGTATAAGAATCATGGATGCAGTGCATAAAATCATACCTGTCTGAAGAGGTAGCGATTTCATTTATATAAGGGTAGTTTTAACAAAATACCTGCTTGAAGAGCAATAGAAATTTGGATCCTGAGTAATGCGAGTTGCCTAATCGAATCGTAAAAATTTCCAACGAGAATAGGTGAAGCATTTATGTTGACGTAATTAATTCAATTTATAATTATGAATTTTAAGTCTGAGCTACGTGCTTAAGAAGAAGCTGCAACTTCTAATCAGAATAGGAATTAATCTTCAATAGATGCACAGAAAGAGGTTTACTTTTCAAAGAAAATGTTCCGGACCTTAGAAACTAGATGCCGAAATACTATGGCTGTCTAATAAGATGTGCATTAATTAATTAATTAATTAATTAATTAATCCATTAATTAATTAATTCAGAGCGTTTAAAGAGCGTCCCTGAAAGATATCTAACCGAAGGCTCTCCTAGGCCAGCCCCGGTGAAAAAGAAATCCTTTTAAGGTGTTGGTGAAAGTTGTTTATAGCATCGATAGCCAGAAGATTAGGCAGATTGAGAGGGACTCTATTCCAGGTGGATTACGTCATCGGTCATTTGTTGAACTGCTTGCAAATGAATAACAAGTTCATCTTGAATTGTGGAACGATGATCTGCTGCTAGCCAATCCAGAAACGGGGAAGAAATTGATGCAATTAGGCTATAGGCAGACGCCTCTCCCAACGGGTATCATCAAACCAAAGTCTAAATCGTACTTAAATCCGATGCGCTGTAAAACCGCAAACGCAGGAAGGAGCCTATATATCACGCATAGAATGCGATACATCTGGCTTAGTTGGATCCATTAAACTTGACCATTCATTTATAACGAAGACTTAAAAAAGTTTAAATTTTTGTAACGAATGTTGTGAATATTATACGCTAAGGTGTTCAGTGAATACTATCATATTTGCTTGTGATTTAACTAGAGGGGACCGTGGATTGGAGTCATGGTCATTATGATGACGGGGGCTAAAAAAAGTTCATTCGATTATATTGAACACAATACAGGTAATGGATGTTCAGCTGTGAACATAAAAGCATTTCATCAACCGCTACATGAGCCTATAATTCATAACGCTTTCTGCACGCTGTTGCTGTATACGTTACAACGCGTGCCTTGTAGCTTCCAGGTTAGCAAAATTCAACGAGGAATAGTTAGCCAGAATCATAAGGTCCACTTGTGAAGCTCTGAGTACATGTAGGCAACATTGCATAAACTGGCAGCGGGGTGAAAAAACTTCACCAGTTATCCTAATTTGACACATTCGATAAAAACAGGACCTGCAGAGGAAGCTGACATGCATAGGCGTAGCCAGTATGAGGCAAGAGGTAACTGCCTACATGCTACATGACATAGCTTAAAAATTTTAACAGTCCAAGCTTCAGGGCCTCCTCTTGCTTTTTATATACTGGAGCTTCGATTGACCAGTGACAAGGATTTTGCCCATGGTCTGTGAAGCTTGATTGTTAACGACAAAATGATAGAAATTTCAAAACTTCCGGAAGTTCAGGGGCTTTGCCCCGGACTCCATCGCCTAGACTTTATACAAGTAGGCTAAATCTGCATGAAATTTACTTACTTACTGCACTGTGTCAGCGAATATTGAACTGGTAATTTATGTGAATTACTCACAATTCTGTGCTCATAAACTCCATACATGCACATATTGATGTTCTGTACGCCTGAAAACCGTTGGCGGCTGGGGCTTCGCCACTGTTAGCATCAGGCAGACTTAAAAAGTGACTGTGACACAGACGTGATTTATGAAATACATGGCTTTAGACATCTGTTACAGGGCTTCAAACAACACTAAAATGTACGTACGATCGATAGAGATTTCACACATTTTCCGTGGGTTATACCCCTGCACCCTCAAATACCCCCTCCCCAAACCCCACTACACCTGGATGTTTCCTGGAGTTGCCTCCTCTTGAATTTAAGTCTGGCTACCCTACTGCTGACATGAACCTTTACAGAAAAGTCTTCATCCAAAAGCACAGTAGTAATCTAAACAAAGTGGAGCCTCCTACGATCCTACGATCGGATTGAGAGATAGTTATGATGCCAATGTTACCTCTTTGATAGTGACTGGAACCAAAGTAACCAACTCGCAGATAATTGCCAACAAATTTAACAATTACTTCACAGGTACTGCCCAGTCATTAACTAAAGAAATCCCGTACACTTCCACCACTTTCGAGAGGTTTATGAATCCTGCACATGTGGGATCATTCGGCCTCAGTGAAACGTCCTCCGAAGAAATTGAAATCCTAGATAGTGCTATTTGTGGCTCCCATAGTAAAGGAATCGAAAACACTGACCCAATTCTAGCCCTACCTACCCGTCCCCATAATTTTATAATTCACCCACTATCTAAGATGATCAATAGTTCATTCAACTCAAGGGTTTTTCTCTCAAGCATCAAAAACAGCCAAGGTCATCCCGACATTTAAGAAAATGATCAAGGGCGTTCCGGCACCTTTTTTCAGGAAAAAAATTATTTATTTATTTTAATAATAAAAACAATATTTTAATTATTTTAATTTAACTATAGCGTTTTTAACTGTTTTCAGTGTTTATTTATGATAATAAGGCGGCCTCATTCCAAACTGGGAACCCTCCCCCTTGTCTCTGGGATTGCCAGGGTCACTGAGGCGGTCTTCTTAGGAGTGACCATGTCCGATTGCATCGGATTCAGTTCCCATGTGCAGCGCCTCTGTGTAAAAGCGGGCCAGTCCCTCTACGCTATCCGATGCCTCATTGCTCATGGGCTTGAGGGGCAGCGCCTGTATGATGTTGTCCGGGCGACCACTCTCGCCCGTTTATTGTATGCCTTGCCGGCCTGGTGGGGCTTTGTGAATGTCGAACAGCGCTCGCGTCTTTGTGCGTTTGTAGACGGCTGGTTCGACTAGGGTATCTGCCAGTAGGCTGTGAACCTTTTGACGCACTTTGTGCGAGAGCTGACAACGTCCTTTTCGCTGCCATACTGCGTAACCCCGGTCACGTCCTCCATGCTATGCTTCCCCCTATTAAGGCTTGTAGCTATTCGCTCCGCCCCCGCCCGCATAGTCGTGAGATTCCTAAAGCTGATGCGTTGTCCCGGAGAAGTTTCATCACCAGAATGCTATACCTAAAGTAAAATAAATATATGGACTTTTTCTGTAATTTTCTGTAATTTTAATAATCGCCTACTGACAATGTTCCTTTCCCTATTATCTCTTTTATCCAACTCCATATCCTATTTAACACGGTTATAAGTTTTTATATTATGTTTCGTGCACCTCTTTCTGTATTAACCTGTTTGTCAGCCACAGTGCGTTTGCAGGTGGTTAATTAAAGAACATACTTACTTACTTACTTATTGAGCCCCTCCCAATCCCCAATCCCGTTTTCTCGGGATTTTAGCCCCTCCATAATTATTCCGTTCCGAAACCTATTGTTCCGTTCCGGAACCTTTTTTCCAGAAAAAAAGCACTGAGATGAAGTATCCAACTAGAGACCCATCTCGGTCAGTTTTTCGAAATATTAATGTGTGTATGCCTCAACGACTTTATCACAATAGAAAAGATTCTCTACCCCTCCCAACACGGATTTCAACCAGGGTAGTCCATGTATAAGCCACTACTGAGCACACAAGACAAAATCACTAAGGCAATTGAGAATAACGAATTCTCGCTTGGAATTTCTTCGATCTCGCACAAGCATTCGATACCGTATACATCACTATATCCTGCTTGAAAACTTGAACACCTGTGGAATTAGAGGCACTCAATTAAAGTGGTTTCCTAGTTACTTAAAAAATCGCGCCCAAGTATTTAGTAACAGACCAACGCGCTATTAATTTTGGAGTTCCTCACGGGTGTAATCTCGGCCCCAAATTGTTTCTAATTTATAATTGATCTAACGAACGTATCTCCAAATATGCTTTTTCTCCTATTTGCTGATGACTCCAATGTATTTCACTGCCATTATCCCCTAGATGTCTTGCTTCGCACTGTCAATTATGAGCTGAAATTCGTTGCAGAATGGTTTCGTGCTAATAAATTAACTCTAAATTTAGAAAACAAAAAAATTTATTCTTTTCATATCTTACAAGAAGAACTACCCTGAGGGGCAATGTAAATTATATATAAAGGGCTCCCATATCTCGCAATTTATTTCAACCAAATTTCTAGGAATATACATCTCTCATGGAAGGAGCACATAAAATATAATTATCTACATCAAAATTGCAAAAAATTGGAATAATGTCTCGCACCTCAAGATTGGCAGCACCTCAGGTCCGCTCTACGCTATGCTACACTCTAATATATCCTTATCTTACCTAGTGCAATATATAATGTGGGCCTCAACATATAAATCTTGTCTTAAAAGCCTTGTCACACTACAAAAACCGGCAGCCAACATCCCTTATGGGTCCCATACAGAATAAAAATTTCAAGAATATGAGCCATTAAAAATTGAGCAGATCACATGTATGCAGGTTTGGCAGTTTATGTGCCGCTATGAGCATAGCCAATTACCCGTGCCTTTTAGCACTTTTTTCTACCACGTCATAACAAAAAATACGTTCCTTTTACCAGCGGTACGCTCATACGAATATCCAGTTATTCTCCGAACGATATACGGGGCCTCCATATAGAACGAAATACCATCATTCAGCAAAAACCTTTGGTCGTTTAAAAAGCATTAACTACGTTCTCCTATGTTCGAGGGTTCTAAATCCTCCTCCTCACAGTTTAATTAGCAGCAATACAAGAGCATACATAGGTATAGTCTCAAAGGTGCGTATCGAGTCTTCAGAAGATTAATACTATCGTTTGCACGTTTAATGATGTTAAATGGACTGCTTCTCGTCATGTTGTACTACTACCCAGGTGGCCCTGGTCGCGGGCTACACGGACCCTTCCCGGTCCCCTGTGTAGCCAGATTGTGTTTAATTATGCATCATATGTTTTGTTTATCAACTCAATGTTTTACCGAATAAATAAATAAATAAAGTTCAGTGGCGTCATGGACATCAAGCAATGGCATAATTAGTATGCCATCATGTCAAGCGAGACAGAAAATCTACAAGGAATGTTTGACCTGACAAGACGATCAGAAAGAAGGATGGAAGCGTTCCGTATAAGACCTAACACCTTAGCTTTAGCATTAATTCTCTACCTGCGTGCTCTGGCTACTGTGTAAGCACAATGTACCGTAAGAGAAAATGGTTCCCACGGTTGGTTTGTTTGATCCTCGTACATACTTATGCATTCAAACATAAGACAGACGTGTTTACGCACAGCAAACACACAGAGGCCAAGTGCTGCCAGTTCTTTCAATCCAGCAAATACATTTTCAGCTGCAGTAAATTCTATAGATAGACTATGATACCCAGATAGGCTGTCAATTTATAAATCATAAAAATATATGATGTTTTCTGGGCCAGTGAGGGCCAGTATATGACTCATGCACGAATCTGCATGTTTTGATCCTGCCTGCTGCTTGATCTGGGAGCTTTCGTAATTGTAATTGTAAAACGCCGGTGTCCAATGCACAAGGCATCAACGATGACACACCAAAATCTAGCCATAATCAGGTCAATATTCAGAAGATCGGTCCTTAAGACAGAGGTGGATAAGAAATTTGCGAGTAAGTTTTAAGTTGAGAATGAAATGAAACAAGGGACTGAGCAGAGCAGACAGACACAGGGAGAGAGTTCCAAAAAGTAGGTGCAGCAACTGAAAAAGCTTGTTCATCAAGAACAGCTCTGGATTTAGGTATGACCAGACAACGATAATCAGATGACTTTGTTGAATAATGATAAGACTGGGGAATAAGAACTGATTTTAAGTATTGTGGCTGGCCAGAGTTCGAAGTTTTATAAACTGTTAGCCTCAATTTGAAACTAATTCTTTTGCCGAACACGAAACCAATGCAAAAATTAAACCACAGGGTTATATGTTCAAATTCTGATGTATTTAGTTATAGCTCTAGCCAATGAGTTCTGAACTCTGCAGCTACAGCATGTTTGACTTATTGATACCAGTAAGAGGCGAGTTACAGTAATCTAGGCGACTGGAAACCAATATATTTGCCAGAGAAGTCCTTGCAGACATGGGCACGCGCATGAAGCTAATTCTGCGTATGTCACGAGTGAACATGTATGTTGACTTACAAATACTGTTTACATGGCCAGTGAGGGACATGGTAGAATTGAAAACAACGCCTAAGTTACGAGTGGCGTCTGCCAGCTCAACAATTGAGTCACGCAGTCTCAATGACTTAAGCCGATCAAATTCGTGAGACTAGGGTCCATTTCTTAACCTGTCTACCTGCCCGACCCTTGGGTTTTGAACTGGAACCGAACAGGAATGGAACCGAACAAGAATAGAACCGAACAGGAATGGAACCGAACCGGAACCTACATGCCTCTCGAATGTCTTTTGACTGAGTGTCTGTGAGTAAACTGGTCCCGGCGACTAAGCGACTGTGCTGCTTTGTAACTTTGTTTGTTTGTTTGTGCTGTCGGCTCTAGGAGCCCTAGCGATCGTCATGCTTCACAGTCTCCGTTGCCGTCTTGCTACTTCCTCCAGTAGCCCTTGAGTCGCGCTTGGCCTGGGAGTCCCACCTCAGCGCTCCGGCCTGGGAGTCCCTCCATCCGCGACCATCGGCGTGGTTTGGTGTGTCGCATGACGATTTTCTTGGCATGATTAACAGGGGTGGTTTGCCATTGCCTTCCCCTGGTTTTGCCTGCCGTGCCCGTTCGTTCCCCCTCCTAGGAAGGGTACTTCCTAGGAAGGGTACTAACGGTCCGCACCACGAGAAGGTGGGCACGGAGGACTTTGGTTCACCAGCCCAGGTCGGGTCCGAGTCTACGCTCAAAGAGACGTCGGTCAGATCACCTCCCTGCTTTACTCTGAACAGAGTGACTGATGAACCTTTGCAGACCTTTGTAACTGCGTGCTTTTAATGTATTTCCAAAGTTGAGAGAAGTCTTGTGTTAGTCTGGTTATTCAAACTAGATCTTCGACCTGGAACCGAACAGGAATGGAACTGAACAGTAATGGAACCGAACAGGAATGGAACCGAACAGGAATGGCACCGAACAGGAATGGAACCGAACAAGAATAGAACCGAACAGGAATGGAACCGAACAGGAATGGAACTGAACAGTAATGGAACCGAACAGGAATGGCACCGAACAGGAATGGAACCGAACAGGAATGGCACCGAACAGGAATGGAACCGAACAAGAATAGAACAGAACAGGAATGGAACCGAACAGGAATGGAACCTAACCGGAACCTACATGCCTCTCGATGGTCTTCTGACTGAGTGTCTGTGAGTAAACTGGTCCCGGCGACTTAGCGACTGTACCGCTTTGTTACTGCGTGCTTTAAATGTATTTCCAAAGTTGAGAGAAGTCTTGTGTTAGTCTGGTTATTCAAACTAGATCAATCGCTTTCCATTTCGCCATTCATGATCTACCATTGTGTAAAATTTTAAATAATGTGGACGAGAACAGATACATGTAGTTATCCATGACTCAGTACGGGCCTTAGGATATTTCGGGCCCTGTGCAGAACATACTGTACGAGCCACCATGACACAAGTCAAATTGCTTTTCATTGCTAATCATTTTATTTTTAGTAGATAGTTAACAAGTGCATCAAATAGAATCTATAGTTAAAATATTATAGCGCTAATATTATGACACAAGCGCTAATATTATATGTTTGAAACAAACTAAACTGTTGGTACCATTTGACTTTTATAATATTATTAACAGAAGAGAAGATTTAATCGGAACCATAATATTATCATTGGGAGGTCCTTTTTTAGTCCTTCCTCCGATTTCTTTAACTTTTCTACAGCAATTACTCTCTCAAAAAGGTTGATGACCTTTTTTAAGGAATTCATCTCTCTGGGGGGGGGGGTGGAACCATGTATCCACATGTATCCTGGGGAGGAATTTTCCTCCCGTAAAGGTCTCTACATTGGTAATATTGCTGGCCTCTGGGGGGGGAACATGAATCCTGGGGGGACATTCCCCCCCAAATACGTCTAGATTAAACACTGCCTAAGGCCTGCATTGACTGACCTTCAGTCCCGTCATCTGTAGTCATCTCCGAATATGAAGAATTACTCCCTCCAACTTCTCTCCCCGCAAAAGAGCACTGCACCTACCCTTAAGATGTTAAGAGCACTACGCCAGGTCCTGCTATCCTCCACATTTTCGCATTCTCCCACAGCTGAATGATGTGAATGAATAACATGACAGTTATGTGCTAGATGTCAAAAAATGAATTAGAGGGAGATGTGTGAAATCACGATATCAGGGGCTTTCACCTCCGGACGTTTCACCTCCGGACGATTCACCTCTAGGGGCTTTCACAAGTTCGTATTATAAGCCACTGATCTAGTAACCCAAGCAACTTTATTAAAAGGTACAATATAGAAAAATGTGTTAGGAACATATTCAGCTTCACTTTGTTAAGTTTAATTGCAGTATGGCAGGTAATTAAAGTAATGAAACGAAACAGAGCTGTAATGACATAATATTACACTAATATTACATTGTTTAAAATCACAGAAAATTATTTATTTCATATAGGGGGCCTATACATGTGTATATCTACAGAATTATGGATCTAAATCCAGAACTGAAGCTAACGGTTCAATGTCGCTAAGATTCCTTTCTGAATTGCATTTGTATGTGAAAACCACTAGAGGTGAAACGTCCGTAGGTGAAACGTCCGGAGGTGAAAGCCCCTGCAACCGAAATCAGTGAGCGTAGCTGTGTCTACAATACGACATCATATCATTGTTGATACATGCATCGGCTATAATTGACCATCTAACTATCTACTTTCAATTCGGATTACCTACTGCAAACCCATGTTTATTCTGTCAACTCGCTTCTCTCATCTGCTTCTTCCACAAACAAGAATTTATTGCCCCTAAGAATCCTACTCCCGTCATCTGCAGTCATCTCCGAATATGAAGAATTACTCCCTCCAACTTCTCTCCCCACAAAAAATGCGAACAACGTCGTGTCTTGTCTTATCTTTTCACATACTGCTGATCTACTTCTGCAGTTGTCATCTAAAAATCATCTTTTCGCCCATTCCTGGTTGCTTTCTCCTGGCTGCTAACTATTTTTTTCACTGGACAAAGGCAACCTCTAACATTACTGGGCTATTTTCAATCTTTTAGTTATCTAATGTAAATTGACGTAATGTCTTTGTTCGCTTGTATGAATACCTTTCTTATAATTTAATCGCCTCCGTTTTCGGTTCTGATTCACTAAGCACTTCTCATTCGAATTCCTCTTGTCTAGCTAATCATCACAATTATAAGTAGTCTCTGCTATAATTAGTCATAGGCAAGTGTCCTTTCTTTGGTTATAGATATATATATATATATATATATATATATATATATATATATATATATATACAATGTTTTCACAACATTGATCACAACCAACTCCTTCTCTTTCTGGTTAGGCATCTTTGGTCCCGGTATTACCTGTCTACCTTCTCATTTCCTCTAAGGTGCACAGGTAATTGGTTGCAACCTTTTCCCTCTCATTTTATGTTCCTAGAAGTTCCTTCATCAGACTACATCTTTTCAGTTGGTACATTGAGCAGTCCCATAATCTTCTTCATTTGCCCATAATCTTAATGCGATGACATCCAACACTTCATATCGTTTTCTTCTGTTTTCTTCACTCTGCAGATTGATGCTGTCAACCAAATCCCCAAAATGTACGTCATCGAACGTTCTTTGCTTCAACCCAGTCAAAGACTAAGAAAACCTCTGATCTCTGACAAAAGATGCCAAGATAAGATACAATAGACTAGAATAGAATATTCTTTATTGGAACCAATTGCAAACCGTATTTCGGTGTACAGCAACTTAAACGTGTTTATACAGATTATATACATCTTATTATATGTTGATATCAGTTGCTGGTACTTGTCTCAAATATGCCCCATTTATATGGTTAAATTAGGTAAGATAAGACAATACACTATAAGATCTGATGAGGCGGGTGACCGAGGGAGGTTGAATGGGGTGAGTTGAGGTGGGTGAGATTATGTGAGATGAGGTGAAGGTCGTGAGGTGATGTGAGCTTAGATGAGATGAAATAAGTTGAGATAGGATTAAGTAAGATTACATTCAGCGATGGGCACAAAAGATTTGTTAAACGCTGTAGACCCCCAATTCAACAATAGGGCTTCCCAGCAATTTATCATCAGCTCACCGTAAGCCACGCATCACCTGTTTTATATAGGGTCAATTTCAGTCGATCAGTGTGTAGTGCAAACTGTGCTTTTGTTGAGATCTCTAAACCTATTATACAGTTGGTTTATAACTAATCTTTAGCACTCACTGGCAGGCTGGCAGCACTCCAGCATGTTCTAGTTGACATGCACTTGTAAAGCTGGTCAGAACAGTAACCTGTCTTGTCTGGCTAGGCTGTTAGAAAAGTTACCCTGTCTAAACTTGCTAAGAAATGTTACTCGGATAAAGTGTAATAATCTTTCTTTGTTAAATCATGTATTCTTATTTTTCATTGCGTTTAATTGACTTCGACAGTCGAAGTAGGACCTACTGAATGAATATGAAGTCAGCTTGTTCAGACAAGTCACAGGAAACTATAGATCAGTGTCAAGTACACTAATGCAATGTAAATGTACACACCAGCGCGGGTAGCGATAAAAGTACAAAATGTTGATTTCTCAAAAGTATTTACAAAAAACTATATTTTCAAAAGTATTTTAAAGATACTATTATTAAAAGTTTTTTTCAAAATAATTTTCTAAATTATACTGTAAAAGTATATTCAAAATACTTTTGAAAAGTATTTTATTTTGTACATCACTGAAAACATTGGGCCTACTGTTGGATAAGATGTTGTCTTGAAATTTCCGCATATTCTCGTGCTAGGGTGTCCATGCAGTAAGCCTACAAGGGGCTAAGAAGGCACAGAGTCTCGGAACAAGCAACAACACGTCTTAGGCATAAGTTAGAAACGGAATACTTGTTGACTTGATCGACACTGCACGATCTGGTAGCAAGCTGTCACGGAACGATTAATGTATGCTGTTTTTCACGCGTCACTTGCTCTCTTTCAACTGTCTTTTATAACGGTAGCTGCTTACTTGGTCGTTTGCTTGCATTGTTGCACGGATGGTTAGTGTTCGAGCCTCTTTGGAGACGGTCACTGTATATGAACCCTGAACAATTAGGCTTATTTAATGCACAGTTGCTTAACATCAGTGATTGGTTTTTCCTCGTTATAAAGGCCTTCTGACGCTGTATAAACATACCAAGGCAATAAATGAGTATAAATAAAACATTAATAATCATGAGCGTTTCGCAGGAATTTTTTTAGAGGGGAAAAATTTGTATAGGGGCAAAATTTTTGCAAGAGGGTGGCAAAATGATTTTTTATGGAATAGCTATTCATGAACAGAGAATACGTGAGAACTTTAAAAATAAATAATGGTCAAGGACTTTACCTAAATAATTGGGTTTCTTCGCACTGAAAATCGTGTTGGGACTGTTGCAATAATCAAAAGATTTTATTTTTTGTAAAATATGCGCAAAATCCAGGGGGAAATGCGTACGTACGTACGTACATACATTTCGGCCCCTCTGGCCCCTCCGACGCCCATGTTAATAATAAAAAGAAAGAAATGATTACAAAGTGAAGTGCATTATTTAGACACTTTTAATAGAGTTTCAAAGGATCTGCAAGATTCTGCAATTTCGTAGCCAATTTAATGATCTGACGCTCTGATGTCAGAAGCTCCTGAGATGGATCTACATTTAGAATGTCATACAATGATATGAATTTCTTTACCTTGCTTTATCTTACGTTACAATACCTTATCTTGCCTTATTTTATCCTACCTCAGTGTACCTTCCCATTCCTTACTTGATCTAAAGTCATCGTACAATAGGCCTACTGTCTATCTTCAGGGGCGTCTATCCCCCTTAAGTCATTGGAGCAACTTCTCCTCCCCTCTTTTCCCCCTCCCCTTTCTCCCCCCCCCCTAAAGTGGTGGCACACACACACACTGACAGATCTTCCCCCCTATTTCTTAGATGGAGCATTTGCTGCAAGGTTTCTATGGTGTAGACGCCCCTGTCTATCTTGTCCTACCTTCCCCTCCTTATAAAATGTCATTTTACCTTGCATTGCCTGATCTCAATATATAAGATACATATACATTTATATTTACAGTGTAATTGTAATCGCAAATTTATATAGCGCCTCTTCAAGATAAACTCATCAGAGACGCTCAGACTAAACGACGGAAAACTAGAATTGAACAAAATGATTTTCAAGCGCTTATAGAATAGAGGTAAAGAAAGACCAAGGAGCTCATGTCGTAAGATGCTAGGCAACCTATTGAGAAGGCTGGTCCGACCAGAGCGAAGCTTCTATGCTGCTTTGTGATGCTCTGGTTGGGGGAACAACCAGGTCACCCTGCGCAGCAGAGCGAAGAAATGCACGGCAAAGAATGGATGCGATCGTGACACACAACTCCCTAAGAAATGATGGACCACAGCCCACAAGGCAATTACACACACACACACACACACACACACACACACACACACACACACACACACACACACACACACACACACACACACACACACACACACACACACACACACACACACACACACACACACACACACACACACACACACACACACACTCACACACTCACACACTCACACACTCACACGCTCACACGCTCACACGCTCACACGCTCACACGCACACACTCACACACTCACACTCACACACTCACACACACACATGCGCTAAAGACCTTATCTTTTCTTGCTTTATCCTGCCTTCTTACCTTCCCTTACAATGATAACATTCAGAGTGATTCTAATTCGACGAATGTAATTTCTTCCAGCGATTGCTGAGAGAGCGTCAACACGCCTCAGAATGGCGACGAATTCATCAAAGCTGAGTATTTTCCTGATGGTAGCGTGCCTCTTGCTCGTTATTCTCTACTTCAAGGGAGGCTCTAATCAAGGCACGACAACAATGACGTCGAGAGACACCGTCTTCAGAGAAGAGAGGCCATCGAACCCCTCTGCGCCACTAACTCCTCCAGTAGAAAAACTTCGGGCGATGCTCGACTTCATTCCAATGACGCCCGGTTTCAGCTGTGAGGAACTTTTCACTGGAACCCCTGCCGACAGATACAACATGACGTCGATGTTCCACAAGCTGGAGAATGGCTACTGGGACGTAGGGAAGAGGGTCGGCCGGCTACCGATCGAGGAGTACCGAGCCTTGCACTACGCCGTTGGTCAGAAGTTCGTCAAGAACGTTTGCGAGACGGGCTTCAACGCAGGCTGCAGTAGCTTCTACCACCTGACGGCTAGCGATCAAACCGTCGTTCAGTCTTTCGAACTCGGTGGAGAGCTGTATAAGGAACCCGTCGCCAAGTGGCTTTCCAGCATCTTCGGTAGTCGGTTTTCGATCCACCTCGGCGACTCAACAAAGACCGTTCCCGAATATGCCCGACAGAATCCGGACTTCCGTTGCGACTTCATGTACGTCGACGGAGGCCATGTCTATTCCGTCGCCAGGGCGGATATGATCAACTTCTCGAACATGGCCAACTTACAGAACAACTTCATCGCTTTCGATGACTACCCGCCAGGCTGGGAGAACTTCGGACAGGCCTGGGAGGACAGCCTGGCCGACGGGACAGTCAAAGAGGTCATGCGCTGCGCCTACAAAACTTTCCAAGCACCTCCTCGAGGCTTCGTCATCGGGGTGGTTGTCAAACACCCGAACGGCTCCGAAAGATAGTTCTCGAACTGTGGAAACGAAGTTTAGATGGGAAGTAGTTTAGAACGGGGCCTGTATCTAATCTAGGATCTCTGCATACATGTATGTATACGTGAATGTATGCTTGTACATATGAAAATGAATGTATGCACGTACGTATATTATGTGCCCGTATGCTAGGCCTATATGTATTGTGTATCTATTATCTATGTATGTATGTAACATTAAATGATGCATGTAAGTATGCATGTATATATAATATATATGAATGTACGTATATATGTATATGTATTTATTATGTATGTATGTTTGGTAGCCGATTGGTTAGAGCACTCGGCCTGTTACGCGATGAGCAGGAGTTCGATTGTCAACCTCAAATTAACCGTTATTGTGTAGTGACTTTGAACCAATCTTTCACTCACAAGTGCTCGACGCCATGGACCAAGTATGTACTTCTGAACTTTGGAACTAGGGTATTCGGAAATGTAATTCTGCTGTGTGAATGTATGTATGTATTCATGCATGTTTATCTGTATGTATATGTGTATGCATGTATCATGTATGTATGTACGTGTGTATTATGTATTGTGTATGCATGTATGACATTATATGTGTGTATGTTTTATGTATTGTGTGTGCAATGTGCATGCATGCATATGTATACATTATGTACGCACATATGTATGTATGTATGTATTAATGTTCATGCATGCATGTATGTATGTATTATGTATGCACATTATGTATTCATGTGCGTACGTATGAATTATGTGTCATGCACGCATGTATGTATGCATACATGCATGTGTGCAAGTGCTACGCATACCCGTGAAGCTGGACTTCTTGAACTAAGGCTAATGAAGGATTTGGATTAGACAAGGACCAAGCATTAGTAAGTTTTCACTGTACACGAACGTTTATGATTTTATTGGAAATTTCTTTAAGGATTTGTAGCAGTGATATTCTTAGAGCACTGCATTTGGGATTAGCAAACGGATGCCTCACCTGCTCCTCCGATACCTGAAGTGCGTCTAGGATATATCTCCACGCTACACTGGACATATGCACATGCACGGTATGCTCAGTGCTCACGCTATTGATTTATTCATCACTCTCATTATGTCCTCATAGCAACAGCATCTACATGTACCTACTATGCTTCTCTTAGGAAACCATATCGCCAGCTCCCCTTGAAATCAGCTACTGATCAACCTCGATGTTACGACCAGGAAAAGTGCCTAACTCGTCAGTGTTTGAAGAAATTGTTTGCTTTCTAGCAGTGAAAGTGTTGATAAATAAAACAAGAAAAAGGTTTCTGCAGCATGCAATGTATTCGAAATACTAGAGTGATAGAGGCTTGTCAGGTAGGGAAAACGCCTCTAGTGCGTTTCCATAGCAGCAGTGCTACAGAAATTCTTAATTACAATAACAATAACAGGTTGATTAATAGAAGTCATTCTTCACTCGGGCACTACATAAGTAGAAAAATAGTTGACTGTTAAAGTGCCTGTGGTTAGTTGTCGTTCCAACGCCTCCTAATTGTTAGTTTCTTTTAGCTTCTTTTCAATGTTTCGTACGTATTGTTATTTGCAGTGAAGTGTAATAAAGGTTACTTATATGTTGGCTTTTTTACATGTTACTTTCTTATAATATTATTATTGTTGTTGTTGTTGTTGTTGTGTGAAGATTAGCAAAACATTCGGCTTATTATCATTGCCATTGTTATAATTTTTTGAAAATTTCTACTTCGCTCAAGTCACGCAGCAGCCTACACGTAAGGCTGGATCAATCAATCAATCAATTTCGTTTATTGTTCTATCCAAGCTGACATGTGCGCAACTTGTCACAGAGTAAGGTAGCTACAATCCAATCGATCAATTGGATAACGTGGAAATTCTTAAAAATTCGTTGCAGAACTGTTCTCTAGATTTTTATCAGTGTTGTTCTACTGCCTGTCATGCACGTGTAGTGGAAATGAAGGGAGCGCACAGGTGCGGTTTGTATCGTAATCTACAATGTATAAAATTTTTTTGCAAATCTACATATGTTCATCTCTCTCTGTCTCTGTCTGTCTGTCTCTGTTTGTCTGTCTCTGTCTCTGTCACTCTCCCCTCTCTCTCATCTCTCTCTGTCTCTGTCTGTCTGTCTCTGTTTCTCTGTATCTGTCTCTGTCACTCTCCCCTCTCTCTCGTCTCTCTCTCGTCTCTGTCTGTCTCTGTCTGTCTCTGTTTGTCTGTCTCTGTGTCTGTCACACTCCCTCTCTCTCATCTGTCTCTGTCTCTGTCTGTCTGCCTCTGTTTGTCTGTTACTGTCTCTGTCACTCTCCCCTCTCTCTCATCTCTCTCTGTCTCTGTCTGTCTGTCTCTGTTTCTCTGTATCTGTCTCTGTCACTCCCCCCTCTCTCTCGTCTCTCTCTCGTCTCTGTCTGTCTCTGTCTGTCTGTCTCTGTTTGTCTGTCTCTGTCTCTGTCACACTCCCCTCTCTCTCATCTGTCTCTGTCTCTGTCTGTCTGCCTCTGTTTGTCTGTCTCTGTCTCTGTCACTCTCCCCTCTCTCTCGTCTCTCTCTCGTCTCTGTCTGTCTCTGTCTGTCTGTCTCTGTTTGTCTGTCTCTGTCTCTGTCACACTCCCCTCTCTCTCATCTGTCTCTGTCTCTGTCTGTCTGCCTCTGTTTGTCTGTCTCTGTCTCTGTCACTCTCCCCTCTCTCTCATCTCTCTCTGTCTCTGTCTGTCTGTCTCTGTTTCTCTGTATCTGTCTCTGTCACTCTCCCCTCTCTCTCGTCTCTCTCTCTCTCGTCTCTGTCTGTCTCTGTTTGTCTGTCTCTGTCTCTGTCACTTTCCCATCTCTCTCTGTCCGTCTGTCTGTCTGTCTGTCTCTCTCTCATCTCTCTCCCCTCTCTCTTCTCCCGCTCTCTCTTCTCTCTCCCGCTCTCTCCCGCTCTCTCTCCCGATCTCTCCCGCTCTCTCCCTCTCTCTCTCCCCATATTTCCCTCTGCCTGTTTATATCTCTCGGTCTTCTGTGTGCGCATGTGTGCCTTCTGCATACGTGACAATTTGGTCAGGCGGTCAGTGTTCATTGGGCAACTAGTATTGACGCTGCATTCAATTCAATTCAATTCAGTTCAACTTTATTGATCCGAATTCAGTACAAAAGTACAGTAGGCACCAATCAGAATGTAAAAACAATCGGGATACAATAGGGAAAGCCCAAAAGGGACATAAGTCCTGCTTATTTTTGCGCCGACCTCTGGCTGCAGACAGTCGCATATTTTGGGCTCGTGATTTATCTCCGTTATTTCATGCTACGTAGTAGTCCTTCCTTCGCTGTCACGGGACCCACTGCGTGGAACAATCTTCCTGACCACGTTAAGAATGCGCCATCTCTGGAGTCATTCAAATCGCACCTGAAGACATATCTTTTTAAACTTTCGTACCATTGTCATTGACTTTGTGACTCATGTACAGCGCCCTTTTCTTCGGCCTCGGCTGTGCTACGGCGCTATAAAAATCGTCTTATTATTATTATTATTATTATTATTATTATTATTATTATTATTATTATTATTATTATTATTATTATTATTATTATTATTATTTAGGGCTGCGTATTTGCAACATAGTAATAAGATGACACCAAAAAAGAAAAAGAAAAAGAAAATGATGGGGACAAAACCAGGTCCTGAAAATAATGACGCTACATAAGTCACCCTATATATATATATATATATGCATTGAATAATGTACGTATACATGTACATTATGTTTGTGGAATATGTATACATGTGTGATGAATATATGTATATATATATATATATATATATATATATGGATGTATGCATATATGCTGTATGTATGCAGATATGTATGCATGTGTGCATATGTGTATGTATGCATTTGTGTATGTACATATGTATGAATGCATGCACGAATCCATGTATGCTTGCATTAATGTATGTGTACGTACTTCATGTATATACATGCTCACCAATGGTTCGCTTTTGGTTTGTCAATAAAGAATATTAATAATAATATGGGCTATGTATGTACAAATTCACACACGTATGCATACATGTTTGCACATGTGTGCATGTATATATGTATTTATGCACTTATGGATGTGTGCAAGGGCGGATCTGGAAGGCACAACTTGTCCAAACCGGTTTTGGCGAAGGCTTAGGTTTGCATGAACAATTCAACTTTTAAGAAGTGCATTGTTGCATATTGTTGAAGCGCAAACTGTGCAACTATGAGACAAATAACAGCAACAGCCAAGACATAGGGGAAATTGAAGGAGAGGTTAAGCAAACTGGGAGGGGGGGGATAAAGCGTATCGTAATCGTAAACTTCAGATTTCTAAAGCGCTACTCTGAAGCTGAAAAGGCTGAGGACTGTTCAAGGACAGAAGATTCGTCATGAGGAGAAGTGATGAATCTCTGTTTAGTCTCCTTCATAACCGACGAGCGTTGAAAGACAATGAGAGAATTTTTCAGCAGACAAGACAGCAATCATAGACAAGCTGGTCTATCTACATTCCTGAATTCAGCCGTCCATGTACGTGCATGTGTGTGTGTATGTGTATACATGTACAATTGTACAATTGTATGTATGTATACATGTACAATTGTACAATTGTATGTATGTATACATGTACAATTGTACAATTGTATGTATGTATACATGTACAATTGTACAATTGTATGTATGTATACATGTACAATTGTACAATTGTATGTATGTATACATGTACAATTGTACAATTGTATGTATGTATACATGTACAATTGTACATGTATGTAATCATGTTTATATGATGCATGAATGCATGCACAGTATATAGTGTATGTTTGTGTGAATATAAGATGCGTGTGTTTTTGTATGTAAGATAACTGTAAAAAAACGGAAGATAACTGTAAAAAAATTAATCAACTAATAATTAATGGTACGATGGTAGAGGACCCTGAAATTATGGCAAATGAGTTTAATAATTATTTCATTAAAATACCTGGGGACCTAGCAGAACATTTACCCACATCTTTATGTACACATGATGTTTATCTACCCCCGCCTAACATATCTTCATTAGGTATTCTGCTAACTTCCCCAGAGGAGATAATAAATATAAAAAACTATAAAAAAAACACACACAATGGGACTGGATGGCATTGATCCGTACTTAGCTTTGCCCTTTATTCAGCAAATTGCCCATCCTCTGTCGGAAATTATAAATTGCTCGTTAAGTAGTGGGATTGCACCAGACTTGTTAAAGGAGACCAAAGTAATACCAGTCTTTAAAAAGGGAAATGTACAGCAGCTCTCCAACTATAGGCCAATTTCTGTTCTTCCATTCTTTGCCAAATTTTTAGAAAAGATAATGTATTCCAGACTTAATTCATTTGTAACAACTCTAAATTTGATTCACCCTTCTCAGCACGGCTTTCAGGCAGGCCACTCTACGTATATGGCCTTGATAGACATGGAGGATAAAATCTCGAAAGCACTAGATAAGAATGATTACTCAGTAGGCATCTTCATAGACTTGGCGAAAGCATTCGACACAGTCGACCATAAAATATTATTAAATAAACTAGAAAATTATGGAATTCGAGGAGTTCAATTAAATTGGTTCAAAAGCTATTTAGAAGGACGTAAACAGAGAGTAAGTTGTAATGGCGTATTATCGGAACCTGGCCTTATTACCTCGGGAGTTCCACAAGGATCGAACCTAGGACCTCTCCTCTTCTTGCTGTTTATTAACGACGTTGCAAGAGTCTCTTCTACGATTCATTTTATATTATTTGCAGACGACACGACTATCTACTATTCAAATAGCTCATGGGAATCCCTTCTAGAAGTAATAAATGGGGAATTGTCTAAGGTAAATAAGTGGTTTTTAGCAAATAAATTAACCCTTAATGTAGACAAAACAAATTTCATATGTTTTAAATCACACAGGAAAATTAAGCCGACAATAGGGAATATAACACTGGATGGGGTCCCTGTTACGAGGGTTGAATCTATAAAGTTTCTGGGAGTGGTTATTGATCAACATCTCACATGGAAATCTCACATTAATTACATAGCGTCAAAGGTGGCGAAAAACATTGGAATAATCTCTAGAGTTGCCAGGGTTCTTCCAAAAGATATTAAATTAAACCTCTATTACTCCTTGATATTTCCCTACTTAAACTACTACAATATCATATGGGCCTCAAACTATAAATCACGCCTTCACAAATTACACATATTGCAAAAAAAGCGATAAGAATGATAAGTAACTCATCATATAGATCCCATACTTTACCCATATTTAAAGACCTCAATCTCCTTAAATTAAATCAAATATGGATCTTTCAAATTGGGGTACTATTTTATAGATATAGAAATAACACACTTCCTGTTTCATTTGCTGGGTACTTTGCTCTGGCTTCCACGGTACATGAACATAACACTAGATCAGCCTCTTTATATCGTCCAGTTAAAGCACGCACTAATACTAGATTATTTTCAATAAAATCTATGGGTCCATCCACTTGGAACTCACTGCCTCAAGACATAAGATCAAGTACTAGTATGTATTTGTTTAAAAAGAAACTGCGATGCTTCCTCTCCTCCTCCGACATGAATTGAGTAAGCCTTAGTATATAATTAACTATTATGCGTGTCCTTGTAATCCGGGCGTCACACTGGAGATAATACAGTAGTTAAGGATAGTTAAGCTAGCTAAGATCCACTTTTTGTGTGCGTTATCTCACCTTAATATCTAGTATGAAACGGCAATGGCACCACAGTCCTACTACATCATTTTGATTAATGTACATTGTCATAGTGGCATCCCTGCATTAGTGGGACCCATATCCCTTAGGGGATGCCATTTGCTGTCAATGACAGTGCTACGTTTAATTGACCACGTACAATAAAGTTTTCATTATACTGAAGTATTAATGGCGAATTCCAAATGTTTATTATTAAACGATTTTATTTAAAATTTAATTCCTTACTTTATAATGCAACTCGACATAATACTATCGAAATCTTATGTTAAACAACTTGTTGAAATACTGTCGTTGGTGCCAATAAAAGATATTGATTGATTGATTGATTGATTTATGTATGTATGTATGTATGTATGTATGTATGTATGTATGTATGTATGTATGTATGTATGTATGTATGTATGTATGTATGTATGTATGTATGTATGTATGTATGTATGTATGTATGTATGTATGTATGTATGTATGCATGTATGCATGTATGCATGTATGCATGTATGCATGTATGCATGTATGCATGTATGTATGTATGTATGTATGTATGTATGTATGTGTGTATGTATGCGTATTTTATATTTACAGCATATTTTAGGAAACTCGTAAAAGCTTTCTATGTACGTCAGTGTAAACAACTACTTGTGAGTTCCCCTGCTAGTCTGTTTGTATATCCTACCCAACACACATCTTATATCTCTTTCTTTCTCTCTCTCTTTCTCATTTCTTCCTTTCCCGCCGCTTGTCTCTCCACTCTAGATAGATACATAAATTTCTTCCGTCGTTACTTGATAATCCCAACGCCTCTGAACCGATAGTCTGGAAACAAATATTAGAGACCATAGCGACACCTTTCGAATGGTAGCCTACTTCCTCAAAATCGAATACCTCCAACTCTGGATTTTTGAAAATGTTTCACAAAGAGTTCTTCATATCAATTTATTTTTCTAGTTGAGCATTAAAACGCTTGGCTTCATTAAAACCGGCGTCACAATTCAAGAAAGTATATTTTATTATTGAGAAGGCTTCTTTGGTAGGCTACGTTCTGCTTCACGATAAATTCATTTGTATGAATGAAATCTTTAAATTTCTTTCTCAAATTTATCCTCTGTCGGAGATTGTAGCTGAATTCGCTAGGAGCGCAAGTTGAGCGAGCCGAACCTCAAATTAAATTTACCCTCTGTCGGATATTAACACCAGAGTTTCGTAATCGTAATCGCAGTGGTAAACTCCAAAACTCGAGCCTTTTCTTGCATTGGTTTTGATCTATGGGATTCTATGGAATCAACTCCCTCCATTGACACGTGCCTCTTTTATTAGCCGGTGGCCCAAGTGCCTTGATTCACTGTCTTAAAACCACTTTCTATTCACTGGGTCTTTCGCACTGGGAGCGCCTCTGATTAGCGAACGCTGTCAGCGGCGTTTTATAAATGTTTAGATACAATACAATACAATAAACTCCAAATTTCTGAAGCACTACTCTAAAGCCGACCGCAGGGCACCAGCTTATTCACGAGCGTCGTGTTAGACGGGTGCCCATTGAGAGACCAGAGAGAAGATCCTACGATTTGCAGTTAGCGCCTACATAACTGTCCAGCGCAACTATCTAGTAGGATATTACGGTTCCTGGTTAAATTGGTAGTATACAGCTGTTCAGTCTTCAGACAAATACATCGGGTTCACGTGATGGAGAAACTATAATGTCGCTGCCATCTGTCTTTCTGAATTTGGAGTTTACTCATGGGCGTCCAGAGGATGGGGCAAGGGCGCTTTTGGCCCCCTGGATTTTGCAAATATTTTTTTAAAATCTTTCGATCATCATGATTATTGCAACAGTCCCAACACGATTTTCAATGCAAAAAAACAATTATTTAGATAATTCCTTTGACAATTACTTATTTTTAAGGTTGTCACGTGTTCTATGTTCATGAATAGCTATAGTTATTTTGTGCAAACACGTCATTTTGCTCCTCATACAAACATTTTGGCCCTCACCTAGAAAAATTCCTATGGACGCCAATGAGTTTACTAAGAAGAGTTAGATAACATTTTGATGGCGGTCTCTTTATTTGTCTTACCGTTAATTACGAAGGCAAAAGCGGTTGAAACAATTTTGCCGAAGGGATACCGTATATATAATTATGTTTTATTCTGTAGGTTTTGCGATCATGTTGGTCCTCTGCTTCTGTACAGTAATGCAGGCACATCCTGTTTCTCCTGGAACAGTCACTCAGTAAAAATTGCAACTGTTCCGCTACACACAGCCAAAGAATCATCTCTAGCTTCTGTCAAACTGCACGTTTTAAAATTTGGTATATTGCTACGTACATTGCATTATCTATCTATCTATCTATAATAAACTTCTATAGCGCCCCTTCAAGAAATCTACTCAGTGGCGCTCCCGACCCAGGCCCGGTCAAAAAGAAAGGTCTTAAGAAGGCCATAGAAAGTACCTGAGAGGTCTCTAGGGAGAGAGCGAAGGGAGAGGGGGAGGTCGTTCCAAGCGGTAGGACCCACCACGGAGAATGCCCTACGCTGCGCCATAGCAGTACGCGCATAGGGGACAGCAAAATCACCCCGGGAGGCCGAGCGCAAGGCACGGCGTCCCGCACAAGCGGAAGTTAAAGTAAAGAGCTCGCAGAGGTAGGCCGGGGCCCGCCCTAGGACACAATGCCACGCCATGGTGGAGACCCTGTAATGAATGCGATGCTGGACAGGAAGCCAATGGAGAACGTCTCGCATAAATTCAGAGACGTGGTCAAACCTTGAGATACCGCCAACCAAGCGTGCAGCCGACCGCAAAACCCTCTCTAGACAAACAATGCGAGTGTGAGGAAGTCCAACAAAGAGAGAGGAGCAATAATCCAGACGATTGACAATAAATGCATGTACCAGAGTGGAAGCCGCGGAGAATGAAAGAGAGCGGGATACGACACGCAGCTGGCGCAGTTGATAGTAGCAAGCACGAGTCAGTTCATGAATGTGCTTAGAAAAGGAGAGTTCTTGGTCAAGAATGACACCTAGGTCACGAACAGAAGTAGAAAAGGTAAAGGAGGGGAATTCAGTGGCAAGAAACGTCAAATCAAGCTTGGCCAGCTGTTGACGAGTGCCAAACCATATGTACTGAGTCTTCGAAGGATTGAGACGCAGACGATTAGATGACATCCAGGCATTAAGGGTGGAAGTAGCATCAGACATAAGCTGAACAGCAGCAGCAGCCTTACTTGCAGAGCAGTGAGTGTAAGATTGGAGGTCATCGGCATAGCTGTGACTCGAAAGCGAGCAGGATGCAAGAAGAGAGCCTAGATCAGCTGTGAAGAGAATGTAAAGTAGAGGACCAAGAACAGAGCCTTGAGGGAGGCCAAAAGGAGCAGGAAGCCAGGGGGAACGTGAAGAGCCAAAGACAACAGAGGAGGAACGATCAGAGAGGTAGGATGCGAGCCAGGCTAAAGGTAAGGCTGTGATTCCAAACGATAAAGAAAGGCGGCGCAAGAGAATATCATGATCGACGGAGTCGAAGGCGGCGCTCACGTCGTAAAGGGCCAGAAGAGTAACCTCGGATCTGTCAATGGCACAATAGATATCAGAGAGAAGATGAAGAAGAAGGGTCTCAGTAGAGTGCCCCTTGCGAAAGCCAGATTGGCATGGAGGGAGTAGCTTGTTAGAATCGAGATAGTTAAACAATTGCCTAGCTACCAACTTTTCAACAATTTTAGATATAAAAGTAACGTTAGCTATAGGCCTATAGCTAGATGCCGTAGACGGGTCAAGACCCGACTGCTTGAGAGTAGGCGTGATGATCGATCGTTTCTGCGAGGCCGGAAGAACTCCTTCACGAAGGGATGTATTGCAGAGAAGAGTTAGGAACGGAAGGAGAATGTCGATCGAATCGTGGATGAGGAACGAAGGTAGAGGATCGAGCTCAGAAGACTTAGGCTGAGAGGCAAGCACCAGGCGACGCAGGTCTTGCTCAGTAACGAGCTCGAGAGATGACAGGCAACAGCCAGTCAGGGTGAAGTCCGGTGGAGAGGAATCATCGGTGTCTGAGCGGACGGAGAGGATCTTGGAGGTGCAGTAGTTGACGTATTCGGTGGCTGTAAATGGAGGGACATGCGTCGCAGCGACAGGTTGAGGCCGGCCTAGGAGATCTTTGAATGTAGACCAGAGGCGTCTGGTGTCCCCGGAGTTGGAGGAGATCCTGCGCTCCCAGTACTCACCCTCCTTCTCCCTATGGCGTCGATGCATTTCTCGGACGAAGCGTATCCAGGCAGTGCGGTCTGTTGACAAGTTCGTGCGCCTGTAGATGCGTTCTAGCCGACGAGCCTGGCGACGGAGAGAGTGGCATTCGTCGTCGAACCAAGGGGAGAGAGGGTGTGAGCGAAGCTTAGCAGGGTGAGCCGGAAGCAGGCGATCCAGTATGTCCACCATTGACTGTTCGTAAATGTCAAAGAGTTCGGCAGCTGACTGATCACCCAGGCTGCTCGGATCGGAGAAAGCAGGAACATTCAGCAGAGCCAGCTCAAAAGCCCTCCTGTCCAAGCGACGCCATCCCCGTATTTGCCTGACCGCGTAGAGTGGTGTCGCATGAAGGTATGGAATACAGGCGATGACGTGTCCATGGTCGGAGATGGCCGGAGGGTATACGACGACCGATGGAGTGCAGTCGTCCCTAGTAATAACCACGTCCAGCCACCCTCCAGCCTTGTGCGTAGGAGATGACACATGCTGTGTCAATCCAAACTGCTCGAGAGTCGATGTAAAGACGACCGTCGAGTGTAGAACTGTGTCTTCAAGGTGAACATTGAGATCACCGAGCACAACCAGCATTAGAGAGCTTTTGAAATGCGCTCTAAAATTATTTACAGATATATACACGCAGAAATAATCATAACATTTGATATTCGCTTAAAATTACGTAAATAAAGTTAAATACTTAAGTACAGGAGGGATTTTTGCGGATGAGCATTCAAAACGAGAGATAGGAGCAGAGAGTAAGAGGATTTTCTGGAGTCATTAGATTGTTCTGTTAATAGCGTCCTTCCTTTGTAGTCCGCACATTACATCGTTAGGCAGTTCTGTATTTACTCCTGCTACTTGAAATTCTTAATCCATGTGCGTACATCAATAGAAGAACAGAGAACTTCATCAGAAACAGAGCGATCCCTTTCAATAAGGATTAAGTGCAGTACAACTATAGTCTACTTTTGATATTGCCCTCCTTCCCATGTTTAGAAGGGCACAGACGAACATATAAAAACAGAACATCGATGGCGCTGAGCAATTGTGAGCAAAGGACTTGCTCGCGGTCCTTACAGGGAAGGCTTACATTACCAGAATGCTGTAGGCTATAGATGATTGGAAAACAGTCACATACTTACTTATTCACTCAATTATTTCATAACCTTTTTATTACGATTTATTACTTCTATGTTTTATAATCAATGCTTCTTACTATAATACCATTGTGCCAATGGCGTATTAAAGACTATACTTACCTAGCGTTTGCTAATGGCGTATAAAAGAATACACTTACTTACTTACTTACTTATTTACTTACTTACTTACACACACATTAACCGTCTCTAATGAGGTTTGAACCCGTACTCTTCTCGTTACAGGCAGAGCGCTCAATCCACTTGGCTGCCTTTCCCCCACATTAGGTTATCGTGCCCAACATTTGGGTATACCGTGTCCCACCAAAGTCACCCATTTCAATATGGGCGCCACACTTCGTCGCCAGCTTGTTCCTGGCGTTTGCTGACCAGCTTCGGCATCTGTACTCTATGTTCTCCGGCGTAAAGGAGCGAAGACAAGACACCAAAACGACTGTCCATAAATCTAGGATCCGTCTCCGACTGTCTACTCCACCTGATGGAAGGCTGCGGCGCTTTTATTCCAGTACCGGCGTCTTCGTAACCATATGGAACACCTTCGTGATCAATATTTATCCGCGGATCGATATGCGAGTCCCACTCGCGAGATTCTGAGGAATACGGCGACCCGGTGAACATTTCGTTTGACGGAGATTCGCTGCTCAGACGGGGATCGCCCGAGAAGAGACGGCTAGATGTACGTGCGTAGGAAGGATGTCTGTCTGTCTGACAGGCGAGACGGAGGCTGTTGTTCAAGAAGTGTCTCTGGTCGGGTAGCGAGCTGGGCAAGCCGATCAGATGTGGCGGTTTCGTGCCGCCGAATAAACTCGTAGTTTTAGGAAAGTCATGGCGAGGAGTCGTGTAAATATCGACGCTTCCAGTCCGCGTCGGAGGGACCCGATTCGTCTTCTGACTCGTGAAACCTAGGCTTCTCGTCCGATCTAGTTCGGGAGAATCCGAACCGAAATTTTCCAATGGATCGCGATTATGAAATTCTCTACCTTTCTCGAATGTTTCCCAGCCACGACTCATAGTCACTTCGAGCGGAAAGCGCATCCAGGGATCACTGCCCCGTTCGCGTCCGTGTTTCTCAGCAGAGTCCCCAATTTTGCGAGCAGACCTACTCGCCAGTTCCAGCCGTGTTTGTAACGATACCGTTTGGCTCGGGTCCGTGTCTTTAAGGCGGGTTATTCCTTCTATGGACGACGAGTTTGTCCGAAGATTTAATCTTTCAGATCCAAGTGGTAGGAGACCAGATGTCTGCATACCTGAAGAAAGAAATATTCGCAATTTAGGTAAAAGTAGGATGTCAAAATGGTTCTTGCAATTTGTTCTGTTCCGTGCTTTTCATCTTGCAATTCAGATCAACTGCAACAAATTAAAAGCATAAAAACAACTGTCTGATACCTTCGGATCTTGACTTGGAGCCGATTCTAACCACCGCCTAGCGATTATGATTTGACCAAGAGCCTTTGAAAAAGCTGATTAACGCGACTTCCCTTTTGGACGCTGTAGAAATTTCGAGATCACGATTACGATTAATTTAAAAAAGTTTATAGAATTTAATATAATGTGTAGCGTTTTCGAGTATAAGCCGTACTAGTAGTTATAAATTGGATACTCTGGAACAACCACGCAATAACCACGTCACGTGACGACCATCGTATGACGTCATCGAAACTATTGGAAATTCCCACAGTTTCGAGCACGCGCCTATGAGTCATCGTGATATTAGAGGTCGTTATAAAAGGGGTTTAAAGGATTATATATCCTTAATAAAATGGAGTTCTCATTGAAGACTATTAATGAATTGAAAAATATAGCACGAGAGAGAGGTGTGGTTGGTTATTCGAGACTGCGAAAAGCGGAACTGATAGCATTAATGTCGCCGAGGTCTGCGAGCAACCTGCTAGACGCTCCGGTTCCAGACATTAAGGTTCCAACGCTTACTCCGGGTAAGTATACACCCTCGTCTAATACTTGGAAATCTCGTTTCAGCCAAAACGTTTTGACTGAAATAGGGAATAAGGTGAGGTCGAAGATTAATTCTTTTGCGGATTGGATGATTAATTTTGTAACTCCTCAAGAACAGAAACCCGTGAATGAAAGATTGGAATCGTTGATGTCGAAGGTTTCGAGTATTTTCAGTAAAAGTAATAAAAACAAGTTCGAAATCCGAGAGACTGCGAAGGCTATTAAGGGTTTTACTAAGCGATACACGATCGATTCCACCACTTCCATCGATGTCACATCTTTTCTCAACGCTGTAAGGCCTCAGGTAGTCAGTCTGTTAGCGAAAAATCGTGGGGTAAAAGTTCAATTCAATCTTAATTGCGTAATGAAGAAAGTAGATATTAAATCCGGGGAAGAAGTCGAAGCCGAACCTAATTTTAGATCGAAGACCGATATCATTTTAGACGCAACCGACGTGTGTGAAATATATAGCAACGCAGTGGATAAAATTAAGGAGAGCATGGCAAGTTTTCAGATGCGGGGTAGTAATTGGCGGTTTAAAACCGTTTTGAAGTTGGATATCGATACAGTGGTATATAAACCATTGAAAGGTAGTTCTTATATTCCGCTTCCCGAGTATTTAGCCAATAAAAAGGCTATTGTTAACCTGAAAAACGACGACGATGAATGTTTCAAGTGGTGCGTTACTAGAGCGTTAAATCCAACGGAAGACAATCCGCATAGAATCACTAGAGATCTAAAAGAACAATCTAAGAAACTCAACTGGAATGGTATCGAATTCCCAGTCGCTGCCGACGCCAACGTAATAAATAAGTTTGAGCGTAATAATAACGTTAGCGTTAACGTATTCGGCTATGAAAAGGACGTATATCCATTGTATATATCGAAGCATGAATGCGATGTATGCGTAGATCTGCTGCTTATTTCCGACGGAGAAAAGAAGCATTATTGTTGGATCAAGAACTTTAATAGATTGATGGCAGCACGAACAGAAAAATCGAAGCATTCGATGCATTATTGTAGAAGATGTTTGCTCGGTTACAGAAGCGTAGAATCGTTGAATAAGCATACCGAGTACTGTTCGAAGCAAGACGCCCAACGAATAGTTCTTCCCGAACCAGGAACCATGCTAAGTTTTAAACATTATTTTAAATCCATGAGAGTTCCGTTTATCGTTTACGCTGATTTTGAATCTTTTATTAAACCTATCGATACATGCCCACCCGATCCTAGCACGTCTTACACCAATAAATATCAGAAGCATACACCCAGCTCGTTTTGTTATCACATAAAATGCTACGACGACGGTGTTTATTCCCAAGAGCCAGTGAGGTTTACGGCTGAAAACGAAGACGACGATGTCGCTCAGATATTCGTAGATTCTCTTGTAGAAAATATAAAAGAAATATATAACCAGTTTGAATTCCCTAAGAATATGATATTCGGCAAAACCGATAAGAAATGTTTCGATGAAGCTACTAACTGTCATATATGTGGGGGAGAGTTAGGTAAAGATCGAGTTAGAGATCACTGTCATTTAAGCGGTAAATTCAGAGGCGCCGCCCATAACATTTGTAATATGAACTACAAAGTCCCCAAGTTTTTCCCTGTAGTATTCCATAATCTATCCGGATACGACAGCCATCTATTCGTGAAGAAACTGAGAGGCGAGAATGGTGAGAAAATTAACTGTATTCCGAATAACGAAGAGAAGTATATATCGTTTAGCCGAGAGATCGTAGTCGGTAACTTTGTAAATAAAGAGGGAAAAGAGATAACGGTCAAGCGCGAATTACGCTTCATCGACAGTTTTAGATTCATGCCTTCGAGTCTCGACGCGTTATCGAAGAACCTTAGTAAAGATCAGTGTAAGAATCTAGGCGATTTCTTTAAAGGCGAGAAGTTAGATCTTTTACTCAGAAAAGGTGTTTACGCGTACGATTACGTTGACGGCATTGAAAGATTAAACGAGACCGAATTGCCTCCGAAGCATAAATTCTATTCTAAACTGAACGATTCAGACATCAGCGATGAAGATTACGAGCACGCCAAAAATGTATGGAAAGTATTTCGTTGTAAAACGTTAAGAGAATATCACGACTTGTATAATCTTTCTGATGTTTTATTATTAGCCGATGTATTCGAAAACTTTAGAGACGTGTGCATTGAACATTATAGGCTCGATCCCGCGTGGTATTACACTTCACCCGGACTAGCTCGGGACGCGGCATTAAAGTTGACTGGTGTAGAGTTGGAATTGTTGAGCGACTACGATATGTTACTGATGATCAAGCAAGGAATAAGAGGGGGAGTCAGCATGATTTCGAAACGATACGCGAAAGCGAACAACGAGTACATGGGAGAAGCTTTTGATCGCAACCAGCCTTCGGTATTCATTCCTTACTTAGACGCGAATAACTTGTACGGATGGGCGATGAGCAAACCTCTACCAACTCATAGGTTTAAATGGATGAGCGATAACGAGCTGGACGATTGGAGAAGCGTTACCGAACGAGACGGGGTGGGGTGCGTGTTAGAAGTCGATCTTGAGTATCCTAAGGAATTACACCACCTGCATAACGATTACCCTCTAGCTCCTGAGAGTATAAAACCCGCAGGATCGGATGTAACGAAACTAATTCCGAGTTTATACGATAAAAAGAAGTACGTAGTTCATTACGGTAATCTAAAGTTGTACGAAAGTCTCGGTTTGAAGATAACGAAAACACATCGAGGGTTAATATTCGAAGAAAGCGCTTGGCTGAAAAAGTATATCGACCTGAATACGGAATTGAGAACGAGAGCTACTAACGATTTCGAGAAGGACTTTTTCAAGCTTATGAATAATAGCGTCTTCGGTAAGACTATGGAATGCATTGAGAATCGAGTTGATGTACGATTGGTATGCGATGAGAAGGAATCTATTAAACTCGCGTCGAAACCTAATTACGACGGTCGAACTATTTTCGACGAAAATCTGATCGCCGTTCACATGAAAAAGACCAAGTTGTTCTATAACAAACCGATATATCTAGGTATGTGTATTTTAGACTCGAGTAAGACTTTAGTCTATGATTTCCACTATAATTACATCAAGACTAAATACGGAGATAGGGCTAAGCTATTATTCACCGATACGGATTCTCTAGCTTATGAAATTAAGACCGAAGACTTCTACACCGATATAGCTCCTGACATTAGAAGCAGGTTCGACACGAGCGAGTACGCGAAAGATCATCCATCTGGTATAGAAACGGGTGTAAATAAGAAAGTTATCGGTATGTTCAAAGACGAGGTAGCGGGAAAACAGATCGAAGAATTCGTAGGTTTGAGGTCGAAGTTGTATTCGTACAGGCTGTCTGGTGTAGACCATAAGAAATGCAAGGGCGTGAAGAAAAACGTGGTTAGTAAAACGATAACCCACGAAGATTACAAAGAGTGTGTGTTTACGAGAAGAGAACGGTTAAGAAAAATGAACGTTATAAGATCGTATCATCACGACATGTATACTGAAGAAGTAAATAAGGTCGCGCTGTCGGCTGACGACGATAAACGAGTGATTCAGCAAGACGGTGTCCATACTTTAGCTTACGGACATTACGCATTGAAAACTACTTAAAGATAAATATACTAACATAAAATGGAAGTCTCTAAAGTGTGTTCCAAATGTAAACTGGAAAAAAGCTTAATCGAATTTTATAAAGATAAATCTACTAAGAGCGGGTATTGTGCTAGTTGCAAAACGTGTAAAAGTATCAAAGCGAAGGAACTTAGACAAAAATACTCGAGACTAGAGACTAAGGAAATAAAAGATAAAAAAGTTTGCTGTCGTTGTAAGAAAGAGAAGAATATCTTAGAATATGTAAAAAATAGATCTTGTAAAGATGGGACAGATCGTGAATGTAAGCAATGTAAATATAAATATAATCACGCGTATTCTAAAGCCCGAAAGCAATATGACCCAGGGTTTAAACTACTTAAAAATATGAGGAGTAGGCTTGGTGAAGTATTAAAAGGCAAGTCGAAATCACAAACGACGCGGCAACTTATCGGTGTTGACTTTGAAATATTTACTAAATGGATTGAATTTCAGTTAGAAGAAGGAATGACTATGGAAAATTACGGTTCGGTTTGGCATCACGATCATGTTTTACCGATATCATCGTTCAACCTGCTAGACGAAGAAGAACTTTTTAAAGCTATGAATTGGAAGAATATACGCCCGTTGCTAGCGGTTAAAAATATCCAAAAATCAAACAAAATAGATCGCTGGCTATACGTAATGCAGGAAGTAAAAGCGCATTACTTTATAAAACATATAGATGAAATGTAAAATGAGTTTTGCAACTGTGAAAAACATAGATGTTGAAGGCGTAGTTCTTCCAAATCAACCGCTAACGAATTTTGAATTATTGGATGCTGCTAAGAAGCTGAATATCAAGAATTTTAGAGGCGTGTTCTTACGAGACGAGCTGCCGAAGAAACCTAGACGGAATGAGTGTGGGATATTGAATTTAGACGATTCTAATGGGGTAGGCCGGCACTGGGTCAGCTTTTTTAAGAACGGTAACGAGAAACTTTATTTCGATAGTTATGGACTACCTCCTCCTACAGAATTAGTAAAGTATTTACACGGTCCATTGTTTTACAACAGCGAGCGAATACAGCCGGATAACGAAGTGTTTTGCGGTCATTTGTGTTTGTATGTACTGAAGAAAACGTGCAACAATGGTTGTAAATTTCAAGAAGTTATAAACGAATTATATTAAATAATATCGTCTATTAAAAAAACAATGCCAGTAGATAAATTTGGACATACCGATTCAGGATCTACGCAAAGAATAATTGCTGGTGGTGTTACGCTTAGTCAAGTAAATGCTAGTTTCCTTCGAATGGATGGAGCAAACCCAGCGACTGGAAATCTAAAAATGGGTGGTCACGCGATAAAAGGTCTACCTACGACGAACGTTTCGGAAGCAGGAATGGATGAGGCTCTAAGTCGGGGGCAAGCCATAGATTTGATAACGAATCGCGCCGATGTACCGTCTAACGATAATCTAAAAGTGTCTAAAACCGGTGATACCATGACTGGCGACCTATTCTTAAGCATCGGTAGGGACCTTAAGCGGGCGATAGGATGTAAGGATTTAGTTGGAAATAAAGTTTTTAATATATTGTTAGGAAATACAACGAATAAAATAGAAGGTCGATTAAACCAACCAATTACATTACAATCAACGGATGGATTTCGTTTTGGAATAAATAATGAAACCGCCTTAGAGATGGTTAAGTCGACGGGTCAGTCTAAAATAAATGTGTATAAGCCCATCTTTATGCATGGTGCACACATTACGGGTCTACGCGATCCTAGCGGCGACGGAGATGCAGCGACTAAAAAATATGTTGATGCATCTGCAGTCGGACCCGCGTTTAGCGTTTACACTATATCTCAACAAGCCATACTCGCTGCAACTCACACAATAGTTTCTTTCGATAGTGTAAGATTCAATACCGATAGTAGTGATAACAGTACAGGACCGACTCGTTTCACTCCTGGTAAAGCCGGATACTATATCGTTACGACGTACATAGAATTTTGTAGCGCGAGTAATACCGCTTTTGCTAACGTCTTCCTATATAAAAACGGGGTGTCGCACATGCAAATTGCGGGTGGAGGGGGTACGGGAATTGCGCATAACAATTCAACCGGTAGTACTATAGTTTTTCTAACCGGTACCGATTACCTCGAGATATTCGTTTATTCGTCCATCGCCACACCCATAATAGCTAGAGAGTTTTCAGCGGCATTCTTGCGACCTTAGTGATATAAAAGAAATTTTAACCGGAGATACCTATCGTTCGAGTACACGCGATAGGTATCTATAAGTCTCATTATTCAGAAGATGTCTTCGGCGTTTTCGTTTACATCGAAAACCGTAATTTCGTATCTGTTTTTGTATACTTTCCCGTTAAACATCGCTATTAAACCCGCGCTTTGGTTAAACGCTTTCGCGGCCTTATACATCGACGGGTATAAAACGATCGCGCCCGTTTCCTTATCCAAAATTTGTACGCGTTTAGGATGCGTTCTTATACGTTTCAACCTTTCTTTTTCATCCTTACTCGTCACTTTCGGCGGTTGTTTATCCAACTCCTCCTGTGTAAGCACTCCTTTCTCGATCAGCAACGCCGCTAGTTTTGGTTTGTTGAGAAAAGAATACCTACTAATCTTATTCTCCTTCGCTAACTTTTGCAATTCTGTCAGTTTCATTTTATATATTACAAGATTTTCTTTAAACACGGACTGTATTTTCATACAGATGACTAGTACACTACGCTCATTTTCTGTCCATCCGACTGGAAGTTTAGCAACTTATCCGAAATTATAACCGCGTAACCTTGCGTATCGGCGGGGACTGCGGCGCTAAAAGTAGCTTTGATTTGGATATCGACGACCGACGATTTCAGTCTTTCCGATTGTTTACTAACATCGAAAACTATGAGCGGATATAGATCTTTGTAATCGGCTGGAGTGATGTTGCTTTGCGTAATCAACGGATCCATTCCGTAGAACTTTTCGCTGAACGACGCCGCGTCTCTATAAGCTCTCGAAAATTTCTGGTTGGGAAACGATAGGTCGTAGTCGACCGCGGGATATCTCTCTTGATTCATCATCACGTACATGTTTTTGAGGTTGCAATGATCGAAAATCGATGGATTGTGTTCTTGGTTGCCGTCGCTTCGAGCGGTTTGAAATCCGACGACTATCCATCTAGGTTTTTCAGGAGCCGTCTTGACGCTAAGACGCCAACTAAAAGTAGTCGATTGAGGAACCGTTATAGTGTCGCATTGTCGCGCCCGATACGCAACGGGTACCGATGCTTTCGATTCGATAGTTTTATACAATTGCATCTTCTCCATATCCGCAGGAGTAACATGCGGCATAAACCACGAGATTTTCACGACGTCGACTTTTCCGGCATCCGCGGTAGCGTGTCTAAAGATAGCGTCGTCGTCTGATTTGCGAACCATCGTTAGCGTGTGCTTAAAACCGTATACTATTTTATCGTAATCCTCGCAGAATCCGAAAATATGTTTGAGGGGTACGACGAAACTAAACGTTCCCCTAGTCGTTGGTTTTCGAATAAGATACGCCTGTCTGATCGCGAAACCCGCATTATCCGCTATAACCGCGGTTGCATCAGTATCTTTGCACCATAATTGATTAAGACCTTGCGCTTTAGCGAAGTCGTCCGGATATTTCAGCAAACCCAACATCGTAGTCGCTTGTCCTGGGTGAAATACCGTTTCGATATCTTGATTCGATAGGGAATACGCGATTTGGCTGAAAAGATGCAAGAGTCCGTTGTTCGCGAGGGCTGCGGCGTCACCATTAGCGTACGCCGTATTCATTCCATCTCCTTTAACCAACCTACCTTCGAAAAGCAAGTAAGATTCGGCGGGATGGCAAAATAGATCTTGGGTTTCGAAATTTATGCGAATCTCGCCGGGCGTGTTAAAACTCGTTCTCGCTGCCGGTTCGTATTCATGCCATTCGTATTTTTCAATTCCTTCGTCGATCTCTGTGGGTGCTGTAATGTTTAGAATATTCGATTGCATTTTAATTACTAAAGATTATTTATTTAAACTCACGCGAGTTTCAATCCCGCTCCGTTTTTGTTGAGACTACGCACTAGATCTCGAATGGACACGGCATTCGAAGAAGGTCTGTTAAGTCCGTGACCGGCTAGTATCTTATTAATATCAGGTCCTGCCCAGGGCTTATTCTAAGGAATTTTCTCAACTACACATGAAGGGCGAATTAGGGGGGTCAGAGGGCTGTGCCCCAGTAGGGTTAGGGGCAAAGCCCTTTGTCAAGGGGTTTGCTCCCTGAAGCTAATAAGATATGACATTTTAATTAAACACTGAATTCGCCTCATTTTTTGAAATTTTTAGTGCATATTATTATTTCAATGTTATGGCATCCGGGTGGACATAATTAATTAAGGCTGTTCAAAGACGATTCATAAAACGGCATCCTGGCCTAAACCTTATAAGGAATAAGTAAAACATAGTTCAATTGTTCTCCAGTAGCAAGAGATATGGACGAATGGCAGTTGAATGTAACTGTGGCGGACTGATGGCCTTTAAACGATCGCTATAGTGTTCGGAAGCGAAGTATAGAGTTGTTGCAAAGACAGAAAGGGAAATGTGGGAAGAATCGGGTAAGCTTTCCCATTCAAACGCTTTCGGCTGCAGTTTCATAATGAAGACATTCATGCGCTTATGTCTGATCAAAAACAGATTGAGCCTCAGCGCACAACAATAGTGACTCTGAGACAAATTCAGCCCTGCAGCGCTATGATCAGATTACGAATCTGCACCCTAGTAAAATAAGGCAATCGCTTGCTATACATGTCAAAATGTGTGCATTATGTTGTGTGTCATCACTGTCGTGTGGGTGTGCATCTGTTTCTGATGATATGCAATGAGGAAACACAATCCCGTGAATATCAAAGCTTGCGTTGTAGTAAATTGACGCACAGCGCCGATCCGGGGGGGAGTTTGAGGGGGACAAGCCCCCACCTTCGAGAGTGGGGACACACACCATTCATTTGCCTCCCAAATTTTGAAGAAACACCAATAAAAGGTAAGAACATTTTTTGACCAGATCAGTTCAAAACTTTTTTTACCAGATCAGTTCAAAAGTGTCCCCCCACCTGTTAAACAAGATCGCCGCCAGTGCACAGTCGGTACATTTAAAAGGATGCATGAATGTCGCACATAGCCTGATCGACTGACAGTTCAAACCCAACAGAGAACAAAAGATTTGTTGTCGTTTATTGTTGCTACCTCAGGGGTGTGCACTGGCGGTTCAGTACCGATAGAGAACGCTGAGATGGAGCTCAATGGAAGATCAAAGGCAAATTAAAAACTGAGTCTGTTAATAATTACGACGGGCGGGCTTCCAAGACAGCGGCTTTTCTGTTCTAACACATCTGACAGCATTACGCAGACGTTCAATAGCATCTGCAACTCGTCCACCGTTTCTCCAGCTTCTTTTCATTAATCTGATACTCCTACTTCAGCCTTTTTCGTTTCTTATTCTCCTCCTTCTATTCATTAAACTGATCTTCCTACTGCAGCAATTTTTTTCTCTTTTTAATTCTCCTTCTCCTCCTGTTCCTCCTCCTTCTGCTATTTGCTTTGCTACTTCTCCTTCTTCATCTTTTTATTCTGCCACTGCTTCTTCTTCTCTTCCTTATTCTGCTTCTTCATTTTCTCTTTCTCGGTTTTCTTCTTCTCCTCGTTCTCCTGCTTCTTCTGCTTCTACTTCCGTGCTTGTGTGGCTGCAAAAACGATCGCATAGAACGAAAGACACACCAAAGCAGCAAAACAAAGTTGCTTGATGGGGATATTTACAGTTTCTGGAAGCGAAAAGGCAGAATGCGACGAATCTTTTGCTCAAGGTAACACCGCCACTGTTGCAGAACCAAAAGCATTTTGATCTCTGACGTTAATTCATGCCAGCCTCGGTGTGGAATAGCTAGGGAAGTTGGGAGACGCTCTACGCATTTGCGATCTTTCTTGTATATGCCTTCCCAAGTTGCAGCCACAAAGCAAGGAAGCCCTATGGTCCGACTTATTCGTAACTGTTTCGGATTTAACTTTTTTTATGTTACAAACGGCCAACTGCAATTACTGCTCGCGTTTAATCTCGTTTGACTTATCGTTATTTGGCTTATTTCGGACTCGGCGAACCAAAAGCTTGGTTTAAATATTCCATTATTAGCTACTTTCGTTAGTTTATAAATACAATTAGGTCTACAAAATGTAACTGCACAACATCTTAATTTTAACTGCACAAATTTCTTTCCCAACTACACACTTTGTGTCCAGCTGCACGTTAGAATAAGCCCTGGTCCTGCCGCATCGTTATCGATTAGCCGTGCTAAGATAGCCGCATTCTCTTGCGTAAGCGCTGGTATCGTTTCGACTGCGTGCGGCTTCGGAACCGACGCTGCTAAGAGTTTAGCAGCAGCTTTATCCATCAAGCGTTTACCAACTTCTACGGTGGTATTCTTTCCAACTTCTAGCGCCTTTTTAGCCAACTCTCTCGCGGCGTCTTTACCCGCGCTAAGGGTGGACGATGCGACTCGTTTACCGACATCCGAAGTGAAGAGCTTCTTGAACACTCCCGTAATAGTATCCATTATTCCCGCTCCTCCTATAACGTGTTTTCTCTTAATTCTTCTATTAGCGATGACGAGCATGTTTTATAATCGCAACATTAAGTTTTTATATCCAGTTCGATGTTAGAATTACGAATGTTTATTTATATTCTCCCGTTAATATAAAAACAACACGAGAATATAAAATGGATTCCTACTCAGAACACGTTAAAAAATCGACCGGCTCATTTTTAAATCTGGCTTCTAATAACGCAAAGACTATATCCCTTTTTATTTCTGAAGTGAAAGACGCTTGTAGTGAATTCGTAACCGACGTTTTCGACCTAGTCGGAGACGCTTCAGAATGTAGCGAGTATAGCGACAGCGAGTATAGCGACAGCGAGTATAGCGACAGCGAGTATAGCGACAGCGAGTGTAGCGACAGCGAGTGTAGCGATAGCGAGTGTAGTGATTGCCTCTACATTAAAGTAGTCTCTAACGCGTTAGAGAATAATACTGAAGAGATCTCGGATGAGCTTACCAAAAAGATCGTTGCTAATGAATTCGAGTCGATCATTCACGACCTTAAGAACAAGCTAAATAGCTTGGAAAAGAGGTATCTCACGGCGAAGCTTGCGTTTCATGAGCGTATGAATGATGAAATGGAGATATTTACGACAACGACATTTGTGTAAACGATATTCTGTAACTAAAGCGAGTTACAGAATCTTCAAAGTTTTTTTTTATAATCGCAACATTAAGTTTTGATATTGTTCTTTGCCGATCTCTTTTTGTCTTAATAGTTCATCGCATATACCAACGATCTCGTTTCTCACTCCCGTATTACCCGCGTCGTAGCTAGCGAAACGCAGACTCAACATTTCTACTAAAGCATTCGGATCTTGCGGAATTACGACGACTCCTTTACCCGTCTTCGGCGTCTGTTTTCCAGTCTTCTTTTCCCATATCGGTTTAATGATATTTCTGTACTTAGAGCTTCTTGACGATTTCGGTTTACTCGGATTGTTAGGTTGCCTCATAGCATTCGTCACGTCTAGAATCTCGGCGTAATCGGACATATCGTTGTCGTCGTAAATCGAACTGTTCGGTTTAGCCATAGTCACTAGCTCCCAAAGTCCCAGAGTACCTGTATAAGTCTTCTCTCCGACTATTATATCGTCGTTCTGGAACGATACGCGTGTGTCTCCGATATAAAATTTCCCGTCTTTTGAATTTAGACCGAACGTCGTATCGGTAGACTTTCTATTAGAGGCGTATTTGGATAAGTATTTTGTTGCCACGTCTCCTAATTCTAACATTCTAACGTCTTCTACAGGATCTTCGTAAGCCTCTATCGAGGGATACTGCGGAAGCTGTATGGCTTTTAACGACGACGATATAGATGCGGGAAGCGCTTGTAGCGCGTTAGATGTAGCTGCTGAGTTTTCATTAATAGTAGACAACAAAGCGTTTTGTTCTTTCGATATAGTCGATTGCGAGTCGACGATCGGCTTGTACAACTTTACCAAATCTCGCTGCAATCCTATATCGCCTAGTTTCTCGGATAGATAGTTCTGTTGAATTCTTTTCTTCGTCTTGAGAAACTCTTCGACGATAAAGTCTCTTTTGGCTGGATCGTTAATCTTTAGGAACGACATTATTTTAACTATGCGGTATAATGTTTTAACACGTTTTTGGAACACGTGTTAAAACATTGATATGGGATGAACGTGATTTTCTACGTTTTTATGTTTTACGTTTATGTTCTATGTTTATGTTTTACGTTTCACGTTCTACGTTTTCCTTCGATTTCGCAAACGCGTCCTTCAACGACTCGGCTATAGTTTCTCCGCTATTTCTCGATTTTCTGATTTCTTCTTTCATTTCGTTAAATTTCACGCGTTCGTTTAGAATTAACGAGTATTCCTCGTCTGAAATATTACCGTCTTCCAAAGCTTTCGAGATGTAGTGACTGATGGTGTTGAGTTTCGCTTCAGCCAACGTTTTAATATTTTCGTGCTTCTCCGCCTTTGGCGTGAGCTTTCTGTTGATTACGCGCCCGATCACGCTGAAAACACCCGCTCCAACCGCCAGTACTTGTAGACCTAACGCGATAGGTGCCGCGACTATCGTAGACAGAACCGTGATTGCCGAAGCAGTTGAGCCCAACGCGACTAGAGTCGATATACCGTCTACTACGTTGATAATCCTAATGCCTTTACGATACTTTTTACCTAGAGTCTCTCTTTTTTTGAGTTCCCGCTCGAGCTCTTGTTGAATTTCAGTGATTTTCGAAAGTCGGAAAGCATGTGCGCTTCCATCGATTTTCGTTTTTAGTGGGATATCCATTCTTTTTATAATCATAGGATGTAATTTTTTAAACTGCGATTATTTTAGGTAATTAACGAAACATAACGAATCGCCTTCGATTATACTAACTACGGAATCGGAGTCGTTTTGAATAGTAATTTCGATGTCTTCTACTTGTCCGGTAACGACTCCATCTCGTAGACTCGCTTCGATTTCCTGTCTAAGCGAAACAAGACACGATCCTTTTGTCATTAGAACGCCTAGTCCTAACGCTACTGTAGCTGTGTCTCTAGGTTGAATCGTTATCAGTTCTTGCGCAAAAATCTCCCATCTTAGTCCACCCAGTTGTCTGCAGGGTGTATGCGTTACTTTTTTTAACGTCCAACGCACCTCTTTCGGTTGGGTTCTAACTTCGATCCGACGAGTGGGTCTCGTTATAAATTTATGGATAGGTCTGTTGAATCCCGACATTTTATTTATACTAGGATTATTTTTTTAAAGCAACATACCGAGAATCGGAATATTTTGGAATGGCGAATTAGGACCTAGTAAAAACCCGCTACCCGTTTTCATATACAACCCGCTACCCGTTTTCATATACAACCCAGCTCCAATCGAACCACCTTTCGGCCACGGAGACAGATACAACCCATTTCCTTCCTGTCTTACTTTACAAGCTATACCATCTCTGTTAACGTAACATACTCCCGATCCACTTATTTTATCTACAACTTTCGATGCAGCTGCGGAACCTATACCCGTTAAAGCGCCTTGTGCTAAACTAGGCAGTACGCTAGAAAGAAGAAATTTTCCAGCAGTAGCTAGAAATGGTAGAATAGCTCCGATAAAACCGCCTTCGACTTTAGCGTTATATATTAATTGCGTTTTACTCATTTTGATCGTCGTGCCCTTTCCGTCCTGGTAAGCTTTCTTCATTTTGTTAAGTTGCGCTTCCGTAAGAGCTAAAACGTGGTCTCCCACTAGATCATCGTGAGATAGTCTAATACTAACGCCATCGATTCCCGCTTCGAGCGCTCGTTTAATCTTGATTTTTTGTCCTTCTGAAATATTAACGCTTACGTCTGTGTATCGAGTCATTTTATATATAACTAAGATAAAGTTTTAAGTCTTCACACTTCTCTAATATGAAACTTGATCGACATCGCTTCCCCTCTAATGTTAATTAGTTTTCCATTTTGGTCGGTAGGTCTCGTTTCCATCGATGAAATCGTATTCATCGTAACGGGGAGATAAATTAAATTAGCCGGGATTTGGATGATCTTATAACCAGGTCCAACGGTAGGGAAAAACGAATATATCACATTCGTCGTCGATCCATTCGAGTACGAACCCCCGATTATATCGCTAGTTACTCGAAAGCTGTCTATGTTCATTATATTCACAATATTCTCCGATTCGTTATACCCGGATATGTATAGACGACTTTCGAAACCTAGAACGCTTCTAATCGAGTTCGCGGTTCTAAAATCGACCTCGTAATTCGTAGCGATAGTCAACACCGCCTTCAACGTATTAGTGTTCGGTTCTAACGTAATGCGATATTCTTCGTTTCCGGCATCGTAATGGCCGTTCTCTTTCATGATTTTCTTCACGTAGTCGTTTATATCCTCGAGCTCATAGGACCCTTCCGGAATATCTACGTCGAACCACGTCACGCCATGATCCGGCGAATACCTGAAGTTGTTGTTGCTCGCGTCTATGTTAGGAAACACGTAGTAAGTATACAAATCGACTAGAGCCATTTCATACTTTTTGGTTTTATCTAGTTCGATTACAGGATTGTTCTTCGTTATTATTCGTGCGGTTCTGTCCTTTTCGTTACCCACTAAAATGTAAAACGACGATTTAGGATTCGTGTTAGTCGCAGTCTGTGCTGTGTTCACCTGTATCTTCACGAGGAGTTCTTCCATTTTTACTAGTATATTTTATTATTTTAATTCAGAATTGGGGATGTAAAATACATCTAATCCACGACGGTATTTACCGCTGCTCCTTTCACTCGTTAAGTCGATAACTACGAATTGATGCGGTTGTTTCCACGACTCCACGCATAGTTTTTTAAATTCCTCTATAGACATGTCCGTACTTACATGATCGTTGTAGATATGGGAAACGTTCTTCATGTCTTGGGGAAATAAACAAATAAAGTTTGCGTTCTTTCTGATAGTCTGCCTAGGCAATTTAAAATAATTCTGGGCGAGGTACAAACAGTCGACGTTACTATGCCTGCCCCTAATATAATACGTTTCGCATTTGTTCTGCTTTTCTAATTGTAAATCATCAAAAATCATCAAGTTCTTCTTGTCACGGCTCAACTCTCTCGGATCCGGTACATCATTCGCGGATTCGTAAAACCTGCATTCGATATCCGACTTGTCTCTTAAATTTTTCGCTATCTCTTCAACAACGCATGCTGGAGAAATATTAGACCTCATTATCTCATCTCGAATGTTAAACAGCTTGATGATCGTTTCTTTTGGTAGTTTTTCTTCGAATGCCTTCTTAAGAATTTTGTACTCCGGTTGAAATAGAGATTTTCCGAATACTTGCAAATTGTCATAGTCGAGCCATCCGGGTCTCAAAAGTAAGTTTAACAATAACGTCGTCTTACCGCATCCCGATTTTCCTACTATTACACCCCTTATACTTTTAGGTAATAGGTTGATATTAAATCTTTTCGATTGTAAATCGTTCCACGTTAAGTCTTTCACTTCCATTTTAAATATATAAAAGTTCTATATTAAAACTGAAATGTATTGCGTAAAGTGTAAAAGACAGACCGAAACAAAAGATATGCAAGATGTCGTGGCTAAGAATGGGAGACCCATGCACCGAGGTGTATGCGTTGTATGTGGGAAAACAAAAACTCAATTCGTAAAAGGAACCGCTGCGAAAGGCGGAGATGTAGTTGGTTCGTTGAATGCAGCCACTAGTAAGATAAAGTTACCTTGGGCTAAATATCCAGGTGAGATGCATCTTCCAGGTCACTCGTTTACAGGACCCGGGACTAGGTTGGATTTGAGACTGAATCCTGACGGCACTCCTAAAGATTGGAGTAACCCCATCAACAGAGTAGATAACGCGGCTTACCATCATGATTTGGCTTACGATCGACACCCCGATACGGCTTCTAGGAATGTTGCCGATAGAGCAATGATTAATGATTTGAATAATATTCCTAATCCTACTATCCGAGAGCGTATGGAGAGAGCGGTAGTTAAACCTATATTGTCTGTTAAATCGAGTCTCGGGTTAGGTTTAAAAAAAGCCCCGACCCGAAATGGACTGATCAATTAGCGGATGAATTGCATAAACCGGTAGTAAAACATTTTAAAAAGAGAAAAGTGTACGTTAGTGGAATAGATGAGATATGGGCTGCTGATTTAGTTGATATGCAAGCGTTCGCTAAAGAAAACGATGGTGTGAAATACCTATTAACCGTTATAGATGTGTTTTCAAAGTACGGATGGATCGTGCCATTGAACGATAAGAGTGGGAAATCTACAGCTAGCGGCTTCTTGAAGATACTCGAGAGTGGACGAAAGCCTGTTAAATTATGGGTAGATAATGGGAAAGAGTTTTATAACAAAGACGTTAAGAATTTTCTCGAGCTGTACTCTACGGAGAATGAAGAAAAATCTTGCGTTGTCGAGAGATGGAACAGGACGATGAAAGATAAAATGTTTAAGTACTTTACAGCTAATTCGACGAGAAGATATATCGACGTTTTAGACGGAATGGTTAGTAATTACAACAATACAAGACATTCTTCCATTAAAATGACGCCTGCTAAGGCTAGTATGAAAACGAATGAAAAGACTGTATATATGAATTTATACGGCGAAGAGGTCTCAGAGCCTATTGCGCCTAGATTCTCGGTTGGAGATAAAGTCAGAATAACGAAGAAGAAAAACATATTTGAAAAAGGATATACACCTAGATGGACTGAGGAAATGTTCACAATTGCGCAAGTTCAGTATACAAATCCAGCAACTTATAAGATTACTGATTCTAATGGTGAGGAGGTACAGGGCTCATTCTATGAACAGGAGCTACAGAAGACGACTCAAGAAATATTTAGGATCGAAAAAGTGATTAGAAAACATGGGAAGAAATCACTCGTTAAATGGTTAGGATACTCAGACTCGTTCAATTCTTGGGTCGATAACGATAACTTGATGACGTTGTGAAACGATTATTCAAAATGCTATTTCGACTTAAAGAAAATAATTTTCATATAATAAAGAGATACTATGGCAATCACATGGAAAAACTTTGATATTAATAATGTTATTTTCGAAGACGTTACAAAAAGGTCTACTCCCGCTGAAACTAAATTTCAACGCATATTTCTAAAGTACAAATACGACGACGGGACAATCGACAAAATATCTATAAAAACTCCTCCGCTGTATTCTTATGGGATTCAAGAAAACCGATCTTCACAAACCGGTCTCTTAGACTCGTATTCTTTACCATTAAACATGTACGATAGAATGGTTGGTGAAACCGAAGACGAAGCGAAAACGATTGAAATTTTTGAATCGTGTTTAAAACTAGTAAAAGAACATCTTAAAAAATCTGATGTGAAAGACGCGCTTAATAAATACGAAATGAATGCGGATGTTGATCAAATGGATATGTTTTACAGAAAGAAAGAGAAAGGTAAAATCCTTCCCGATATACCCCCTACTCTATATCCGAAACTTTTAACTTCCTATGAAAAATCACGAAATCCGGATGTACCACCTAAGATAACTACAGGATTTTACGATTTAAACAATGAACCGATAGATCCTAAAACTCTCATAAATACGCGTTGTAAGGTTGTTTGCGATATTCGCATCGATAATATCTATATCGGGGCTAAACCGTCTATTCAAGTAAAAGTAAACGATGTCATAGTCCTCGATCGATTCGTTAGACAAAGGCGTCTTTTCTACGCACAGGAATAAGATGAATAGCTTTTATAACTGTCGGTTATAAAAACCAACGTAATCGTCCCATGACTCATAGGCGAGTCATCGAAACTGTGGGAATTTCCAATAGTTTCGATGACGTCATACGATGGTCGTCACGTGACGTGGTTATTGCGTGGTTGTTCCAGAGTATCCAATTTATAACTACTCGTACTCGAATATAAGCCGTACCTTGCTCCTGAGTAGATTATCTTGAAGGGGCGCTATATAAAACCACTGTAAGCTTCAGATTTCTTCAACGCCCAAGGAAGCTTAGTATTTGGAATCAACTCATTCACAGGCGCTCAGTCAAAACAAAATCGGTAGGCAGGTAAGGTCAGATTCGGTTTCTTGTCAATAAATAAGGGTCAGGCAGGTAGAAAATTAGAAGACTACGGTGGTCGGTGGTTGGGTACAGAATTGGAGCGGATATAAGATCAGGTCAGATAAAGACAAGATCTGATCAGACTTTTCTACAACCTCAAAAAAAATTAGTCGTGTTTATATCAATGGACGGCGTGGATTGGTGGTTCGCAGTTTAGAATCAATATTTATCGTAAACGATTAGGATTGGATACGCGTTTCCAGACAGAGACAGACAGACAGACAGACAGACAGACAGACAGACAGACAGACAGACAGACAGACAGACAGACAGACAGACAGACAGACAGACAGATAGATAGACAGACAGACAGACAGACAGAAAGCAAGCCCAGAAATGACAACGGCACGTTACACAAGATGAAATCTTATAGGTTAAATGCTACCAATCTGACGCCTGGGAAACACGTTGGTCTAGTATTTTCGATGTAGGTGGGCCTCTTGTGCAGTAGCCTATATCAGTCACTATAGCGAACACGACTTATAAATATATATATATATAGAAGCCAACATGAGCACGGGCCAGTTACAAATCCCGAGTTGAGGTTTTTGGCCTGAACGAGTTTGTTTTGAAATTGATAAGATTGCCGGCAAACGGGTGAAGATTGTGACGCGATAACAACTAAGACTTGATCTGGACTCGTCCGATTCAGTCAACTGGTGTACGTGTGACAACGGGCCCACATAGATTAACAGAGCAGGAGATTTCGAGAGGCAGAGGAATACAGACAGACAGAGAGACAAACAGACAGACAGACAGACAAAGGGACAGATCAAACTTGTAAACAAAGCTCTTCAAATGCTATACTAAAACACTGGCAACGACCTATGTCGTAAAGGGACCAAGCAGTTGCTACGCATGGTAGGCCTACGTGCACAGTACAAAGAAACTTTTAGGTTATCACTTAAATTATTCGTTGCTCCTTGACGTCTAAAACCCGACCTCTGTAATGCTGATGATTCGCATCTTTTTACTGCAGAAAGAATCCAATTAATTCGAATATGCATGGTACGATTCGGTTAACCGGTGGGAGTCCAAAGTTCGGTCATAATTCGGTCTTCACGAGGGATGAGCTGCGTTGGTTGCCCAAGCGAAGTCCCACCGAGGTTAAGATCCTCATGCTGATGCCCGGATGTGAATTGTAATTGTAATTGTACTCGCATATTAATAAAAGCGCCACTCAAAGATTCAGAGGCGCTCCCGACAAAAGTCAGTGCTATCACTAACAAATAAAATGGTCTTCAGGCTTTTCCGGAAAAGAGGAAGAGCAAGACCGATGAGCTCAAGCCACAATTCCAGCGGAAGACGATTCCAACTAGAGGGGCCAGCATAGACAAAACTCCATCCTATCCTCGGGAGTTATGTACTTCACTGTAATTTGTCCCCCGTCGTAGATGTCTTCGTATTCTGGTATTCTGGTCGTAGATGTCTTCGTATTCAGGTATTCTGGTTGTCCGTCCGTCCATTACTTCCGCGATGCAACAAGGTATACCTTTGCAGTGGTTGGCCATCCACTCTGCATCAGGCTGCAGCTCGTGCAACCTGCGACATTAGTTTCTTCACCCCTCCTCTGTCTCTATTTCACCAGCGATTGAAAACCATCCCAAATGATGTTGATCTTGTGTTCTGTGGTCAGGAGCGCCTTTGAGGAATTTTCTAGAAAAGGCGTTAGATAAATGTGCAATTATAATTACGATTACAAATACGACAAATCAAAGCAAGTTCCCAAGGTCATCTTGTAAGTCCAGTCTCAGCGCCGTGTACCTTTTAGTAACGGTTGAGTAGATATCTTACTGAGTAAAAAAATGTATATGATATTTCCCTCCTTATAACGTTCAAAATTGCACATACGACCATACGACAGAACATCGACTGTGCAGAGCAACTGTGCGTGAAGGACTTGCTCAGGGTCCTTACACAATGACCACCTGAGTGGAGGTTTGAACCCGTACTCCCAGCGTAACAGGCAAAGTGCTTTAACCAATGGGCTACCGTGCCCCACCAGATTAGTTCATATTAGACCATAATATAAGATGAGATACCATGAACGGAAGCGGCCGCGGTATTGACCGGAAGTTCTTTGTCGTCGCCGTATCCGTTCGTGTGCATTTCAGTGTCCATCGACATCGAAGAGTCTCCTGGCCGAGGTTCTTGGTCGACGGATGACGCTTGACATCGATCATGTTCCAGCTGCCGCAGGTCAACTGGGATCGACGTACAACGGAGGAGTGGCAGCGCCGAACTGCAGTCCACTGGAAACTCTGAAATTAAGATTAGTAATATATCACTCATAAATTAAAAACGTTGTTTCCCTTTGTAGAAACGCACAGTGCCCTAAGAACACGTACAGCAATGTAACTGACAATATTATAATTATTATTATTATTATTATTTTGGCCCCGAGGTATACAGGATCCCTCAGGGACTTCAATATTAATTAATGTAACATATAAAAAGTCCGGAATGGCCCTATTTTTATTATTATTATTATTATTATTATTATTATTATTATTATTATTATTATTATTATTATTATTAAAGTAGTTTTACATAGCGCCCCTTCAAGATTGCCTACTCAGTAGCACTCCCAGCCCAACCACGGTCTAACAACGCAGTTTTGAGGACAGTAAGAAACAGAGTGAAATGACCAATCGGTATTTGACGGAGCTTGGTACGGAGCCCATTCTAGGTCATAGTATACCAGTATACAAGTAAAGGTGCTATATAAATATTGGCATACATATATACATACATATATATATATATATATGTATACGTATAGATTCACAATATAAATACAAGTATACATATGTGCATGCATATAAATACATATATAGACGAATGCATACATGCATGTGTGCATATAGAGAATGCATACATATATGACATCAGTGATACACAACAATACAATAAAAATTTTATGGCGATACTACACCATCTGATGTTGTTAGAACACATGGCAGATGTGTCAGCTGATAACATATTATCATGATATCATGATATCATGTGACGGTCAAAGCGGCTCTTCAACTCTTCATTCATTCATTCGAGAATTTATGTAGCGCCCCTTCAAGGAAACTAACACAGGTGCTATATAAAGGGCCCGATAGTCTTGTGGTTAGCGTGTGAACTGTCAATCGAGAGGTCGGGGATTAATAAAATTTCGGCTCCAGTTACCCATATCTAACTCAGCTATATTAAATACACTGACCGTGTACTCTCGATGGGGAGACAAGACGGCGAGTGAGAATGTTAGCCAAACACTCTCATATGCCGAGAGCAAGAAATATGAAGTCTGCATACTCAGACTGCCTAAGAGATAACTTAGTGACTCTTCCTTTTCTTCTTTTCTTTTATTTTCCTTCCTCTTCTCCGCTTCATCTTCGTTTCCTCCTTCAATTCCTTCACCTCTTCCTTATTCTATTTCTATTTCTCTTTTCTTTTCTCTTATTCTATGCGACAATAAGCGACTGGACAATTAAACTAAAACCGTTTCGTTAACAATCCGTTAACTGACATCGTTACAACCTCTGGCAGCGCTACAACAGTTGGATTGCTACAAAACCTTGTTACAGCATTGCATGTATACAACAACTGTACATCGATACAACACTAGCAATACAAAACCCTGTTGCAACACTGAATTTTTACAACAATCCGGCATCGCTACAACAATTTAAATTTCTACATAAACTGAATGATTATATTTTCTGTGCCGTATCAACCGAAAGAGGAAGCTGGAAAATCCGCTAATATCATAACGGGATGTAAATGCAGCCGAGTGATGATATCTATCCTATAGCATCGCATGTGATGTCAAACATTTCAACTGCTCAGCTTCAGAGTCCGATGACCCCGTCTATCGACTTGGAATCAATAGCGTGGTTAACCGAGGCCACAGCCACCCGTAGCTAAAATGCATGCACTGAAACACGATATGTTGCATACTTACAGTTTATGTATCGGGGCATTTTATAATGGCGCCTTCTAAGCACAAAGTAATAACTTCACCAAGAACAAATATCCGTCTGTAGTGATGGAGACTTTCTCTGTGTTGCAAGGGTGTACGGACATTATCCCCGGACATAATCCCCCCAGACATAATCCCCCGCACAAAATCCCTCCGTGTTGCAAGGGTGTATGGACATTATCCCCCCGAACATAATCCCCCCGGACATTATCCCCCCGGACAAAATCCCCCCGATTCTCGCTAGGACACAATCCCCCCGGACAAAATCGCCCTCTGTGCAAATAACCTATGTCTACATTTGCTAACGTCGTAAAGGTTTAAAGACTTGTTAGTGCCATTCAGGTGTAAAATTAAGACTTATTAGTGCCATTTTAGTGACATTCTGTCACTTAGGTATAAAGTTATGACTTGTTAATGTCACCTAGTTCTTAACTTAAGCCTTGTTAATGTCAGGATTCGCGAGGTAAGTAGGGGTCAGCCGGGTAGACATTTTCCACCGAGTACCGAATCCGAGTATTTGGATGTACTATTTGCCGGATCCGGGTACGAACCCAGTACTATCTGTTCCGTATGCGAAGCTTCACATTTTCATGTAATGAAAGATTATCGAAGTTAATTTCTGTACTTGTAATAACTGACTAGTATACATTCTGAGTTTAAGAAATAAATAATCGATGAAATTGATTTGACTTCCGTTGTGGACTTCCGGCGTTGGTGTTTTTGTGCTTTTCTTCTTCAAAATGAATATGCTAGATGAGCCTACAAATTCCGGCATGTGAGGCAGACAAGCAACTATTTGTGTGTACAGTATTTGCCGAGGCGAATACTTCCGAATAGTGCCAAAAAACGGGATATTCTGCCGAGGCAAATGTCCGAGGCGATTTCCGGCTGACCCCTAGAGGTAAGCTGCCCAAAAACCGTGTCAGCCGCACCACGAAGCAGCTATACAGGCCCGTCTGCTGCAGCTGTGCCATGATCGGCGCGATGGAAGGAAATCCATCGAAGAAATCCTCCATGGACTATAGGACATAACATTGGCCTTTAGGTTTTTTAGGTTTTTTAAACAGCTTTAGAGACAAACTTGGGACCACAATAGTCTAATAAACTTTTCCGTTTGTCTGTACTATTACACTCGTTGTTAGAATTAAACAAATTGTAAATATATTCTTCTTATTAAACAAATTGAAATATATTCCGGATGAGGTTGAGGTGATTAGCAATGATTTAGTCCTTTTTGCCGTCATCACGCGTCATGATATATATATGTGGAAATATAGGTGATTATATCCTAGCCTGGGGGGATTATGTCTTACCCCGGGGGGGGATTCTGTCCGGGGTATTATGTCCTACATTCGTTGCAAGACCTCATGATGAAACCTCTGAATTGTTGAGTGGCGCTTTATAAATGTTCAATTACAATTACAATTCACAGCTTGCCAGGCAGTTAAGCATCAGCAAGAGAATCGTGACCTCAATGAGACAACGCAGGGGCGTCCAACGCAGCTTATCCTCGATTACAGACATGCACATGGTAGTACCATATGATGTAGTGTAAATGCTACACTTGTAAAGAGTGGAGTGATTACAATACACATGGCGCTACCGGCAATCCATTTCATCAACACACGATATCGCAGTAACACTGCATGCGCGTCAACTGTCAACTGCGGGTGGGAGCTCTGGCTCTCTCTGTCTCTGTCTCTCTGTCTCTGTCTGTCTCTCTCTCTATATATATATAATATATATTATATGTATTATATATATATACGTGTCTGACTGAGACTGCTAGTGAAGATGTGAAGACTACATCAGCGTCAATTGTCACCTGTTTAGAATTCTACCACCAGTTAGGCTAACGAGATGTGCACTCCAAAGGTTTTTAAAAAACGATATTGAAATATACAGGTACAAACACACACACACACCCACACACACATGGGTGCCATCGGTAGATGCTTTGCACGTCATACATCGGCGCTATAGAAATTGATAGTTATACGTAACATACACCCAAAGCGACCAACCCCTGGACAACTATGGTCTGTGGCCATCTGCGACCACCATCACGTTGGTGGCAGATGGCCAGACCAACACCACCACATCACCTCTGTACCACCTCCACAGCACTTCGATTCATACCCCTACGCAGTGCTTCAGGATCTTCAATTATCAAAACCAGATAAATGTTTCTTTGTCATTTTTCGTCGTATCAGCAATTATCGCTGATCATATTAATGTAAATCCTTATTTTAAAAACAGTGAACAGGACGTTCAGCTCTTAGCGGTTATTTGGTGTCGATGCCCTGAGATTATATATAGGCAGCGTCTGAGATGGCTAGTTAAACGGGTTGGTCACACATGGTATTCTTGTTCAGAGCGTGGGTACTTAACAGATCACAGCGAAAATTACTCGGTGTCAGTTCCTAGTAACTTGTTACTCCGTGAAGGTCTGCTCGACAGAGTCCGGATCCGGGTTATCTTGAGAACAGATACGTTGCACATGATGGCATACGTTCTAAGCTAATAAAAGCGAGCGCTACAGAGACCATAACTTGACTAATCGCGTCATGAAACTTGATAGCATACGAACAATGGCTTTGATTTAAGAGTCAATAGGGGTCTACATAATTATTATGGTGCAGTTTTACTTTACACCACAAATGCAGTTAAACGTAAATTTACATTTTAAGTGGCTCATGAATTCAAATAAATCTCTTGTGCATTTGTAGACGCGTGTGATGTTAGAGGTTTCATCTTGGCTTTGTTTAACGTAGTCTCAATATAAGCAACTTATTTAAAGTAAATTCATGTAAATTTGGACCCCTATAGCCATATATGTGGCAAAATAATAATAATCAGTAGCTTCTACTAACCTACTCTAATGCGCAAGACATCAACCTATGGCACACCAAAACGAAGCCGTAATCAGATCAATATCCAGAAGATCAGTCCGTAAGACAGAGAGACAACCTACATGTATATGATGGTAGTTACGTAATTTCAAAGAGGCAAGTTTTAATTTGAGAATGAAATGACACAAGCGACCGAGCAGAGCGGACAGACACAAGGAGAAAGTACCAAAAATAGGCCAACCAACCGAAAAAATTTGTTCACAAAGAACAGTTCTTGATCTACGTATGACCAGAAACATATAGCAACGTATAGTTACAAAGAGAAACAGTTAGGCTACTGATTGATGGATAGTTTTTGGTCACTGGGCCCCACTTCAGAATGAAACAGGCTGAGAACGGGCATACATTGGGCCCATAGTTACGCCCCTTCCTTTTGAAGGTATGATGATGAATAAATGGAAAACAGTCATGCTTGGACCGATCAAAAGACTAAAACCGATACACCTGCTCGAAACGTGAAAACACATATTGGCGCCACAATCATATTGTTGTTGACCTAGCGCACGAACAGAAGAACGACAATGGGTTGGCGTAACACGTGCCCCCCCCCCGGTGTTAGCGCACCTAGGTCTACCGCCAAAACCAAAACGAGAATGGTCACGTGCCCAGGCGTGTGTTCCCGACGGACTTCTATTGTCAGCCTGTCGGTCTATCTAGGGCTGTTGTGTTCATTGCGCACGCGACATCAACATACAGGCCCATAAAAGTTTCGACACGTGTACCGACACTAGAATGATGAATATGGAAGCACAATAAGCACAGAACACAGAGTTCTCCTTTTCCTTTGCTTGTGCTGAGACTACTTTATAAAAAGTGACTGTTCATTACCCGCTGTTCTTCTGTTTCACCGAACATAATTTTGTCCAGTGAAAGAACGGAACGGTTGAAAGAATGGATTTCAGCGAAAGATTTTGTGTTTCGTTTCATTCGCTACACTTGTTTAAAAAAGGGGTTGTAACAATTGATTTTTAACTCAAGGGTTAATAATAATTGTAGGTTAGACTTTGCATTTCTTCAGGGCATTTTAAAAAGACAGCTTTTTCTAAGCAATGGAACCAAACCAGTAGCTTAGCTAATTCGTAATGGAAATCAAATGACGATGCTAGAGTGGTTCTGACAAACTGTTCTATTCCGTGGTTTCCAACGCAGAATTCATATCAAATCAACAATTGACTTCTTTTTTTACGACAGACTTCGGAATCGTATTTAAACTCGCTTCTGATTTCTGATTCAGCTCAGAATTTAGAAAGAGGAATCTGTAACTTAGAGCAGCTTCTAGAATTTAGAATTAGACACCGATGTGATAATTTTCAACAACCGCTAGTTATTATTGTGCTTGGAATTATTGGGATTGCGGATCTGTTATGGAACCCCTACATTTGATGCTCATGGTAATGTCGCTATTGACGTTTCAAAAGTAGAGCTTCTGACATCAGTTGCTAGGTTTCTAAGATTTTAGCCACGCAGAGCAGATAATTTCAAAAATATGATAATAAATAAAGAATCTAGGTCCTCCTGGGCTCTGATGGACATTTTCCAAGTTCTTCTAGATAGCTTAAACTTTCAAATTAGTCTACGCCGCCGCTGTCACCACCACCACCACCACCCCACCACCACCCCACCACCACCACCTCCATCACCAGCACCAGCACCACCACTAACACCACCACCAGCACCAGCACCACCACTAACACCACCACCAGCACCAACAGTCAACATTGCCGCAACACTCCTCCTCCTCCTCTCTCCTCTTCCTGACGTCTGAACTCTATTCAACCTGTAACTTTTTGACCTACCCTGCTGCTAAGGCTTTTACCCGCTAACGAAATGGCTAAAGCCCACGAAGCGTTTTTCATTAGCCGTAGACTGAAACATGTCAGGCTTTAAAGCCCTTCAATTTACTAAATTTACGTTGGTGTGATGCGGCCTAGTTGTCTGGCGGGTGCTGGAAATCTAGCGACAGGTGCTTTGACGAATGATAATTTACTATTCTATATTATTCTATAATCGAATCGTGTCCAACTAACATTCATAACCGGTTGTTACACATCTTTAGTGATACGAACACGACAGTTGACGTGTTAACAGCAGAGACAGCTAAGGTTCAATAAGAGGATACTGGTCGTCTGTCTAGACTCCATTGCCTAATGCAAATATGTTTCAGATCGAACTCCCACGCTGTGTATAACAAGGCGTTTACAGAAATCCCCCCCGCAGTTGTTGAGGAGGAATCCTGGCTCGGTTCTGATCGTTGAAAGTTTGGCATAACTCCTTACATCAGGACGAGAAGGCCGCGAACTGCCTTGCACTGAACTCTCCCTTTGGAACAGTCATCTCGTGAACATTCGTATTATATTTTTTAACTCAGCCCAAGTGACGTTCTCCTCATTTGTTAAATCCATTGAGCTTAGATATAGCCTTGTACACAGCGCTTTTATGAGGTTCTAAAAATGCGTTTTTGAAAACCTAGGTACATATAAACAAGCAACAACAAAAAATACAACCATACATACATACATACATACATACATACATACATACATACAAACATACATACATACATACACATACATACATAACTACATACATACATACATACATACATACATACATACATACATACATACATACATACATACATACATACATACATACATACATACATACATACATACATACATACATACATACATACATACATGCATTCATTCATACAAACATACATACACACAATCATGCATACATACACGCAAACATACATGCATACGTAAATACATACATATTGTGTATACAAACTATACATAGATACATCACATTAATATAAACATACATATTATATGCACATACATAAATATAATATGCACAACCTTCATTCATACATAAATACATATATATATATATACATAAATATAGTACGCACACATATACCCACATAGAATACATACATATATGATGCACACACATACAAGCATATTATACAAACCTACATATATAGTTACATACATATTATACACATATACATACACACATACCTACAATGTATACCTACATACAAGCAGACAAACGTATTATGCATACATACATACATACATACATACATGCATATTACACACATACATATTATACACACATGCATACTTACACACATAAATAGATACATACTTGCATGCATGCATACATACATATATACATACATACATAAATTCACACATACCTTCACACATACCTGCATTATACGAACATACATACACGCATAAATATTTTATGCAATTATGAACAATTTTACATACATATTATGCATACATACATACATACGAACATACATACATATATACGTACATATATTATGCGCACATATACATATATACATACAGATTATACACATATATACATACATGCATTCACACCTATACATACACACATATACATACGTATTCATACGCGGATTATCTGTGTGTGTGCGCACTCATGACAAGTGATTGGTATTCAGATACTTACAGACAGAGCGGCTCAGTGTCTATATGCACGCCACAGCTATTGTAAGCAGACATTCCGAAATTCAACTGTTTTGTATTGTCTTTGTATTGTTTCAGCTGTATTGTAATGTGTCTTTGTTGTTGCTAATTGCTTTGTAGTTGGTCTTTGTAATTCTGTCTAAATGTAACATACTGTGTTGTACATTATCGTATTGCGTTTCAATGCATCGTATGTAATTTTATCATTATAGTTACAGGTATATTGTATATAAAACCGAAATGTTTGGTATCGCATTGTTTCTTCTTCGTAGTGCAGTAGTCTAAATGTATTGTATTGTATTGTATTGTATTGTATTGCTTGCGGTAACAGCGTATACGACCAGACACTTTCCATGCAGGTCGGCGTTGCAGACCATGTGAATGGGTTGACTAGCTATAATTGGCCACAGTATGTTGTTCGTTAATGTCAGACAGTGAGCGTAGGCCCAGTGATCCAACACATTACGCATCTACACGTGTTTAACACAAAGAGATGAAGAAGGCATATGCGGGGGCGCGTGCCACAAGGCATTCTTCGTCAGAGCCTACATAGATATGAGTAATATGGTTAAACACCGTCTGCAGTCCGTAGCCTTACGGTGGTTTTGTTTAACAGGCGGAAACAGAGACTACGTGGCCGAGATTATCCGGAGATTATAGCGTCTAAACGGTGGCTTATTGAAATCCAACATTAGCACGATTGTTGTAAGTATGCATGTACCTATGCAAACATGTATGTATGTAAGTAAGTATGTATGTATACATGTACGTATGAATGTATGTATGTATGAATGTATGTATTTATGTATGTATGTATGCATGTATGTATGTATGTGTGTATGTATGTGTGTATGTGTGTATGTATGTATGTATGTATGTATATATGTATCTGTGTATGTATGTATGTAAGTATGTATGTATGTATGTATGTGTGAATGTATGTATGTATGTATGTATGTATGTGTGTATGGTGTGTATGTATTTGTGTATGTGTGAATGTATGTATGTAAGTATGTATGTATGTGTGTATGTATTGTATGTAAGTATGCATGTGTGTATATATGTATTTATGTATGTATACATGTATATCTATGTATCTGTGTATGTATGCGTGTATGTATGTAAGTATGTAGGTATGTTTGTATGATGCAATTGCATACGTATGTACGTATAATACGTTTGTTTCTTTTAATAATGTGCCTCACAAAAGTGATTCCTATATAGTATAGCTTAATTGATGTCAGAGTCTAGTTAGAACTCGTGTGCTAAACACGTGATGCTCATAGATAACTGGAAGTCACACTGATGAGCTCTCGCGCGCACGTAGAGCCCAGGCAAAGAAGGTCTTTACTATGGTTAAGCTGCTATTTCTTACTGTCTCGTTTGGCAGCTTATAATTTTGTATAGGATATGCACATAAAAATGATCACGGTCTGGTTTTTCGGTTGGATGATTTATACGTAGTTGAAAGTGATGAGCGTTGGCAGTGTCTGTCCTTACGAAAATTATTATTCTTGTTGTACCAAAAATTTTATTCTGCCCGCCAACCCTCATATACCGAGGTAAGAAAGTGAAACCGCTAGCACTTCATACCCATGTCTGCCTGAGTTAGCTAACAAGTGTCTGCTCTTCTTCATTCTTCGCAACTGATTGATCCACAAATCGCCAACAGTTTCGTTTAATATTGGACTACGGACTTAGCAGGAGAGCAAACTATAACCAGAGGGGCTACCCTTAAGTTTTCTAGTTATTAAGCAGATATAGAATATAATTTATATTTACTTGATATAGAAATTCTTACTGAAAGCACTTGGTGCTTATCAGTTGCTTGCTGTAAGAATTTCTATATTTTTATAGAAATACTACTAACCACATAAATGAGAGTTTGTAAGTGCAAATGCTGTTTCGAAAGAAAAGTTATAGGCCTGTAGCTCCACAAACTGTTTCAAACGATGTAGGCCAACCAAGTGCTTCAAACTAGAGAGTATCTTATAGGCCTACTAGCTGCTTCAATGGGGAGTGTACGTCATTCAGCTACTAACTACTTCAAATGATAAAGTACTTTTAGATGTTTGTATTAAATGCTTCAAACGGGCAAGTGCATTGGTCGTCTTGTTGCTTCAAAGGTGAACGCTTATTATTGACCTACTAACTGATTCAAATGAAAGTGTGTGTAGTAGGCACTGTAAATGCTTTAAAATGGATACCCTACTTTATAGGTCTCCTAACTTTATGTTCATATGAGACTGCATATTGCAGTTTGAATAACTGCATCACATGAGAAAGAGTATGAAATTGAGTCTATTGGCTATTTCATATGAGAGTTCAGCCAAAGGAATCACATGAAAAAGAATTCTATTGTAGTCTTGCTTCACATGGAAATGTATATTCAAGACCTACTGTTGATATGAGATTGCATATTACAGTCCAGCTAACCTCATCACATGAGAATGAGTATAATTAGCTGCTTCATCTGAGAGAGCATATACAGTCAACTGCATCAAACGAAAGAGTTATGTTACAGACTCAATGCTTCACATTGAAATGGATATTCGAGGTCTACTAACTTATTTTGCTGCGCGATTCCCGTGGTCCATCCACCGTTACTTTGATTGCCCTCTGGTAGATTGCCACTTGGGGTGGGTGCGTTTTAACAGTGATCGTCAAAGTAAATCTTTTACCTGTAAATAAAAACACGTAGATTGGTGTTGATAAATCGTTGCAATCCAAACGAAACTATATATAAACTACCTTAGCAACTCTTACAGCCAGTGGACAATGCCAGAAAAGAAAGAAATTTCGTTTCGTAATGTTGCTTCGAGTCTCTTGTTTCTTTCATAGTAGGCATATTCTTCGAGTACAAGCTCACATCTGGTGTTGTTACGTTTGAAGACATTTTCTGACTGCATAAATTATCCTTTACTACAGTGTAACTTTTGTACCATCATCGTTACATACCGAATGTTCAAACTCTGGGCCATAAAATAAATTATTATTACTTATCATATATTCGTTTATTATTATAGATTATCGGAGGATGAAACACCGCACCACAGCTTACAACATATGGTTAATGAAAATTAATGCTATTATGTATATTTCCAATGTTATATACAAAGGTTGGAACAATCAAGATTGAAGCATCGAAATGCAATTAAGATGGACCGATACAGAAGTCGAGGCATAACATTCGTATCATCTTTAGGTGGAAGAACATAATCACGGGCACGAGGGCGATGGGCTTAGATCCGGCTCACGTGGGGAGGAAAGAAGCGGCGGAGTATATGCGCCCCGTTCGAGAGTATATACCCAAAGAGGTGATTCTCGACAGTCAAGACATGTTCCTCGATTGTTGCATTCCCAGAGGGTATAATTATATGTAACACAGGTGATGTGTCTTGGAATGAAACCGGTCGAGTTTGCTCCGGTCCGCAGCAGTCTTCAGGCTCCACCATACAGGCACCGCATATAGCAGTGGTTTTCAACCGGGGTTCCGCGGACCCCAGGGGTTCCGCGGGCGTCGGACAGGGGTTCCGCGGCAGCAGTCTTAGATTTAAAAAACACCAACTGATTTCACAAGAGGATGATCAAATAACAAAATTCTTCACTGCTTTCAGGCGTTCATGCTAGACACAATTCTCTGTTTACATTATTAACATTATTACGGGAATGTATCGTTGCATTTTATATTTGCATTGCATTTTTACGCGGGTAAACGGCGGGGTAGGCTAACCAGGAGCTCTGATATAGCCAACCCTCTTGGCGTGGAATTGGTTTAATTACCCCCGACCTGTTCCCGTTTGGGATAGAGGAAGAATGTGCCAACAATAGCCCTGAATTCCTCAGATGACCTTGGGTCGAGCCGAGTGCCAACCACTTGGTCCAGTTATTGTGATTGCACCGTGTTTACTGACCGTTGTGTAGAACCTCGTATATACGTAGCCGGGGCGGAGGATTGGCACATACCATTACAGACGTTGCTAGGACCACTAAAGAGGACCAAGCGGAGAGGCAGGTACCCTAGAGTGGACCGGAAACTGCTAAGGGGCCGCCTGTAAGCGAATTGTTGTTGGGCCGTTGTTGCCGTGCTGTTTCGTGCAGGACGAAATCTACAATCCCCGACCCCCAGGGGGAAGAAGTGGACTCACTATTGCTTACTTGGAACTAGCGATGGAAGCTGTATCAAGGCACTCCGTGGACGAGTATCCCAGTAGGGCCACTACCCATCAGTGCGGGAGGTACGTCTGGAGAGGGTAGTGATCAGAGACACCACCACTCCCGTAACAGGGATACCCGGAGTGGCCACCTACGTCGTGCCTTAAATGTCAAAGTGAAGAAGTTAAAAAAAACTCAAGGGTGAAAGCAGTAGTGATTAGTAGGCATATTCTCTTAAGGATAGTTCAAACTAAACAAATTTTGGAAGTTAATTACTTACAGCCCAGCGTTTCTAGAACTCTTCTATCCATCTGTCAGCATTAGTTGCCGGCAAATACAATAAAATACATGTTGTTTACCGACAAGGTTTCCGTGCGCTACTCTAGAGTGCTAGACTAAAGTATGTTTTTATAATAGCCTCACCAGAGATGCAAAAAAAACTTATATTGAAAGTTTAACATTCTAAACTTTAAACATTATCCCAACATTACAAGTTACAATTACTTGAATTTCTTGGGGAAATGGACGACTAAAACGCCCTGGGGTTCCGCGAGCAAATAAGTGCTTGTGTAGGGTTCCGTCACTACAAAAAGGTTGAAAACCACTGGCATATAGCAACATAATACATACGTATATATGCCTACGTACATATTTATAAAGGCGCCTTATAAATAGGAAATGTCTTACTTAACTTTGCCTTATTTTATGGGCGAAACCATCGTTACAATTCACTGATCGTCTACCTTATCTGATCTTGCCTTGCCTGACCGTAAAGCTGACCAGATTCTGTTCAATATCCTCACCTCTTCCACTTCTTCCAACAAACCGGAAGTCGTTGAAGTAGGCAACGTTGTTCGTCATGAAGGCAATCGAATTGCGCAGTTCGGCGCAGTGGTTGTCTTCGTTGCCCGCAGATAAAGTTACCGTAGTTCCGTCCTTGATCTCTTCCAGGGCAACGACCTTGAACGTCAGCGGAAGGGTTTTATTCGATCGCCAGTGACTCGGCAGGGCCGTGCAGACGAAGTTGGGACAACCGGTTCGAACCAGTTCACCAGGATGCTCCTTCAACACAGTGTTCAGGGTTCGCTCTCCGGCCAAAATGTCGGACATAGCGTCAAAAGAGCGACAGATCATCCAAATCTCTCCACGCTTGAACTGATTCTCCTACAGCGTTATATTCAGCTACCTACGCGTCAGAAGAATACGAGCAGTGTCGTAAGCTTCTACGGTTGCTCTGTGTATTGAACAACTTAAGCTAAGGTATGGTATGTACGAAGAACGGACTTCGCGGAAGAATGGCATGTGTAACGCCTCTGAAAGTGTTGGAATGAACATGCTTTTTCTCTACAAAGATAACAAAACAAAAATGAGACATTAATGCGACCATTTGTTACGGTTCAGAGCGCTACACAATGGGAAAGCAAGACGAGAAAGAATTCACACAGAAAAATGCGTTGGCTATGGAAAATTGCAAGATTTTCAACATTGCATAAAATTATAAATGTTCACATGCTGTAAGACAATTCTTAAGTATCCAAGCAACTCGGCTGGACAAAGTCGTCCAGGGAAGACTTCGATGGTTTGGACACGTATATACAGAGTTACCGAATCCCACACAGTGCACTAAATGCAAGATTCGCAGGGAAGAGAAGCGAGAAAACCAAGTCTATGCCGGATAGACAGTGAGAACATAATAAGACTTCCTGTATCGTTGAGAGGAACAATGGACTTGACATATGACCGAGGACAATAGAGATAAATTATTCGCACCCACCGTCGCCAAATGGAACTGATGGCGACAATGATGATAGCGATATCCCTTTAGTTTATAACCATTTTACATTAGCAATCTGATTAATTTTTGTGCAATAGCATCAAAGTAGAGTAATGTAATAAAAAAAACATTTATAATGTTAGTGTACTAATCTACAGTTCAGTGCAATTAGTGCAGTGATCTCAATACAGAAAGCCCTATATACAATGAATTTCAATAAAATGCAACCCAATGCAACAAACCCTATACCAGAATGCCCACATGCAACCCATATAGGACCCATAATCCCATATCCCATATGAGAACTCCATAGGGCCAATATGGGTCTTATTAAATGCCCATGCAGATACTGGCAGGGAAATACTACAGAATACAATGCAATGCAATACAAAACAACACCCACCTATACCCAGTCTGGCTCCCCTTACATTCTCAACGACCAACCGATCTTTGAGCTGCATGTTTATTTCTACGCCCAACAAAGAATTAAGATGCTAATTAAAACTAATATTAGTCAACCTACTTCAAGGCGGCGGCGGCGGGAGCGGCAGCTGCAAAATAAACCAAAGAACTGAAAACTTATCTACGCAAATATGCGCGGCACGGGCAATACCCACTTTCAATCGGCGATCTACGCAATAAACATCGGCCTACCTACAATAAAATGAGCTTCTCGAGGCGATTTTTCCGGCAAGATTCAGTTGGTCTTAGCATCTACGAGACCCGTCAACGACCTAACTAACGCAGGGATCAGAACTAACGTCGTCTCTCCGAAATTATTATTACTCTCGTGCATGTTCAAATTCACGTGCAGCAATAGACAATGCATGTGTGGCTCATGCCTACGCAATGCGTAATACGTTGCGGGCCCTTACTACGCATATGCGCCGCGCTATGGGCGCCCCCTCACTCTCTCGCTTTGCCCGGGTTTCCCCCATCATCGCGTGCGACGGGTAGCCGCCGAAGGAGTTTATGCGCCTACCGCCAGAGATAGTTATGTGGGCTGCTCGAGAGACGGCGCTGCAGGAACGAACGAGGAGTTGTTTTCATGATGTGACGTAACCTATACAAAACAGCCTGCGCAATTGTTTGACTCGGCCTGGTCTGTGATTGGGCCATTAGTCCATTACATTATTTGGAGACCTGTATACAAGGGCACAACATATATATATATACTAGGGTGGTCGCTGCTCTAATGGAAAATTTTCAACTTAAATTTTTTTATTTTTACAACCCGATATTTGGTGCCACTTGATCTAAAACTATTGTAGCCAGAAATTTATCAGGATTGAACAATATTTAGGACTTGCACAACGTGTTTGAAGTTTCGGATTTCACAACTAATTGTCGTCGTTTCGAGTATAAGTTTATTTGAATCGAATTTTTGGAACTGCGATTAGTTTTTAACAGAAAGACTGGATCATTTTACTTAAGCAAAACTAACAAGTAAATTCTACAATGTTGATGTTTTCATTAATTGTTTATTATATATATTTAAGAGTATTTTAGTGGTATTTGACCCGTGAGTTCCCGAGACCGATGACCACAAATCTACCCAAGCAAGCATGCACAATGCTACGTTCTTTTGTTAGGTCTAATTCAAATAGGCCTATTAAATATTCAATGCACTGCATATATTATATATATACACACAGGTGCAAACTTTCCAGTTTCGAACTACAATCTACTTTTAATTCCAGTTGCGACTGCAGCTCTTCCTTCCTGTTGCTTCAGCTTGTTAACATGTACTTTATCTTCGCCACTTGATCATGCTGTGTTTTTCATCGGTCAAATTGTAGCCAACTACATACATGCTACATAAAAAGTAAACATTTAAATGTCTGGTTTTCATACCTAATAATATTATTGTGATGGCGGCGCCTACTAGTAATATGGCGATATGGCTTGTTGGGGGAACAGAGGAGAGCTTCAAAGGTTCCAAGCTTCCATCTCGGGGAGAAGTTATCAGAGTGCTGTTCCATCATCATGATCGTGAACAATTCAGCCTCAAGGACAGTATCACTCAGACTACTGAGCAGCTTCTTCTCATTTGGGACAAAGCCAAAATACCGACAAAAGCTCCGATTCATGTGGCTGAACATGTCAGGAAGCTGCACACTGAATGGCAAGGATTAAAGAAGCTCATCAATCGCACGTCAGCTTCAAACCTCTCCAACCAGCAGGCTTTTGTAGAAAGTCTCAATGATCTATTTGATGTGGCACATCGTGATGCAATGACTCTCATGAAAATCGACGAGGATCGTAAGTTTCTTGCATCACAGCGCGAGAAAGGTAGGACGGGGACCATCGGAGGTGTGGATCGAGTGCTCAAGCTTCGGGAGCAGCGTATCATCAGTAGGCGAGAAACTGAAGCCAGAAGGGCAGAGAAGGCACGGTCGGAACAGTCTGCCGCTACAGCAATGGTTATGCTGGATGACGAGATTGACGTCTCATCATCGTCTGACAGTAACAGCAACTGTACACCGCTGCTGTCTCCGATTCAGAGCATGAACAGTCACAGCCATCAGGGCCATCACCCAAAATTCCTTGTCGGCGTGGCACGAGCAGTGTTGTGACTCGTGAAGTTGCTGCTGCACTGGATCGGACGGCCACCAGTGATCGCAATGCTGCACATATATTGTCTGCCATAGCTCCAACAAACCAGCTCGGACAAAACGTGGACCAGTTGATCATCAGTCGTAGTGCGATTCGGGTGGCAAGAATGAAACATCGTGAAGCCGTCAGTGCAGAAATAAAGACAACATTTCACCCGACCATGCCGCTTATTCTTCATTGGGATGGAAAGATGATGGATGACTTAACAGGTCCTGGTAGACAGCGAGTCGACAGACTTCCCATTCTGGTATCTGGACAAGATGTCGCAAAACTGCTGTCAGTTCCCAAACTTCATGATGAAACTGCTCTTACCATGACTCAGGCTGTGGTTCATACTGTCGACGAATGGGGGTTGCGTGATCAAATAAAAGGGTTGTGTTTTGACACGACTGCCTCTAACACTGGAGTGCGAGGAGGAGTTTGCATCAGGTTGGAGACAGAATTCGAACGTGAACTGTTGAACTTTGCCTGCCGACATCATATTTCCGAAATAACGTTGGAAAAAGTTTTCAGCCTCAATGATGCTTCAAAATCTCCAAATATAGAACTTTTCAGTCGTTTTCGCGATTACTGGCCTCAGATTAATAAAACTGCCTTCACAACGGCTACAGACGATGAGAACATGGCAATGATAGTCGCTCCATGGAAGGACGATGTTATAATGTTTGCAAATGCACAACTGAAAGAGTTTCAGCCAAGAGACGATTACCTTGAACTACTCGAACTAACCATCACCTTCTTGGGAACCACTCCTCCACGCGGAATCCATTTCTGCTATCCAGGAGCACTTCACCGTGTCCGTTGGATGGCTAGAGCGATTTATTGCTTGAAGATGTGGCTCTTTCGAGATGAATACCCTCTACAGCAACGGTCGGGGCCATCGCGTGGATCATCTTATCGCAAACGTGTGTGGGAACAACTGAAGAACGTTAGTCTGTTTTTGACATGCATCTATGTCCGCTACTGGTTTCAAACCCCATCAGCAACCACTGCTCCTAGGAACGATCTAGCACTGCTGTGTTCTCTCTCTTTGTATCCACAGAAGGCCATTGCTGATGCCGCAATGGCAGCCTTTGGACGTCATCTATGGTATTTATCCGAACTGTTGGTTGGCTTGAGCTTCTTTGACAATGACGTGTCAGTGGAAGAGAAGAGGCTGATGGTAGCAGCACTAACGGACAAGGAAGGCTCTGAGGATCCCCCAAAACGCATCCCACTCTTCTCCCAGCCATCCACAAAAGGACTACACGATTTCGTGACAAAATCAACTCGTCGCCTGTTCCACATCTTGGAGCTGCCAGATGCATTTCTGGAAGACGATCCGAGGGAGTGGATAAATCACGAGGATTACATGAGGAGCCAGGCAATCTGCAGATCCATAAGGGTTGTCAATTACCTGGCTGAGCGTGGTGTTGCCCTCATTCAGCACTTCAATGCCTCTATTACGAGGAATGAAGAGCAAAAACAATTTCTACTACAAGTTGTGGAAGATCATCGCAACTCGTTCTCGGCACCAACAAAGGAGAGTTCCATCAAGCGATCAAGGCCACAATGACATTCACTAAGTACTGCAGTAGCAATAATAATTGTAATAAATAATCATTTAATCAATAATTGGTGTAATCACTGTAATCAGGCGTATTATAATAGCGTTGTGTTGTAATCTGGACCTACTACAAGTAGTTGAGTTGATTCCTGTTTTAAAGATTCTTGGTTGATTACAATTTTTATACTTACTGTTCGACTGTTCACATATTTAATAAAGGCAAAGGTTTGACGGTGTTGTGCAAGTCCTAAATATTAATATTTTTTCATACAATTTTTTATGTGATGTTTCTGGAGTGATTGGAACCAAATGGAACCTTGTATAACAGTAGTTTCAAACTTTTATTTTTAAGGACCACCCTAATATATACATATATATATATTTGTAGATGTATATATTCACATACATATATATATACATTTGTAGATGTATATGTTTATGGATACGTAGGCAGTATGTGTTTTAGTAAAGTTTACAGGTTATCAGCATGAAACAAAATACATAATAACATATACGTTCATACAAACATACATGTATTTATTAATAAACTGAGTATGCATACATTTCCTATTTACAATGTTTATACGTGCATACATACATACATGCATCTTACATACATATATACATGCATCTTACATACATACATACATACCTACACACATACACACATGCATGCAAACACGTCTACATACATACATACATACATACATACATACATACATACATACATACATACATACATACATACATACATACATACATACATACATACATACATACATGCATACATATATACATACATAAATACATACATACATACACTCACACATGCATACATACATGTCTACATACATACATATATACTACATACATACATACATACATACATATATACATACATGTCATACATACATACATACATACATACATACATACATGCATACATACATACATACATACATACATACATACATACATACATACATACATACATACATACATACATACATACAATGTCATACATGCATGTTCATTCAGAGGACTTATATATAGTGCCCCTCCAGATGCGATCCCAGCCCAACTCTGGCGATAAAGAACTGTTTTCAGTTGACGAGCCTATAGTTTGGTGCACCATTATTACCCTGAAAGTTAAATGGTAATGCTAATAGGCGAGGAATAAAGCCAAGATCCGACCGATCCTTTGTGAGCAAGTAACTACGTTACTGGTTAATAAAATAAAGTATATTGGCCAATGAAGAGAAGTCAGCATGTGACAACATCATAGAGTAATAACTGTATTCGGTTAAGCTAACACATGATTCTTCAAACGTCATCATCGGATCGCTTAAGATTAGAACGTTTTATCAGGAGGTTGCGGTGAATTAAGTTTGTCAACGAAGAACAACTGATTATAGCTGACCTTGCAAATTCTGCTGATTGCCGATTATTTGCATGTATTAAGAACAATCAAGATCACGTACATTGGCCTCTTTTACCACCAGTCCATAAAACTGCATATTCACTGCGTCCCCAGAATCACCAGTACTGTCTTCCAGTTGAAGACAACAGAGACTTTATTTCCCCAACACCATACTCTACATTATCTACTTCACAAAACTATGTCTAACTTTGCTCCATGCTGTGGTTTGTCAGCGTGTGTTTAATTTTTTTTTAAAATAAACGAATATCATCATACGTCACCTGATATGACCACTATGCCATCCTCACTTAAACTGGAATATCAAAACACTTAGGCCTAAGTATCAAATCAAATCAAATCATTTTTTTTAGTGTGACCCCACATGTATAAATCAAGGCAAATACAAGTGACATATTAATAAAACTAACTGGTGACAAAGGAAGGCCCAGAAGGGACATAATCCGGCTAATAATGACATTTATTTACTATTTAAAGGAGATTACATGTATTTCTAGATCTAAGCAACGCATCAATTACAATAATATACATTATACAGTATCAAAATAGCCAAAGCATGTCATCAAAATCCTTAAGTATCAAAATAATTCGGTTAAGCTACCATCAAAATGTTTAAGTGTCAAAATATCTAAGCACTATTTCAAAACAATCAAGTATCAAACTACTTTAATCAGAGTATTAAAACTTACATTTTATAAAGAAATATTTTATTATTATTATTTTTTTGCCGCCCGAGGTGTGACCCTCAGGCTCTTAGAGATTGAGAAGGTGCGTGGTTAAATTGGTTTACTGTGCCTCATCCTCCCCCATTTGTGCGAATGTGCCCGTGAACGCAACTGCGTTAAATTATTATTATTATTATTGTTATTATTATTATTATTATTATTATTAGTATTATTATTATTATTATTATTATTATTATTATTATTATTATTATTATTATTATCATTATTATTACTTTAATTTAGTAACTTCTATCTCGCCGATGTCTAATGCACAAGGTATCAACTGACGGCACACAAAAAACCTGACCTTAATCAGGTTAATTTCCAGAAAATATAAAAGAATATAAAAATACACAAGTACCAAATACTTCAGTATCCAACTACTTATTGATGCTTATACAGAGCAGGGAAAAAATCTGTCGAGAAGGTCGCACTAAATAACAAAGACAGTCCTAAAACAGTAAACGCAATTATGTGATAGATCATGCACATGTAGGCTAATAACCAATTGTAGCCTAAACTAATTAACCCCACTTACAAGGCCTAATTAGTTATTAATCATAATAAAATTAGAAAACATCTGGCGAATTTTTAATCAGAACTAATAATCAGGAAAACCAAAACATCACAATGCACACGGGAGAGAGAGAGAGAGAGAGAGAGAGAGAGAGAGAGAGAGAGAGAGAGAGAGAGAGAGAGAGAGAGAGAGAGAGAGAGAGAGAGAGAGTGATAATAATAATATAGCTAATTATCGGCCATATATTCAAACGTTCCCTGCATATTCCTATTAAGTCTATTGTGCATCATCATATATCCTACTTTCACATATAGTGCTTCTAAAAGTTGATACTGTAAAAGTTTATGAGTGACGCGACCTTAAAGTCGCAATGCACTTAGTAAAGTCATACATAGTGTATATGCACTTAGTAAAGTCATAGTATAGCGTTTCGCATCCAGGGTTAGTGGTTCGATTCTCAGCTAGGGCAGACAGGGCCGTAGCCATGATTTTGTTTCGGGGGGTGTTTTCTGTTTGGGGAGGGGGTGTTTCTCGTCCTTGAGCAAGCCGAAATGCAACCGAGTCAACCGACCAAGGGGTTTGTAGTTAATAAATGCATTATTTCATGTTTACATTATTTAACTTCGGGGGGTGTTTAAACACCAAAAACACTCCCCTAGCTACGGCCTTGAGGGCAGATATATATATACATATATATATTAGGGTGGTAGTGAAAAAACTTTTTTTAAATGATGCCTGGGACACCCCCTAGTTCTGTTCGTATTGGTAGTAGAAACTCATGGGCAATATCCTTTTAAAATATTCCATTATTTGGGCGTGCCACATGACAACTTAAGTTTTTTGCATATGACATTATGCATCATTGAAACCGTAAAAATCAACTCTCTTATTTTTTCAGGAGCTGGATGAAAGTTCATCACTTCTAGAACCTATTATTTGGTTACTGTAATTATGTGATGAGTGTGATGCACCATAGATAGTTGGATACCTTATTCTCTGATGATTTGTTTATAAATAAATGATTAAATAATAAATATATAAATTAGAACCAACTGGAGCTGAGGAGTAAATAAATATTTGCAATTTTTTAAACAATTTTCTGAACTTTTGTAGTCTGTACATTTAAGGCTTTTCTAAGGTTTAATTATTTATTTACTTACTTACTCACACTATCCCACATTATTCATAATCCATTTCAAATTAATCACATTTTAAAAGTTGTCCTTGGAGATGTTTTCAACGCTCTGGCTGGACCATTTCCTGGACCTGAAACAATTTCAGAATGCATGGCCTTTGATCGTCCATGACATGATTGCTGATAAACCATCAGATGATGAAATTGCAGTTTAACAATAACAAAGAAATGATGCAAGACGCTGTTGAATTTGAAGTGGAATGTTTGCAGAAAGACAATCAGCCTCGTGATCTAGAGCGATTGGAACTTGCACTTATCTACATGGGTCATGTCCCACCTCGATGGTTGCATTTTACAGCCTCTGGTGTCATGCATAGGGCCAGGTGGATGGCCAAGACCATCTATTCTCACAAAGAATTCCTTTCACGATCTCAATTGCGAATTACCTTCTGGAAAATAAATTTACTACGTTCCCTGAACCTGTTCATCTGCTTTGTTTATCTTAGATCCTGGTTCACAGCTTCACACTCTACTCTAAAGGCACTTTCCGTCATGCTTGGTACCTCAGTGAGGATTTGATCGATTTCTGCTTTTTCCATGACTGCATTGATGCTGCTACCAAGGCCTTGTTGGTGCAGACAATGAGAACCAAAGTTGGTGTTGGCATTCCATTCAAATGTCCACAAATTACTGTACACACAGCTTCATGTAGTCGGGAGCACCTCTGAGTAGTACTCCTTGAAGAGGCGCTATATAAATGCCCGTTATGAATGAATGAATGAATGTACTCTTGAGATTTTGTGACTCAAACATGATGAATACTGTGCATCCCCATTGATTGGCTGGAGAAAGATCCAAATTCGTGGAAACAGGACAGCATCTTGTAGCATGGTCACGTTACAGCGCTATAGAAATTGTCCGTGTTATTAGCTGCTTATTATTATTATTATTATTATTATTATTATTATTATTATTATTATTATTATTATTATTATTTATTTGGAGTGTCATCAGAAAGGTTGAGTGTGGTGAATGATAGGGCAGAAAGGGGATTGGCACTGATCCAAGAATACAATCAAATACTGACCAAGGATGAAGGTCAAAGCAGGCCTTGCTCCATGTGGTGTCCGAACATTGGAAAAAGTATCCGAACCCCAAGAAGTTAATGGTCACAAAAATGAACTAATAAATATTTTATTCTTCAATCAAACTGACAGAGTTCAATTATGCTCACAAGTACTCTTTAAGTATTGTACTTTAAACCTAGCAATTTAAAATTTACTTTCGGTTTCACAAAATACAAAAGAATATTGATAATATTATCACAATTGGGCTTACATTCCTTGTCTAAAATTTTGAAAACTTGTCATCTCATGTGGCACCCCTAAATGATGGAATATTTTTATAATATTTTGCACACTAGCTTAGTATATCAAAAGGAACATAACTAGGGACTGTCCCATCTATTTCCAAAAAATAACGTTTTTGATCACCACCCTAATATATATATATATATATATATATATATATATATATACGAATTTCTTACATTAGCCTAACGCGGTTAAGAAACTTTCATCGTGCAGCACCCAGGATTACAATCTCGAGATTACTGCAGCGTCAAAACTTGAAATCGCGAGAAGCAGCCAGTGGCGGCGATCTTGTTTGACAGGTGGGGGGGACATTTTGGAACTGATCTGGTGAAAAAATTTGATGACCTTTTTTGGGGTTTCCTCAAAATTTGGGGGGGGTCCGATGTATGGCGTGTCCCCCCCACTCTTTAAGGTGGGGGGTCTTGTCCCCCTCGACCCCCCGGGATCGCCGCCCATGGAAGCAGCTTAATCACAGTAGTCCTGGATCTGGCTATAATAGTTCTGTAGGAAATTTTGAGTAGGGAGAATTTTCTTTCAGAAATGTTGAGTAGGTGTCTTATTATTAAGTACTAGAGTATTTACCCGTCATATTATGACGGCAGTGTATCTATAGGCCTATATGTATCGTTGGTTAAAATGCTCTGATCGCCGTCGTCAAGACCGCAGTACTGACGTCACAAACGGTTTCTGACGTATACCGTGTATCGACAGACACACGCTCTATGGATATTATATGTATAGATTTTCTACTTGGGTGGACACCCGCTCCTGGTAGGTTTCCGGCTATGAAGTCATCAAAAATGGCGGCCGCTGGATTACGAAACTGGTCGTATCACTGTTAATAATTGCCAGATTTGCATGGAAATCTGGTAATATGTATGGAAATTGGGTATGGGTTAGGGCTGATATGTTGGGCAGTCGATCCCGAGGAGGGATTTCATCTCCTCGCCAGGGCACGGTTTTATGTCGAGATTTCTGTTCCACATGCGTTCCTATATCAAGTTTAGATCAAGTTTCGACAGCTGCTGTTTGGCACTAAACAGCAGCTGTCTAAACTTGATCTCCCACTTCTATCGCCAGTATACTTTGATTTTTCATTCTCACCCAGTGTCCGGGACTTGACGTCACCCTTGACAGTGCACTCTCTCGTATTCTGAACGCCTCTCGCACCTTACGCGCTCCTGTTTCTGTCACCTGAGGCGTTTGAGGGCCGTCAGGAGATCATTTCCCCTTTTGTGTTTACTGTATATGGTCCATGCCTTCATTTGCTGCCGCATTGTTTTGCTGGGCTCCGTAAGGCTCGCCTTTCGTCCCAACAGTCTGTTCTGAACGCAGCTGCAAGGCTCATTGCCCAGTTCCCTCGCTTTTCCCACATATCTACCTTTATGATTAATGTTCTTCACTAGCTTCCTGTTGCTTCCTGATTCCAATACAAGGTCCTCCTCCTGGTCTCTATGACTCAACAGGGAAAAGTTCCTAGTAGGCCTACTTCTGTGATCTAATGTAAACCTCTCACTTCTTTCTCTTGTCGCCATCAAGGCGGCCCGCGCCTTGATCTCCTTGTACCACAGGCTAGAACTTCGATGGCTCAACAACGTGCTTTTACCATCCTTGGCCCTTCCTTATGGAATGACCTGCCCCTCATTCCGTAGCAAGGTATTGTTTGGGATCTCGCCCTCTTCTCTCTGCTGCCTGAAGACCTTCCTTTTCTCTCGGGGCTCGTCACGCTGAATAGTCTATACTGTGAGCGGCGCTTTATAAATAACCATAATTATGATATATGATATATCGAGCTTGATCTGAATCCTCTATATTATGCTGTATACAGACGTTGAGAATAGTTCAAAAATAATTTCTGCTGACGTCAGCGGCCTTTGTTGCCATAAGACGTCGTTAATCTGTGGATACCCCTTGAACTGATTACGGCCTGGTTTTGGTGCGCCATCGGCTGATGCATTGTGCATAAGACTTCGGCGCAACAGACATCCCAATTGACAATCAGCTATGAAACGGGTATGTGTATACCGTACGCTGGCAGTGGAAGTATAGGGCGGCGAGGGAGGAGATTGGGTGGGCCCTACACCCTTTCGTACAGTAGCCTAGAATGGGGTGGAGTCTTAAGTCGGACTTTGAGCTTTTACGCGAGTAAAGTTTACTCATTCCACCCACTGTTATCTGCAGAACATTATTTCCTATGCTGCAACGAGGCCAGACCAAGGATTTGTTTCCCATTCTATATTATATATATAGTTTCTTCATTATATAATACATTTTATAGGCCTAAATATATGTAGGCCCCAATGCATAGATATAAAACGACGTGATGAATTAGAGTGTTACGGACTTCAGTAATCAGTGTACTTTGTTGATAGCCGTTAGTGACCTGGGTAGAGTCAAGGATGAAAGATGCATATTATGCTTAATGCCTTTAAATGCAGTCAAATGATGTTGTCGCTAAACAGGCCGAATCCTTGATTATCATTTGTTGAATTAATTGGTAGACGTCGGTTAATGTTGCTAGACATTCTATTGTTACATATATAGTCATAGTATAATAAAACTTGAAAGGAAGT
>OY744610.1:40925233-41006733 GCA_963556255.1 Allolobophora icterica | reverse complement strand
TGTTACATAGTCGTAGCATAACAAAACTTGAAAGGAAGTGTATTTGTTTTAATAGTAATGAAATGGACCAACGGTTAAATGTCATCAGGTCGAACACGTCATAAGCTCACAATCGCGTTCCTAATTGTAAAACGACTAATTGTTAAGTCGTGACAATATATATATATCAAATGATACATATATAGCTGACTAGTGGCTTATTAATTAGCTGACCTGTCTCCATGTGATGGTTGGTTTCGGACTGGCGTTGCTTACGCAAGGCAGTAAGACATTCTGCATCGGCTGTCTTTGGTAGATAGGACGAGGCGTTAGGACGAATTGTGGCACATCTGGATGTATATATATATATATATATATATATAATATTATTTATATATATATATCTATATATATATATATATAGATCGATGTCTAGTGCAGGTTCGAGTCCGGTTGCCAGAGAGACCAGAGAGAGAGAGAGAGAAAGAGAGAGAGGAGGAGGAGGAGGAGGAGGAGGAGGAGGAGGAGAGGAGGAGGAGGAGGCAGAGCAACTGCTATGGCGGGTTTCGTTGAGGACGAGAAAGAGTGCAATTATAGGTCTATTCTAAGGAAATACAACGCTAGAATTTCTATTGTCGAAATTGCGCCTCAAAAGCAGTGACTGTAAAGTGCGCAGTTTAGGCTACGAACAAATAAAGGACATCGCCACTGTTGTTTGGCCCTGGCCTTGATTCGAACTAGGCCTAGGCAATAAATCTGCCCTATTAGTAAGACCGTTGGATTTAGTATACGGTATGCTGATATTGGACTCCGATGATGTTTATGCGTTTATGAGACTGTGAAGTCTGGTTTCCTACATTTTAGACCATCCAACAGCTTCATTCATTCAGGCATTCATTCATTTTGGTCCGCAATAGAGAATTCATAATATAGTGTGCAGCGCATGAATATATCTGACACGTTAGCGGAATGAGTAACAGAGTCCGACTTGCGTCATCTGAATATGGGACAACTTACAGAAAATACACACAACCTGGAGAGGAGGAGTTCGGAATAGAGACGGTTTGCAATGGTCTGAGGAAACGGCAACTCTTCAGAAAGGTGTATGCTAATGATGATGTTGATAATGATGATGATGAGGAGGAGGAGGAGCAGGAGCAGGAGAAGGAGGAGGAGGAGAAGAAGGAGGAGGAGAGGGAGGAGGACGAGGAATGGAGACGCTTGGCAATGATGATGATGATGATGATGATGATGATGATGATGATGATGATGATGATGATGATGATGATGATGATGATGATGATGATGATGATGATGATGATGATGATGATGATGATGATGATGATGATGATGATGATGATGATGATGATGATGATGATGATGATGATGATGATGATGATGATGATGATGATGATGATGATGATGATGATGATGATGATGATGATGATGATGATGATGATGATGATGATGATGATGATGATGATGATGATGATGATGATGATGATGATGATGATGATGATGATGATGATGATGATGATGATGATGATGATGATGATGATGATGATGATGATGATGATGATGATGATGATGATGATGATGATGATGATGATGATGATGATGATGATGATGATGATGATGATGATGATGATGATGATGATGATGATGATGATGATGATGATGATGATGATGATGATGATGATGATGATGATGATGATGATGATGATGATGATGATGATGATGATGATGATGATGATGATGATGATGATGATGATGATGATGATGATGATGATGATGATGATGATGATGATGATGATGATGATGATGATGATGATGATGATGATGATGATGATGATGATGATGATGATGATGATGATGATGATGATGATGATGATGATGATGATGATGATGATGATGATGATGATGATGATGATGATGATGATGATGATGATGATGATGATGATGATGATGATGATGATGATGATGATGATGATGATGATGATGATGATGATGATGATGATGATGATGATGATGATGATGATGATGATGATGATGATGATGATGATGATGATGATGATGATGATGATGATGATGATGATGATGATGATGATGATGATGATGATGATGATGATGATGATGATGATGATGATGATGATGATGATGATGATGATGATGATGATGATGATGATGATGATGATGATGATGATGATGATGATGATGATGATGATGATGATGATGATGATGATGATGATGATGATGATGATGATGATGATGATGATGATGATGATGATGATGATGATGATGATGATGATGATGATGATGATGATGATGATGATGATGATGATGATGATGATGATGATGATGATGATGATGATGATGATGATGATGATGATGATGATGGTACAAGCTATACACTAGGCCCTATCTATGTCCACTCTTTTCTGTTTGACGCATTTTATTAAAACATTCTGAATACCATGTTACCCGTCATCCTCACCACTCGCGGTATGGTAGTTATCCAACTTGATCCAGGTCAGCCAGGTCGATGCGCAAACCATAGGCTCCACCCATTATACGCCCAGTAAGCCTTAATATGATCCCCTCTCTAAACAACGACAGTCTCAGTTTCAGGAATCACAGGTCCATGTATTAAATGTATCCGTGGGACACGGTAGCCGATTGGTTAGAGGGCTTGCCTTGTAACACGGAGATTACGGGTTCGATCTTCCTCTGAAACGGTTACTTTGTATAGACTTTTATTTGAGCAAATCCTTCATACGCAATTGCTCAGCGCCATCGATTGATGTTTGCTCATTATATAGTGGCGCTTCAAAAATGCGCAATAATAATAACAATGATAATAATAATGATAATAATAATAATAATAATAATAATAATAATAATAATAATAATAATAATAATAATAATAATAATAATAATTATCATTGATTCAACCTCCCGCTCATATTCGAGATGCCATGAATAACCCCAAGTTTTTTAAAAGGCAAATTTCCAGTGCAGTCGAGTAGTTGTAAATTGCGGCACCCAGCACAACCACCCAATAACTAGGTTCATAATGCAATAACCACCCAATAACCACGCAATAACCATGTGACGTCACGACCATCGTATGAGTCATCGAAACTATTGGAAATTCCCGCAGTTTCGATGACTCGCCTATGAGTCATGGGACGATTACGCTGGTTGGGAATTTCCTATAGTTTCTATCAATCTAGTTTTATGAAAGGGTTTAAAGGCATGAATGTCCATAATAAAATGGATACACGAACTGATTTCAAGAAATCGCTTAAAGGAATAAATGTCTATAATAAAATGGACTATTCGTCAAAAACCGTTAAAGAACTACAAAATATCGCTCGAGAGAGAGGTATGGTTGGTTATTCGAGACTGCGAAAAGCGGAACTCGTAGCATTAATGTCGCCTAGGCCTGCGATCAATCCGTTAGACGCTCCGGTTCCGGACATTAAAGTTCCAACGCTTGTTCCAGGTAAGTATACGCCTTCGTCTGATATTTGGAAATCTTCTGTTAGTAATGTTTGGAATGAGATGAAGACTAAGGTTAGGTCTGTTATTAATTCTTTTGCGGATCGGTGGGTTAGTTCCATTCCTCCAAAGGAAAAGAAAACCGTGAATGAAAGATTGGAATCGTTGAAGTCGAGGGTTTCGAGTATTTTCAGTAAAATCAATAAAAACAAATTCCAAATCCGAGAGACCGCGAAGGCTATTAAAGGTTTTACTAAGCGATACACGATCGATTCCACCGGTTCCATCGATCTTACGTCTTTTCTCAACGCCGTAAGACCGCAGGTAGTCAGTCTGTTAGCGAAAAATCGTGGGGTAAAAGTTCAATTCAATGTTAATTGCGTAATGAAGAAAGTAGATATTAAATCTGGGGAAGAAGTCGAAGCCGAACCTAATTTTAAATCAAAGACCGATATCATTTTAGACGCAACCGACGTGTGTGAAATATATAGCAACGCAGTGGATAAAATTAAGGAGAGCATGGCAAGTTTTCAGATGAGAGGTAGCAATTGGCGGTTTAAAGCCGTTATGAAGTTGGATATCGATACAGTGGTATATAAGCCATTGAAAGGTAGTTCTTATATTCCACTTCCCGAGTATTTAGCTAATAAAACGGCTATTATTAACCTGAAAAACGACGACGAAGAATGTTTTAAATGGTGTATTACTAGAGCTCTGAATCCAACGGATAAAAACCCTCAAAGAATCACAAAAGATCTAAAAGAACAGTCTAAGAAACTCGATTGGAAAGGTATTGAATTCCCGGTTGCTGCTGACGCTAATATTATGAATAAGTTTGAACGTAACAATAACGTTAGCGTTAACGTATTCGGCTACGAAAAGGATGTATATCCATTATATATATCGAAGCACGAAAGCGATATCTGCGTAGATCTACTGCTTATTTCCGACGGTGAAAAGAAGCATTATTGTTGGATAAAGAACTTCAACAAATTGTTGAATCCGCGAACAGAAACATCTCATATTTCGATGCACTATTGTAAAAGATGTTTGCTTGGTTATAGAGAAATAGAATCGTTGAATAAGCATACTGAGTACTGTTCGAGGCAAGACGCCCAACGAATAGTTCTTCCCGAACCAGGAACCATGCTAAGTTTTAAACATTATTTTATTTTAAATCGATGAGAGTGCCTTTTATCGTTTACGCTGATTTTGAATCTTTTATTAAACCTATCGATACATGCCCACCCGATCCTAGCACGTCTTACACCAATAAATATCAGAAGCATACACCCAGCTCGTTTTGTTATCACATAAAATGCTACGACGACGGCGTTTATTCCCAAGAGCCAGTGAGGTTCACGGCTGAAAACGAAGACGACGATGTCGCTCAGATATTCGTAGATTCTCTTGTAGAAAATATAAAAGAAATATATAACCACTTTAAATTCCCTAAGAATATGATATTCGGCAAAACCGATAAGAAATGTTTCGATGAAGCTACTAACTGTCATATATGTGGGGGAGAGTTAGGTAAAGATCGAGTTAGAGATCACTGTCATTTAAGCGGTAAATTCAGAGGCGCCGCACATAACATTTGTAATATGAACTACAAAATCCCCAAGTTTTTCCCTGTAGTATTCCATAATCTATCCGGATACGACAGCCATCTATTCGTGAAGAAACTGAGAGGCGAGAATGGTGAGAAAATTAACTGTATTCCGAATAACGAAGAGAAGTATATATCGTTTAGCCGAGAGATCGTAGTCGGTAACTTTGTAAATAAAGAGGGAAAAGAGATAACGGTCAAGCGCGAATTACGCTTCATCGATAGTTTTAGATTCATGCCTTCGAGTCTCGACGCGTTATCGAAGAACCTTCGTAAAGATCAGTGTAAGAATCTAGGTGATTTCTTCGAAGGCGAGAAGTTAGATCTTTTGCTCAGAAAAGGTGTTTACGCGTACGATTACGTTGACGGCATTGAACGATTAAACGAGACCGAATTGCCTCCGAAGCATAAATTCTATTCTAAACTGAACGATTCAGACATCAGCGATGAAGATTACGAGCACGCCAAAAATGTATGGAAAGTATTTCGTTGTAAAACGTTAAGAGAATATCACGACTTGTATAATCTTTCAGATGTTTTATTATTAGCCGATGTATTCGAAAACTTTAGAGACGTGTGCATCGAAAATTATAGGCTCGATCCCGCGTGGTATTATACTTCACCCGGACTAGCTTGGGACGCTGCGTTAAAGTTGACCGGCGTAGAGTTGGAATTGTTGAGCGACTACGATATGTTACTGATGATCAAGCAAGGAATAAGAGGGGGAGTCAGCACGATTTCGAAACGATACGCGAAAGCGAACAACGAGTACATGGGAGAAGCTTTTGATCGCAGCCAGCCTTCGGTATTCATTCCTTACTTAGACGCGAATAACTTGTACGGATGGGCGATGAGCAAAGCTCTACCAACTCATGGGTTTAAATGGATGAGCGATAACGAGCTGAACGATTGGAGAAGCGTTACCGAACGAGATGGGGTGGGGTGTGTGTTAGAAGTCGATCTTGAGTATCCTAAGGAATTACACCACCTGCATAACGATTACCCTCTAGCTCCTGAGAGTATAAAACCCGCAGGATCGGATGTAACGAAACTAATTCCGAGTTTAAACGATAAAAAGAAGTACGTTGTTCATTACGGTAATTTAAAGTTGTACGAAAGTCTCGGTTTGAAAATAACGAAAACACATCGAGGGTTAATATTCGAAGAAAGCGCTTGGCTGAAAAAGTATATCGACTTGAATACGGAATTGAGAACGAGAGCTACTAACGATTTCGAGAAGGACTTTTTCAAGTTGATGAATAATAGCGTCTTCGGTAAGACTATGGAATGTATCGAGAATCGAGTTGACGTACGATTGGTGTGCGATGAGAAGGAAGCTACGAAGCTCACGGTGAAACCTAATTACGACGGTCGAACCATTTTCGATGAAAATCTAATCGCCGTTCACATGAAAAAGACCAAGCTGTTCTATAACAAGCCGATATATCTAGGTATGTGTATTTTAGACTCGAGTAAGACTTTAATTTACGACTTTCATTATAATTACATCAAGGCCAAGTACGGAGATAGAGCAAAGTTACTTTTTACGGATACAGATTCTCTAGCTTATGAAATTAAGACCGAAGACTTCTACACCGATATAGCTCCTGACATTAGAAGTAGGTTCGACACGAGCGACTACGCGAAAGATCATCCATCTGGTATAGAAACGGGTGTAAATAAGAAAGTTATCGGTATGTTCAAAGACGAGGCAGCGGGTAAACAGATCGAAGAATTCATAGGATTAAGAGCAAAGTTGTACTCGTACAGGATGTCGGGTGAAGATCACAAGAAGTGTAAAGAAGTGAAAAAGAACGTCGTCAAGAAATCTATCACCCACGAAGATTACAAAGAGTGTGTGTTTACGAGAAGAGAACGGTTAAGAAAAATGAATGTTATACGCTCGTATCATCACGACATTTACACCGAAGAAGTAAATAAGGTCGCTCTTTCAGCCGACGATGACAAACGAGTAATATTGGAAGATGGTATACATACTTTAGCATACGGACACTACTCGCTTCATCAATAAGAGTATTAGTTGAATATTAAAATGAGTTTTACAACTGTCAAAAACATCGATGTCGAAGGCGTAGTTCTTCCAAATCAACCGCTAACGAATTTTGAATTATTGGATGCTGCGAAGAAGTTGAATATTCTGAATTTTAGAGGCGTGTTCTTACGAGACGAGCTGCCGAAGAAACCTAAACGGAACGAATGTGGGATATTAAACCTAGACGATTCTAATGGGGTAGGCTCTCACTGGGTCGGTTTTTTAAAGAACGGTAGCGATAAGTTATATTTCGATAGTTACGGTCTTCCTCCTCCTACCGAACTATTAAAGTATTTACGGCGCCCGGTGTTTTACAACAGCGAGCGAATACAGCCGGATAACGAAGTGTTTTGCGGTCATTTGTGTTTGTATGTACTGAAGAAAACGTGCAACAATGGTTGTAAATTTCAAGAAGTTATAAACGAATTATATTAAATAATATCGTCTATTAAAAAACAATGCCAGTAGATAAATTCGGACATACAGATTCAGGATCTACGCAAAGAATAATTGCTGGTGGTGTTACGCTTAGTCAAGTAAATGCTAGTTTCCTTCGAATGGATGGAGCAAACCCAGCGACTGGAAATCTAAAAATGGGTGGTCACGCGATAAAAGGTCTACCTACGACGAACGTTTCGGAAGCAGGAATGGATGAGGCTCTAAGTCGGGGGCAAGCCATAGATTTGATAACGAATCGCGCCGATGTACCGTCCAACGATAATCTAAAAGTGTCTAAAACCGGTGATACCATGACTGGCGACCTATTCTTAAGCATCGGTAGGGACCTTAAGCGGGCGATAGGATGTAAGGATTTAGTTGGAAATAAAGTTTTTAATATCTTGTTAGGAAATACAACGAATAAAATAGAAGGTCGATTAAACCAACCAATTACATTACAATCAACGGATGGATTTCGTTTTGGAATAAATAATGAAACCGCCTTAGAGATGGTTAAGTCGACGGGTCAGTCTAAAATAAATGTGTATAAGCCCATCTTTATGCATGGTGCACACATTACGGGTCTACGCGATCCTAGCGGCGACGGCGATGCAGCGACTAAAAAATATGTCGATGCATCTGCAGTCGGACCCGCGTTTAGCGTTTACACTATATCTCAACAAGCCATAGTCGCTGCAACTCACACAATAGTTTCTTTCGATAGAGTAAGATTCAATACCGATAGTAGTGATAACAGTACAGGACCGACTCGTTTCACTCCTGGTAAAGCTGGATACTATATCGTTACGACGTACATAGAATTTTGTAGCGCGAGTAATACCGCTTTTGCTAACGTCTTCCTATATAAAAACGGGGTGTCGCACATGCAAATTGCGGGTGGAGGGGGTACGGGAATTGCGCATAACAATTCAACCGGTAGTACTATAGTTTTTCTAACCGGTACCGATTACCTCGAGATATTCGTTTATTCGTCCATCGCCACACCCATAATAGCTAGAGACTTTTCAGCGGCATTCTTGCGACCTTAAACTAAGTCTGTAATTTTAACTGTAGAAACCTATCGCGTGTATACAAACGATAGGTTTCTAAAAATGTAGAAATCTTATCATTGAGAAGACTCTTCGCTTGGGTGTGCAACTGCATCGATTGTTTCATCGTATGCTCTCGAAGTCTCTTTATCGATCTCACAGATTCCGTCGTACACCGTAATTTCGTATCTGTTTTTGTATACTTTTCCGTTATAATACAATATTAAACGGGTGTTTTCTCTATGAGCTTTAGCCGCTTTGTGAATCGACGAATACTCGATGGTCTCACCCGTTTCCAAGTCAAAAATAACGACTCGTTTCGGGTTGTTTCTGATACCTTTCAATCTATCGTATCTACCATCGTCATTATATTCTTTTCGACGATCTTTCCAATATTCTTTTTGATATTCTTTTAGATATTCTTTTCTCGTTAATTTCGGTTTACCTAACAGGGAGTTGTCCGCGGGAATCAATCCTTTCTCGATCAGCAGCTCTACCAATTCCGGTTTGTTGAGATGAGTGGCGCTTTTAATCTTATTCTCTTTCGCTAACTTGTGTAATTCTGGCAGTTTCATTTTATATATTACAAGATTGTCTTTAAACATGAAATACATTTTTCATACAGACGATTAGTACACCACGCTCATTTTCTGTCCATCTGACTGGAATTTTAGCAACTTATCCGAAATTATAACCGCGTAACCTTGCGTATCGGCGGGGACTGCGGCGCTAAAAGTAGCTTTGATTTGGATATCGACGACCGACGATTTCAGTCTTTCCGATTGTTTACTAACATCGAAAACTATGAGCGGATATAGCTCTTTATAATCGGCTGGAGTGATGTTGCTTTGCGTAATCAACGGATCCATTCCGTAGAACTTTTCGCTGAACGACGCCGCGTCTCTATAAGCTCTCGAAAATTTCTGGTTGGGAAACGATAGATCGTAGTCGACCGCCGGATATCTCTCTTGATTCATCATCACGTACATGTTTTTGAGGTTGCAATGATCGAAAATCGATGGGTTATGTTCTTGGTTGCCGTCGCTTCGAGCGGTTTGAAATCCAACGACTATCCATCTAGGTTTTTCAGGAGCCGTCTTAACGCTAAGACGCCAACTAAAAGTAGTCGATTGAGGAACTGATATAGTATCGCATTGACGAGCTCGATATGCAACTGGTACCGATGCTTTCGATTCGATAGTTTTGTACAATTGCATCTTCTCCATATCTGCGGGAGTAACGTGCGGCATAAACCACGAGATTTTCACGACGTCGACTTTTCCAGCATCCGCGGTAGCGTGTCTAAAAATAGCGTCGTCGTCCGATTTGCGAACCATCGTTAGCGTGTGCTTAAAACCGTATACTATTTTATCGTAATCCTCGCAGAATCCGAAAATATGTTTGAGGGGCACGACGAAACTAAACGTTCCCCTAGTCGTTGGTTTTCGAATAAGATACGCCTGTCTGATCGCGAAACCCGCGTTATCCGCTATAACCGCGGTTGCATCAGTATCTTTACACCATAATTGATTAAGACCTTGCGCTTTGGCGAAGTCGTCCGGATATTTCAGCAAACCCAACATCGTAGTTGCTTGTCCTGGGTGAAATACTGTTTCGATATCTTGATTCGATAGGGAATACGCGATTTGGCTGAAAAGATGCAAGAGTCCATTATTCGCGAGGGCTGCGGCGTCTCCATTAGCGTACGCCGTATTCATTCCATCTCCTTTAACCAACCTACCTTCGAATAGCAGGTAAGATTCGGCGGGATGGCAAAATAGATCTTGGGTTTCGATATTTATGCGAATCTCGCCGGGTGTGTTAAAACTCGTTCTCGCTGCCGGTTCGTATTCATGCCATTCGTATTTTTCGATTCCTTCATCGACCTCTGTGGGTGCCGTAAAGTTTAGAATATTTGACTGCATTTTAATTACTAAAGATTATTTATTTAAACTCACGCGAGTTTCAATCTCGCTCCGTTTTTGTTGAGACCACGTACGAGATCTCGAATGGACACGGCATTCGAAGAAAGTCCGTGACCGGCTAGTATCTTATTAATATTAGGTCCTGCCGCATCGTTATCGATTAGCCGTGCTAAGATAACCGCATTCTCTTACGTAAGCGCTGGTATCGTTTCAACCTTTTGGTTTTCGACTGCGTGCGGCGTCAGAACCGACGCTGCTAAGAGTTTAGTCGCGGCTTTATCCATCAAGCGTTTACCAACTTCTACGGTGGTATTCTTTCCAACTTCTAGCGCCTTTTTAGCCAACTCTCTCGAGGCGTCTTTACCCGCGCTAAGGGCGGACGATGCGGCTCGTTTACCGACATCCGAAGTGAAGAGCTTCTTGAAAACTCCCGTAATAGAATCCATTATTCCCGCTCCTCCTATAACGTGTTTTCTCTTAATTCTTCTATTAGCGACGACGAGCATTTTATAATTGCAACATTAAGTTTTTATATCCAGAACTGGATTGTTCGATGTTAGAATTATGAATGTTTATTTATATTCTCCCGTTAATATAAAAACAACACGAGAATATAAAATGGATTCCTACGAAGAACACGTTGAAAAATCGGCCGGCTCATTTTTAACTATGGCTTCTAATAACGCAAAGATTATATCCCTTTTTATTTCTGAAGTGAAAGACGCTTGTAGTGAATTCATAACCGACGTTTTCGACCTAGTCGGAGACGCTTCAGAATGTAGTGAGTATAGCGACAGTGAGTATAGCGACAGCGAGCATAGCGACAGCGAGCATAGCGATAGTGAGTATAGCGACAGCGAGTATAGCGATAGTGAGTATAGCGATTGCCACTACATTAAAGTAGTCTCTAACGCGGAGAATAATACTGAAGAGATCTCGGATGAGCTTACCAAAAAGATCGTTGCTAATGAATTCGAGTCGATCATTCACGACCTTAAGAACAAGCTCAATAGCTTGGAAAAGAGGTATTTCACGGCGAAGGTTGCGTTTCATGAGCGTATAAACGATGAAATATGGGAGATGTATACGACAACGACACTTATGTAAACGATATTCTGTAACTAAAGCGAGTTACAGAATCACACGACCGTAACTCTTCAAAGTTTTTTATAATCGCAACATTAAGTTTTTATACTGTTCTTTACCGATCTCTTTTTGTTGTAATAGTTCATCGCATATACCAACGATCTCGTTTCTCACTCCCGTATTACCCGCGTCGTAGCTAGCGAATCGTAGACTCAACATTTCTACTAAAGCATTCGGATCTTGCGGAATTACGACGACTCCTTTACCCGTCTTCGGCGTCTGTTTTCCAGACTTCATTTCCCATATCGGTTTAATGATGTTTCTGTACTTTTCGCTTCTAGACGATTTTGGTTTACTCGGATTGTTAGGTTGCCTCATCGCATTCGTCGCGTCTAGAATCTCGACGTAATCGGACATATCGTTGTCGTCGTAAATCGAACTGTTCGGTTTAGCCATAGTCACTAGCTCCCAAAGTCCTGGAGTACCTGTATAAGTCTTCTCTCCGACTATTATATCATCGTTCTGGAACGATACGCGTGTGTCTCCGATATAAAATTTCCCGTCTTTTTTTTGAATTTAGACCGAACGTCGTATCGGTAGACTTTTTATTAGAGGCGTATTGGGACAAGTATTTCGTTGCCACGTCTCCTAATTCTAACATTCTAACGTCTTCTACAGGATCCTCGTAAGCCTCTATCGAGGGATACTGCGGAAGCTGTATGGCTTTTAACGACGACGATATCGATGCGGGAAGCGCGTTTAGAGCGGCTGCTGAGTTTTCCTTAATAGTCGATAACAAAGCGTTTTGTTCTTTCGATATGGTCGATTGCGAGTCCACGATCGGCTTGTACAACTTTACCAAATCTCGCTGCAATCCTATATCGCCTAGTTTCTCGGATAAATAATCTCGTTGAATGTTTTTCTTCGTCTTCAGAAACTCTTCGACGATAAAGTCTCTTTTGGTAGGATCGTTAATCTTTAGAAATGACATTTTTTAAATAGGTGGTATAATGTTTTAAAGCGTTTTTGGAACACGCGTTAAAACATTGAAATGAAACGCGATAACGAACGTGATTTTACACACGTTTTACGTTCTACGTTTACGTTTATGTTTTACGTTTCACGTTCTACGTTTTCCTTCGATTTCGCAAACGCGTCCTTCAACGACTCGGCTATAGTTTCTCCGCTATTTCTCAATTTTCTGATTTCTTCTTTCATTTCGTTAAATTTCACGCGTTCGTTTAGAATTAACGAGCATTCCTCGTCTGAAATATTACCGTCTTCCAAAGCTTTCGAGATGTGGTGACTGATGGTGTTGAGTTTCGCTTCAGCCAACGTTTTAATATTTTCGTGCTTCTCCGCCTTTGGCGTGAGCTTTCTGTTGATTACGCGCCCGATCACGCTGAAAACACCCGCTCCAACCGCCAGTACTTGTAGACCTAACGCGATAGGTGCCGCGACTATCGTAGACAGAACCGTGATTGCCGAAGCAGTTGAGCCCAACGCGACTAGAGTCGATATACCGTCTACTACGTTGATAATCCTAACGCCTTTACGATACTTTTTACCTAGAGTCTCTCTTTTTTTGAGTTCCCGCTCGAGCTCTTGTTGAATTTCAGTGATTTTCGAAAGTCGGAAAGCATGGGCGCTTCCATCGATTTTCAGTGGGATCTCCATTCTTTTTATAATAACGCGATATAATTTTTTAAACTGCGATATATTTTTGGTAATTAACGAAACATAACGAATCGCCTTCGATTATACTAACTACGGAATCGGAGTCGTTTTGAATAGTAATTTCGATGTCTTCTACTTGTCCGATAACGACTCCATCTCGTAGACTCGCTTCGATTTCCTGTCTAAGCGAAACTAAACACGATCCTTTCGTCATTCGAACACCTAGTCCTAGCGCCACCATAGCTGTTTCTCTAGGTTGAATCGTTATCAGTTGTTGCGCAAAAATCTCCCATCTTAGTCCACCCAGTTGTCTGCAGGGTGTATGCGTCACTCTTTTCAACGTCCAACGCACCTCTTTCGGTTGGGTTCTAACTTCGACTCGACGAGCGGGTTTCGTTATAAATTTATGGATAGGTCTGTTGAATCCCAACATTTTATTTATACGAGGATTATTTTTAAAGCAACATACCGAGAATCGGAATATTTCGGAATGGCGAATTAGGGCCTAGTAAAAGCCCTCTACCTGTTTTCATATACAACCCGCTACCCGTTTTCATATACAATCCGCTACCCGTTTTCATATACAATCCCGTTCCTATCGTACTGCTTTTCGACCACGGAGATAGATACAACCCATTTCCATCCGGTATTACTTTACAAGCCAGGCCGTCTCTATTAACGTACACTACTCCCGATCCGCTTATTTTATCTACAACTTTCGATGCAGCTGCGGAACCTATCCCCGTTAAAGCGCCTTGTGCTAAACTAGGTAGTACGCTTGTAAGAAGAAATTTTCCGGCAGTAGCTAGAAATGGTAATAGAGCTCCGATAAAACCGCCTTCGACTTTAGCGTTATATATTAATTGCGTTTTACTCATTTTGATCGTCGTGCCCTTTCCGTTCTGACAAGCATTCTTCATTTTATTAATTTGCGCTTTCGTAAAAGCTAAAACGTGGTCTCCATCCATATCATCGTGAGATAGTCTAATACTAACACCGTCGGCTCCCGCTTCGAGCGCTCGTTTAATCTTGTCTTTTTGTCCTTCCGAAATATTAACGCGCATGTCTATGTATCGATTCATTTTATATATAACTAAGATAAAGTTTTAAGTCTTCACACTTCTCTAATATGAAACTTGATCGACATCGCTTCCCCTTTAATGTTAATTAGTTTTCCATTTTGATCGGTAAGTCTCGTTTCCATCGATGAAATCGTATTCATCGTAATGGGGAGATAAATTAAGTTAGCTGGGATTTGGATGATCTTATAACCAGGTCCAACGGTAGGAAAAAACGAATATATCACGTTCGTCGTCGATCCATTCGAGTACGAACCTCCGATTATATCGCTAGTTACTCGAAAGCTGTTTATGTTCATTATGTTCACAATGTTCTCCGATTCGTTATACCCGGATATGTATAGACGACTTTCGAAACCTAGAACGGTTCTAATCGAGTTCGCGGTTCTAAAATCGACCTCGTAATTCGTAGCGATAGTCAGCACCGCCTTCAACGTGTTGGTGTTTGCTTCTAACGTAATGTAATATTCTTCGTTTCCGGCATCGTAATGGCCGTTCTCTTTCATGATTTTCTTCACGTAGTCGTTTATATCCTCGAGCTCATAGGACCCTTCCGGAATATCTACGTCGAACCACGTCACGCCATGATCCGGCGAATACCGGAAGTTGTTGTTGCTCGCGTCTATGTTAGGAAACACGTAGTAAGTATACAAATCGACTAGAGCCATTTCATACTTTTTGGTTTTATCTAGTTCGATTACAGGATTGTTCCTCGTTATTATTCGTGCGGTTCTGTCCTTTTCGTTACCCACTAAAATGTAAAACGACGATTTAGGATTCGTGTTAGTCGCAGTCTGTGCTGTGTTCACCTGTATCTTCACGAGGAGTTCTTCCATTTTTACTAGTATATTTTATTTTAATTCAGGGATGTAAAATTCATCTAATCCACAACGGTATTTACCGCTGCTCCTTTCACTCGTTAAGTCGATAACTACGAATTGATGCGGTTGTTTCCACGACTCCACGCATAGTTTTTTAAATTCCTCTATAGACATGTCCGTACTTACATGATCGTTGTAGATATGGGAAACGTTCTTCATGTCTTGGGGAAATAAACAAATAAAGTTTGCGTTCTCTCTGATAGTCTGCCTAGGCAATTTAAAATAATTCTGGGCGAGGTACAAACAGTCGACGTTACTATGCCTGCCCCTAATATAATACGTTTCGCATTTGTTCTGCTTTTCTAATTGTAAATCATCAAAAATCATCAAGTTCTTCTTGTCACGGCTCAACTCTCTCGGATCCGGTACATCTTCCGCGGAATCGTAAAACCTGCATTCGATATCCGACTTGTCTCTTAAATTTTTCGCTATCTCTTCAACAACGCATGCTGGAGAAATATTAGACCTCATTATCTCATCTCGAATGTTAAACAACCCGATGATCGTTTCTTTTGGTAGTTTTTCTTCGAATGCCTTCTTAAGAATTTTGTACTCCGGTTGAAATAGAGATTTTCCGAATACTTGCAAATTGTCATAGTCGAGCCATCCGGGTCTCAAAAGTAAGTTTAACAATAACGTCGTCTTACCACATCCCGATTTTTTTACTATTACACCCCTTATACTTTTAGGTAATAGGTTGATATTAAATCTTTTCAACGATAAATCGTTCCACGTTAAGTCTTTCACCTCCATTTTAAATATATAAAACTTCTATATTAAAACTGAAATGTATTGCGTAAAGTGTAAAAGACAGACTGAAACAAAAGATATACAAGATGTCGTGGCTAAGAATGGGAGACCCATGCAACGAGGTGTATGCGTTGTATGTGGGAAAACAAAAACTCAATTCGTAAAAGGAACCACTGCGAAAGGCGGAGATGTAGTTGGTTCGTTGAATGCAGCCACTAGTAAGATAAAGTTACCTTGGGCTAAATATCCAGGTGAGATGCATCTTCCAGGTCACTCGTTTACAGGACCCGGGACAAGACTAGATTTGAGACTGAATCCCGACGGCACTCCTAAAGATTGGAGTAACCCCATCAACAGAGTAGATAACGCGGCTTACCATCATGATTTGGCTTACGATCGACACCCCGATACGGCTTCTAGGAATGTTGCCGATAGAGCAATGATTAATGATTTGAATAATATTCCTAATCCTACTATCCGAGAGCGTATGGAGAGAGCGGTAGTTAAACCTATATTGTCTGTTAAATCGAGTCTCGGGTTAGGTTTAAAAAAAGCCCCGATCCGAAATGGACTGATCAATTAGCGGATGAATTGCATAAACCGGTAGTAAGGCATTTTAGAAAGAGAAAAGTGTACGCTAGTGGGATAGATGAGATATGGGCTGCTGATTTAGTTGATATGCAAGCCTTCGCTAAAGAAAACGATGGCGCGAAATACCTATTAACCGTTATAGATGTGTTTTCAAAGTACGGATGGATCGTGCCATTGAATGATAAGAGTGGGAAATCTACAGCAAGCGGCTTCTTGAAGATACTCGAGAGTGGACGAAAGCCTGTTAAATTATGGGTAGATAAGGGGAAAGAGTTTTATAACAAAGACGTTAAGAATTTGCTCGAGGTGTACTCTACGGAGAATGAAGAAAAATCTTGCGTTGTCGAGAGGTGGAACAGGACGATGAAAGATAAAATGTTTAAGTACTTTACAGCTAATTCGACGAGAAGATATATCGACGTTTTAGACGGAATGGTTAGTAATTACAACAATACAAGACATTCTTCCATTAAAATGACTCCCGCTAAGGCTAGTATGAAAACGAATGAAAAGACTGTATTTATGAATTTATACGGCGAAGAGGTCTCACAGCCTGTTGCCCCTAGATTCTCGATCGGAGATAAAGTCAGGATAACTAAAAAGAAGAATATCTTTTCGAAAGGATATACACCCAGATGGACGGAGGAAGTTCTATAGTATCCCAGGTTCAATACACGGATCCTCCAACTTATAAGATTAATGATTCTAACGGTGAGGAAATACAATGCTCATTCTATGAACAGGAGCTACAGAAGACGGCTCAAGAAATATTTAGAATAGAAAAGATTATCAGGAAACGCGGAAAGAAATCACTCGTTAAATGGCTCGGATACCCGGACTCGTTCAATTCTTGGGTTGATAACGATAACTTGATGACGCTGTGAAACCGTAGGGATTTCTAGTAGTTTCGCGATCATGACTCATAGGCGAGTCATCGAAACTGCGGGAATTTCCAATAGTTTCGATGACTCATACGATGGTCGTGACGTCACATGGTTATTGCGTGGTTATTGGGTGGTTATTGCATTATGAACCTAGTTATTGGGTGGTTGTGCTGGGTGCCGCAATTTACAACTACTCAGTCGGCCTCCAACACAAACCATGCTTCCATACTCGTTAGGCATTTTATAATTTCTAAAAAAATACAGTCCTCTGCAATCCTATACAATGTAGATCTTACGCTATGGCCCTGAAAGTCAGTTTTCTGAAGTTCAACTTCAGATAGTCATTTCATTTCATTTAAGGAACATTTATATAGCGCCCCTTCAAGGCTGTCTACTCAGGAGCGCTCCCAGTTCAGCCACGGCTAAAGAGAGCAGTCTTCAAATTAGTATAAAAAGCAGTAGAGTGATCTATTCTATAGGGACCAGACGGAGCGCTATTGGAAGCCCGTTCCAGGTCATAGGGCCAGCAACAGAGAAGGAGCGGCGCTGCATGATTGCGGTACGCGAGCGAGGGACCATGAGTACAGCTTGATCAGCTGATCGAAGGTTAGATCGCCGCTGGACAACAGATGTAGGGCGACAGAAACCCTGCAAGTATAGGGGCGCAAGTCCCTCCAAGCAGCGCCTAACAAGCGCAGAAACCCTATATGTGATTCGTAGTGGGAATGGAAGCCAGTGCAACACATCCCGCATAAATTCAGAAACCCGGCCATATTTAGTACCGTAGATTTTCCTGTGTTGGCTTAGCCTTCACCCCATCTGGGCAGGTAATAGAGAAATGTCACTGCTGTGGCTAAATAGCAGCCTCATGTTCAAAACAGCTGCTTGTAAGTGAGTAGTGTAATTATTACAGCGTTATCCGATGGGTACGTTACAGACTGATCGAACACTGATTAGGAACCATGATTTTTGTGTCTCGTTCATTATGATTAAACCATAAAATCGGAAGTTTCTTAGCATCAACGAATCCCAAACAGTTCGAGAAAAATAGGTAGGCCCCACCACCTGGCGAATGAATGTCTTAAAATTTTTCAGAAGCAAAATGATGTAACGCTCTCTAACGATCCGTATTGACAAATAATTATTATACAGGAGATGCAGCATAACTTATTTTGAGGTATTTACCACGTAGATTCTTATCAGAACCGACTCTATATGGAAATATAGCTCATCTGAAGACACCTTTTAGATCTCTCAGATAGCCGTGTTACAGCGCCCTTGTGAGTGCCTTAAAACGCGCTGTATGAGTTTTCTTATACAAACGTAGGACTACATACATACAAATAACGATGTTGTTATTGAAAATATTAGCGCATGGGATGGCGATTGATACGAAGTAAATGTAATGTAATGTAAAGTAAACATTTGTAAAGCGCTCCTCGCAGCGGAGCTATTCAGAAGCGCTCTCAACGTGATAGGCTCGTGCAAAAAGAAACGTCTTTTAGCATTTAAGTGAAGCTGGTGAAAACGCCCCGAGTACCTTGGATACATCTTGAAATGATGTTACAACAGGTGTCAGCAGGAGAAGACAGAAGAAAATGCCTCCTACCATCAGATCATTTATGTCTTCAAATCTCTCCACTGACTTAACATACCGGAACAAATAGAATATAAAGTCATAGCGCTCACCTACAATACACTTCAATCCTCCCAGCCCTCCTATCTTCGACAGCTGTTCACGGTTCAATCACTTCGCTCAACCTGCTACTCTTCGCCCTGACACTTCTCCGCTCTTCCGTCACCTCATCATTAAAATGTGCGAATCGCTCCACAGACATAGCTGTTCCACCTCTCAGGAAAAAACTCCTGCCGAAATTACGCCAAATATCTGATCTATCTACAAAATCAGCAAAACCTCACCTCTTGCTATCTCTCCACAGGTCTTTCACTCAAAACTGAAAACTGCTTTTTTCACAAATCCCATTCTGCTTCCTCCTCTTCCAATTACCTTCCTCACCGATTCAACTCTAAACACCATCCACCTTAGACGTCTGACTGTCTGCCTGCCTGAAACCTTTGGATCTTGACCTGGAATCGATTCTCCCCTGCCTATCGATTATTATTTGACTGAGCGCCCGTGAATAAGTTGATTCCCGCGATTTTGGCTGTAGAGATTTCGAGATTACGATTACTTGAAAATGGACAAGAATGCTTTTCTCCCCACTTCTGGCCATAACCTCACCATCCACCTTACCCTTATTCTGGTGCCTAACATTTCTTGAGTGGCGAAAATCGGAAATCGGAGAGGTCTTTTGGAAACGAGAGGGTAAAGAAGATCGGTGTAGGTGGGATTGCTTAATGAATTATGAAAACCGCGAGGAACAGAGAGCATCATAAGAGACTTCAATTAATTAATTATCTATATCAACACGATCAGTATGCCATTAATTAAAGCAAAGGTGAACATCCTTTGAAGCACAGGAAGACTAATTCACCTCACAAGTTGATCGTTCACGAGTCATTGCCCCCACTTATACCATGCCAACACCGTTGCCTAGGACCTATAGCGTCATACACAACCAAAGAACACTACACAAAGTTGTGGTAATTTCTAAGTCAACTGTTAAAACCGGCTTTAAACTTCTTAATCTGGCATTGTCGTTTAGTACGGATCCAGATGAACAGTTCATCCGCGTATCAGATACAGAAATGCTGAGTTTTGAACGTGTAATAAAGATCTGAAATAAACGAAATAACTAAACCCGTTTAAGCATTTGTAAGACTAAGTGTAAGTTTCAGCATCAGTGTAAGTACGGCTTATCAGTAATAGCACATTGCCAGTTTCTTTGTCACCATACGTATTAGTAAGCTAAAAACTTATTATGCGCGAGTCAGAGGCAAACACGGAATATTTGTTAACTCCTAGAAATGGAGCTGTATGCCTACACCGAGTCAATTACATATATATATATATATGTATATATACACATATATATATATACATGATGGAATTACTTTGTACAATGAAACGTCTATTGAGACATGGTATTGTTCGCCTTACTAGTATCTTCCTGTGGAGACCCTTCGGCAGCCATATTTCTGTACGAGTGTTGAACTATAGTCTATTGTTGAACAAATGCGTCTCTTGCTATGCACGAGAATAAGTCTGCCTTAGCCTTACATGTTTTTGCCCTATGAATTAAATACGAATGTGAAAGTTTTCGAATAGCTGCCATACAGCACGAGCCTTGCTAATTTAGTTCAAGGATTCTGCCCGGTGAGCTACGTTATCACGGCTTTGAAATGAGCGCCGTATAGGGGTCCCGGTGTACGGGCCGCGCTAAAGACCAATGACATATGGGTCTATGCATGTATCTAGACACTTATATAGCGCCTTTGTGACCGTCTTTGACACGTCTTGCAACGTGCCACCTACTCAGCCCTCGATCGCTGATAGGTTAAAACTGTGGCATATTGTAGGATTGCTCTGATCACTTCAGAGGAGTTTGTATAGACGCAAGTAAACAAGTATGTTAATTTTATCTCTAGCCTTTGACCCTAAAGACTTACAACAATGCAAAGAATGCAGAGATTACGTAACAATTGAATGAAGAAAGGTTCCAGGCGCAGGCAGTAGGTTGCACGCTTTCTCGAGTGATCTGGAGCAACCTATATCGATATGAGTAAATGTTGACCGTAGACTGTATACGGTCTCTTGAAGCGCGACCTTCGTCCGTTTGTGTGTGTGTCGATGTTGTTGAAGCGGGATACTAGCACCGCCCCCTCAAGCCCAAAGCTCACGTTCATGTCATGCTTACAGCAATTACAATTATGTCACCGATAATCATTATTCTAAAGTTTTCTCCGCTATCTATCTATATATATAGACATATATACAGACATATTATATCTATGCAACTATATATATATATATATATACAACTAGACTATGTATATAATATATATAGACAAGGTCTGTCGTTGAGTCAATGCTATTTGTTTTTCATCTCCAAGTATTTAGTAAGAGTTAGACCTCCTCAGGCGATTGAGGAGTCGAGAATGCATCTTCTGACATCTGCAGTCCTGCACTCGAGATTCCGTTCAATCTAGACCTCAGTTCAGAGGGACATGTGTCCCCGGGAGCCAAAGGATGGGGCGCCAAAATGAGGGTTAAAATCAATAATTTTAATTTTACTCTTAATTTTAATGCAATTTTAAACTAATTTATCTAAATAAATTTATAAGATTTAATTCTGGCGTCCAAAAATCCAGTTTTCTCCTCATTACTTACCAACCAGTTGTGCTCAATGGGGCGCCAAAATCATACCTGACAACTTGTCAGGTATGATTTTGGCGCCCCATTGAGCACTAAGGGGCACCATATACTCATTACAAATGACGACGTATTTGGTAAATGTGAAATAAATAAAACAGGAAGGGAACGCCAATTTCATAGTTCGTCCTCGGGCGCAAAATATCTTAGCTACGCCGCTGAATCATTTTCAACGAATTGATCGGGAAGATCCTTAACCACCGCTGCCCGGTTGAAAGCCCATTTAAGGTTCTAATCTGTCTATCTATCTACATGTATCTATCTATCTATCTATCTATCTATCTATCTATCTATCTATCTATATATCTATCTATCTATCTATCTATCTATCTATCTATCTATCTATCTATCTATCTATCTATCTATCTATCTATCTATCTATCTATCTATCTATCTATCTATCTATCTATCTATCTATCTATCTACATGTATCTATCTATCTATCAATCTATCTATCTATCTATCTATCTATCTATCTATCTATCTATCTATCTATCTATCTATCTATCTATCTATCTATCTATCTACATGTATCTATCTATCTATCTATCTATCTATCTATCTATCTATCTATCTATCTATCTATCTATCTATCTATCTATCTATCTATCTATCTATCTATCTATCTATCTATCTATCTATCTATCTATCTCTCTTTCTATCTATCTATCTATCTATCTATCTATCTATCTATCTATCTATCTATCTATCTATCTATCTATCTATCTATCTATCTATCTATCTATCTATCTATCTATCTATCTATCTGTCTGTCTGTCTGTCTATCTATCTATCTATCTATCTATCTATCTATCTATCTATCTATCTATCTATCTATCTATCTATCTATCTATCTATCTATCTATCTATCTATCTATCTTTCTATCTATCTATCTATCTATCTATCTATCTATCTATTTATCTATCTATCTATCTATCTATCTATCTATCTATCTATCTATCTATCTATCTATCTATCTATCATCTATCTATCATCTATCTATCTATCTAGGCCATACAGTGTAGAAAGTACCTGAGAGGTCCCTAGGGAGGGAGCAAATCCAAAGAGGTATGTCATACCATACGGTAGGACCCACCACGGAGAATGCCCTACGCTGCGTCATAGCCCTAGGCCTAATATACGGACCGTGTCAGCCCGAGAATCAAATCTCCGAAATAAGCTACATTGGAATGCGCACCGGCAGCACGTATGAGCATGAGACATACGCCGTAACTAATGTAGCTAGCCGGACCAGGAATCCGGATGCTGCGCATTCTTTACCATTCTATAATATTGCAAAGGTTAAAATGAAAGAAGAAAAGGTAACAATATGTAGGCTTACTTGTTTACAAGCTACACAAAACTGCTTAGAAGTGTGGTCCTCCAGGTCAGAGGATCAGTCGACTGAGGTTCAAACAAGACCACGGTAATCAAAGACAAGTCACCTTCGGCGTCATTGGGCATTAGGGTGGAGTGAAAGCTATAGGTAAAAAATTTTTTGAGGAATCTGCAATTGGCAGGGGGTGCAAAACTTGTGTATAGATACTAGTTTTGCTAGCGTAAAATATTTTGCCTCTAGGATTATGTTTTGAGGTGCCCCAACGGCGAAAACCTATCCCATTATAACCCAGAAATTGAAATCTTCCATAATAAACTAGGCTTGGAATTTCAAAATGACCTTGTTAGAAGCAAATCATGTAACAATTTGCTAATAGGTGCTTCTAGACTAATTTGACCCTGCTGAAAAGGAAAATCGTGGTTAGCAAGCTGCAGTTTTAGCGGTTACATGGAAAAACCAAGATGGCGGCCAAGATGGTGGCCAATATCTTCAAATGGCTATAAGTACAGTCATGTATATCACGGAAACATGATTTTAGAGTCTAAATAAACATTTCCGGGGTCAAGGAATGCGATGGAACTAAAGACACATATGTAGCACTGCCAGAAAACAAAATGGCGGACAAAATGGCGGCCAATATCTGCAAATGGCTATAAGTAAAGTCATGTATATCTTGAAAACATGATTTTATAGTCTAACTTAACATTTTCGGGGTCAAGGAATGCAATGGAACTAAAGACACATATGTAGCACTGCCAGAAAACAAAATGGCGGCCAGTCTGTAGTAGTGTTTTCTTGGTTAAAGAATACCAACGAAATAAAACTCTATATGTAGCATTGACGTTATTGCAATTTCACTGTCATTATACATGAAATTTTTAATAGCCTGCGATTCCAGTTTAACCATTTTATACATTACGGATGCAATATTCGTGTTTCGTGACTTGACTTGTATAGACCAGAGCTATTTCAAGTAGAATTCTGTTACCAGTTGTAAGCCATCTTGAATGAACTACTGGGTCGGGTTTTCGATTAGCAACTTCGTCAGGGCATTTCCTAGCAGATATAGATTGACATATAGGACCATTGTACAAATACTTCTGATTGATACTATCGGCATTATCAACACACAGACAATTGTCAAGTGCAATTGCTGTAAAGGGAACTAGTGATTTGTTTTCAGATGCTTGGTTTGCTTTACCAATTGGACTAGACAACGTTCTAGGACCAGGTGTTACACTATCAATTTTCTGTAGGAGATGTCTCAAAGGCAATTGGTTTGCATGCAACAAACAAACGAGCCACTGCAGTGGTCACCCTATCTCCATTTCGAGCAAGGGAATAACACCTCCTCTGTTACCAGTATTCACATTTGTGCCACTGCACCCAACAACAAGCAATCTGTTCGTTGTAATTTCATTTCGGTGGAGTAGATCTGATATTCCTCTTGCTATACTTTATGGGTTTCCAACTGATGGACTGAAATGACATGCATATTTCGAATTGGGTTCTGACACAACTGTAATATATCCTCGGTTATCATATTCGGATAATACCATCTTCATTTTTCACTTGCACTTTCCTTCTATCAAAATATAACCCTATTATGGATTCTCGTTCACTTGCTTGTAAATATTTTCTGACTCCAATTCTCTACGAATTTTACTGCTGTCGTTATCCTGCGATCTGTCATCTTCATGCACTACTTAGTCTATTAGCACTTCAATCAGAAACATCGTATCTATCACATTCCCTTGTCGCAACACTCAGAGTTGTTTGCATCTGCTACTGCTGAAACAATTACTGTTTAATCTCGCTTCAGGTCATCAAGAACAATTAGGAAGAACTCCATCATGTCAGCACTTGTCGGAAGCACTGTTTGAGACAGTTCTGAATGAATGCCAAGTACTGGACAGCTAATAGGTTTTATTGTTTTTGGCTGTTTGACTGACATTCTTGCAATCTGCCTTTCAGTCTTCAATAATTATATTTACAAAAGACATCGCCAAAATAAAATTGCAATAGTGAAAAAATATCACATTGCAAGTATAAAAAATTGATGCCATCCATGCAAAATTTCGGCAATTCGTGTTTTTTTGGGTGGCCTTGGGGCACCTCAAGAATTTAACCAAATCCAGTAATATTTTACATGCAGGCTACTGGGCACAGTAGACAACTTTTGCACACCCTGCCGATTCTGAAATGTTAACTTCATGTTTTCACTCCACCCTATTGGGCATTATGTGTTGAAGCGAACTCTGGCGAATGAAGATATAAAAGCCAATCACTTCATCAGGGCGTTCGGTTACGAGACAGTGAGGCATGGAAGGTCTGTGGCGTGGTCAATTAAGCAAGCATTCTAGAAGGAGGGACTGAACATCAAGGGAAATTGTTGGAGGGGTTCAACCCCTAGTCTTTCTTAGGACCCCACAGTTAAGTCCTCATTGGACACCCCAGGGATCGTTTTCAACCCCATCAGTTGTGCTAGTGTGCTTTAGCATTATTTGACTCTGAGTCTCTGACAAGAGAAGATATTTCCATCGTGTATCATGTATGCATTTTTGAATTTTCTTAACGATTTTGATTCGAGTCTGACTTGCAAAACTTTTAACGTTGAAATCAGCTGCTTTCAAATTTCGTTGACATCAGTTTTCATCAATCGGATGAAACGTTCAAACCCCCCCCCCCCAGTCTTTTTCTACAACTCCCACACTGCTGAACATCCCCTGAGAACGAAGTTCCCTTCTACATAACATTTACACACTGCCCTTTAATGCGACTTAGGCCTAGACTCCGACGTTTTTTCTGTCACTGTTCACTCGTGTACGGCCCTGCATAGTCTGTTTGTTAAAGTGCGGATCCATCCCCTTCAGGGCGGTTACTGGGAAGTAGATAGGAATGTTGCTGCCGAAGACAAAACACCTAATCCTAGGTTCAAATCGCCTCCTACTAGGTTCAAAATCGCCTACTCACCTATGCTATAGGTTGGAAAATCTCCGCCATGCACGAACCTAGAGATACGGGGTATGATGCCCCACAAGCCCCTCATAGGGCGACGCCGCATTCGTTGAAACTAACTACGCAATAAACGGGCAAAAAACCTAGCCACATGCGGTTGTTTCGCCTTCGAGCAATACGTAAACTAACCCGCGTGATATCATACGATGAAGACATTCATACAGCCTCAGCATATGACAACGATAGAACAATGAATCTCTTTTACGGGCGTCATAGACCCGAGTGTCGAGGCCGTCCATCCATCATCGTCTTATATCATTGTCATAATCACAAACTTTTTTCTTGTGTATATAAAATGAATGAAAATATTTTTCTTAAAACAGCTTAAAGGAATACCACCCCAATATAAAATGGAATACTCGAAGAAAACGGTTATCGAATTAAGAAAAATCGCCAAGCAGAGCGGCTTAGCTGGATATACGAGACTGCGGAAAGCGGAGTTGATCGCTAAAATCGAAGCTAACGAGGCTCAAACGCCAATTCCCTCACATTTTACACCTTTGCAGGTTGAAACAACACCCTCAACAGCACGAAAAGTATACGACAAAACTATGTCGGCGATTAAAACGTGTGCTAAGGTGATTGAAAGGAACATACCTAAGCAACCGATGAAAATCGTAAAGGAGAATTTTGGGGTAATGCAAACAAAAATTACTTCATATTTTAGGAAGATAATTAATAAACCAAAGTTTGAAATTCATCAAACGGCTTCGGCCATCAAGGGCTTCACGAAACAATACGCGGTAGAGGGAGCTAAGGGTATTGATGCCACATCTTTTCTCAACACCGTTCGAGCACAGACGGTCGAACTGTTGTTAAAAAATCGTCAGACTAAGGTCAACTTTGTCCTTTCCTGCACAATGGAGCGTGTTGATATGAAGACTGGAGAAGTGGATGCTAAAGATTTTCCGTTCGTTTCAAGGACTGTGGTGGTTCTAGACTCCACCGATGTAAACGAAATTTATAACAACGCGAAAGATAAAATTATTGAGTCGATGGCTACCTTCCAGATGCGTGGTAGTAATTGGAGACTCAGAGCGGTTCAAAAATTAGAAATCAACACGGTTGTTTATAAACCGCTGAAAGGTAGTTCTTACATTCCACTACCGAAGGAGTTGGCGAGAAAAGAGGCTATAATCAATATGAAGAACGAAGATGAAGAATGTTTCAAGTGGTGTGTAACGAGAGCCTTAAACCCAGTTGACAACCATCCAGAAAGAATTACGAAAGAATTGATCAAGCAGTGTGAGGAACTTAATTGGTCCAGCATCGAATTCCCAGTAGCAGCAGATGCTAACGTGATAAGTAAGTTTGAGAGAAACAATAATGTTAGTATTAATGTTTTTGGTTATGAGAAAGATGTTAACCTGTTCCCACTATATTTATCAAAGCATGAGAACGATCGGTGTGTAGATCTATTACTCATTTCTGATGGAGAAAAGAAGCATTATTGTTGGATAAAGAACTTTAACAGACTGATGGTGGTTCATAGAGAAAACTCATACACTTCGATGCACTATTGTAAAAGATGCTTAACAGGATTCAGTAGAAAAGATTCGTTACACAAACACACCGAGTACTGTTCCCAACACGAGGCGCAAAAGATAGAACTTCCAGAACAGGGAACTATGTTGAGGTTTAAAAATTATTATAGGAAGATGAGAGTCCCCTTTGTTGTGTACGCCGATTTCGAAAGTTTTATTAAACCAATAGACACCTGTCAACCAGATCCCAACACGTCCTACACCAACAAATACCAAAGACACGTTCCAAGTTCTTTCTGTTATTATATAAAATGTTTCGACGATGGCTTATATTCGAAAGCCCCGGTAATGTTTACAGCGAAGAACGAAGATGATGATGTAGCGCAGATATTTATTGACACTCTTATAGACGATATAAAAGATATTTACAAGCGATTTAAATTTCCAAAAGACATGATATTCGGGAAGGAAGACAAGGAGCTATACGACTCGGCTACTGTTTGCCACATTTGCGAAGGCGAACTAGGCGATGATCGAGTTCGAGACCACTGTCATTTAACTGGAAAATATAGAGGGGCCGCTCACAAACTTTGTAATCTACGCTATAGAGTTCCTAAGTTTTTCCCGGTACTGCTACATAATTTATCCGGATACGACAGTCATTTATTCGTAAAGAAACTACGAGGCGATGATAACGAAAAGATTAACTGCATTCCTTGCAACGAAGAAAAGTACATCTCATTTAGCAGAGAAGTTGTAGTTGATAAGTTTGTGGGTAGAGAAGACAAGGAAGTATAGGTTAAACGCGAATTACGTTTCATCGATAGTTTTCGATTTATGGCTTCGAGTCTCGACGCTTTATCGAGGAACCTAAGCAAAGACCAGTGTAAAAATATAAGCAAGCACTACTCTGGTAATCAGCTCGATCTCTTGTTTAGAAAAGGAGCGTATCCTTACGATCACGTTGATTCCATCGATCGACTGAACGAAACAGAACTACCACCAAAGTCGGCATTCTATTCGAGACTTAACGACTCGGACATTAGCGATGAAGACTACAACCATGCACGGGTGGTATGGAACGAATTCGGATTTAAAACGTTTAGAGAATACCACGATTTATATAACCTGTCCGATGTTCTCCTGCTCGCCGACGTGTTTGAGAATTTTAGAGACGTGTGTTGTGAGAACTATGGTCTAGACCCCGCTTGGTATTATACTTCTCCGGGTCTTGCTTGGGACGCCGCATTAAAGTTGACTGGAGTAGAGTTGGAGTTGTTGAGCGATTATGATATGATACTAATGGTTAAACACGGGATAAGAGGCGGTGTTAGCACGATTTCACATCGTTACGGGCAGGCGAACAATAAGTACATGCCCTCGTTTGATGACAGTAAGCCTTCATCATTTATAACCTATTTAGACGCTAACAATTTGTACGGATGGGCTATGTGTAAGAATCTACCAACTCACGGGTTCAAGTGGATGGGTAATGATGAGCTAAACGACTGGAGATCAACGCCGAGTATATTAGAAGTGGACTTGGAATACCGAAGAGATTTGCACGATCTTCACAACGACTATCCTCTCGCCCCCGAGAATATTACACCCGAATCTTCAGCTGTGTCTAAACTCATTCCAAACCTGAACGATAAAGTAAAGTACATAGTCCATTACGAAAATTTAAAGCTGTACGAAAGCCTAGGTTTGAAGATAACCCAAATTCATCGTGGAATTAAGTTTGAAGAAAGTGCCTGGCTGAAAACCTATATCGATCTAAATACCAACCTGAGGACCAGAGCTACCAACGATTTCGAGAAAGACTTTTTCAAACTAATGAATAATAGTGTGTTTGGGAAGACGTGTGAAAATATAGAATCTCGAGTAGACATAAAACTAGTTTCCAGCGAGAAGCAAGCCATAAAACTAGCGGCGAAAACGAGCTACGACACTCGAACTATTTTTGATGAAAACCTAATCGCCATTCATATGAAACGCACGAAACTATATTACAACAAGCCTATATATCTCGGTATGTGTATTTTAGACTTGAGCAAGACGATTATGTACGATTTCCACTATAATTACATCAAGAAAAAGTACGAAGATAGAGCAAAGTTACTTTTTACGGATACGGATTCTCTAGCTTATGAAATTAAGACCGAAGACTTCTACGCCGATATAGCGCCTGACATTAGAAGTAGGTTCGACACTAGCGACTATCCTAAGGACCATCCATCCGGTATAGAAACTGGTATCAATAAAAAGGTTATTGGTATGTTCAAAGATGAGGCAGCGGGAAAACAGATCGAAGAGTTTGTAGGTTTAAGATCGAAACTGTATTCGTACAAGATGGCTGGAGTAGACCACAAGAAATGTAAAGGCGCTAAGAAGAACGTCGTCAAGAAATCTATCACTCACGAAGATTACAGAGACTGCTTGTTCACCAAACGAGACCAATCGAGAAAGATGAATGTCATTCGATCCCACCTTCACGAAATCTACACCGAAGAAGTCAACAAGGTGGCCCTCTCAGCCGACGATGATAAACGAGTGATTCAGCAAGACGGTGTCCATACTTTAGCATATGGTCATTATTCTCTAATATAAAATGAGTGTTAAACAAATCGATGTCGAAGGCGTAGTTCTTCCAAATCATCCGTTAACGAATTTTGAATTATTGGATGCTGCGAAGAAACTAAATATTCCGAATTTTAGAGGAGTTTTTATGCGAGACACCCTGCCGAAGAAACCTAGACGGAATGAGTGTGGAATATTAAACCTAGATGATTCTAATGGGGAGGGTCACCATTGGGTCAGCTTTTTAAAGAACGGCAGCGAGAAAATTTATTTCGACAGCTATGGACTACCTCCCCCTACGGAATTAATAAAATATCTACACAGACCGCTGCTTTACAACAGCGAGCGAATACAAAAAGACGGCCAAGTGTTTTGCGGTCATTTATGTCTGTACGTGTTGAAGAAAACGATCAACGATGGTTGTAAATTTCAAGAAGTTATAAACGAATTACGTTAAATAATTATATCATGTATACAAAAACATGCCTGTTGATAAATTTGGACGAACTGCTGCTGCGTCAGTTGAAAGAATAGTGACTGGGGGCGTTACGCTGACTCAGGTAAATAATACTTTTGTTAGGTTAGATGGAACGAACGCCTTCACGGGAAATTTAAATATGAACGGTCACGCGATAAAAGGTTTACCTACAACGAATATTTCAGAAGCAGGGATGGATGAGGCTCTAAGTCGGGGACAAGCTATAGATTTGATAACGAATCGCGACGGCGATAAGACATACGTCGATGAACGAACTGTTTCGAAAGTGTCTAAAACAGGTGATACTATGACCGGCGACCTATTCTTAAGCATCGGTAGGGATCTTAAGCGGGCGATGGGATGTAAGGATTTGGTTGGAAATAAAGTTTTTAATATATTGTTAGGAAATACAACGAATAAAATAGAAGGTCGATTAAACCAACCGATTACAGCGCAATCGACGGATGGATTTCGTTTTAGAATAAATGATGAAACCGCCTTAGAGATGGTTAAGTCAACGGATCAGTCTAAAATAAATGTTTATAAGCCCATCTTTATGCATGGTGCCTACATTACGGGCCTACGCGATCCCGGCGGTGATGGCGATGCAGCGACTAAAAAATATGTTGATACGACTGCAGTCGGACCCGCGTTTAGCGTTTACACTATATCTCAACAAGCCATACTCGCTAAAACTCACACAATAGTTTCTTTCGATAGAGTAAGATTCAATACCGCTAGTAGTGATAACAGTACAGGACCGACTCGTTTCACTCCTGGTAAAGCCGGATACTATATCGTTTCGGCGTACATAGAATTTCGTGATGCGAGTAATACATCACATGGTAACGTCTTCCTGTATAAAAATGGGACGGTGTACATGCAAATTGCGGGTGGCGGGGGTACGGGAGGTTCGTATAATAACGCAACCGGTAGTAGCATAGTTTCCTTAACCGATACCGATTACCTCGAGATATTAGTTTATTCGTCCATCGCTACAAACATATTAGGTAGAGACTTTTCAGCGGCATTCTTACGACCTTAGTGATCGCTTATCAGCATTACTGTAGCGGAGGAGGTTATACATTTACGATACATAGATTGCAGAATTTAAATAGAAATTATCCATTTAAATTCTTATAACTAACCCATAGCTACTTCACTACTGCTACTCTCCTCACTGACGCTGCTCTCCTCCTCGCTACTGCTACTCTCCTCACTAACGCTGCTCTCCTCACTACTGCTACTCTCCTCACTACTGCTACTCTCCTCACTAACGCTGCTCTCCTCCTCGCTACTGCTACTCTCCTCACTAACGCTGCTCTCCTCACTACTGCTACTCTCCTCACTACTGCTACTCTCCTCACTAACGCTGCTCTCCTCACTGACGCTGCTCTCCTCCTCGCTACTGCTACTCTCGTACACCGTAATTGCGTATCGATCTCTCCAGACTTTACCATTATAAGCCTTCAGCGTGGGGATACAGATTTTAAAAGCCATACTCGCCTTATACAACGATTGGAAGACGAAGACTACGTTAGTGTTTTTGTCTCGGATTTCAACGCTTATAGGATTATTTCTAATAGTTTTTAAATACTCGTGTTTAGGTAATACTTGCCTTTTCTCCTTCGCCGGTTCGGGCAATTCTGATTCCGGTAAAATACCCTTCTCAACGAGTATTCTTAGCATTTCGGGTTTGTTCATATACCTCGACTTTATTCCGTGTTCCTTCATTAACGATTTCAGTTGTAAGAGTTTCATGTTCTTTTTATATTAGAAAAGATTTTCTTTAATATACTACGTTCATCTTCTGACCATCTGATTGGAATTTTAACAACTTATCCGAAATGACGAGTGCGTAAGCTTCCGTTCCAGCGGGGACGGCGGCATTGAAGGTAGCCTTGATCTGAACGTCTACAACCGATGACTTTAGTCTTTCCGATTGTTTACTTACATCCAAAACGAAAAGCGGGTATAAGTCTTTGTAGTCGGCTGGAGTGATGTTGCTCTGAGTTATCAACTGGTCCATTCCGTAGAACTTTTCGCTAAAAGTCGCGGCGTCTCTGTAAGCTCTCGAAAACTGTTGATTCGGGAATGATAGGTTGTAATCGCATGCTGGATATTTGTCTTGGTTCAACATCGCGTACACGTTCTTGATATCGCAATGATCGAAAATTGATGGATTAGCTAGTTGATTACCGCTTCGATTAGTTTGAAATCCGACTACGATGTACCTGGGTTTTTCTGATGCCGTCTTTACGCTAAGTCGCCAGCTAAATGTCGTGGATTGAGGAACCGCTATAGTATCACAAAAATGGGCTCGATAGGCTACTGGTACCGTTGTCTTCGCTTCGATCGTTTTATACAACTGCATTCTTTCCATATCAGACGCAGTAACGTGAGGCATAAACCATGAAATTTTACTGAGGTTGACTTTACCCCTCGCCGCCGCAGTAGCCGCATCGTCGGCACCGCGAGCTCTAAAGATAGCGTCGTCGTCCGATTTGCGAACGAGCGTTAGAGTCTGCTTCATACCGTACACGACTTTATCGTAGTCCTCGCAGAATCCAAAAATATGCTTCAGAGGCACTATGAAGCTGAATGTGCCTCTTGCAGTCGGTTTCCGAATGAGATACGATTGTCTTATCGCAAATCCTGTGTTATCGGCAATAACGGCAGTCGCCGTGGTGTCTTTTGTCCATAATTGGTTAAGTCCTTGTGCGAGAGCGAAGTCGTTAGGATATTTCAGCAAGCCCAGCATAGTTGTCGATTGTCCTGGATTAAACACGGTTTCTATTTCTTGACTCGATAGGGAATAGGATATCTGGCTGAAGAGATGCATCAGTCCATTGTTAACTAAAACCGTAGCGTCTGCATTGACGTATGCGGTATCATCCGCTTTTGTCAGTCTACCCTCGAAAAGCAGGTACGACTCGGAGGGGTGGCTGAACAAATCTTGAAGCTCGATATTTATACGAATATCCCCAGCTGTGTTTAGATTCGTTCCAGACACCGGCTCATAGTCGTGAACTTCGTATTTCTCAATTCCCTCATCTATGAGAGTATTTTCAGTAAATTTCAGAATATCTGATTGCATCTTTTAATACGGTAAGATATTTTTTTAAGCCCATTTCATTCCAGATCCGCGCGCCAAATCTCGGATCGATATAGCGCCGCCAGTACCGGACAGTAAATTATTTATATTCGTCGAAGGGTGAGGAATTATTAAATTCTGTAACGTTTCCTCACTCTTTTGACTAAGCGTCGCGGGTTCCAAAATTTTTGCGGCTGCTTTATCAACCATTCGCCTTCCCGCATGAATAGCGAGGGTCTTTCCAGCATCTATAGCCTTTTTACCAATCTCCGCTGCAGCCTCTTTTCCCGCAGTTACCGCGGTTGCTGCTACCTGTCTTGCAACATTTGAGGTTAACATTCTTTTGAAAAATCCCGATATCGTCTCATATATCCCTGCGCCTCCTACGACGTATCTTTTAGTAAATCTTCTCTTCGTTACGATAATCATTTTATAATTGCATCATTAAATTTTTATAGTACACCTCATTTATCGCTTTTTGTCGACGTAACTCGTCACCGATGCCGACTATCTCGTTTAAGCCTGTATTTCCCGCTCTGAAGCTAGCCATTCGTAGTGCTAACATTTCCACTAGCGCATTAGGGTCTTGTGGGAGAACAACAACCCCCTCACCTGTTGGAGCCCGCATCGGCTTAATGATTTCATTATACTTTGAGCCTCTAGACGCTCTAGGCTTGTTAGGATTTTTCTCCGTATACATAGCACCCGTCGAAACAAGAATTTCCTTATACTCATCCAGATCGTTTTGAGTGTATATCGTCTTGTCTGGTTTCTTCCTCGTTATCAATTCCCACAGCCCCGGAGTCCCCTTGTAGGTGTTATTACCCACCGTTACATCATCTCCTTCGATCGAGATTGGGCTGTTCCCGATGAAAAACCCTCCATCTTTTGAGTGTATTCCAAAGGTCGTATCCGTCTCCTTCTTGTTCGAGGCGTATTCTTTTAAATATTTTGTAGCGATATCGCCTAATTCTAAAGTTCTAATATCTGAAACGGGATCATCCTCGAACGCTTTTATCGATGGATACTGCGGGAATTGAATCGCTTTCAACGACGTCGATATCGATGCCGGCAAAGCACGAAGCGCTTCAGCTGTTAACTTAGAGTTCTCTTTTATCGTACCTAATTCTTTAGATATTCCAGACTGCGAGTCGATTATCGGTTTGTACGCTTTCGTTAATTCCCGCTGAAGAGATACGTCTCCTAATTTCTCGGATAACGAATCTTGTCTAATGTTTTGCTTCAGCTTGAGAAACTTCTCAACTATAAAGTCACGTTTGGCTGGATCCTCAATTTTTAGAAACGACATTTTAAGTTGGAAACATAATATTTAAACGTAAATAAACGTTCGCTTTGTATTCAATCCGTTTTACCAAAACGTAAAAACGTAAATAAACGTTCGTTTTATATTCAATCCGTTTTACCAAAACGTTTCGTCGCTTCATCTACGTTGATAGTGGTTTTACTTCTAATCTCTTCCTTCATCTGATTAAATTTCTCGAACTCGCTCAGAATAACGGAATATTCCGAGTCCGAGATGTTATTATCGTCCAGGAATTTTGAAACGAGGTCGCTAATCGAATTGAGTTTCCCTTCGGCTATAGTCCTGATCTTTGCGTGTTTTTCTTGCCGGAGCGTTAGTATTCGGCGGACTTGGGCAGATACCAGAGATAGCGCTCCGGCTCCGGCGGATAAAGATACCACGATGGTAGCGGCGGGTGCAGCAACGACGGTACTTAGAAAAGTTACACCTAGTACGCCGAGCCCCGAAGATGTAAGGGTCAACAACCCTCCCAGCGCTTCGACTACTTTAACGCTCTTTTGATATTTTTTTACAGATTACGTCTCTCTTTTCTCGTTCTCGTAGGATTTCCTGTTGAATTTCAGATATTTTCTGAAGACGATAGGAGTCTGCTTTGTTCGATTCCATTTTATAATACCGAAGACTTTTTAAAATGGAATTCAATTTCGTTAGTAATTCACATAACATAACGAGTCTCCTTCGCTTACGACGACCGTTCTGAGGTCGTTAAAATTCTTAATATCTAGTAAAATATCTTCCGCGAACCCAGTAACGGTATCGCTTAGCAGGCGGCAACCCGCTTCTATAAATTCTGGATGGAGTGAAACTTTACACGAGCCTTTCGTCATTCGAGCACCCTAGCCTAATGGTAAAACTACATTTTCTTGCGGCTGAATAGTTATCTCTTCTTGAGCAAAAAACTCCCATCGTAGACCTCCCATTTGTCTTTGCGGTCTATATTTTACATCCCACATACCTTCACACGCCTGCCACCTGACGGATCTCGGTTGAGTCCTTTTTTCTGGGACATATTTAGGTTTCGCCCACCCCATTTTATGAATCGGAAATAGAGACATTTTATATACGATATATTTTTTAAAGCAACAATCCGAGAAGCGGAATGTTTTTAAACGGTGAATCTGGTCCAAATATAAGTCCTTCCCCATTTACGAACGCATTACCTCTCTTCAGATACAGGCCTTCTCCCACACCGTTTAATCCAGATCCTTGATATGGCTTCAAATATAAGCCCTCCCCTTGGTGCACTATCTTATAGTTTCTACCTCTAGTATTGAGATATATGACCCCACCCGTTACTTTGTCGATGACTTTAGAACCAGCCGCCGCGCCTATTCCAGTTAATGCGCCCGTTGCTAAGCTTGGTAATACGCTACCTAGTAGGAATTTACCCGCAGTTGCTAGAAACGGTAATATAGCGCCTATAAACCCTCCTTCGACTTTAGCGTTATGTATTAATTGGGTTTTACTCATATTTAGAGTCACGCCTTTCCCATCATGATACGCTTTGGTTAATTTATTGATCTGTGCTTGGGTAAGAGCTAACACGTGCTCTCCGTTTAAATCGTTGTGGCTTAGTTTGATGCTTACGCCGGTTCCCGCTTGTAGCGATCTTTTAAATTTATCCTTTTGTCCTTCCGAAATATTAACTTTAACGTTCGCGTATCGACTCATTTTATATATAACTAGAAAAACTTTAAGCTTCTCTAATATGAAACCGTATCGATAATTCCTCACCTCGCAGATTAATTAGTTTACCATTCTGATCAACGAGAGTCGTCTCCATTGACGAAATAGTGGATAAGGTGATTGGAAGATATATCAAATTTCTAGGCGTTTCGATAATCTTATAACCGGGCCCTACATTCGGGAAGAAGGAATAAATGATATTATCCGTAGTTCCGTTGCTATAAGACGCTCCGACGATATCGCTAGTAACCCTCAGACTAGTAATACTCATTATGTCTACTATATTCTCCGATTCTTGGTACCCCGCTGAATAACGTCGGCTATTAAAACCGAGGACTTTCCCGATAGAATTCAACTCCTCAAAATCAACCAGGTAATTTTCAGCTACATGTAAAACAGTTTTCAACGTATTACTGTTTGCGTCTATCTTAATATTGTACGCGTCGTTAACCATATCATAATGCTCCGTTTCTTTCATGCTTCTCTGCACGTATTCGTTAATATCGGTAATTTCATAACAGCCTTCGGGGATGCGTATAGTAACCCACGTACTCCCACCATTCGGTGAATACGAAAAGCTGTTGTTATTCGCTCCGATATTCGGAAAGGAAAAATATGATTCTAAGTTGACTAAAGACATCTCGTACCTTTTATCTCTATCGAACTGTATCAGCGGATTGAACCGCGTTCTTATTCTCGAAGTCTTCTCGCTTAATAATATGTAAAACGATGTCTTTGGTTCCGTGTTACGCGCGATCCTTTCGGTATTGTCCGCAATCTTTTGTAGATTCGATTCCATTTTTAAATTAACGAAAGATTTATTTATAGCGGAATGTAGAATTCATCGAAGCCGCATCTATACTTGCCGTTGTTTTTATTACTAGTCTGGTCTATTACTACAAAGCCATGGCGTCGCTTCCAGGCTCTTTGACATAGTTTCTTAAACTCGTCCTTAGATATGTCCATACTCGCGTGATCGCCGTATATATGATCAATATTTTTCTGGTCTTGCGGAAACAAACAGATAAAGTTTGCATTCTCTCTAATCGTCTGTCGCGGCAATTTAAAATAATTTTGAGCGAGATAGAAGCAGTCAACATTGCTGTGCCTTCCTCGGATGTAGTAGGCCTCACATAAATTCTGCTTTTCTAGCTGAAGGTCATCGAATATCATTAGGTGGTTCTTCTCCGGATCCAATTCTTTCGGGTCTGGTACGTCTTCGGCTGATTCAAAGAACTTGGAAGATATATCGGATTTCTCATTCAGGTCTTTAGCCATTTCCTCAGCTACAACTGCTGGTGAACTATTTTCTCTTACGATATCGTCTTGGCAACCGAATAACCCGACTATGAATTCCTTAGGTAGCTTTTCTTCAAATGCTTTTTTCAGAATTTTATACTCTGGTTGAAAGAGAGACCGACCGAATATTTGTAGATTGTTGTAATCTAACCACCCAGGTCTTATAAGTAAGTTCATCAGTAATGTAGTTGTCGTGGTCTACGCGGGTGCATGCATCAAGGGAAGAAAACCGACGCGTCAACAAGCTTGTTTACAACGCACGGAAAATTCTGCAGCAAGCTGTCAACATTAATTCGGTGCATGCAACAAGGATATACGTGTTCAGTAGGACTTTCCAGGGAAAAGTACAGTGACGTCACAGAACGTTCTGGAATCCGGGAGAACTCTATATAAGATAGACCTGATGTACATTAAGGGCCTTTTGACGAAGATTTGAAAACGTTGAAACATTGATCGTATAACGTTCAATCGAGACCAGCCAACCTGTGTGCTGTCTACGATTGTGATATTTGATAGACGAGTTGACTTACTCTACACTTAATCGACTTTATTTTTAAATAAAGATCTTTTAATAGTTCCTTCGTTGGTTCGTCGTTGCGATCGAAGGAGTCGACCGCGACATTATTGGTGGCAGCGGTGGGATCATCGGTGTTGGATCCGGTGAAGAAGACGCGAGCCGACGGAGGAAGGAGTCAACCCGGAGGATCAAGAGACGGTCTGTTCCAGACAGCGAGCGGATCGAGACGCCTTTCTACCGTGGGAGACGGGTGAATCGGCATACGACAGTCGGACGGACGAAGTGCGTCGTTCGGCTGAGACAGCAGAAGACAGCAGTCAACATACGGGTAAGATCCTAGGTGTTGTCGTGGCTGAGAAGGAGAAAAGAGAGTGGAGTTGCAGCCGAGTGGGAGGCAGCCATTGTTTCTCTTTCAATATCTGCTGATTATTTCTTTGAAATTTGATCCATTGTTGTGATCGAGGCCAGACTTGCGTGAACTTGTATAGTTTTTGCGTACTTGGCGAGTGTACTTCTTTGGATACTGCATAGTTGCACTTTGGGTTGTGGAATTTTCCTTTTGTGTGGCGGGTTTGCCGCGTGGTGTCTGTTTTTTTTGTTGATTGTTGTTGACTGACTGTTTGTAAAAATGGAAGCGTTGCCAACAGAGATGCAAGCGAATATTCGCAAAATGTCGTCTGAGCGCCTTAGGGTGTATCTTATGAAGGCAGGAAGGGACGAAGATGATGTTATGTTATGGGATCGAAATCAATTAATGGAAGAATGGGCCATGGAGATTGGAAAAGAGGAAGAGGAATTTAAGGGTAGTCCAATATCTCCAACAGGAGTGGATTACGAGCTGCAGAAGCGCCGTCTGGAGTTCGAAATCCGTAAATATGAAGAACAAAGGGAGGAACGGAAGGAGAAGGAAGAAAGGGAGGAAAAGAGGAGAGAGGAAGAAAAGAAGGAAGGGAAGGAGAAGGAAGAAAGAGAAAGGGAGGAACGGAAGGAGAAGGAAGAAAGAGAAAGGGAGGAACGGAAGGAGAAGGAAGAAAGAGAGAGGGAGGAACGGAAGGAGAAGGAAGAAAGGGAGGAAAAGAGGAGAGAGGAAGAAAAGAAGGAACGGAAAGAGAAAGAAGAGAGAGAAAAGAAGGAACGGAAAGAGAAAGAAGAAAGGGAGAGGAAGGAAAAGCAGGAAGAACGAAATGTTAAAGATTCTTTAGCAAGTCGTACTAAGCGTTATAGTGATGCCCTTAAGAATATTCTTTGGAAATTTCCTTCCGACCCTATAGAAATTCCAGGTTTCTTTGATCACTTGGATGGTTTGTTTAATGTGTATGAGGTGGATGAAGATGTTAGAGCAAAATTATTGCTAGCCATTTTAAGTGAAAGAGCTAAGGCATTAACCATGCGCCTTACTGAGGCACAGCTCCATGACTACAAATTCCTGAAGGAGTTTTTGCTAAGGGAGTTTAAGATAAGCCCTTCAAATCTTAGAGCCCGATTTTGGTCGTTGCACAAAGCATCGGACGAATCATTTACGATCTATTCATCCAAATTGCGTGTGGCTCTTATGTATTATTTGAAAAGTAGAAAGATAACTGATGAGTTTGATAAACTTGTAAGTTTATTGGTTGCGGATCGGCTTAAGGAGTCCTTGTCGAAGGCTTGTTTAGATTATATCTTGGCCCAAGAAAAAGAGGAGTGGTTGAGCTGTGAAGACATAGCTAATGCGGCTGACATTTATGTAGCGTCGCATGATGGTGGGAATGACTTAGTATGCCGTAGTCATCCGACACCGAAGTATAACAATTGGATGAGAGGTCAACCACATGTTCAAGTCAATAACCAGACAGCTCAACCCAAGTCTCCCAAACCGGAAATAAGGGGTGAAGCCAAGATAGGTGCGAGGGTGTCTCAGGAGGAGGCCAAGGTAAAGGGTCTCTGTTTCCTATGTCATCAGAAGGGTCATAGGGCAAGGGAGTGCCAGACCAAACCAAGTTCTAAAAAGGTGAGTACTTGTATATCTGGGAACCCAACTGAAGAAGTGACCGACTTATTTGTTGAGAAGGTCAACGTGTTGCATGAGATACCTGAACAGGTAAAGCAAGGGAATTTATTGGATAATTCTAAACCAATAGGGTTGGAAACTGCTGTAAGGGTATACGAGAATAGTATTGATGGATTACACGAGAGGTCGTATATCAATGTACAGATTGAAGATCTCCCTTCTCAGCCAGCATTATCTGATTCAGGAGCAGAAATTTGTTGTATTGATAAGAAATTAATTGAGTCACTAAACTTACCCGTGATTAAACGGATTAATATAATTGGTTTTCAGGGAGAAGGATGTAAGGCAGATGTAGTATACCTACAAATGAAATTAGCTAATTCAATGGAAGGAACGACGAACATTGCGCCATCTTTGTGCGTCATGTTCGCTGTAGTCCCTGAACTAAATGAACGGGTTATTTTGACACCCCATGTTGTGGACCTATTAAGGGATAGTTCACAATATGTAGTGATGGTAGCTGGCGTAGATCGATGTGTACAAATAAATAAAGGGACAGAAGAAGATAACTTAGAAGTTAACAGCAACGAATCCTTGCCGTCAGAAGTGAATGAATATTCTCAGGAGCAACTAGTTGATGATTCAGATAATTTTCTTGATGTTGAGTCAACAGAGTTCAAGTCTGATGAGGGAGTAGCGAATAATGATACTTTATTGCGTGAGCAACAGAATTGTCACAATCTTATATCTTGCTGGCAACAAGCGAGACAGAATAAAAATAATTTCTTTATAGATAATAACCTCCTGTACCACAAAGGGGAAATTATGGGACATAAGGTTAATCAATTATGTTTACCGGAAGATAGAATCGAGGTTGTCTTGCGAGTAGCACACGATGCCCCATGTGCTGGACACATGGCTTTTAAGGCAACGAGAGTCAGGATCAAATTAAACTTTTGGTTTCCAAGAATGGATGAGAGGATTCGCGAATATTGTGCGTCTTGTCAAATTTGTCAACTAAGAACTCCAGTTAAAGTGGCAGATCGAGTCCCGATCACTCCTATTCCGAGGGCGGATGAACTCTGTTTTAACCATCTAAATATGGATTGTATTGGCCCTATGGTAGTGACTGGAGAATCCAACAAATCGAAACCCCAGTACAATTATGCTCTGGTTCTGGTGGACAAATTTTCTCGTTGGCCGATGGCGTATCCTCTTAGATCGCTGAATGCAAAGGGAGTTTGTGAAGCTCTGTTGCAAGTTTTTACAACTTTTTCTATTCCAAGGATCATCAGTTCTGATTGTGGTACCAACTTTACCAGTCGTTTGACGAAAGAATTCTTGCGGCGAATGGGTTGTAGTCCCAGATTTAATACCCCTGGACATCCTGAGGCAGCTGGATTGGTTGAAAGATGCAACCAAAGCTTGAAAACCATGATCTTTAAGCTTGCTCAATCTGATCCTCGTGGATGGCACCAATTGTTACCGTTTGTTCTGTGGAGCCTTAGAGAAAAACCTTCAGGCACGACTCATATTTCGCCATTCACTATGGTTTATGGAACTCTTCCTCGGGGTCCACTTAGTGTGTTGAAGGAATCGTGGGCTGGCGAACGAAAAGTACCTCTTAACTTAGGTAAATCACCCGAAGAGTATCTCCAATCACTGAAGGAAAACCTCGAATTCGCGAAAGTTTATGCAGATTACTATAGTGATATAGAAACAAAGCGGTATGCAGATTATTATAACTTGCGTAGTACTGACAGAAAATACGAAGTTGGAGATAAAGTAGCAGTATTAGCACCAGATTTTGGTAGTTCTAAATTTTATAGTCGATGGCAAGGACCTGCTACCGTAGTCAAGGTTAAATCCCCATATTCTTATATAGTAGAAATAGAGGGAAAACAAAGACATTTACACGCAAATAAGATCAAGCGATACCATGAACGACTCGAACAAGCGATGATTAATAGCTGTTCAGTAATTGTTGATCAAGATGAAGAATTTGGTATAGTAGAGGTTGTAGATCAGGAAGAACGTGAACAAATAAGCCCGAGTAAGCGAATTGATCCTCTGATTATAGCGCATCTTTCGCAAGAGGAACAGAAGCAACTTTTTGAAATTTTGGATCGGCACACGGCAGTATTTGTGGATAAACCTGGGTATTGTCCAGTATTAGAACATGAAATTAAGATAACTCATGATTTCACTCCTAAGCGTTTAAGGGCATATAAAGTACCTGAGCTACTTAAACCTGAAGTACAACGCCAGATAGAAGAAATGTTGGCATTAGACATCATTCGACCATCGAAAAGTGAAATGGCCAGTCCGGTAGTTTGCGTTTTAAAGGGACCCAAAGGTCAAAATGGCGTTCGATTGGCAATTGATTATCGCCATGTTAACAAATATTCTCTAGGTGATTGTTACCCGACCCCAGACATTGCTGACATCTTACAAAAGGTGGGACGGGCAAAGTTTATTAGTGTTTTCGACGCGAAATCGGGGTATTGGCAAATTCCAGTTCGGAAAGAACATCGATGGCTTACGGCATTCGTATGTGATGCAGGACTTTTTGAGTTCACAAGAATGCCGTTTGGACTCAAGTCCGCTAGCAATACCTTTATTCGTGCTATGACCCAAGTTTTACATCCAGTGCGAAGTTTTACCGAACCATTCGTCGATGATATGGCAGTGGTTTCAATGAATTGGAATGACCATTTAGAACATCTAGAGAAATTCTTGCAAACTATTGAGGAAGCAGGACTCACTTTGAATTTAAGAAAATGTAATTTTGCACAAAACAAAATAAAGTTTGTTGGCCATATAGTAGGGTCAGGTTGTATTGAACCTGATCCAGGTAAGATCGCTACGATCAATGATATCCATCCTCCAACAACAAAGAAAGAAGTTAGAAAGGTTATGGGTTTTTTTCAGTTACTTTCGAAATTTTATACCTGCTTTAGCTGAAAAAGCACGGGTAATAACTGATTTGACACGAGATAACATACCTACGAAGGTGCCTTGGGAGCAAAAGCATCAAGAAGCACTAGATAAGTTAAAGGATGATCTCAGTAAAGCTACACAGTTGCATACCATTGATTTCACTAAGGAATTTGGTTTAAGTGTTGACGCAAGTGCCACCGCGGTCGGGTGTTGCTTGTTTCAGTGGACCGAAGAAGGTCAAGAAAAACCAATTGCTTTTGCTAGCCTTAAACTTACAGATACACAGATGCATTGGTCTACAATTGAGAGAGAGGCTTTCGCAGTAATTTGGGCACTTAAACGATTCAAGTCATGGATATTCTTATCAAAGATAATCATTTATTCAGATCATAATCCTTTGTCTTATCTCACAGATGCAAGCCCTAAGAGTGCGAAACTGACTCGTTGGGCGTTAGCATTGCAAGAGTTTAACGTGGACTTTCGATATCGTCCTGGACGTCAGAACACGGTGGCTGATTTCCTCTCTCGGTTGTGACTCGGATGGTGAAGGGGGGAAATGGCCCGACACACAAGGATCGAGCCCGCAAATTGTATAGATAAATTGACTAACTGATGTGTTTTGTTTTGTTTGTATATGCTGTGTCGAGATGGAGTCTGGAGGCCCGGCTTGATTGTGATGACCCGTTCGGGATGGTGCTGAAGACGTGTCATCATCTGAGGGCGGAGGGAATGTCGTGGTCTACGCGGGTGCATGCATCAAGGGAAGAAAACCGACGCGTCAACAAGCTTGTTTACAACGCACGGAAAATTCTGCAGCAAGCTGTCAACATTAATTCGGTGCATGCAACAAGGATATACGTGTTCAGTAGGACTTTCCAGGGAAAAGTACAGTGACGTCACAGAACGTTCTGGAATCCGGGAGAACTCTATATAAGATAGACCTGATGTACATTAAGGGCCTTTTGACGAAGATTTGAAAACGTTGAAACATTGATCGTATAACGTTCAATCGAGACCAGCCAACCTGTGTGCTGTCTACGATTGTGATATTTGATAGACGAGTTGACTTACTCTACACTTAATCGACTTTATTTTTAAATAAAGATCTTTTAATAGTTCCTTCGTTGGTTCGTCGATTAATCCCCTTATGCTTGGCGGTAAAAGAGGATTATTGAACCTCTTAGATAGCGCACCGTTCCATGAAAAATTTACGACCTCCATTTTAAATATATCTAGTTATATTTAAAATGTATTGCGTAAAGTGTAAAAATCATACTAAAACTAGAAACGTACAGACCGTTATAACGAAGAATGGGAGGTCGATGCTCAGAGGCACGTGCGATGTTTGCGGAAAAATAAAGACGCAGTTCGTGAAAGCGGTACAAGGCGGTGATCTAGTCGGATCTCTAAATTCAGTAACTAGCGGTATTAAGTTGCCTTGGACTAAATTCCCGGGTGAGATGCATTTACCAGGCCATCAGTTTACAGGACCAGGAACTAGACTAGATTTGCGGTTGAATCCTGATGGAACTCCAAAAGAGTGGTCTAAACCCGTTGATAGGGTTGATAGTGCCGCGTATATTCATGAATTAGCTTACAACCAACACACTGATACGGCTTCTAGAAATATCGCTGATAGAGCGATGATTAATGATTTGAATAATATTCCTAATCCTAGCTTGCGGGAACGAATAGAGAGGAGCATAGTCAAGCCTATTTTATATACTAAAGCGAGTCTCGGGTTAGGTTTAAAAAAAGCCTAAAATTACAACCCGACCCAAAATGGACCGACGAACTCGCGGATGAATTACATAAACCGGTAGTAAGGCATTTTAGAAAGAGAAAAGTGTACGTTAGTGGGATAGATGAGATATGGGGTGCTGACTTAGTCGATATGCAAGCCTTCGCTAAAGAAAACGATGGTGTGAAATACCTATTAACCGTTATAGATGTGTTTTCAAAGTACGGATGGATAGTGCCATTGAATGATAAGAGTGGGAAATCTACAGCTAGCGGCTTCGTGAAGATACTCGAGAGTGGACGAAAGCCTGTTAAATTATGGGTTGACAAGGGAAAAGAATTTTATAACAAAAACGTTAAGAATTTGGTTGGGTTATACTCTACGGAGAACGAAGAAAAATCTTGCGTTGTTGAGAGATGGAACAGGACGATGAAAGATAAAATGTTTAAGTACTTTACAGCTAATTCAACGAGAAGATATATCGACGTTTTAGATGGAATGGTTAGTAATTACAACAATACAAGACATTCTTCCATCAAAATGACTCCCGCTAAGGCTAGTATGAAAACGAATGAAAAAGCAGTATGGATGAATTTATACGGTGGAGAAGTCTCACAACCTGTTGCGCCTAGATTCTCGATCGGAGATAAAGTCAGAATAACTAAAAAGAAGAATATTTTTTCGAAAGGATATACCCCCAGATGGATGGAGGAGGTTGTTATAGTATCTCGGGTTCAATACACGGATCCTCCAACTTATAAGATTACCGATTCTAATGGTGAGGAGATACAAGGCTCATTCTATGAACAGGAGCTACAGAAGACGACTCAAGAAATATTTAGGATCGAAAAAATTATCAAGAAACGCGGAAAGAAATCGTTCGTTAAATGGCTCGGGTACCCAGACTCGTTCAATTCGTGGGTTGATAACGATAACTTGATGACGTTGTGAAACGATTTTTTTGCCCGTTTATTGCGTAGTTAGCTTCAACGAATGCGGCGTCGCCCTATGAGGGGCTTGTGGGGCATCATACCCCGTATCTCTAGGTTCGTGCATGGCGGAGATTTTCCAACCTATAGCATAGGTGAGTAGGCGATTTTGAACCTAGTAGGAGGCGATTTGAACCTAGGATTAGGTGTTTTGTCTTCGGCAGCAACATTCCTATCTACTCTGGGACCTTGAGAAGTCCTTCATTTACAATAGCTTCGTACGTCAAATTCACAAGTACTGCCAAATCGCGGGTAATAAAGGCAAAATAATAATAAATAGTAGCAGTAGCAGTAGTAGTAGTTGTTGTAGTAGTAGCAGTAGTAATAATAATCCTTCTTTCTTCTTTTTCTCCTCCGTCAAGTGTTCACCGACGATGAGGCTCCAACAAAACTTCTCCATTTCGGCCGGTCTCTTGCGAGTTTAATTTCGTGTTCATTTTGTTAGGAGTTTCTTGGTCTCTTGCCAGGCGGTGACCAGTCCTCTCCTGGTAGGGTAAGGAGATCGTTGGGCCATTTTGGCCTCTTCCGGTCTGAGGTGTCCTTCCAGCACCTGCCTCCTGCGTTGGCCAGCTGTTTCGGGGTTCCTGGTGAGCCTTTCCACCTCGCGAGACGCCCAAGGTGGTTCTTCGACCAAGGTCTTCGACCAAGGTCTTCACCACTGATGGCATAGCCCCACCAGGCTATCCCTTACTTGACTGTTCACCCTCTCACCGCGGTGAGGTGCAGGTAGGGCTTTGAGAGGGTCGACTACTGTAACTGCCTGCTGGCGGGACCGTAATCCTGTCCAGTACATGAGACGCTTTTAATAATAATACTATATGTATATTCGTTTATTATAAATCAACGAAGGATGACACACCGCATCACAGCTTACAACAGTTTAAAGCGATAATAGTAATAATGATAATAATAAAGTATATATTTCCAGTGCTATGACAAAGAAATGCATGTGCTAGCGTGATTTGACAATCAGTCATATGGATTGAAGATGGTAAAAGTAATAATAAATAATAATAAATGTAATAATTGTATAAACTTGACGCCTTGTGCAAATGGGGCTTTCGAGTCGCAAGCAGAAAACCCAAGATCATAGAATGCCCAGAGTGATAGCATAGTGCCTGAGAACGTGCGGAGAAGGTACGACGGATGTGCAGTACCAGGGAGTGGAAATTTCCAGCGGGAAGGAGAGACGTGAGATGAGTAGGCCAAAACTTTCAACGCAGACTAAAAGCGTCTCATGTACTGGACAGGATTACGGTCCCGCCAGCAGGCAGTTACAGTAGTCGACCATCCAAACAATGAAGCTCCTGACCAATATTAAGCCGAACTATCTGCTAGTTAGACGGCTGCAAGATGCAACTGATCGCGGAGCTAGCTGATCGACTGATAGGCCAATGGACTGATTAAAAGACGAAACAATAAGCATGTAACTTTTCTGCTGATCAAACTGCCGACAGTTCAGCCTTGTTCGCAATGTAGAACTCAACGTATCAACCACTGGATGTGTCGACACAACATACTGTAGATATGCTTGCACCAGCAGCAGCCTGTTGCAGTGTTGCCATGATCATCGCCCAAACGGCCTGCACATATATTACGGTCCCGCTAACAGCTGCTGCTTTAGCCAGGTATAAATACTCGACTGTAGATCGCACATACGTACATATACCAAATAAAATGCGCACAGCTTCTGCCACGCAGCAAACCCACGTCCAACCCATCAGCCTAAAATAACTTCGATGGATGGATGCAACCGTTAGAATTACTTTGGCAACAATGTTCGTATGGCAACGGTACGTGAAGTGTTAGCCTACATCCTGGCGATGATACTAAGTAGTCGCTCCATGCGGTAAAGATTAACGCTGAGTACCTCAGAGAGAGAAAGGCCCACCGTGTGTGCAGTGCTTTGGTACATTGTGCTAACAAGTTGCAGTTCAGAGAGCAGCAGTGATTTTTCTCACCTTGTCAGGAGATATTTTGTGACGCGGATTCGCTAATCACACGTTGCAACGATATCAAAATTAACAGGTCGCTTCAAAAATAAATCCGTTGCCCTGCGCTTAGCTTTCATTGAAAGTGGCGCTTTAGAAATTGGAGTTTGCGTTTACGATTACAATTGGGTCGTATTTCTATAATCAAGTTGATGGCTGACAGTACTAAACGAGTAATATTTTAAGTAAAAGACTCCGATGTAAGAATCAAACACGTCGACAATAGGACTGTCGATATCTGTAGGTTGCAAACGGTGAACAGGAAATCAGGCTCTGCAACAAAATGAGTGAATACATTGCAAAGTTCATGGTGCTGTTGTTTGTTTTGATATCACTGAATAACTGTGAGTATTGAATTTCATCTACTAGCAACTATCTATACATACAATCATGTATTATCGCCGTTTAATGCATTGCTGTTCTATCATATTTATTGCAACAGATGAGGTTAATAATAAAAATACAAATAATATTTTCGTGTTTATTGACAAGCTCACTGACAAACCGCAGTAAGCAACATCGAAACATATGGTAGGACAATTATCAAGATCTTATGGAACATACGTCTTGGCAGCCTGTTAGGCGCCCGTTCATTTTACAGCTGCCCCTTAGGGAATGAAAGGCTGAGTCGATCAATAGGGGGCTTAAGGATATCGAACCGCGTCTTTCAAGATCTTATGTTCTTCGAGCAAGAGTGTTATCATTCATCTATCCCCATCCCCAATACATGTAGCGTATGTGCATGGTGCATGTAGAGAATCACGCAGAGCTGGTTGAAAAGGCTAAACGGAGTAGGTTTCGAACCGAAGACCATCCCGGTTCTTATTCTACTCTGAAATCAGAACAACCGGTAAGCTCTACAGGTAGTTGTTCTACATAAGTTGCCCCTAAAGAGAAACACGGTGGTGCAGTGTTCGCCTTGTGATTTGGTGTGGGCAGGCTCGAGCCTTCCCTAGTGTGGTTAATCTGTAAGGACTTAGTATGGTTATTAATCTGTAGAGACTTAGCAAGGTTAATGTGTAGAGACTTGGTGTGGTAAATCTGTAGAGACTTAGTATGGTTAATCTGCAGAGACTTGGTGTGGTTAAGCTGCAGAGACTTAGTATGGCTAATCTGTAGAGACTTAGTATGGTTAATCTGTAGAGACTTAGTATGGCTAATCTGTAGAGACTTAGAATGGTTAATCTGTAGAGACTAGGTATGATTAATCTGTACAGACTTAGTATGGTTAATCTGTAGAGACTTAGTATGGTTAATCTGTAGAGACTTAGTATGGTTATTAATCTGTTGAGACTTAGTATGGTAAATCTGTAGAGACTTAGTATGGTTAATCTGTAGAGACTTAGTATGGTTAATCTGTAGAGACTTAGTATGGTTAATCTGTAGAGACTTAGTATGGTTAATCTGTAGAGACTTAGTATGGCTAATCTGTAGAGACTTAGTATTGTCAATCTGTAGATACTTAGTATGGTAAATCTGTAGGGACTTAGAATGGTTTATCTGTAAAGAATTAGCATGGTTAGTCTGTAGAGAGACTCTGTATAGTTCAGAGGTGGCGAACCTTTTTAAGGTGCGTGCCAAATGCTGCTAAATCATTTTAAAAAATACCGTCGCGTGCCCTTCGGAATATTGCACAGTATAATTATAATTATTTTTTTCATGTAGGTTTTAGTTAACAAAGCTTAAAAAATGAATTAAAGACGTTATTTCAAAGATTGCTTTTGAATGGTGCTAAAATAACGTACTTCAAGCAACAAAATGTTGATTCCTATACAAGGATTTTGCATTTCTAAGTTTGAAATTTTGGTGGACACTCTACGTGTAGAATTCCTCGTGCCCAAAAAATTTCAACGCGTGCCACTTTGGGCACGCGTGCCATAGGTTCGCCATCCCTGGTATAGTTTATCTGTAGAGAATTAGTATGGTTAGTCTGTAGAGACTTAGTATTGTCAATCTGTAGATACTTAGTATGGTAAATCTGTAGGGACTTAGAATGGTTTATCTGTAAACGCACGCGGACAGCCATTATGCAGCGACGTTCTTTTTCGGTCGCTGGACCTGCAACCTGGAATGGTCTTCCTGTTGCACTTCGCCTGGTCCCTATGACTCACTCTACCTTGTTTCTTGCAAACTTAAAAACTACTCTCTTTAGCCGTGGTTGGACTAGGAGCGCTCCTGAGTAGATAACCTTGAAGGGGCGCTATATAAAAGCTCATTAATAATAATGGTATATCTGTAGAGACTTAGTATGGCTAATCGCCAGCATTCATATCGCATACGTACTACCTAAGGCTGCTGTTATCGTATGAAAGGATTGGTATAATAAGCGTTGCTAATTAGTTCTTTAACGTCTAGACTGTCAGGCTGGAAAGCACGAAGATCGGTTGATCACAGACCTGTTCACAACGCGTGGCTACAATCCCTATGCTCGACCCGTGCAAGACGAGAGAGATGCCGTTGATGTCAAATTTGGAATTTCATTGCAGTCAATCGTCAATGTGGTAAATCGATTTCAAAGACTCCTGGCTGTCAATGCGTGTCACTTATACGTTTCATGTATTAACAGTGGCGCGGGCATGCGCATGCAGTAGACGCATTTGCGTCTACTTTTTTGGCTAAACAATAAACAATGAAATATTAATGACACTAATTGGAACTTGTAAATGATTGTTAGTGACCAAATCATTCAAATGGCATAATGAAAGTTTCACATAATTATGACCACATGACCCTGCGTTGTTAGCGTTGACGTGGAGTGTAAATGTTTAAGACTTCAAGAGTTTTCGTGTATGTAGTGGTAGGCCTATGTAATGTTCATTTTTGCTTCATTATCACATGAATGATGATGACCACTGATTGAACAACATGACTGGCAATGTTTTATGTCTTAAATAAGTTTGCGACTTTGCGTCCACGTTTTTGGCGTCTGGCGGCGCCGCTGTGTATTTACATCCAGTGGCGTCTACCAATCCCCACTGGTAGACGCCACTGGATGTAAACCGTTTGGAGATTGATCTTCCACGGTTACTAGAAGTGGGATGTTTAGCATTCTGGATATAAACTGGGCGTTGTTCATTTCCGATGATATATTTAATTTTTGTATCATGTATGAAATCAGAATCACATGTTATCTCGGAGTAATTTACAGTTCTGAGTGACTTCTGAGCCTCTAATATATAAGTCGGCCAAAGTGGGGGGGTTGTTTTCCCATTCCAGGTGCGGGGGTAGACGCCACTGTTTATAACAGACATATTTCCTTTCATTGTTAATTGGAAAGTGTGGGCGCTTGTCTTGCGCTAATAAATATTGCTCATTTATTTACGTTTTTTCTTTTGTTTGGTTTTAGGACGAAAAGACAGAAATGCTGACAACGAACATGTGGCTCAATTATGTATAAATTAGTTATTTTAATATGCCTTTATTTTACAAAAAGGAATTGATTTTAAATCGATATAAATAAACGTATAATATGGCATTCCCTCATTTTCAAACTGATAATGAGCAAATTCATTCGCTCTAAAATTCTAAATTAGGGCCTACAAAATCACACAGGATTGCTGTAATCGAGGATTCAGAACGATCGAAAATCTCGTGGAATTAATTTATTATCGGGACAAGTTTGTTAATTGTAGAGCAAAGACAAGAAGACCGAAATAGACATGAATACAGAAAACTAAGAGTAGTATCAATGTTAAACATTTTTCAGGACTGGGTCGATTATAAGCTGAAATGGAATTCCAGCGAATACGGAAACGTCGGCAGCGTTCGCCTGCCTTCTGGCAAAATCTGGACTCCGGACATTTTGATGTACAACAGGTTAATAGCATGCATTGAGTGCTTTCTACTTGGCTCCTAAGATTCGTCTATTAAACTAAGAAAACCGAATGGTTGGAATGGAAATCAGTCTTAAGTAGTAGTTGAAGAAACTATAAATGAATTAATCACGTTGAATAAACTTTTAGAAGAAATTTCATAGTTGTAGAAACAACTGAGATTTAGTCAATAGAATAGAATATTTACTAATTATGATGCTTTAAAAAGTTTTTTTTGCTCTTGAACTTTGCTGATTATGCTATCCTTATCCTAACGTGTTTCATGTACAATGTTTATAGATTGTTTACCGGAACTGTTCTTATATAGTTTGCAATTGTAATTAGAAATTCTTATAGCGCCACTTCTAGACAAAAACAAAATTTGCTCGATAGCCTGTATGATGCTACATTTAATTAAAAACATAAATGTATGTAGGGCCTATATAAAGTATGTTGATGTTGCTACCGCTACCATTTTCAAAGTGTGTATGCAGTGTTTTATTGTAAAAAGAGAGCTTGGGTAGAATATTTTACAGATTACCACAATACACGAATGCAGGTACACAACTAATGCTGTTGATATGTTGCACACTAAATAACTGCAGCTGTGGGGGTTAAGACCTAACTCTCCCAGCATCGTTTTAGGTACTCAGCTCAGAGGGTTAGAAAAAGAGTTAGGAGTTGAACCCCAACAACACGCCAACTAAAACACTGTGTGTATGGTACGCATAGAATACATAATATATAAACATATATACATATACATTTATGTAGGCCTACATATTATGTATGTGCATATATATATATACACTTATAATCTGTACACTGTTAACCCCTTTTTGGTTCAGTGCTGACGAGGACATTGACAGCAAGTACCCGACCAACATAGTCGTATCATCGGATGGGTCCTGCAGCTGGGTTCCTCTTGGCATCTACATCTCGTCCTGTGCCATCAACATCCGCTGGTTTCCCTTCGACGACCAGTACTGTACGATGAAGTTCGGATCATGGACTTACGATGGCAGCAAGATCAATCTAACAGCTAGAAGTGACACAATCGATCTCGGTACCTACCAGATCAACGGGGAATGGGAAGTTCTAGGTCGGATGCCTTACTTCTACTCTAACATACTTAGTCTAAAATAGTCTGAAAGTAGGCTAGCCTTAGCTAACCTAACCTTATACGATGAACGTTAGTTATAGTCCATTAGAATGCACTACGATCTAATATAGTCTAACATAGCCTAGCCTAATTTAATCTAACATAATAGTGAAAATCTTACTTCTACTCTATTGTAATACACTATGGCCTAATATAGTCTAGCCTAGCCTTTAGCCTAAAATAATATAACCTAATACGCCATGAGCTTAACTAATCTAAACTATGAAATTTTCTGGCGTAGGCCTACATACATATGATTTAAAAATCTTGCCTTCGTATCGTAATCGCAACGCGTGTGTCTAACTTCCCCACCAAGACACTAACCAACAACGACGGACTATCAAACCCTGCCATACTCTTTTGCTTTTGATCGGACTAATCAATAGCCTAAGTAACGAAAACGAAACCGCCAGGTTTAGCAACAAATGTCTCAGCTTATATCGAGCAAAATTCCATTGATACACCAGACTGGAAAGTCCTCATTAAACGTTGTGTGACCAGTTTGATCCGAAGCGCCCCTGGCGATCAGATAGTATCACATCTTATTTACGTGACAAGTGCATTGCAGTTTATTGTATCTATGAAGAGAAATCGACGCATAGTTATATTATATAGACATATATTAAACACAAGTATTTAAATGATCACAATTATAGTAAAAAAATGATAGATCTAAATGCACGTTGCTCAAATTTCAGGCGGCGCTATAACAATTTCTCTGGTTAGTTACATCACAGACGCTCGTGCTTTTTCAGACAAATGAGCAAATTGAGCATAGACAGGCTTTAAACAACACGGAGCTGCCTTTTCTCTTTTTTAGATGTTCCTGCAGTGCGTAGCGTTGTTCGCTACGATTGTTGTCCTGAGGAATATATCGATATAACATTCACCATACACATCAGACGTCGAACCCTATACTACGGCTTCAACCTCATCATACCGTGTGCTCTGATCTCGCTTCTCGCCTTGTTTACGTTCCTTTTACCTCCAGACACAAACGCTAAAGTGGGTCTAGGTTAGTGACGATGGTGTTCTCCTTACACGTTCTGGATTCTAGTATACTGCTTTAGTCTCGAAAAGATAAATCTTATAAATAAATAAACTAAATAAAATTAATATAATCTACCGTAAACTAATCATAATACCCAAGGCATAAGCGATGAAGTTCAAGGCTTCAAGTGAAATCGTATACAGACTAATCAGATCAATTTTAATCATAAAAATAGAGCGAAGATAATAAAGCTGCTGTAAATTCCATAAACATCGTTTCACACAGCGTATTTGCAGGCTATAGTGTTTCTCGTTTATCTTTCTCACACGTGTTTCTGCGTTGTTGTATTGTCTGCGTCTTACTAAATGGTCACCAACATGTTGTTTTTACTCCTCTATTGCTATTTGTTGCTACTAGTGGCTATCTTTTTTTACAACTTCAAGGATGTAATACCGCATATATACCACGCCATTTACACGTAAGGTGTAATTCATAGCATTGTTAATTACAGTCATGGCTGCATACGGCGTATACAGGTTGTCTATATTTTTATCGGTATAAGAATTATTTTCCTGCGGACTGGTGTACCTGAGTGAGGCTTCGTGTGAAAGACGGGCGGTTGCGCACGGCAAAACAAAGGAATATCGATTTGAGGGAGTCTTAAGTCAGTCTCTCAAGGACAGAGCGAGCTGAAGGATGCAGTGGGAGAAGTCGAACTAAGTTTCCATGTCCATGTCTGAAGAGGAGCAATTTGGAGAAGAGAAGCGGAGGAGAGCTGTTTCCTTCCCTTGCTTTCGTTTTCCTGGTTGCTGACGCTTGAGTCCGGTGTTGGTATACATATTATTTTTTGGGTTTCCTGCCCGCGGATGCGGCCAGTGCGGCACGGATGGCTGAGGCATCCGATGACAGTCTTTTAAAGTCTATCTCTAAGGATCCCAACTATGTCATTCAGGGCCTGACTCACCCTCCTCGCAACACTGGTGGTTATAATCTTCGTACCAGATCTCATAACTTCTCCCTGCCGCTCAAAGATGATCGCGACTATATATCTCGCATCCTTTATAAGACTGCTTACTGACAACTCCCTGTACCAATCCCCGTACTCTTGGCCCCAGAATTGTCCTCCATAGTCTAGCTTGTCTAAGTTGCGTCTGTGTCAGCTTAATGTATTGAATAAACGAATTTGATTGATTGATTTTGATTGATTATAACCTGTTTAAAAATTTAGCTTTGTTTTACGTTTCAGGAATAACGATTCTACTGGCTCTCAGCGTTTTCCAGTTGATTGTGGCCGAAATGGTACCTTCGACCTCCATATCAGTTCCTCTAGTTGGTACGATAAGATCTAATTTATGGCTTGTTTCGTAGCCTATGTTCGCGAAGCTTATGTAAGGTCACAACTGACTGACCAGAGAGATGCCTCACCTCAAATAATTTACTTAACGATCGGTTTATCAGGCTGCCTGTAGCCTCCGTTGCCTTCTGGTGACCAGTTACGATGGCCAAAATGTGGTTCAAACAAACATGGCTGTTGAGGTCTATACTTAAGCAGTAGAATACAACCACTAGGGCTAATTTTATTTCGACTATAAGATCAGTAATTTGATTATAGATTAACACGTTATTCTTAATGGTTTCTTTCACAAATTCAAGGTACAAAACTCATTCATATTTCAGTCGCCTGGCACCAGCATCTTCTGCCTCGAGCATTATTATACAAAGGCACATGACACGACAAGTCACTGCGGTGACACAATGTGGTACGCAGTGTCACGAGCGCAAACCGCATAGACTGTTTTAATAACATTTATTAGACAAGCCTGGGAATTCATTTAACCGGTATCAGTTGTCGTGTGAAACAGAAAGTGTAGCTTTTCATTGTAGGCGTTTATTTCGCATGCGTGATGGTCATGTGCACAATCTCTGTCATCGTGACGATTATTGTTCTCAGTTTTCACCATCAGAAACCAGATATGACCGAAATGTCGCCATTTGTGAGTCAAGTCTTTGCATATCATTTATACACATGTAGCGTCATTTCTAACCGTTTACATGCAACTGTCGCTGTCCCAACTGACGCTATAGCTTAGCTTGAGAAGCTGCCTAAAGTCCACGTCATAGATCTATATTTATGGCCACAATAGAATGACTTAGATATATAAATATAAGGATATATATATATATGCACAAATTATATATGAATGAATGAATGGATGAATATATGTAATACTTGCTTAAATAAAAACTGTTAATTGGCATAATAGCTTGTATGTAAATAAGCTGAACAATGTACCCACCTGTACAATGTAACGCTATCCTTAGGCCACTTTATATTGTTGGATCCAAAAACTTCTACCGACTCCCCCTTTGGCACCTGTTTAGGTAAAACTGTTTGTTTCTGTAGTTTTTCTAACTATTGAGAATAAGTAAAGCGACTTCCTGACTTTATAAATTCTAAGTATCGTGTATATTAATATATAATTATATACAATCTATAACATATGCATAATATATATATAATATGTAATATATATATATATATATAATTATAGACCATAAATAATATATGTGTATTATTTGAAACAAGACTTAGGCCTATTCAAATAATGTAGTGACATGGTTTTTTCATCATCAATTTTAGTCGAACCATAAATGACATCTAACTTGCTAATCCAGGTACAGAAATACATCTGCGGTTGGCTTGCGTGGCTTCTCCGCATGTCTCGTCCTGGACGCAAACCCACTCCACCTTTGCTTCCATCATCAAAGAAAGCCGATGCGGAATCTGGTACTTCCACGACGGCGACCATCACATACACCGAAGTCGCCCTAACTGACCCAGCGTCCTCTAGTGGTGGTCGAAGCACTCCTTCCGGTGTACCACCACCAGACACTCCTACCGGGGTACCGCCACCAGACACACCAACCAAGGATGAGCGCCCGTGCCCCATTCATCTCACTCCCCTGAGGCGAGCACGAAATGAACTCCAGGCGATCCTAAACGAACTCAAGTTCATAACCCATAAGATCCGCGACGATGACGTTGGAACAGATGAGATGAACGACTGGAAATTCGCGGCTATGGTCATCGATCGCCTCTGCTTCTGGATCTTTACCATCTACCTCGTCGTTGCCACACTGGCCATCTTCTTTTCCAGCCCCAACCTCCAGACAGTCATCTCCGGGTCCCAGTGAGAGACCCACGCTCTGGTCTTATATCACGTATATCCTAATCTGATCGGTCTAAGCTAATCGACCTGTAACTGATGTTATCTAATCTATTGACAGTCTGGTTTGAAGAGGTCACATCTAATCTAATCTAGTCCCGTCTAGTATAGTATTGTCTTGCCTTGTCCAGTTCATCCCAATCCAATCTAATCCAACCCAATCACATCCAATCCCATCCAATCCCATCCAATCCATCCCATCCAATCCAATCCAATCCCATCCAATCCAATCCCATCCAATCCAATCCCATCCAATCTAATCCCATCCAATCCAATCCCATCCAATCCAATCCAATTCCATCCAATACAATCCCATCCAATCCATCCCATCCAATCCAATCCAATCCCATCGAATCCAATCCCATCCAATCCAATCCCATCCAATCTAATCCCATCCAATCCAATCCCATCCAATCCAATCCAATTCCATCCAATACAATCCCATCCCATCAAATGCAATTCCATCCAATCCAATCTAATCCAACCCAATCACATCCAATCCCATCCAATCCAATCCAATTCCATCCAATACAATCCCATCCAATCCATCCCATCCAATCCAATCCAATCCCATCCAATCCAATCCCATCCAATCCAATCCCATCCAATCTAATCCCATCCAATCCAATCCCATCCAATCCAATCCAATTCCATCCAATACAATCCCATCCCATCAAATGCAATTCCATCCAATCCAATCTAATCCAACCCAATCACATCCAATCCCATCCAATCCAATCCAATTCCATCCAATACAATCCCATCCAATCCATCCCATCCAATCCAATCCAATCCAATCCAATCCAATCCCATCCAATCCAATCCCATCCAATCTAATCCCATCCAATCCAATCCCATCCAATCCAATCCAATTCCATCCAATACAATCCCATCCCATCAAATGCAATTCCATCCAATCCAATCTAATCCAACCCAATCACATCCAATCCCATCCAATCCAATCCAATCCCATCCAATCCAATCCAATTCCATCCAATACAATCCCATCCCATCAAATGCAATTCCATCCAATCCAATCTAATCCAACCCAATCACATCCAATCCCATCCAATCCAATCCAATCCAATCCAATACAATCTAATCTGTTCCAAAGACATTAATCGACGGTGGCTTCAAGTGAAATCGTAATTAATAATCGCAATCCGTTTAAAATTACTTCTGCAACCCGGACTGCCGATCTTCTTGAACCCTCATTAGGCATTTGCTGTCCCAACTGCGGGTCAGCTATGAGCCCAATGGACATGGCTGATTTGAGAACACTGAATTGATGAGCGTGTTATTTTCGCGAATAGAGTAGTTGTCTAGTGGTAAACATGGGCGTCCGGATGGGGGAATGGGAGAGCATTTGCCCCCTGGATTTTGCAAATGTTTTACAAAACTAAAATCTTTTGATTAGGCCCTATTATGATTATTACAACAGTCCCAACACGATTTTCAATGCAAAAAACACTTAATTATTTAGGTTAGTCCTCAACCATTTTTTAAATTTTGAGAGTTGTTATAATTATGTTCTGTGTTCATTCTATGCAGAAACGTCAGTTGGCACCCCCTACAAAAATGTTCCCCTCTCCTGCAAAATTATCCCTCCCCCCACACAAAAAATCCTTCGAACGCCCATGGTGGTAATGCAACAAATTCCTGCCTGCGTTTGGGTTTTTAATCCGGGTTTGCAGCTGTGGTCAAGCTATTTGTCCAACCCGAAGCGCTAGCATATGCGTTGGCCTATATTAATTTTGCACGGTAGCAGCAACTGTTTCATTTGCGCTTCCGGCAAAGCGTTGAGCAACCTCCGAGTCCCGCGTTTAGTACAACTGACTGTAACATGAAATAGACTATTATTAACTGTCCTTGGCTTGGGCAGTGTTTGAAAATCGCTTGTGAAGAGATCCGTTATCTGAATATATAATTTTATGTAATAGCTTACATTTTCTTAAATGATAATGTCGAACTCGTCCTAAGAGGTGTTCAGTATTACACAACTTATTAATGTATTTAGATCCATCAAAATTTCAGTAAAAGGCCAAACAGTTTGCATAAAACGGCGACATTTCATTTGTTAGATTTAAAAACACTATTATAACTACTGTACAGCGAAGTTGAATACTCGGCTCCGTGGTCTGTCCTTGAGCTTGTTTCCCTTGGGCGTTTGAAACGAATTCTCTTCGATCATAATTGCGTATTGCCAGTTTGAATTTCAGTTGAAGACGTGTTATGTAATTTCATGATTAATATTACGCTCACAATTAAAAGTTTCTTATTCCGGACTGAAAGCGAAACGAGTTTATATTATTGAACTTCCTTCGATGCTCTTTAACTTCACAGTGAAGTGCCAATTGTAGTTCTGTGTGTTGTTCCGCTGAGTACAGTCTGCCATACAGGCTTTTAACTCCAAAAAAACATAATTATTTCCAATCTACAGGAGTTTTAACTAGCGGCTGACAGCAGTGTGCGGTACGGTATGGTACGGCAAGGAACGCGTCGACCTTGATCTGGCTAGTACATAAATTATTATAGGCGTATGCATCATTAGTTACACACGGCTGACATCAATTGGTTTCTGTATGGATTCTATGGCTTCTCTTTATCTCCCAAATTGAAAAATAAAATGTCTGCTTTTAGTCATTGTCATGACATGCAGGAATAATTTTTGTAAATGACAATTGGAAGGAGGTCCAGGAACTTCAACAACATGATATTTATTTTGGTCTTAATTACATTAGAGAGCAAATTTAATTAGTTTTAAATCGATATTGTTAGTATTTATTAGTATCAACTTCTAAGGTTGTTACTTTACAATTTCAACCCATTTTAATAACCCCTGACTGCACTCATAAATGTAGTCAATAAATGTCTACCAAAGGCATTACTTATGTGTATCGTGCATTCAAAGGCATAAGCTGTCAGGTGTCAGACTGCGCACATTACTACCATGATCATCAATATTATTATTTATGTGTTAAACATTTCATCATCATCTTATTACTACCATCCCCACCACTACCACTACCACCACCACCACCACCACCATCACCACTACTGCTGCTACTACTACTACTACTACTACTACTACTACTACTACTACTACTACTACTACTACTACTACTACTACTACTACTACTACTACTACTACTACTACTACTACTACTACTACTACTACTACTACTACTACTACTACTACTGCTACTGCTACTGCTACTACTATTAGAATTCTTATTTATATTTATATAGCGCCAGTACCCAGTGATGAGCGCCTCTGGGGAGTTATCTTGAAGAGGCGCTATATACATCTGTGAATGAATTAATTAATTAGTCATCTATCGATAACTTTATCAACTGTGTTTGATAGACGCGCAATTTCTTTGATAAACGTCGTAGGGAAGGCTCCACTCAGACTCATAGAACCAAAGGCTGAGTTGCGCTGTACTTCAGAGGCCATGGCCTCAGGTGACGGACATTTAACCGGAACTTATAAGGTCGTTTACATTTGACGTAAAGCACTAGGCCTGCTTTCTGAGGCCACTGTCCTTTGGCTAACTGTACAAATTACGAGTGATTGTGGCCGTTCCGATCGCAGTCATACATCATGTTTAAAACGACAGCCAACAACATAATGCATCACTATGTATATCTGTCTTTCTCTGTGTCTTTCCGTCTGTCTCTTTCTATGACTGTCCATGTCTGTGTCTCTCTCTCTGTGTCAATTTGTCTGTCTCGATGCTGGCACACTCTCTCCTTTCCTCACACACACACACACACACACACACACACACACACACACACACACACACACACACACACACACACACACACACACACACACACACACACACACACACACACACACACACACACACACACACACACACACACACACACACACACACACACACACACACACACACACACACACACACACACACACTCACTCCTGAATCATATACGCAACCGATTCGGATGAAGGCCGAGAGTGGAGAGACATCAACCCTTCGAACTCAATTCAACTCCGTCCACACAGACTGACGGGGTTAGCCAGGCAAACAAACAGACAGGCATCTAGACAGACAGACGCGCAGACAGTCGGCAAGGTTGATTTGAACGAGAACAGGCAGCAATCGACCTTAAACTGTAATTGGGGAAGTTGTACGTAGAAATGACGACAGCGATTTGAGTTATTAGGACAATATTACTCTTAATTATAATATATACGGCCGTGAGCATTTTCCTTATATATGCATACATGCGGGTACATCGAAGGTAGGCATAAATATACATACATGGTGGAATAGCTTACGTAATTATAGATAGCCTTTGAGTTCTGTATATATTTCGTGTGCCCTGATCAGGAACTTGTCAAACGAGTTCATCTGAGCGAGAGAGTGGATTTAGTTCCTAACTGACGGTTTTGGCGTTGGTTAGGGAATAAGTCTTGTTAAACTGTGTTGACGGATTACAGAGACGGTTGGGGTGGAGGAAGTTCGGGTGTTCTCGTTGACAAAACTTACTCGTGTTTTGTAGTCTTAAATCTGCACAGTCGGTAAGATATTATGACTTCGACGGTTGAAATATTATGGTGGCTGCTATTCATCATACACTAGTAATAACGTAATGTAATTTAATATGTGGTAAGGTATCGTTTAAAGTTGAAGTAATCGATCTTCTACTGTATGTATATGTATCCATGTGTGTGTGTATGTATATTATGCATGAATGTATGAATGCATTTAAGTATGTATGTATGTATGTATGTATGTATGTATGTATGTATGTATGTATGTATGTATGTATGTATGTATGTACGTTGTATGTATGTATGTATATTATTTATGTTTGTATGAATGCATTTAAGTATGTATGTGTTTGCGTGTATGTATGTCGTATGTATGTATTTATGTATGTATGTACTATGTATGTATATGTATGTATGTACGTAGCAATGTGTGTAAATGTGTATGCATGTATGTATATATGCCTGTATGTATGTATGTATCTCAAAATTTATGTAGCGCCATCTAGGTAATTTTCATGAGCGTTAGAAGATGGTTATCTAACAGTTTTAATGATGCACGTGTCAGAGCAAACGTTGATGCGGTATAATAGGTCTAATGGAATTGAAAACGTTTCAGGGAATATGTCTTTATGTGTGTAAGTATGTATGTTTCATGACACTTAATATAGCGCCTTTTAAGTACTCTTAAAACTCTGCACGTATGGTTATCTGTCTGTGTGTACGCATTTATCCGTATGTTTTATAGCGCCTCTATATCAAGCTCTCGAAGGCGATCCTCGCTGGCTCATATGAACACCAAACAGCCAGTATGACCAGCAGCACTGCAGCAGTATTGCTTAAATTTTGATTTACATTGATTTTCACATTGATTTCGTCATACAGATCTGTTCAGTCGTTATGGTTTCATTTCAAAGACCCTTTCGTCTTCTGTACAGTTTCGATTGTGGAAGGCGAAGAAATAGTCGCACGCACATTTCTGCGTCACTGCGTACCTTTAAATTTTTCTTTATAAGAATAATAGTTTATAGCAGCGTTTCCCAAAGTGGGACGAACACAAGGGTTCCGCGAAAAGTTATAATTTAAAAGAATTTTCAGTGAGAAATTTCATTGGAATAAAACATTGCAAGCAGTTTTTTAAAAATACACAAAAAGTTTTACCAAAGTTTAAAACTGCCGTTAGTCGTCTCTTTTGTATGTTGCCCCCACTGAGCGATAATCCGGACTTTCAATGCCCTTTAGCTATCCAGTACTTATATAGTATTAAAGATTATGGAGGTCACTACAGGGACCTACATGTATACATAGGTCAGAGCTGTAAGTCTGAATAGTGTCGTAGCCATCTTTGTTATCGTTCCTCGACGAAACGAATCCGGAAATGATTTAACGCAAAAGTTTTTAAAAAGTCTGATAATCGTACAACACTATTTCCAATTAATTTTTTTTATTTGCTGGTATCAAAATCTGACCTAGAGCGTTTGCTCAAGGAAGGAAATTTAAGGGTTCTGGGCTTATGTTCAAGCGAGTAATGTGGACTGTTTTCCAACCTCATATGAGTTTTAGTTGAAAAGGATTGTGTTCTCAACGAAAACATTCGTTCAGAATTGTAGATCATATTCACGACCTGGAAGCGAACGTGGTTAAATACTTTCCTCCCATAAAGGGTGATATTAATTGGATTTCAAACCAATTCAAAGTAGCCGAAAACCAGCAAACTTTTGTAATAAAGATTATGAACTTCTTATTGAGACAACGTCGGACTCGCAATATATGAAGCAGACTTTCACTTTCATTGATCGGTTTCTGGAACGGGTCAATTAAAGAATACCCCACTGTCGCAAAATGTGCAGTTAGTGTGCTTTTGCCATTTGCCACAACGCATTTGTGCGAAACTGGATTCTCATAGTAGGCTATACTGCAACAAAAAGCCAAATATAGAAATTGACTAAATGCTGCATCTGACACAAGAATTCAGCTTTCTAGCATTAAACCAAATATAAAAAATTGGCACGAGAGAAAATAAAATCACATCACATATTAAAACTTCATGAACTGCCAATATTGTGCTCCATTAGTCTTGGTCTTAAAAACTGTACACGTTAGCATTTCCTATAAACTCCTTATATTATATAGGTGTGTGTTTAGTTAGGCCTATATTAGTATGCTTCTCATGCGCTACGTATGCCTCAATACGTTTAGTTGAGGTTGGGATTCCGCCATAATATGAAAAGATGACAAGGGTTCCCTGACCAAAAAAGTTTGGGAAACGCTGGTTTATAGCGACAATAACTCTAACGAAGACTCATCTCTGGCGCAATCTGTCAGACATCAAGGAAGTCCTTATGCTTGAGTGTCGGCTGTTATGCAACAGTACTGCCAATGTCGTCGCTGTTAATGTCTGCGAAACAAGACCGTGCGTGACCAAGCTTCGCCCGAATATACACTGTGTCCCGATGAAAAGTGGACCCCAAGAAAGAGTGTCATAACTCGGTCAAAACTTTTAGCATTTGCCTGAAATTTTAAAAACAACAACAATAGCCATATTACAACCGAATCCTAAGGCCGTTTGGAAATGTTGCCGAGTTTGTCAAGTTTGTGAACGTTTGAGACGCAGCCCTGATAATGGGAAGTTTCCAACATACAAGAGCCATAAGGAAGTGAAGTTCAGCTACAGTAGCCTACAGCTGGTGTTCAAAATGTCCTTTTTGTTCACGGACACACGACCGTAGACGTGGACGCCACTGCTCAATGATCCGATCGATGATCACGTGGTCAAACAGCTGCTACTCTTCAATCAGACGCGAAATCCAAACCTGGAGTGTACTGGAGGAGCGCGTTTATCGTTCCCGCATTCGTGACGTCGATCACCGGAGGCGCGTCTGATTGAAGAGTGGCAGCTGTTTGATCACGTGATCATCGATCGGGCCATTAAACAGTGGCGTCCACGTCTACGGTCGTGTGTCCGTGAACAAAAAGGACATTTTGAACACCAGCTGTAGCTGAACTTCACTTCCTTATGCCTCTTGTATGTTGGAAACTTCCCATTATCAGGGCTGCGTCTCAAACGTTCACAAACTTGACAAACTCGGCAACATTTCCAAACGGCGTTAGGATTCGGTTGTAATATGGCTATTGTTGTTGCTTTTAAAATTTCAGGCAAATGCTAAAAGTTTTGACCGAGTTATGACACTTTTTCTTGGGGTCCACTTTTCATCGGGACACAGTGTAGTTTCAATAATTTAGCTTGCCGGGCGCGCTGTCTCCATGAAGCGAAATGCGTAAGTCTTGTGAGATTGACAATCTACTGTCGGGCCATGAAACTGGTAAGAGACTGTTGCCGGTCGAGAATTGGTGTTTTTTATGTCTGCAATTCTTCCGAACAGCATATACAACAAATATAGATGGTGTCGGCTTTAAGGGTTGGGCTGATGAGCGCTGGTGGTAGCTTATAATTGTTTTTGCACTGCTAGTTCGCATAGTATGGGCTTTATGTGTAACGAGGAAGCAGCGGTGACAGCATTTAACCTTGACAAAGGGCCTATCATAAGTTCATTGCAGATTAGTTGCCTTCTGTTAATTGAACAAAATGTTTTTTTTAGAAGTCTTCTGGCTATTTAGGACAAACTCGATGCAGTAGTATCGTAAATATACAGTTTAGATATTGGAGCATTAGACGCAAATATACCTTGAACTTTCATGGAATTGAACTACTAGGTGACTTCAGATTACTTCAGCTGCAATTCTCCACTATTTTCTCTAATTACTTGAAAATGCCACAGTATTTTCTGTCATTAGGTTATATAGAAAGAATCCATGGGCTTTTAGATGCTGCAATAGCGTCTAATCTTAACGGACTTTGCTATTAGGGGATGTCTGAAATGTTATCGTCGGCATTTTCTTTTGCTCTTTTGACGTAAGGCCTATACCTTGGCAATCACTTTTCTGGTAACTGTGATTGTTATAGCGCCTCTTTGGAGCCTCCTACTGACTCCATCTCCGTCTCACTTGACGTCACAGGTTGCAGCAGGCGGCCAACTTTGAGTTCAGATGGTGGCCAGGAATGAGCCCTGTGCATTTGTCAATATAATTTGGCTATATGATGACTATCAGCGTCAATGTTATTATTGTCAGTTTAGATCTTTTATGCTCAAGTATATGGGACGGGTAAATGTAAAGTGTGAGCTAATCTTAACACGAAACCCGTTTAGAATCAATACTCAATGAATGCGCACTTGCGTCACTGTTATCTAGTTATATTTGCTGTAATCTTAACCCAATTCCTGTATGTACGCGTTTTGTAAAGTCTCGCCCGTTATAGTTTTCAACGTTGTCAATTGATGGGAAACTTCACCACAGCCAGAAGGTGGATTGGATTTTAGACTCCAACGTGTGCTGACCGTGTTAAGGTTGTAACCCTATATACAAAAGGCATCAAAATATAGCCAGCCAAAGTACCTTCGCGAACCCGTTCATCCATGTATCTCACTCTCTCCCGTCCTCCAGTCACTACTCGCCTGAAGTTCTCCAACCGATCCATATCCCAAACTGGACCTAAACTCTGGAACGAACTTCCGCCCGAATTCCGCACTTTCTCAGTTCCTCCACCAATACCGCCACTCACTCATTGTCATCTACCTCGGGCTCCTCTACTCATCACCCCACAGGCTTTCCACTCCAAACTGAAAACTCACCTCTTCAGAATTTCCTATCCTAATCCATCGGATCCTCTGCCTTCCAAGCTATCTCGTTCTCAACGAAACCCTCCGTAACAGCTGCTCTGCCTCTCTCTGGTCTCACTGCAACCGGACTCGGACCACCAACGGACATCGATTTCCGGACAACCCCTCAGATACGTCGCAGCGCTCGTGAGTAATCTGGTGCTTTGCGCTCAGTTTGACAGTGGCGCTTTAGAAAATTGGAGATTATGATTACGATAGCCATGGTTGGGCAGCAATCGAAGACCTCTCAAATGGGAAACACGCTATCGATTCAGCAGTACCATGTGACAGACATTGTTTACATTTGGCAATAAAGGCTTTAGTCTAGTTTACCTGAGAATGCACGCAGTAGGTCAATGATTGTGGATTGTAGTAGACCATTTAACTGGTTAGGCAGGGGATTGTAGTAGACCAGTTAACTGGTTAGAAGGGGATGATTGCATACCGTGTAAATGGTAAGATATAGATGGTAGTAAACTATTTTAACTGGCAATATAGAGGATTCCAGTAGATCATTTTACTGGCTGATTGAGGGATGATTGTATACTATGTAAATGGTAAGATAGGGTAGTGAATAGTGGTAGTAAACTATTTAACTGGTAAAACAGTGGACGATAGTAGCACATTTAACTGGTAAGTTAGGGGATGATTCCATGCAATGTAAATCGCAAGGTATAGATGGTAGTAACCATTGAACTTTTAGGCTATTAGTCAGCAACAGACTAACTTACGACATTTAGCGCAGAATAAAACATAAGCTGTGAATGGGATGGACGGTATTTATACTGACGGCCTGTTATTGTCGGTTCCTACTGCGTCGGCATTTCAGCCGTCAGACGCTTGCACTGTAAGTGCAGTGCAAAGGTGAAGTCATCGTTCACGGCATGGTACTACCACCCACCCACCGAGCAATTACCGACTGGTTTTGTGTTGGGAAAGGCGAACAAGCCATACGTGCACGCAAGCTCGATCATTATCTGTAATTTCTGTAATTCCCGGGTTTTGATCGTCGTTTCCTGACCGCGCTAGAAAACGGGTCGCAACAATTACCAGAGTCGACAAAACTCCCTCCGTTTGTTTGGATAATGGGAGAGGTCCGTTGTATAGAAGCGAAACGTGCTGTCGAATCGGAACTGGCAAACACTGAGGCTGGCATTCCTCTGTGACTGCCGTTAAAGCACTGTTTCGCGATTGAATACGGAACATCTGAAACCAGATATACTCAAACTGCTGCCGGAAATCGATTTTAAATCGCCTGACGACGTCATAACAAAACATCTCGCAGTGAATATATAGTCCTTGTCAAATAGTTTCAGTACATGGCATGAATGATAAATAGGTTAAAAATTCGAATCCAAACATTGAATTGAAATCGATAGCTTTCTGCTACTGAGCTTTTGCTCTTTGCATCTTATTGACCTGCATGAACCGGACTAATATGATCTAAGAACTTCTATAACGCCTAATATGATCTAAGAACTTCTCTATCGCCTAGTATGATCTAAGAACTTCTATAACGCCTAATATGATCAAAAAAACTTTTATAGCGCCTAATACGGTCTAAGAACTTCTATTGCGCCATTCTTATAATGCTCAAGGCACCAGCAGATTGTCGCTACCACGCAAAATCACTGTGCAAATTCCAGGTTGAGACCTGTTGATCTGTTCCCATGGGATAGCCTACCTATCGATTTTTTCGATTGGTTCAGAAACTTAAATGTATTTGATTCTGGGTTTCATGGCGCTACATGTTCCTATCACATGCTTGCTATAGGTGTGTCATGCAAATTAGTTAAAAGAAATGACGTCGTGTAAAGGCAATTTTTTTCTCAAATCGCTTCTAATTGAAATTAACTGATTGACTCAGGTTATTGCGCTGCTACCACAGTTAGGCAAATTACATAGGGTCTATGTGATGTCTCTTAATTAGCCATCAAATTACCTACCAAAAATACCGGTGAATATCAAAGACTGCACTCAAAAAGGCTGGGAAGGTGAACCCGTGGTAATACTGTTGACTTTGACCACATTTATTCGAAATCGTGATCGGCTGTTAGGTTGGCAATACGAATCTGACTATGAAAAGGTTGGCCACTTGTTGCATGACCACTTGTAGCATGACCTTTGATGATTCCAGAGAGCAGTGTAGATGAGGGACCGGTTTCAGAAATAGAGAGAAGAAAAGATTGTTGAGAAAACTTCTGGGAAGAACTAATAACTATTGATGGTTTGATAGTTAGTTGCTGACGAATGTAAGAAAGTTGAGAAGTTTCAAGAGAAATGTAAGTAAGAGATAAAGTTTGTACTAGATGACTTGAGGGACCCTAAGGCACTGAATTGGGTTGATAAGAGCGCTGCCTGAGTTAGTTAGGCTTCTAGAAGTACTGTCGAAATCATTAAAGGCAAAATTGCCGAAAAACCAGCATGGAAAGTAAGCATGGAAGTATGGAGACTGAGTATCTGTAATTGAGATGTAGGAGGTGAGGCAGGACTAATCAGGGAATATCTGTGAAAGAGGTGTGATTTTTGACTTTGAACCAAAACGTTACCATGTTGGTTTTGCGTTGAGATCAGGTGACCAATCGCCAAATCTATTGAACATTCGGTCTGTGTTATATTAGTGTACTATGTCGAGTGCGATTTGCTAGGACGATTAAGGTCCACTTCCTAACATATTAGGAAGTCGCATTATCTCGTTCAACCAATCACACCTACACGCGTAAATAATTGTAATGGCCTCCTATATAAATCAACCACATATCAATGTATCGTGTCAAAAGGCCACACGACGGATGAACGTTAGGGCAATAATGTTATATAGCTATGGATACGGTAATTACCTGAGATTACTTATTTCCTACACATTTCCAACCCTGTGTGTTGATGGAACCCTACAGTAATCGTCAGCCATTAACGCTGCTCCTGCTCTGTCGCTCGTGATATATATGGGTCGACTCGAAGGTCATTTAACTCGGGTCGGTATGGATCGGTCAGTAGGCTTGTCTAGCACACGTGTGACATTTGTGGCTCGGTTCTTGGCGAGACTCAATGCAGGACAGATTTATCATGTTGTTTGGCTGATATCCGGACTTGATAAATGGAGACATTGAGAAATTGTGACATTAGGATGCATATTGCTCTAGTTATTTGTTTTACTGATCTATAGGCCTGCCAGAATCGGCGCAAGTCTTCTTCTGTCAGGCTGTTGGTAGGAAGTGTAATGGAACATAGCATACCATATGACAGTATAGGCCTACAGCCCAGCATCAAATAGCATAATACAACACTAACAATAGCATATCAATACAACAACAATAACATCACACAACTTAACATTACATAATTTGAGAACTGTACAGCTAAGATCAGCGTGATCAGAAATCACATAATAGGTTAAATAAATCATCATAAAGTGACTCTAGAGAGGGGGTTATGGAGGGAGATAATGAGGAAGTGAGTGAGATAGAAAGTGAGAAAGAGAGAGAGAGACAATAAGTCCGGATGACAACATAGAAGTGTCAATGTCCTTCAACTAATAGGAACTAGGAAGTACCGGAAGTACCTCATTACCAGATTAAATGCATTTGAACGTTTTCTATAGACACAGTCATATATATTAACGTCTACAGCTTGTATGGATAGATGTTACATTAGCCGACTTCACTGGAACTTTCAATACACTTCAGTACTTAGCGAACAATCAGTTAACCTAATCTTGCATTACCCGACCGCCCACTACCTTACCCTACTTGAGTTGATCACAGTTTACCAATATACCTGAATTATATTAATTTATTTGACTTCAATTTAAGGTTCTGGTTATGCGTATATCATTTTATTCCATTGAGCTGGTGTCGACAAATCATCTGCATTTTAAAAATTAATTTTTACTGTCTCTATGTGTGATTTGAATTTGTAGGTGTAAACATGAATACGGGAAAAAGAAAGATCAAATTTAGTTCCAGAAATTGCGGCCAGGGGGTAAGAATTAACGTGATTTTTTAAACATACGTAGGCCTATTAGGAAACATATTCATGCAAGTCACGCGTTCAGTCTCAACTTTTGCTTCGTTTATGCAAATATAAGCTACAGTACCTATTCCGAATGGACAAGCAGATAATCTTATCTAATATAATCTAATCCATCCTATTCCAGTCTAGTCTGATCTAATCTAAAATCATATCTAATATAAATTTAAATTTAAATCTAAAAATCTAAATCTAACGAACTCCACAGCGCAGTTATAAAATGCGCAAAGCTTAAATTGACGGTCACAAAAAGCATCACGTGGTAGTGGATGAACGCATTGTAATTCATCCAGATCGACCGACAATCTGTCCCATGAATTCTGCTGGATTGGCCTCGTTTGACTTTAAACCTGGGGGTAACATCTGAACAATCAAAATGTTGCTTCAACGTACTTACTATTGGTGATATATATAAGTTTCTACAGTAATATTATGTCAGCAGTTTATTTTGTCAATTGCCTTAACTAATAAACCATTCAAAGGCATAAAGGTTGTTGATGTTATTTAAAGTTTAACCATTAAACAAAATGGAGAAATATGAAATTATAAAATATATAGTATAGGCCAAATATCGTCAAATTTTTAATTTTGATCTGACACGAAAGAAAGCAAAACATTGCTTGAGTTCCATTAGTCGACTAAGCGTCTCAGTAAATTAGCTGTTGTCATTGATCCAGCTTTTGTGACCTTTCGTGAAATTTTGGCCATTTGCGTTGGCAATGGTGATGGTAATTGTAAATTTATATAGCGCCTCTTCTTTGGAGACTCATAAGATGAGTTACTCGTATAGTACATAGAGAAGGTAATTCTTCAATGATTCGCGTGGCTAATGAACACGTACCTGGCTTATGGTTTTCAGTTTCTGAAATGGCTGAGGGCGAACGTACTGCTGACGCTGACGATAGCGGGGGTTTTTATTGGCGGAATAATTGGATTCAGCATCAGGCCGTACAAGCCGTCCGAGGAAGTCATCATGTTCATCTCATTTCCGGGAGATGTTATGTTGCGGATGCTGAAGATGATTATCCTACCTCTCATCGCTTCCAGTCTTATTGCTGGTAAGTCAATTCGAGATGGTCAGCTTTCGAGAATTTAAAATCTATTCATGATTTCAATAAATTCCGTCAACTGTTTCATCATCTTTTTTCTGTTTATTAGTATAGACTAGTACTACAGCGCCAGTTCATAGGCCCTAATGCACAAGGCTTGACCGATGGCGCGTCAAAACAGGTCAACATTCAGTAGAATATATTCGTTTATTATATAAGAACTAGAGTATTGTTGTGCCATTTGCTCGTACTGCCACCATGCAAAATCGGGCCTTTTTGGTGGTTGGTCCTGTGGTTTGGAACGGGCTCCCTCTGGAGCTGCGTCTCCTCCCGAAAACCCAACCCGAGTCTTTCTACACTGCGTTAAAAACTGTTCTTTTTGTTCGTGCTGAAGTCGGGAGCGCCTCTGAGTAGTCCTTTTGAGACGCGCTATATAAGTGCTCAAATGAAATGAAATGAATGAATGAATGAAAGTATTTGCCCGTCATGTTATGACGGCGTGTATATAGGCCTATACGTGTCGTTGGTTAAAATGCTCTGATCGCCGTCGTCAAGACCGCAGTACTGACGTCACAAACAATTTCTGTTTCACAATAGAACAGAAAGCGTTTGTGACGTAGCGTTTATCGACAGACACACGCTCTATGGATATTATATGTATAGATGACACACCGCATTCATGTACGAGAACAGATAGTAAGAAAAAACTAAATCTATGGAAAATATAGACTGTCATGGTCCGCTAGAAGTCAATCGCAGACGTGGGGGTGGCGGACAGACTAATGCCGAGACGGTCATCTAAAACAGAGACATCGCCTGCACTGGATAAGCAATTTGAAAGGATAAGACTTAAATAGAGAACGAAACGACACAATTAACTGAGCAGAGTAAACATATACACGGAGGGAATTTCGAAATCTAGGCCCAGCAACCGAATAAGCTCGTTGAGGAGGGGGATAGAGTAGTGATAACACTCGTGGCCAGGAGAGCATAAGGTACGCGGATCGACTCCCGTAACCCCCCCCCTCTAGGGCGGCGCCTTGCACGGCTGCCAAACCGTGTGTTAATTAAGATCTTGATTGTACTTTCATGTTTCAATGTAGTCTGTCGGTTTGAAATAATAAAGAATATTATTATTATTATTATTATTATTATTATTATTATTATTATTATTATTATTATTATTATTATTATTATTATTATTGTTATTATTATTTTAACATGAACTGTAAGTCTGTTATAGTATTCAGCGTAACCAGCACTTCGCATCATATGCTGGTAGTCACAAATGAAACCGAAGATAGAAACCGAAGTCCGTTTAAGTGGTTGTGTCCTTTATAATTGATGTAGGTCTGTCGCAGTTGGAAGCGGTTGACGTTTTGTGGAGTTTTGTGTTCCGTAGTTGATAAACCTTAGCTCAGGTTCTCGTAATTGCCAGGGTGCTAAGCTACGCAATAGGCTTCCGAATTCTGGATGTAGTCCTGGAATGTAGACCTGAAATTATAGTTTTCGAATATAGTCCTGAAATGTAGTCTTGAAAGAAATGTAGTCCTAAAATTTAGTCCTGAAATGTAGGTCTGGAATGTAGTCCTTGAGTAAGTTATTGTCCTGTAATTGTAGTTTTCAAATATAGTCCTGAAATGTAGTATTGAAATGAAGGTAGTCCTAAAATTTAGTCCTGAAATGCAGGTCTGGAATGTAGTCCTTGAGTATTGTCCTGTATTATAATTACCTGGAATTGTTATCCTGGAATGTAGTTCTGAAATGTAATCTTTAAATGTAATCCTGGAATGTAGTAATGGATTGTAGTCCTGTATTATATTCCTAGATTTTAGTCTTGGAATGTAGTCTTGGAATGTAGTCCTAGAGTGTAGTCTTGGAATGCAGTCCTGAAATGTAGTCCTGGAATCTAGTCATAGAATATAGTCTTGGATTGTAGTCTAGGAAATGTATAGTTATGGAGTGTTGTCTTGGTATGCTGTAGGTCTTTCGCAGTTGGATGCGGCGGCATGTGGTCGCATGGGGAGCCGAGCGTTGGCCTACTACGGCTTTACCACTGGGGTAGCCGTCGTCATCGGCATCGCCTGCGTCCTGACGATCCACCCGGGAAATCCGTCGATCAAGGAGAAACTCGGGGAGGGAGCGGAGAGCAAAAAGGTCACGACGTTAGACGCATTCCTCGACCTCATCAGGTGTGTATCGTCATCGCCATCATTATGAATCTCATCATAGTCATCAACAACAACATCGTCGTCGTCGTCGTCGATATCATCGCTGTCGTCGACCAGTGCTTAATCTAGTCCCCCTCTTCTGAGAGGGGAAACAAGGTTTCTGGGGGGACCAACCAATTTGTTGTCATTTCGTCCATCTTCAAGAATTTCAGACTTTTTAAACTTTCATCTTGGAAAAAAGTTGATGACTTTTGTTCTATAAGAATTACTCTCTCAAAAACGTTGATGACCTTTTTCTAGGAATTCGTCTCTCAAAAAGTATATTACTCACCTCTTGGGGGGAAACCATGTTATCCTGGGGGGGATTTCCCTCCCCAAAATGTCTCTACATTATAATATTGCTGGCCTCTGGGGGAAACACAAATCCTGGGGGACATTACCAACCCCCCAAAGCCACCTAGATTAAACACTGGTCGTCGACGTCATCATAATCGTCGTCACCATTAACTAGCAACCATTAAAGCTCCGGTGTCTGATGCACGAGGCATCAACCGATGGCGCACCAAAGCCAACATCCAGAAGCAGGTCAACATCCAGAAGCAGGTCAACATCCAGAAGCAGGTCAACATCCAGAAGCAGGTCAACATCCAGAAGCAGGTCAACATCCAGAAGCAGGTCAACATCCAGAAGCAGGTCAACATCCAGAAGCAGGTCAACATCCAGAAGCAGGTCAACATCCAGAAGCAGGTCAACATCCAGAAGCAGGTCAACACCCAGAAGAGCAGTTCGCCGAGATCGAGACAACCTGCGGTGGATAAGAATTTTTTTAATAGGTTTTAAGTAGAGAACGAAATGCACAACTGACTGAGCAGAATCCAAAATTAGGAAGGGAATTCCAGCAACCTTCAAACTCTCGTTTATTATTTTATTTTATTTATTTATTTCGGATATTTCTATAGCGCCTCCTCAAGTCTACTACTACTCAGAGGCGTTCCCGACTTCAGCATTGGTATACTGTGTCGGAGTTTTCACGCCGAAGCGCCACGAGCAATCTTATTAGGAAGAGTTCTAACTTTAGTTATGACCAGAGGAAGGCAATTGGACCTTGTTTTATACCGATAACACTGAAGGGTAAGGAATAATTCTAAATACTGTGTTTGGTTACAGTTCACTGCTTAATAAACAAGCTCTGATTAAAAAAAAAAGATTCTTTGCTGAACAGAAAGTCAATGCAAAGATTTAAGCACTGCGGTAATGTGTTCATATTTGGGCATATTACATCTACTCTAAAGTCTAGCCAACGCTGATGTTTGACTCTGTAATTTGTGACAGAAACATGTTCCCAGAAAATCTGGTCCAGGCGTGTTTTCAAAATACCCAGACGTTTTTCGTACCTCGACCACCGTCGCCAAGTCCCACCCCAATCAATGGCACCGAGGAAACGACAACTGCTTTTTCCGTCACCACCGAGAGTCTCAGCAATGGTTCCAGAGTTATTAGCTCGGTGACGAAAAATCTGATGAGGGACGTGCGGTATACAGACGGAATGAACGTCATGGGTAAGAGTGTGTGACGCCCAGGGCTGTAGTCTAGGGCATACGCGGGTATACAGCGTATACTCACCTCTAGAGACCGTATACTCACCTCACAAAATATTTTTATTTATTTATAATAAAATACTGTACCGTATACTCACAAAATACTGTAGCGTATACTCACCTCTAATTAGTTTCGGAAAACTAACATGTAGCGTATACTCACCTCTAATTTTTCCACTACAGCCCTGGTGACGCCTCTCAAGAGTGTCGTGTTTCTTACACTGTTAGGTTCATTTGTTGCTTAATAGTTTAATAAATTCGTGCAAAAGTACGTTGCTTGTTTCGCAGTAATTGGCAGACGACATTTCGATAGCAATGTTGTTTATTCTGTGGTTTTGTTTCCCTGGAACCAGCAATTGTGAGCTCTTTTGAAACAGTCCTAAAGACCGGAGTATAGTCGTTTAAGCGTCAGCCAACGACGCATTTTTTGCATTGTCTTTTCCCGACTGACGATGCTGTGGGTTGTTGGACGCTCTTTGAAGCAGTTTCGTAGAAGTGGAAAGATCTAATATAAATCGCTTTTCTGCCTGAATTTGACTCCGTTTGTGTTTGTGTGCTCGTGTGTTTGTGTGTCTGTGTGCGTGTGTGTGTGTGTTTATCACATAACGGTGTTCAATTAAGTTTTTTATCATATCATAAAATATCGTATCCTATTAACCATACCATATCGTATCTCTTCCCATCGTATCATAACATCATATCATATGTGGTGCACTATGCATCATGCATCATAATATATCTCGAGTCATACACCATGCATCGAATGATATGGTATGATGTGATGTGAAGTGATATGAAATCTTATCAACTCACACGTGTTACGTCACATGAACTGATCTGATATGAACTTATATGATTTGATATAATTGCAATGCTGGCATTCTCAGGTGTAATCGTCTTCTGCATAGCCTTTGGTTTGATCATTGGTCAGCTTGGGCACCAAGCGAGAATTATGTATGAGTTCTTCATGGCTCTGAACGAGGTCATCATGCGTCTTGTTGGCATCATGATGTGGTGAGTTTCGTCAACGCCCTTCAATGCTGAAACATCTTATATGTTTCAGGTGTAACATGCACAGCCGATTGTATTGTTGCCAGCTTAGCAACCAGTTTCTTGAGATTGTATCAGTCAGGTGTGTTTCATAATCGTTGAAAATGGGAAGGTAAGTATAGAGTGATTGGTCTTGGATTGGCAAATCTTGGTTGAATGTAGGAAAGATTGAGCAACCTATCAAATGAAGGATACCACTTTTACGTTAAATTCACAATGTATTTCAGGAAGTCAGTGCGAAAAACCTTACAGCAGTGTTTTATTCGGAATGGTTTTCAATTTATCATTTTAAATACTTCATAAATCACAACAGTAGGTAGCTGGCCAATGAGAAAAACAGAGCAATCCCTCAAACTAACACCGAAGGCAACCATTGGTTGAGGCATTAGCGAATTCATTTATCTTGGCCTGTATTAACCCTATAAGGGCAGGTAGCCAGCCCTCTTCCTCACCCCTGAATCTTCCCCGACAGTGTTAATCAATTTACTTATTACAGCGGCGCAAGTGAAACAGCCTCTCTAAAACCAACGCTTGCCTTCTTTTTTTTTGGGGGGGGGAGACTGATTAAAATAGTCGCTTCTACATAACATTTTATGTGAAACCTCTGTCGGGAAGAAATAAAAGTTCTGTTGTTGTTGTTTTGCATACGTTAGGTACTCTCCTTTCGGAATAATGTGTCTTATAGCAGGAAAGATCGTGAGCATTCCTGATCTGGTTAAGACGGCCGAACAGCTGGGCATGTACATGGTCACCGTCATCGTCGGCTTACTCATTCACACACTGTTCACACTGTGCCCTCTCTATCTTGTCTTCACGCGAAAGAACCCGGCTGTTTTCGTCAAGGGTATGCTCCAGGCCTTGATCACGGCACTCGGCACAGCCTCCAGGTACGTCATGAATCAGTTATTATATGTAAAGGTCAAGGACCTATAATACACAGGACTGGAAAGTCCTAGTTTAACGTCGTGTGACTATTTGGAGCGCGGCCTCTAGCGTACAGAACAGTTTTGCGTCTTGTAAAATAAATGCACTGAGGTTAGTCATAATATTGATGAAGAAATATCGACGAATTATTGTGCACGCGGTGTAAAACATTGCCTTTTAAGATCAAACCAATGTCCTGTATAAAAACTGATGTCATCTGCGACATCTGTGTGCAGAGACGCAACCCTATATTTACACGAGTTTCAACTCCTCAAACTGTGAATTCCTTGGGTAAAGATCAAGACTGCACACGTCTCTTTAAACTTCCCTCAGAGGAATCAGCTGAGGCGCAGACACAACAGGGGTAATCTGACAAGACGATGCATATTCAGCCTTCCAACTTGCACTCATTAACCGAACCATGAGATTGAGTACCATTGGTAACTGGCCGTGATAATGCTCAGCTTAGGCTAAAGAACCAAATGGTCACCGAATTCAATCGACTGCACAAGCAGTCTGTGTCTGAAGGGGCGCAATTACTAATACCATGCCATATAATCGATTGATTTATTTAGAAGATATATTGCACAAGAATTTCCTTTTCTTTCTCAGTACTGCAGCCCTTCCTGTGACGTTTCGTTGCCTTGAGGAGAACCTGGGAATCGACCGGCGCGTCACCCGATTCATGTTGCCCGTCGGAGCCACTGTCAACATGGACGGAACAGCTCTCTATGAGGCTGTGGCCGCCATCTTCATTGCTCAAATGAATGGAATTTCACTGACTGCCGGAGAGGTTATTACTGTCAGGTAGGCATTTCGGTAACCTGTAATGTATCTAGACAGAAAATAGTGAGTGCCTCTATATATCTCACAAAGTTGTCTAACAAGCTTGCGTTGTGTTTAAGTTCAAGAGCAAAAAGTTCACATATTATGAGCATATTAATTTTATTACAATGACTATTGTTGTTGTTGTTGTTATTGTTGTTGTTGTTGTTGTTGTTATTATTATCATTATTATTATTATTATTATTATTATTATTATTATTATTATTATTATTATTATTATTATTATTATTATTATTATTATCATTATATCCTAGGTAAGGGTGTTATTCCTCAGAAACAAAAAATACGCTGTAGAGTTGTCAATGAGTATCTAGAAAATCAGTGCTCGTCTCCGCATCATCGGTATTATCGTTAGTGTTACTTTCATTATTGTTTTGCCCGAGGTACAAATAATACAAATGATCCCTCGGGACATCAAATGGTTCCGGAAAATTGTAAATTTCTGGATTGCTGCGATGCTGCGAGAGTTCCGAGTGCTAGATCCTGGTACTGACCGCTGTTGGTCTTCCCATTAGTCTGGAAGATCCATCGTTACTCCCAATCATAGCCTGTGGGAAAGATTGCTCCAGTCCAAGTTATTTCAGACTCATATGTATCGTTACGAGTTTCGAAGTTTCGGCAGAACTCTAGAGAAATATGACATTTGTATGTATGTATGGTTGTATATATGTATGTATATATGCATGTATATATGTGTGTGTATGTGTGTAGTACTGTATACGCATGTATGTATGCATGCACGTATGTATGTATATATTTATGTATGTATGTATCTGAGCATTCATATAGCACCTCTACGCGGGTGTATTAAATTAGGATGAACTTTTATTGTCCAGCTTGACGGCCACACTGGCCAGCGTCGGTGCTGCGAGTGTTCCGAGCGCTGGACTGGTCACTATGATCCTGGTACTGACCGCTGTTGGTCTTCCCACTCAAGACATCAGTCTCATCGTTGCTGTCGACTGGCTGCTGTAAGTGATTCAACTCACCAATTTTATGAACTAACTGTACTGCTACTGGCTCTTCATTGCTTCATTCGTTTGTTCGTTCACTCACTCACTCACTCACTCACTCACTCACACTCACTCACTCACTCACTCACTCACTCACTCACTCACTCACTCACTCACTCACTCACTCACTCACTCACTCACACACTCACTCACTCACTCACTCACTCACTCACTCACACTCACTCACTCACTCACTCACTCACTCACTCACTCACTCACTCACTCACTCACTCACTCACTCACTCACTCACTCACTCACACACTCACTCACTCACACTCACTCACTCACTCACTCTCACTCACTCACTCACTCACTCATTCATTCACTCACACTCACTCACTCATTCACTGACACTCACTCACTCACTCACTCACTCACTCACTCACCCACCCACTCACTCACTCACTCACTCACTCACTCACTCACTGACACTCACTCACTCACACTCACTCACTCACTCACTCTCACTCACTCACTCACTCACTCATTCATTCACTGACACTCACTCACTCACTCACTCACTCATTCACTGACACTCACTCACTCACTCACTCACTCACTCACTCACTGACACTCACTCACTCACTCACTCACTTACTCACACTCACTCACTCATTCACTCACTCATTCACTCACTCATTCACTCACTCACTCACTCACTCACTCACTCAATGAATCAGTTGGTCGTTCGGTCTTAAGATGTTTCAAAATGTCAGCCAGCCAATCGCGTTGTCATTGTTAAAACGTGGAACAGGCTTAGAAGAGTTCGTAAGCGTGTGCGTCTTCTACTAATTAAATTACTGATCAACAGTTGATTGTTTCGTTTGCATTTACAGCGACCGCATCAGGACAACGGTCAATGTGCTCGGCGATTCCTTTGGTGCTGGCATTGTCGCCCACCTGTCGAGGGCTGAGCTGGAAGAACAAGATAGATTGCACGCCGAGGCACATCGCAAGGAATCACTCCGCGAACGCGCGGCCATCGAAATGGAATTGGAAGAGACGGGATTCGAAGTCGACGGGGTACATGCGAAAAGAGCAGGTTAATTAATTGCCCGGTTCTCGCTACGTTTAGATGTTCGTTCATTTATAAAGCGCCAGTAAGAGTGGATTCGGGCATTTATAAAGGATGGACGACGGGCGATTGCCGGCCAGGGCACTCTTCAATCAAGTGGAGTAGCGGAGGACAGATGAAGACTTGGATGGATAATGTGATGGAGGACCTCATTACGCGAGGAGTGGACATGAGAACCTGGAGACAAAGAAATGGAGACATCTTGTTCAAACCTCATTGTCGGCACATATCTGACGGAAGATGGAAAAGAAGAAGAAGAAAGTGAAGAAGAAGAAAGTGAAGAAGAAGAAGAAGAAGAAGATGAAGAAGAAGAAGAAGAAGAAAAAGAAAAAAAAGAAGAAGAAGAGGAAGAAGAAGAAGAGATGAGAAGAAGAGAATATGTAAAGGCAATAATCAATCATTGTATTTAGACGCTGAGACTCGAACCCTTACACTCTGCGCTACAAGACAGGCGCTCGACCAGCTAATGCCTTATGCTCGACCAGAGTATGACTTACGATACAATACAATAACATATATTGTACTATAATACAACGTAATATAGTGCAATACGCATTAGACAATGCTAAACTATCAAAACAAATCAAATCGGTTTATTTTTCCCGGTATATACATTATACACATCTATGCTGAATGTTGATTTATGTTCGACCATATAATAGAAAACAGCCCACTGCTGCGTTTAGATTTCACACTATAAGCACATAAGTTGACGAAAGCTGCATTGGATAGCGTAAGGTGGCATCCAATTACATACAAGCACACTTGTCGTGCTTGCGTACATTGTTTTGCATTGCATTATACAACATTGACTCGCATCTCCTTACATTACACTGTATCATGACAGATAACAGTGAACTGCATTAAATGCCATTGCATTACCTTAGATTCTTTGAACTGGATTGAAAAATATGTTATGCTATAAATTTCGCGTTATTTTATATTTCAGACAGACATCATAAAGTCTGAGTGTGCCGACTCGAGAGACCCATAGCGTTTCAAA
>OY744610.1:40890233-40920233 GCA_963556255.1 Allolobophora icterica | reverse complement strand
CCCACCACCCCCACCACCCCTACCACCACCACAGTACTACTACTATGACAACAACTACTACAACTTTCACTACTACCACTTATTACTATTTCTACTATTATTACTATTACCACAACTATCACTTCCACTACTACTGTTACCACTACTACTCGTGTTTGCTATCATTAGTATTAATAATAATAATAATAAAAATAGTAGTAGTAGGATAGTAGTAGTAATAGTGGTGGTGGTGGTAGTAGTAGTAATGGTAGTAGTAGTTCATTCATTCATTCATTCATAAATTTAATATAGCGCACCTTCAAGAAACCTACTCAGAAGCGCTCCCAGCCCAGCCACGGCAATAGAGATTAGACTTGAGCAGCTTGTAAAAAGCAGATGTGTTACCCCTAGGGAGAAGGCGAATCTCTAATGGAAGACCATTCCAAATGGAGGGCCCAGCTATAGAGAAATCCCGGCGTTGCCTAATTGTGGAGCGAGCCCGAGGGACTAAAAGTTCTCCCCCAGAAGAAGACCGAAGAGCACGCCGACCAACTGAATCAGAGACCGGGCGGCAGAGCTCACACAGATAGGCCGGGGCACAGCCTAAGAGACAGCGCCATACCAGTACAGCAACCCTATAACAGATACGCTGCGGGACAGGGAGCCAATGCAGCACATCACGCATGTATGCAGAAATAGGGGCATATTTAGGGATGCGTCCAATAAGCCGAGCAGCTGACCGAAGAACCCGGTCGAGGCGGCCAATCAATCCAAGCGGCAGACCAACCAAGATCGCACTGCAGTGATCCAGCCTGCTTGTTACAAAAGCATGTATAAGGATGACAGTAGCATCATGAGACAGAGAACGAGAAATAAGCCGCAACTGGCGCAGTTGATAATAACAGCTACGGGTAAGCTGGTTAACATGTTGGGAGAAGCTAAGAGTACGATCCAGGAGGACTCCTAAATCCCGAACCACGTCCAGGAAGGTGATATGGGGAAAAGCCTCTGCCACCAGGGGCCAATTAACACCCGCTAATCGCCTACCACCACCCAGCCAGATAAATTGAGTTTTAGTAGCATTTAAGAGCAAGCGGTTGGAGGCTAACCAAGCAGAAAGGACCTCCATAGCTTGAGTCATCTGCTGTACAGCAGCTACCACCCCATCAGGGCGACAGTGAATGTATGCCTGAACATCATCAGCATACAGCTGGTGAAGAAGCCCGCATGCCTCCAACAAGGGGCCAATACCAGCGGTATAAATAATATAAAGTAAAGGGCCTAGCACTGAGCCCTGAGGAACGTGGTATAGTGGAAGTAGTAGTAGTGGTGGTGTTGGTGGTTGTGGTGGTAGTGGTGGTAGTGGTAGTAGTAGTAGTAGTAGTAGTAGTAGTAGTAGTAGTAGTAGTAGTAGTAGTAGTAGTAGTAGTAGTAGTAGTAGTAGTAGTAGTAGTAGTAGTAGTAGTAGTAGTAGTAGTAGTAGTAGTAGTAGTAGTAGTAGTAGTAGTAGTAGTAGTAGTAGTAGTAGTAGTAGTAGTAGTAGTAGTAGTAGTAGTAGTAGTAGTAGTAGTAGTAGTAGTAGTAGTAGTAGTAGTAGTAGTAGTAGTAGTAGTAGTAGTAGTAGTAGTAGTAGTAGTAGTAGTAGTAGTAGTAGTAGTAGTAGTAGTAGTAGTAGTAGTAGTAGTAGTAGTAGTAGTAGTAGTAGTAGTAGTAGTAGTAGTAGTAGTAGTAGTAGTAGTAGTAGTAGTATACGACGGTTGGCATTTGAACTTTAGCAGCTCTATAACTAATAATATACATGTATGAAGACGATTCAGAGCGAGAGAGAGAACGCAAGCAGGAACTAATTACATCGACTGATCAATAGCATTGATTCATCGACGTCGTCTAAAAGAACCAACGAATCGATCCAACGTTCACCATTTCATGAAGCAGCAATCGTTCATCTAGAGTTTCTAGACAGATTAATTGATATTCGGTCTGGTTCTGTGTAAGTTCTACGGGTGCAGTTCAGGGTATCGAATGTCACGGATTCCCCCTTGAATGAAAGGCAATATATGTGCAATCATCAGGCTACCGCCTTCCGTTTATCTGTTTAATTATCTCACTGGATCCCTGTCCATTTGTGTTTATAATTTCTTTGAGTGGCTAAATGTCCTGCTATTTACGTCCTTCTATGCATGACTACATGTCTCATCGTATATTTAAGTACGTATCTACAGCCAACATACTACAACCCAACCAAGCTATTAAAATATTAATTTTTTTATCATTCTTTCACACGTTCATACATTCACCCACCAATCCATCAATCCGTCCATCAGTGTTGTTTTCATGAAATATTTTAACGCGCTTTGTCACGCGGAAATGCAATCTGAAGTGCGGTTACCCAGCCGCCAGGTAATAAGTAGTTAGATAACCAGATATTAAATCAAGTGAGAAGTAGTGAGTGTTGAGGTTTTTGTAGATGGGAGGAAGAGTTCGAGGAACAGAGAAGCATTGGTGTTCGGTTCCATGCCTTGGTCCTTGGACTCACAAACATAAAATGTACAGAGCTTATGATAGTTTGGCATCGTGGCTCTGCAAAAGAGGTGGAGAGGAATATAGGAAGAGACTATTGGTTGAAGGCAGGGAGGAGAGCTTGAAGCAGGGATCACAAAGGTCAGACAATTTAAATCTTATACTGAATTCTATACGATGTTATGCACGCAGCACCATGCAAGACAGAGAATTTTCGTAAAGCGAAGATTGTAAATATTAGGCCACTGGTCGAGGACAGATTCCTATGTGACATCAGCAGCGCAGAGAAAAATATCAATGCCCACTTGCTGAGGCCGATTGCAGAGGTATGAAGCTAGCCAGTTTAAGGCAGTTCCAGCAACATTGAAGTTTTTTGGTCTAGAAAGTAGTAGCTGGTGGTCAGTAAAGTCAAAAGTCATTCATTCATTCATTCATTCATTCATTCATTTATTCATTCATTTATGAGTCCATCCATCCATCCACCCACCCACCCACCCATCCATCCATCCATCCATTCATCCATCCATTCATTCACCCACCCATCCACCCATCCATCCATCCATTCATCCATCCATCCATCCATCCATCCATCCATCATCCATCCATCATCCATCTAGTCATCTACTCATTCGTCAGTTCATTTGTTCATTAGTTCATTCGTTCATTCACTAATTGAAAGCATCTACATAGCGCTTCTTCGTGCTGAGTAATTGTAGAAAACTCATCAGAAAGATGATATTAGTAGCCTAATCAATAAGTACCCACCACATAGGGTCTATATATATATACAAATATACATGCCAGAATATTCATAAACTCGTAAAGTCGTAGCTTGACCGAATTAACGATAACTGAATTAATTAGATGTAGAATATATGTCCTTGGAGCCACAGTAGTCGGATAAATAGCAATTAAGTTAACGAACAGGAAGATCGAGTATAATTGAAACATTAAGGACGTCAGTTCACTAGCGGAAGGAAATTACGCAACAGAAAATATATTTGACTCATAACAGTAAACTGAGCGGAGCGCAACTTGAACGACGCTCATGGCGTTCCATTTTATCATCCACAATTAGTTTCAGCTGAGCAATACTTTCGATTTCAATGTTCTAATTATAACAGGACATTTATATAACGCCACACCCAGAGGCGATCAGGACTTCACAGCACAACATCAGTTAGGATTGGGTTGAATATTTTTCAATCGCTTACGTTAGAGAGAAAAAGAAAGGCCAAGAAGCTCAAGTCGCAGATGGCAAGACAGCTTATTCCACAAAGATGGGTCGACATCAGCAGAACTTCTTTGCTGAAGTTGGGGTCGCGGGATAATCGAATCACCTTGAGTAGGAGAGCAAAGAAATCTGCGGTCAAGGATGGCGGAGACCGAGACACATAGCGCCCTAAGACAAGATGGAATCCAATCTGCAAGGCACTTACCCAGGTCTTAACCTGAATGCGTTTTAACATAACTTAAGTAACCAGCGTATTCCTGTATGTTGGAATTTAATTTCTGTATTTGTTCTTTTAGTTAAACTTCTAGTCTGAAACGCTTAGAAGGCCTACGGTGGGTGTGGGTTTATTAATAACAAATTTGACCAACCCCAAGCGCCTTTGGTCAGCCATCTCTGGCCTCCTGGGCCGTTCATCGCGTACGTCTCCGTGTCCTTCCTTCTCAGCGGACGACTTCTTATCCATGTACGCGTCAAAACTGGATGGCCTCCGGAAATCTACAGCTGGAGCGCCATCGCCTTCCTTCACGTCTACAGACGCTGTTTTCAAGGAGTTTCAACCAATCCTTGAATCAGACTTACGTCGCCTGCTCGCTTCCTCTAACCTAAAATCATGTGAATTGGACCCTCTTCCCCCGTTTGTAATTGTAGACGTATTAGATGCCATCGTCCCCTTTCTGCTCTATCTGTTTAATAGATCTCTTTCTGAAGGCTCTCTTCCTTTCTCTCAGAAGCGTGCTATTGTCTTTCCTTCTCTCAAGAAACCCAATCTGGACCCTAGTTTATGCCATAACTACCGTCCTATATCTAATCTCTCCTTTCTTTCAAAGACTCTAGAGCGCTTGATCTCTTTGCAGCTTTTACCTTATCTTGAGCAATCGGATCTTCTCCCTTCCAGGCAATCGGGTTTTAGAGCTCACCACTCTACTGAAACCGCTCTTCTGTCTCTCCTTTCTGATATCTACTCTGCTATTGACAAGTCTCACGTTTCTCTTCTAGCCCTCTTCGATGCCTCTTCAGCTTTTGACATGGTTGATCACGACATTCTCTTAAGCCATCTTGAAATATCCTTTGGCATTAGTGGCTCTCCACTTCGTTGGTTCCGGTCGTACCTGACCGACCGTTCACAGATGGTCATTCTCGGTGACTCTCGCTCCTCCTGGGTATACCTGTCAAATTCGGGGTTCCTCAAGGTTCCGTGCTGGGTCCCCTTCTCTATATATTGTTTACCGCTGACATTCCTCGTCTCTTTGCCAAACACTCTGCTGTGGGGCACCTATATGCTGATGATGTCCAGGCCCTGGTTCATGGTCCTCCTGCTCACCAACTTGCCCTTTGTCAATCTATTGAGTCACTTTCCTCCGATCTCCACTGCTGGATGTCCTCAAATCGCCTCTCTCTTAATTCTGTAAAAACTCAGCTGATCTGGTTTGGCACTCGCCAGCAGCTCCTCAAGCTTGATTATGCAACTCTCGCCAAGCGGTTTCCGCTCTTCTCTTTCTCGACAAGTGTTCGGGACTTGGGTGTCATTCTTGACAGTACTCTTTCATTTGCCGACCACATCTCAAGCCTCTCTCGGTCTAGTTTTTATCATCTAAGGCGTCTTCGTGCTGTCCGGCGTTCTGTTCCTTCCTCCACTTTCACCTCCATGGTTCATGCCTTTATCTGCTCACGCATTGACTACTGTAATGCATTACTCATTGGTCTCCCAAAATCCCGTCTGTCTCCACTTCAATCGGTCTTAAACGCAGCTGCTCGTCTGATTGCCCGCCTTCCACGCTACTCTCATATCTCGACTTTTATGTCTGAGCAATTGCATTGGCTTCCGCTCACCGCGCGTATCCAGTTTAAAATTCTTTTTCTTACCTCTCGAGCGTTCCAGGGCAAAGCTCCTCGTTACCTTTGTGACCTTATCTGTCGACCTCTGTCGGTTGCCTCTGGTCGTCCTCTCCGCTCTTTTGACCGACATGACCTCTTGGTCCCTCGGACCCGGACTTCTATGGCTCAACACCGTGCCTACGCATCTGCTGGCCCGTCCCTTTGGAATGATCTTCCTCCTATGACTCGTTCTCAGATTCTAACTGGGGGAATTTCTGCTACTTCTCGATGTCTTAAGACTTTTCTTTTCTCACGAAGCTCTGCGCACTGGGAGCGCCTCTGATTAGGTTGTACTGCGAGAGGCGCTTTACAAATGCATAAATACAATACAATACAATACAATACAATACAATACGAAATGTTGATGAGTTGTTTTCAAGGTCCAGTGGCCGAGAGTTTCATGTCGTATCCGTGTCATATTCATTTATTCACATGCTGGTTAAACAATGAACATGCAGGCCTATGCAAGTCTTACTTAATTGTGCAGTCATTACAAGGGCTTTATTGGTACGTGGCGTTACATATTGGACATATTTTCTATTTTCCGTCAAAGTAGTTTCCAACGTTTAACGGCATCTCATGGCTGCCAGGAATGTTGATCTTGCCTTCCTCCTTTTCCAGGCTAGGGACAAACGCTGTGGAGCATATGGCGCGTGACGCTGACGTGGAAGTGAGACGCCTCACAAAGGATTTCGAGTTGACTCGAGACACGAATTGGCAAAAATCAATCAATCGAACAGGAATTAAAGGCATCTGCGAAATTGAACGACATTCGTGTCAGTGGAAAGACGACCGCGGATGGTAGATACGAGGGACATAAAAGTTATATTACCCAGGAATGCACGGAAAGCAAGAGGGTTGAAGACAGAGAGAAAGATTCAGTGACAGAGAGACAGATACAGAAAGAGAAAGACAGATAAACAAACACACAAAGGGAGATGGAGAGAGACAGACAGATAAACAGTTATAAATAGAGAAAAGGGCTACGGACAGGGAAATAGAGTATGAGAGGCAAGGAGGCAGAGAGAGACAGAGAGACAGAGAGATAAAGAGAAAGATATAGAGAAATATAAAACAAACAGCATTATGTGTATATATAATATTATATATATATATAATATATATATACATATATGCATATAATATATATATATATATATGTGTATATATATATGTATGTATATATATATATATATAGAGAGAGAGAGAGAGAGAGAGAGAGAGAGAGAGAGAGAGAGAGAGAGAGAGAGAGAGAGAGAGAGAGAGAGAGAGAGAGAGAGAGAGAGAGAGAGAGAGAGAGAGAGAGAGAGAGAGAGAGAGAGAGAGAGATACAGGTCGCAACAAAAGCAGACAGAAAGAAAGAGAGAAGTAAGAGAGAGTTAGAGAGAGAGAGACAGAGAAAGAGAGGAAAAGAAAGAAGAAAGATACCCTTAGAATCACTGCCCGTCACATCAGAACTAATAAGGCTCATTCATCTAATAGGCGGGCATTTATATAGCGCCGCACATGATTCCTTAATGAAGCAGTACTGCAAGAGCCGTCTTGAAATAAAGCAGAAAACCCAGGCACTTCATTCCGTATGCCATAGCAATCAACACTAACTCTCTGGTCATATACCACTTGCCTGGATTTAATGGCCAGTTTCAGTGTGTCTGCGACAATCTAGCCACATTATTTTCACCCAACAATAGGAATAAATTTCTGGTGGATTGAAAGAAAACGACAACGCGAAGGAAGTTGCCTAAGACCGCAATAAAACTTCGGACATCCATCATTCATTGGCTCACGTAGGTCGGTTAAGGCCTAGGCTCACAAAGGTCCAGGTCTACGCAGGCCTAGGCCGACCAAAACCTATAGAGAGAGAGGCAGATCACTCTGCAGAACCCTTGGAGGCATCGCAACGTATAACAATGAGTCATTTTCATTCCGAGTCTATTGTGAGGTGACGCTTCAGGGAAGCCCTTTGAATCTTCATCGGCTCTTCCCTTTCGTGGTCGTTGCATTTTTCCTGGAGACGGGGTTACAGCGGTCGTTCACGTAAGGAGTAATGAATGATAGCGACGGGACTAGGGCACTTGTTATGCTCAATGGCTTCCGGAGAGGTATTGTCCTCGTCCGGACCATGTTGGTACTCGAGGCGCTTCTTCGGGTCGTGATCTGCTTGATGTATGAGTTGTCGGCGCCAGTGTTTCATTAGCAGTCGTGAGGTTAGGAGGATGGATTCTGGTGACTGTGGCAGCGAAAGCAATAGGAGTTTTTAAGACGAATATATCGTCTTTAATGATTTCTGCTGTACAGGGTGGAGGCGCTTGTGTGGCTTATTAACGGCATAGCTGCTTTGCCCGTCCATGTCTGGCTGTCTTCTTTCATATCTGTCTGTTTGTATGTGTGTGTATCTGTGTCTGGTTATCTGTGTTGACAGTGTTGTCTATGTTTTTTTGCTTGTCTATCTCTCAGTTTGTTTGTAAGCCTTTGTCCGTGTGTATGTGTGTCTATGTGTGCCTGCATTTGTCTATGATACGTACGTAGCTGTCTGTCTCTGTGTATTTCCGTTTGTATGTCTGCGTTTGTATGTGTCCTTGTTAATCAGACAGTTTTTGCCTGTCTGTCTGTCTATCTGTCTCTATGTCTATCTGTCCATTGGCGCCTCTCTATTCTTAAACAATCTACGCTTGTTAGCAATATACTTTTTTCTCCTTGCCTTTCTACTTATCTGTTGATCTTCTATCTTTCCAGTTCATTGTTTTTTAATCATCGAGCTTTACAGCTGTCTCGTCTTATATCTCCTTGTATGTATGCATGCAAACATCGTACATCGTTTCTGAGAATTTATAACGCGCCGCTCGCGGTATAGGCTATTCAGAGGCGCTTTCATCGTGACAACCCCGAGGGAATAAGAAGGTCTTTAGGCAGCAAAAAGAAGAGGGTGAGGTTCCCATCAAAATCTTATTACGGATTGAAGGGGGTAGGTCGTTCCATAGGGATGGGCCAATGATGGAAACTAAATATCAGCTTGCTCTTGCCGAGTACTTTTTGTAAACCAATGTGCGGTTAGCAATATTATTGGTAGAATAAAGAATATACTTATTTACTTACTTACTTAATTAATTAAATGCAGTCCATGCGTTTTAATGCAACAGCGTTATGGCACAGTTCAATAAAACCCAAGAGAACATTTCCGTGTCATTTCGTCTTACTTTTTGAGCTGCAGATGGCGGCTATGTCTTCCTGCTTCACTCCGGCTCTCGTGCATAGATTCAGCAAAGCTTCAATTTGTCTCTAGAAAAGATTTCATACATAAGAGACTTTAAAAATCTCATACAGCAGCTGTCGACAGTTTTGTCATACAGTTGTAATCGAAGAAGTCTTATCTCAAAGTTACACGACTGATGAAATGGATCAGTAGAGCATTTAAATAGGGAAGTGAAAAATAAAAACCGAATTAGATTGATTTAGAAAACTAAACTCTAATCCAAATCTAAAGATTTCTATAGCGCCGTTAAGATATGCCAAAGACAGCGATAGATGGTCGCTCAGAGTGAAATCTCAACATTAATAAATCACGAAAAATAAACCGATCATGCTGCAGTATTCAGGGGCGTCTATCCCCCAAAGTCATTGGAGCAACTCTGCCTGCCTGCCTGCCTGCCTGCCTGCCTGCCTGCCTGCCTGCCTGCCTGCCTGCCTGCCTGCCTGCCTGCCTCCCTCCCTCCCTCCCTCCCTCCCTCCCTCCCTCCCTCCCTCCCTCCCTCCTCTTCCCCTTCCCCTTCTCCCCCCATTAATGATGGCACATACACTGACAGATCTTCCCCCTTTTTTGGGATGGAGCATTTGCTCCAAGGTTTCTATGGAATAGACGTCCCTGGTAGTATTCCAATCTTCAAGTGAAAATGTAAAAGATCATGTGCTATTTCATAGAGTATTTAGACTGATCAAATTGATCCAGAAGTTGAGCATTGACCACGAGTCTCGTTCATTATGAAAATGGCGCTACACAAGTCAAAACGTCGCTATATAAATCCTGTTTAAAAACATCCAGTTGTCGGATTCCGTTTCATCGCTTACAATACGTGACTGTCGTTCTTCCTCGGCTGCCTCCAGCTTTCGTTCCGCTTTTCGTCGAGCTCTTCTCTGGAGCCGAATGCGGAACTCCTGCCTCTGCTTCACCGTCACGATGATACCTTACATGAATAATTAACAAGACGACGACTCTTATTCAGACATTGACTCGATCAGCCTAAGGCAGTGCCACTCGTCCATTTGACCCGCCGCAAAGTATTATATATTCTTATGGGACACGATTGCCGAGCGGATAGAAAACCTGTCTTGCAACGCGGAGAGTACGTGTTCAATAGCCCTCACTGGAGGAGGTAGCCCAATGGATAGAACGCTCGGACTGTAACGTGGAGAGTGTGGGTTCGAGCCTCCACTCTTCAGGCGGTAATTGTGTAAGGACCTTGAGCAAGTCCTTCACTTACAATTACTTAGCATCATCGATGTTCTGTCATATACGACCATATGTGCACTTCCGAACTTTGGAAGGAGGGCAGTTGTATTATTATTATTATTATTATTATTATTATTATTATTATTATTATTATTATTATTATTATTATTATTATTATTATTATTATTATTATTATTATTATTATTATTATTATTATTATTATATTGTATTATTATTATACAATGCAGTTCTGTTATTATTGTATTACTATGATTATTATTTTACAATTATTATTATTATTATTATTTTTATTATTTTTATTATTATTATTATTATTATTATTATTATTATTATTATTATTATTATTATTATTATTATCATTATTATTATTATTATTACTACTACTACTACTACTACTACAACTACTACTACTGCTACTACTGCTACTACTTCTACTACAACAACAACAACTACTACTATTATTATTATAATTATTATTATTCAATTATTGTGGTGTTGTAATATTCTCTGCCCTTAATGTGTTCAATCTGAGGCGCAAGACAACTATGCGCGAACAATTTGTCTCCGCGCGTTATACGAAGTCTGCATAGTAGGGTCGGACTTGCAATCGTTGGATTACGGACAATGCGCGCTGCCGAGTAACACCTCGGGTTCAGTCAACTCACACACGATCACCCATGGATGTTTGGAGACCGAAATATACGGTCTTCCCGTCCATGTCAAGCGCTTAATTATGCATGGCAATCTCACGGCGGCTTTACGACCTCTTTGCCGCCCTGGTCACAACAGGTCCATCCCCTTCGTTGTAAATATCAAGAGGCAATAACTCGACGTTCTGCTAAACGAGGCGCGATAAAACCTGTCTAGTTGAAATGCGCAGCATTGCCATGACCGCTTTGACCTCGTGGGCTTTAGAACAATGTCGAGTAATTGTACAGTTGAACACAAACATCCATCGACTCTGAGTAATCTATCCTGAAACTGCAAGGTATGATAAGGTAGGTTAAGGTAATGTAAGGCAAGACAAGGAAAGTAAGTAAGTAAGTATATTCTTTATTATACCAATTGCATAACCGCACTTTGGTGTCATGTACCTAAGAGTAAACAAGTCAAGTGAAGGTAAAGTAGATAAGGGAAGACAAGGCAAAGTAAGCTAATAAGGTTAGGTATACGTAAAGTATGGTAAGGCAAAGTATGGCAAAGTATGGTGTAGTAAGATAAAGGTAGTCGTCTATTGTTTTTAATTGTTCCGTTACAATATAGGCCATCAGAAGAGGTCCAGGCGTTGAAGGATATTTCGGCTAAAATTTGCTAACACAAAAAATTTCTTCATGTGTCACTTTCTAACAATTTTGGCAGTTTCTCTTAAAGCAGCAAGATTCGAAATAATCGGTTATGTGAAATTATAATTATAATAGGAGGAAATTAATTTATGATAAGCATAGGTCAATTTGTGATAGGTGTAGGCCTACGTGGGATTGAGACATTAATATTTAGGTATTAATACAAAAATAACTGATTGTGTCCTTTAGTTTAGCCCCTTTCAGCTTCCTGCAACTCAGACTTGTTGCTAGAAAATACAGCACGAATACAAAACTATTAACAAAATAGTGGAAGTAATTGAGAGAATACGAAATATCCTTCAGCGCTTCTGATTAAGCAGGTGCCCTGCGCTTAACTTTAGAGCAGCGCTTAAGAAAGTTGGAGTTAACAATTACGAGTCTTTATTCAGATACCGTCAACAACTCGCGCCACACGCCAGACGAGAAGAACAAAGAGGGCGGCGGCTGCCTGCTGTCCATCATCACCGGAAACTCCGCCCAGAAAGACAATGTCAACGGTAAACGAAGTGCCAATCACCATCGCATCGAATATCTAATAAAAGAACAACTCCTCTTAGTGTTAATTTGGGCTAAGTTTGATCAGTTTATCCTTTTCGGATTACACTGGTAAAACTGGATCAGATTTTCAAATTTACATACTACGTTGCGATTTTATACCAAGGTGCACCTATTTAGCTCAGTTAACAATTCTAATGACTTCTATAGCCGCCGTTACAATGATACACAGGGCAACAATCGATGGTCGCCATTTATGTAGCACTGTGAGAAGGTAGATAGGTAGATATACAGGTCAGAAGTAGGTACGCAGATGCCTAGATATTAGTTAGGTGAACGCAGCTAGGTATGAATGAATTTATTAATTTGTACTTATGTATACAGGTATGTCTGGATGTATATATTCATGCATTTATGTATGTATGTTCATATATATGTGTGTATCTCTGTATCTGTGTATTTATGTATGTATGTATGTATGTATGTATGTATGTATGTATGTATGTATGTATGTATGTATGTATGTATGTATGTATGTATGTATGTATGTATGTATGTATGTATGTATGTATGTATGTATGTATGTATGTATGTATGTATGTATGTATGTATGTATGTATGTATGTATGTATGTATGTATGTATGTATGTATGTGTGAAGACACTTAATATAGCGCCTTTAAAGTAACTCTAAAAACCGCTGCCTATGAGATCATCTAACTGATGTAAACAAATTTAAAAATACCTATTTTAGCAGATTTTTTAATCAGCACATAATATCTATTCCTTCGTTTATTTGTCTACTTACACACTTATTTACCGGTTAAAACTTATTATCTCATCATTGATTTTACATCTTTCCAAGGCATCCGATGAAATAATTAATTGCACGCGAGATGCCGTGCAGAACGCCAACACTTCACTGGCGACTAATCCGGTTATTGAGAGACGTCGCCTTAGCTGGGAAAATGCGCACACCCCCTCGAGACATCCCACTGTCTGGTGACGACACAAAGGTATGCGTTGTTACCATGGAGCGTTGCCATGGTATTATGCCTACCTCGATCTTATGTCTGCAGATAAATCTTCCTAGCGCGATTATCCTCACCAGATCCTGCAAAACAGATCGTTATTTTATTAATTTAGGTCAGTTCATAGACGCCTGTATAAGCGCAGCTATTATACAAGCGTCCATGGCCAGTCATACAAGGCACCGTCCGTCCACAATCCAGCGTCCAGTTCCTAGAAGAAAGAATTGAATTTCAGCAAAAATTCCCCTGTGTTCTATTTCGCGTTGGCTTCATAAAACCACGGAGGGCAATCGATTATCCTGTAACAACAATATGATTAGACGTAGGCCGCTTTATCGACGATAAATTGCTGTGTGCAGCTTAGCATGGAATTGGCGACTTATATAAGGCTTGCTTTTGTCATAACACTGGCATGTCATTTACTTGATTAAAGAAACGAAACATGATATAAAGAAGTCTTTTCAGGCAGCCATGGTTATGAAGCGTTAACGATTTCATTTTTCTTTGCCCCGGCATATGAGGGCGGGTCCTCTCCCTCGCAGTCTGATCGTCCCACTATTTATTATAGCTGAGCTGGCTAGGGGCGCAGATGGAGCATAAACTTCGAAACAAATTTATAATCTGGAGGGGATTTGAACCCTGACCTTTCGCATGACAGGACACTAATCACTAGGCTATCGCGCGACGCAGGGGATGATAGGGATTTTATTTTTGTAACCGATGATTTATATGGGGTCAATTCAAGATAAACCAGAGGCGCTCCCAAAAACATGAAGGCATCAAAACAGTGATTTGTATGATTTCAGGAGCTTACAGCGAAGAGGAAAAGGTCAAGAAGCTCATGTCACAGGTTGAAAGGCTAAGGTCAAAAAGTATTATCACATCACAGGTTGCAAGGCTAAGGTCTGGAAGCTCATGTTACACGTTGCAAGGCTAAGGTCAGATAGTTTATGTCACAGGTTACAAGGTTAAGGTCAGGAAGCTTATGGCACAGGTTGCAAGGCTAAAGTCAGGAAGCGTATGTCACAGGTTGCAAGACTAAGCTTAAGGAGCTTATATCACAGGTTGCAAGGCTAAGGTCAAGAAGCGTATGTCACAGGTTGCAAGGCTAAGGTCAAGAAGCTTATGTCACGAGTGTCAAGGCTAAGGTCAAGAAGCTTATGTCACGAGTGTCAAGGCTAAGGTCAAGATGCTTATGTCACAGGTTGCAAGGCTAAGGTCAGGAAGCTTATGTCACGGGTTGCAAGGCTATGGTCAAGAACTTTATGTTACAGTTGCAATGCTAAGGTAAGGAAACTTATGTCACAGGTTGCAAGGCTAAGGTCAAAAAGCCTATATCACATCACAGGTTGCAAGGCTAAGGTCAGGAAGCTTATATCACAGGTTGCAAGGCTAGGTAAAGAAACTTATGTCACAGGTTGCAAGGCTAAGGTCAAGAACCTTATGTCACAGGTGACCTTCTGACAACAGCCAAAGTTTCAGTAAGGGATAGAAGTATGTATCGTTACCAACGATTCGCTCTTAGCGATTATTTAACGTATAACATTATAACATAATTCGCAGAAGTGAAACACAAGACGGGATATATTTCGGATTAAGTCAACTAGTGATGGCACTCAGGAAGGATTGGCTATATTCTAGTCTTCCTAGCATCAGTCTAAGGATTGAGGGTTCAAATCTGCGCCATTTTGGCTCCACTGGCACCCTTAGCCAAGTGAATGACTGCGCACAGCCAGCGGGATTGTCAGGCTGCCAAGGAGGGTATGGCCGTCCACATATATACCCAGGCTAAAAGAAAATGAAGTCGAGGGATAGAAGTATCAGCAGTGCTTTTTTTCTAGAAAAAAAGGTTCCGGAACGGAACAATAGGTTCCGGAACGCAACATTTATGGGCGGGCTAAAATCACGAGAAAAACGGGATTGGGTGTTGGTAGGGGTCCGAATAAACACTGAAAACAGTTCAAAAACACTGAAATTAAATTAAAATAACAAAATTATTGTTTTTATCATTAAAATAAAAAAAAATATTTTTAGTAGCTGAAAAAAGGTGCCGGAACGCCGTTCCGGCTCGTTCCGGCTGAAAAAAAGCCCTGGAAGTATGTATCTTTGCCTCTCTTTCTTCCTCTATTCCTCTTCTTTTCCACTTCCTCCTCAACCTCCTCCTCCTCTTCCTCCTTCAACACCTCATCCTCCGCCTCTGCAGTTCTTTAAACGCAATTTTAACGATTTGTCAACTTGGTCAAACATTTCGAAAAATTATACTTCACGGTTTAAAACTTGTAACGAATATCTAGGAATTATGATCACATCTAATAAAATCTTGTCAAGCCTAATTCGAACCTCTCTATAGAGGCACGGTTATAATTCCAACGGCATAAAGTGATGATTACCTCGATGGTAGCAAGTAAACCAACTGGAATTATCTGAGAAGTGAAATTAACAAATAATTATGGACAACAACTTCTCTTGCATTGGGGGTGCTTAATGCACAAGGCATCAACCGACGGCGCACCAAACCAAGTCGTAATTAGATCACTACCCAGAAAGTGAATCTGCAGAGACGCAGAGGTTGTCTATAAATTATTGTGGATAAACCAGCAAACTTCAATGTATTTTTATAACTTGAAGCCCATTTTGTTAGTGAGCCTACCTCGAGTACCAGAAATCCTAGTATGGCGATACTGACGAAGTGAAGTGCGTGTGCTACGTCACGAAATACGTCAGCCTTGGCAGATGACTCATTATTAGCGATGAACTGGTCGAAACTGAAGCCTCTGCTTGAACGGGCTTTCGTCTTTGCGTTAGAGAGGTTTGACTGTAGAGCGTCCTTAGCACTGTCCTGCGCATAGTCCTGCATCTGGTCCGCTGCGAAGGCCACCGTTGGTCCGCTGGTCCGGTTGACGGACCTTGTTGTAGTTAGGTCTTCGTCGCTTGGTAAGTGGTGCATTGGTCCTGGTTCGCCGTTGTCTTTCGTTGAGAATCTGGATAGTTTGTCGGGATGAGTGTGTTGGATGAATTCGACCAACGTGTTCAGCTGCTCGTCCATCTGTAGAAGTCTCTCTTTGCACAACAGATAACGATAAGATAGGGTGAGCTGAGACAAGATGTAGGCCTATGTCTGTTGTATGTATGTATGTATATATGTATGCATGTATGTATGTATGTATGTATGCACGCATGTATGTATGTATGTATGTATTTATGTATTCATGCATGTGTGCTTGTATGTATGTTGCATGTGTGTATGTTGTATGTATGTATGTACGCATTTTGTATGTATTTATGTTGTATGTATGTATATATGTTGTATGTATGTATGTATGTATGTTGTATGGATGTTGTATGTATGTTGTATGTATGCATGTTGTATGTATGTATGTTGCATGTATGTATATGTATATGCATGTATGCATATGTGTGTCTGGATGTATATAGACACTATGGCGTCTTTGTCGCCTTAAGTAGCTACCTAAACAGCGTTGCGTGCGCCAACCTGAATGACGCTGAAGTCATATAAAGCAAGAAGTTATTCAATAAGCGAAGAGTGCTCGATAAACTAGAGGAGTCGTCATTGGCCAACTCCCGCAGACACGAAGAACCTAAAGAGATCATATGAGTGATATAGCAATCACGATCGATGTCTCCATATTTCTTCAGTGCTCAAAAGTAACAGCTGCAGTCAAATAAAAATTGGTGAGGTAGGCGAGATCTGCATGGTCGAGATCCACAGGTCAAGCAGGTTGACAGAAGCACAGCTACTGTGGACGGTGTTGGTAATTAATGCGGATTGAAAGATTTGGAGAAGGTGAGGGGCATGCAGACACGATTTGGAAGTCGTGCAGATTTCGTAGCTATAACTGGTTACCATACAAGGATTGTACTACTCTCTAAAATTTCCTTACATTGTCCTACTGCAATAAATCTAGGAGTCATTACTATACCTATCGTCTTAAATCCTTGAAAATTCTTTCGAAATTACTACCATAATGTTTTGACAACTACTTATGTCAAGGTATATCGGTACCCAGCTACAATACAACGGTCGGGGAGTTAATATAAGAGTCACTGATTAAACCGACACTGGACTTACACTGGTTTTATATAAATATAATAGATAGTATTAAGGTGCGGTATAAACCAAGTGCTGACTCAGAAGAAACGCCATAGTACTGTAAAAATTGCGAGTCTGCATAACTGCATTATTAAAAATCGGTCTCTCAATAGCTCTGAATGTCGTCGGAGTCGAGCGATGAGTTTACTAAGTGGAGTTCTGCGATGCCTCATTGTACCCGATCGATATAGGGCCATATAGAAAGACAACGCCCTTGACTAGAACGAGCATTCGAGTTCAGTTTTATGGTTCATGATTTTATACCTATTACTGTTTCCAGCGCAAGTTGTTCGTCCATTGCAGGTCGCTTTATGATTCCGGGGATCATCCTACAGATGTGCCGGCATCATAAGATGACTTAAGCTGTCAACAAGTCATGGAAAGGCTGCGCCTGTGCAATATTCCCGTAACAAATAGGTCTTCACTTAGGAATGTTTATGAACCATTCCTTGCCTCTCCTCTCGCTAGAAGTTATTGATATATGCTGACAGGAGCGGCGAACGAAATAGACAGATGGTGTTATAGCTGTGCAAGTCCAGCATAAATTAGAAGGACGCTCAACAAGCCTCGGTGGTGCGCGAATGTTTAAGTGGACAATGTGCTGCACTGTCAAGCAAGAGAGCGGGGATTCAAATCCCCTCCAAGGCAGAAATTTGTTTCGAGATATCTGCTTCATCAACGCCCACTATCAAACTCAGCTTTGATATACACTGGCCGTACACTATAAGTGGGAAGGTCTTTCGGCGAGAGAGAGAGAGGACTGGCCATCCGCCATCATATTAGCCGAGGTCGGTAATATATCACACTAATGGCTCCCCCTCCGGGTTAGCTCAAGGGACTGCTCTTCTTCTTCTTCTTCTTCATCTACAAGGCTTGAATGTCTGTCGGAGACTATCGTATGACCTAAGGTACTATTGAAATTGCACATCAGGAGGCCGGTGCATCAATCATGAGAGTGGGTTTTAAGACATGCATAGCGCACACTGACTAAGCCTAAACCCTTGAAAATATACAAATGGCGGAAGTAGTAAAGTAGTCATAGCGGAAGGACTAAATGCAGTATCTGCTAATAATCTAATCCTAACTCTCAACTAAATTAATTAGTTCTTAAATAATTAACGATTGCAAATAAATTTTTAAAGATGTGTAGAAATCTGCTATGATGACTTTCAATTACTAACTAACTGAAGTCATTACGCATTGAAATGGTCCGGAAAATGCGATATATAAATGTTTAGTTACACGAATACGTGCTTACATCTACTTTAAGGTTACATCTACTATACAGATATGCAGGGGCGTCTATCCCCCCCCTAAGTCATTGGAGCAATTTACCCTTTCCCCCCTTCTTCTTCCCCTTCCCCTTCCTTCCCCCTTAAAATGGTGGCACACACATTGACAGATCTTCCCCCCTATTTCTTGGATGGAGCATTTGCTCCAAGGTTTCTATGGTGTAGACGCCCCTGCAGATATGCATGCATATGTACATATATGTACATATATAAAATACATACATAAATACATACGTGTATGCAACCTCCCTATCTAAATAAATACAATATATACACAAACATATACACAAACATATACACACACACACATGCATACATACATACACAACAACACGCATACAAACATGACTATATTTTTTCGTTTTGTTACGTGGCAGCATACCTACTAACGACGGGCAAAATGGAAAGATAGAGAGGGAGAGATAGAGAGCGAGATAGAGCGAGAGAGAGAGAGAGAGAGAGAGAGAGAGAGAGAGAGAGAGAGAGAGAGAGAGAGAGAGAGAGAGAGAGAGAGAGAGAAAGGGCGAAAGAGAGACAGAGACTGAAAGATGGAGAGAGAAAGGGAAGGATAGAGAGAATGGCGAGAGAGACAGAGACACAGAGACAAAGGGAGAAAGAAACACAGCGACAGAGAGAAAGAAGGAGAGAGATATGTAGTGAAAGAGAGATGTAGTGAAAGAGAGAGAATCGAAATTGTTTCTCGTGTTTTCAGTCGACGAGTAAGCCTTTGGGGGCTACATCTCCTCAGCACGACAGCCTTGGCGGTTGGCGTGAATACTTGACGCCCCGGGCGTCGCCTTGATGTCTGGCCATGACGCGCGTCCTACACCTGTGTGCTGCACATCGAAGACGTAGCGACATGTCGCGCCGTTTAATATTCATGACGCCATTACTATGCGATGGCGCCACAAAGACCGGCATTTGGAATTAAGACCCATGTCGCGTCCACTCCCCGTTTGGCCTCTGAAATTGCTTTTGCGCCTTCGTAACTTTTTAAACCAAGAGAGGACGCATTAGGAGACCTGAGTTCTAGCTTTCATCTACACGTTATCCAATTTATTGCGTTTGTTTAAGGGTATGCAGTAGAGCACTTGTGGTTAATCTTCCACAGTTCCACTTCCATGTTTATCCAGTTTATCACTCTTGTTTAAGGGTACGCAGTAGAGAACATGTGTTTAATCTTCCACTTACATGTTTTTCCGCGTATACCAGTACGTTTCTTCAATCTTCAGTGGAGAGCTTGCAATGATGCGATTAGCTGTTATATTTGCTTAGACAGACAGGGATAGGCCTACATCTATTATGTTCTAATGGACCCTTTGAAACGGTTGCCATCTTTCATATTGATTTATATTATTTGACTACGAGTGACTAAGATCACTGAGGCTCAACCTTTAATATTTATTTGAGATTATGTGACGTATAACGCATGCAGTGTAATTTAACAAATTACTTGTGTAGCGCATTTTTTCTTCTCCAAGCTCATTGTTCCCAAGATAGAGACAATCGATCAATTAGTGGATGATGCTAATTAGTGCTGGAAAAGATGGCAGAACCCTGCCGCACCTCAGTTTAAGGCAACGGAATCTAAGTCGTAATCATAAAATTATATAGCGCCTTATCCAGGAATGCTATTCACTATGAAGGTTGATTAGTATAGTACACTGCAGTATTCTTTAATACATTCTTATAGTGTAACTCAGTGGAGTATTTACGTAGTTCCGTAGTGTAGGTAGCATAAAGAAGCGTAGTGTGGTGTCTTGCTGTATAGTTTACTTTAGTTTATTGTAATGTAATTTATTCGCGCATTTATATAGCGTCTCTTCAATATAAACTCATCATAGGCGGTGCAGACTTTCTTTGCCTTTATTTCTGAAACCGTTGAAGAAAAGTCTGCTCTATAGTTGTATAGTGTAGTCAGGTCGAGAACACCTCTGATGAGTTTTCTAGAAGAGGCGCTATATAAATTAGCTCTTACGTTTACGGTTACAACTACCATCGCCGTTCATCAACCCAGATACTTAACACCCTTGCTCGTAATGAAAGTCTGGTGTTATCACAGCCACCGTCTGTGGTGCAATGCAGACACTCCTCAGGAGTCTGTTGGTGATGCCATGCCACCTAATCTGCATAGGATCACTCTGCTAAAAGGAATCATTATTCAACGCCGCGGCAGAGTCCTGCTCCCGGATGACCTGCATGCATCTTAAAGCGGGATCGTTTTTTAACCAGTGCCAGGCACTGACTGCTGAGACAGAGAAGAGAAATAGGTGGTCACAGAAGGAGCGGGGATGTGGCAGGATGCGATAAAGAACCGAAAGAAACGGAGATACTAGAGAAATGGGGAAGGATGGAGACGATGAGGATGGGGAGGAATAAGAAGAGGGAGCCTGAGGAATGAATTAAGGGAAGCCAGCAACAGGCACGACACAACACGAGTAAGATATGAAAGGATGTAGATGAAGAAGGGAGAAACAGATTGCAGACGTAAAAGTCAGAGAGACTGAGACAGAGAGACAGAGACAGAGGGAGATAGACAGAGAGACAGTGAGGAAAATAAGGAAAGCCCTCACAGGTATGCTACAAAATAAGAGATATAAAAGGATATGGAGCAGAGGTAAAGAGACACAAACACTGATGTAGAAGAGAGAGTGAGAAAGAGAGAGGGAGAGACAGACAGACACACAGACACACAGACAAAGACAGACAGAGCGAGCGAGAGAGAAAGACAGAGACAAAGACAGACAGAGACAGACAGACAGAGACAGCGACTGAGACACAGGCCGAGAGACAGAGATTGATAAATAGAATTAGCCAGTGGCAAACACGCCTGAAAATTCAGACAAATACAAACGGATGTGGAGCCGGATGTGGAGAAATAGACACAGATCTGTGTTTATGCAAGGCAGACAGAAAGAGACAGAAGGCGAGACACAGACAGACCAACAGGCAGAGAGAGAGAGAGAAAGAGAAAAAGAGAGAGAGAGAGAGAGAGAGAGAGAGAGAGAGAGAGAGAGAGAGAGAGAGAGAGAGAGAGAGAGAGAGAGAGAGAGAGAGAGAGAGAGAGAGAGAGAGAGAGAGAGAGAGAGAGAGAGAGAGCGTCGCTCAGTCCAATGAAATGCAGATTCTTACAGAGGTCAACAAATGGAGACGCGACCTTTTCAATCAGGGTTACCGATGCACCAGCAGCGCAGATATTAGCCCATATATATATATATATATATATATATATATATATATATATATATATATATATATTATACATATACACACTTACATATATATACACGGTGGTTCAATGAAAAGTAAGCCAAACTTAATAAACAAATATTAAAACTTGAACTATATTTTATTAATAATATTTTCAAAATAAAAAATATGCACATGATTACTTTTTTATTTTAATGACTTCCGGTTTTTATTTCCAACTAAAAAAGCAGACGATAATACTATAGAAAACATAAACAAGAAACTAGCAATTTCCGAAGGAATGCCTTTTAGTAAAGAAGATTTACACATGATAAAAGGTTTGAGGGAATCCAAGAATTACAGCGGCCGAAATTTCTGCGAGAGTGTCCAGAAAAACATTGGACCAGAAGTGTGGAGCTTTATGCAAGAGCGAGTCTACCAAACAGCAATCCATGATGTCAACGATCTGAAGCAACGCTTGTTGGAAGTGTGGGATGGTCTGGATCAGAGGATAATCGACGCCGCTGTTGCCCAATGGCGCCAGCGCCTCCAGGCTTGCGTGCAAGCAGAAGGAGGACATTTTGAACACCTTCTTTAATTAAATAATCAAACAATACTACTGAGAGTTTCTTCACAAAAATATTAAATACTGTTTCCATGTTAGAAGTACTTACGTGTATATGAAATAAACAGTTTGGCTTACTTTTTATTGAACCACCGTGTATAGGTATGCGTGTGTATTATATATCCATTTCTATATATGTAAATATATAGGTTTGCGCGGTTGTCTAGTATATAGTTAGTGTGCTGAACTGTCACCCGAGAGGTCGGGGGTTCAAATCACCGCCAGGACAGAAAGTTGTTTTGAGATTTCTGCTTCACCTTAGCCAACCTTAGCCAACTCAGCTACAATGAGTGCAATGACCGTACACAGTGGGAAAATCAGACGGCGAGGGAGAGGACTGGCCACCCTCCTTCATATTTCGAGACTAAGAAAATGAAGTCGCCAAATATTCATACCCATGGCTGCCTCTTAGGCCAGCTTAAGAGGCTGCTACACACACACACACACACACACACACACACACACACACACACACACACACACACACACACACACACACACACACACACACACACACACACACACACACACACACACACACACACACGCACACGCACACGCACACGCACACGCACACGCACACGCACACACCCACATACACACACACACACACACAGAATTTATATAAATAATAGCTAATAGCCTCTTATACTAGCTTAAGAGGCTATCAGCTATTATATAGCCATAGATATGACGGGTGTGTATATATAGTTTTTATATAGTTAAATAAATTAAATGCTTCTGAGAGTTTTTAAATGTGCTATATAAAAGTCCAGATACATAGATACATACATACATACAAACATACATGCATACATATATCCTTTTATTATTAGACACGTGTGTGCATCATGAGAAATTCATGTAATTGCAACGGATGCTACGTACCTTTGACTGAGTTGATGTCTAGCAGAATCTGAGCGATGACGATGCTGGCGTCCAAGAGAACGATGGCACAGAGCATCATCTGAACGGGGTTACTGCGCAGGAACTTAACCACCTTCTGCCGCTTCCTACAGGAAATACAAATCAGAACGACGGTCTATGTTTATCTTATATATATATATATATATATATATATATATATATATATATATATGTTTGTATATTTGCATGTATGTAGGTATGTATGTAGGTAAGTATGTATGTTAGTATGTTACATGTACGTATGTATGCATGTATGTATGTTTGTATGTATGTAGGCATGTGTTATCTATGCATGTATATATATATATATATATATATATATATATATATATATATATGCAACTATGCATGCATGCATATATGTATGTATGCATGTATGTATGTATGCATGTATGTATGTATGGTTATATGTATGTAGGTATGTGTGTATGTAATGAATGTGTGTATGTGATATGTAGGCCTATGTATGTATAATGTATGTGAGCATGTATGTATGTACATAAGTATGTAAGTATATATGTATGCGTGTGTATATTGTGTTTATATCCTTTGACACATTAAAATCAGTTCAGTGAACTAGACAAGATAAATATACCTGAAGGTCATAGGAATATAATTATACATGAATACGGTGATTAATGGTGAAATGAAAAAGTAATGAAACGACAGGAGAAATAGTATGGGGGCTTAACAAAGAATCCTGAGAAGCACCAGCACCTCATATAACTGGCGAAGGAGAGGATAGGCCACGGAACTGTACGTTGTGTCATCGACCTGACTGATATATGGCCAATCAGGCATGGACTAAACCAATTACGATTAACTGAAGCTTTTACTGGGTCCGGCACTTGTGGGCTCATTTTATTAGAAATCCATAGCATCCTTGTGCCCAAGATGTATTTCCACGCAACCATCATTCAGGCGAGGTTACAGATTCTAGATCTAGGTGTTGCACTAGTACGAATCTAAAACTGCCAATCTTCACAGGGAACGTCGAGTTCAAGAGTTTTTCTATTAGCTGAACACATCCGAAGACAAAGCGCACATTCTATTTAAGCCAGTATCAGAGTGCATATTTGCCTTTCCGGTTGTTCTCTAAGAAAGAAACACAAGCGCTGAGACTGTTTGCTTTCGTTGTCAAGCGACGCAACGTGCATCAGCCGCCCCATTCTTTATCGATTCATGCTGTCAACGCTAATGGTAGAGCTTAATTTTCGCTATCTTGGTCCAACCGGGTATCTTTAAGCATAAAATTGTTTCGTTACCAAGGAGCAATTTGTGGCTGAAAGCAGTAGGGGAGATCTGTGGGAAGGAGCGTGGCTCGAATGAATGGTAGAAAGTATCGCGATGTGTAAGGCATGCTCATGGACGTCCGGAGGGAGCGGGGGGCATTTGCCCACCCTGGATTTTGAAAATTGACTCGTTATCTGTGTTCATGAATAGCTATGCAAAAACGTCATTTTGCCCCCTCCCCCGAAAAGTTTCCCCTTAGAAAAATGTTGCGCCCTTATATAATTCCTGTGGGCATGCTAATTAAGACTTCTTATTAAGTAAGTAATAAACACAGGTCGTGCCTATAGAATTATACAGTTCTATGTCCACTTTTTTGAAAACCGAGAAAAACGATTTCTTAGGTTTGCTGACGAATATGTTTCGCGCTGTTTCATTGATGGCAATTAAATTCAAATTTTTGGACAACACTGTGTTCCCCTAGTATGACTATATAATGTTTTTCGATTATAATGTACACTAAGTATGAGTAATTTTGTTATAATTATGGCAGGGTTGACTATTGTTGGACATAGAGCTGTATAACATGAAAAAGTCCAGGTTACGGACACGATTGCAGACAACGTGAGAACTATAGGGATATAAGTCCAAGTCACGTGTTCAGATCTCTCACTGGTATTTACTATGGGGGATTACGAGTATCGAACCGCGATCTAATGCCCTCCTGGCCATGAGTGTTACCATTACTCTATCCCTTCCCTCGACATATATACTACAAATTCGGAACAATTTCTTCACAAATATGTTACGAATCTTCCAGTCTCTAGGCCAAGACCTTACAACAGCAAATCTTTGATATGTGGTGCCCATATACGACTCTATAGAGATGAACCTTGCAACAACTTGCCACTTCGGCTTGCTGTACAGTGAAGGTATTCTGTATATATAAGCGACGGTAAAGCTATTGCGAGGCAACTCTCTGTGGGGATTATGTGTTCTTTACGAGTTACTCTGAGACGCAGTGCCTCAAGCGTCTGTGATCATCGAGTAAACGTTGTGGAGTCGATTGATAAGCCTGTGTTCGCCGACATGAAGGCTCGGGAGAACCGTAACCTGAATGTTTTTATAGATTAATGTGACTAACATAAAAACGTTTTATAGGCGCCATATAAGTTTTATGGTTACATTCGAGTAACGTATAAACCTAAAATTTTCCAGCTTTACTACAATCGTAAAAAACCGCACTCGTGTGTGGACAACAGCTTGGCAACACAATGGCGCTTTTACGCATAGGCGCACTAGGCGCGCGCCTATGGCCCCCAAACCTCGGCGGGCCCCAAACGAATTACAATATTTTTTCAATTAAAAAATGTAGCATTTGTGAATCTTGAATTATTTATATATGACCTGTTTTCTTTTTTTATAATTTAGCATTCACATAAAAGTATATTATTGTAATTTATAATTAGTTTGTTCATTTGGGCTAATAATTCATTTTGACTTTGTGCAAAATAACATCAAACTTGTTAGCAGCAAGCCGTCTGCTGCAGTTTACGTGTTGAAAGTTTTAGTCTGATGATAAAATCATTAAATCAAAATTATGACTTCACATTTCTTGAAAATAGCTTCTGTAACTACTCATAATTACATTGTCAATAACAATCACAAAAACGGCTTCAAGTTCAACTTCGTAGGTTTTTGCACATGATAGGCTAAACACCACCATGCAGAGTCTCAGACTCTCAGTCTACAAGTTCAGAAGGGCCCCCAAAATGTTTGCGCCTAGGGCCCCGTTTTCTGTAAACGCGCCTCTGTGGCAACAACTGGACAACAACCTCTCTTTATAAATTGGAAGATTTGCTATTTTGACACAACACTCATCGATCAGTTTGACATCTCCAACGCTCACGATTCCAACCTAAGACGCAATTGGGAAAGGCCTTACAAGCTAAGAGTTCACCCAGAACGGCACCGACCAAGGGTCATGTAACGAAGCTTTTGATTGGCAATTCAATTAGTTTTTACTGATGTTTTAGGTGAAACTATTACGAGCAATTTTTAAATTACGTCCGTAGCTTAAACTCTTGAAAAGATAAATCTGTGTAACGTTGTTCATCGGAAGAACACATACACAAAAATGCAACACAATTATTTCGAAAATCCTAGTTCCACAAGTTTTTAAAATTTCTTAGAGTTTATTAATGCTCCATATCGAATCTTCGTTGTTCAAAACCAAAGCATCTGTTGCACAGAACAGAATTCTGTCGAAGAATCACTCGAAAACTGTTTTTTTCTCCAGGGTTGGGTTGGGAATTGCGCCGCAAAGTAATAATCTTAGAGAGACGCCATATAAATGCTCTGAATTAATTAAGAAAAAGACGTAAAGAGACGATTTAGAATGTTGATAAACAAGTTTTTTGGGTCAGCGTGCAGCGAACAGAGATCTGGCGGATCACTGCAAACGGGTCGTCAGTCTTTCCCGGATGCGTGGAAAGCGATTCGGCTGACAAGACCTGACGGCCGTTGCGTGCTCATAATGCGAGAACATTGTGACTGCGTCAGGAATCTCATTTCGCATTCCGCTGTCACAAGCGAAGCAGTCTATCATCGACCGTTTGCTCTGATGAACAATTGGCAAGGATCAGCGCTCGATGCGGTTGTGATTGGAATGGAACCAGAAGCAGGAGGACACACAGACAAATAGGCACGCAGGCAGCAAGATAGACAGACGTAGGAGACAGGCAAGGAGACAGACAGACAGATAGACAAGGAGACAGACAGATAGACAAGTAAGCAACAGACAGCCAGGCAAACGGACATGGCAAGGAGAGAGACAGATAGACTGTCGTCAGGCAACCAGATAAACAGACGGCCAAGCAGGCAGACACACAGACAGATAAACATTAAGCAGACAGACAGGCAGACAGGCTGACAGACAAACACACAAGAGAACAGACAGGTAGAGAGACAAAACAGGCAGGCAGACAAGCAGGCAGACAAGCAGGCAGACAGACAGACGCCAGTTTAAGCTGTGAGTCTGAAAGACGGAAGTCGTGGAAAACCACTAATACGATCAAATCTAAATTTGAAAGCCTCGAGAAATTTTAGTAAGGCAATTAGGCGCCGGACGACAAGTCTATGACAGATTGTCTACAAAAGACCCGCGTTGATAAAAGCAGCAGACGACCAGAGACGTCGGTCGTCTACAAAAGGCGCGACATAAATTTAGAAATGCATAAAAATTAGAGCCGTACCGAATGCATTTTGTACTATTCGTCCGAATGAGCTCAATTGGCCACACTATTCAACAGAATAAGAGTACGAATAGTAGGTGACGGCACAGCGGGGCATAAGTAAAAGCTAGACATATGTAGGCCTATACTTGACGTATAATGTCTATGCCTCACATGCATAAAACCAAAAGCTAAAACGAGAGTTTAGATCACAAAAGAAACTACATGGCGAAGCGTTAAATTTATATAGCGAATTTCAAGATATACGTCAAAATTTATGTAGAGCTTTACTCTTCGTATTTGGTTAAAAAAACTATTCGGATGAATACGAATAAACTATTCGGAGTACTATTCTGTCAGAAGCGAATCAGCAGCAAAATCCTATCGCACTATTTTTGCTAGATCAAATATTCGCCGTTTCTCAACTAAATACAATGGTCCTCTGATCTGGAGCTGTGTTCCCACAAATATTAAACTGGTACCAAATCTTCATCTTTTTAAAAAACTAATGCGTTCTCAATTAACGGATGGATTAATTAATGACAATTCATGGAACTGATTTAAACTGGATTTCATGCCGTCTTGCAAGTGTTAATCTAAGACTATAATGTTCATTATCAAAACACTGTGCACTGTTTTTGTATGCTTATGAATACCTCTGTTTAATCACTTAGTTAAGCTTATCACTGTGTCTTTCAATCGAACCTCTATCTTCAACGTAATTAACTGACAAAATTGGGTGTTCCTATTAGCGGGATTTCCATCCCTTCTGGGACTTCCCTTTGTCAACGTTTTCTTGTAACATGCTAATGTTGTATGTTATATCGTTGCAATAAAAAATTGATTGATTGATTGATTGATTGATTGAATACGAATATTCGGTAGAGTTCTAGTAAAAATATACATTGATAAATATATACATACATACACGCATGCATAATTTGCATATATATACAATACATACGTGCGCACATACATACATACATACATACATACATACATACATACATACATACATACATACATACATACATACATACATACATACATACATACATACATACATACATACATACATACATACATACATACATACATGCATACATGCATACATGCATACGTGCATGCAAATATGCATGCATACATACCAACGTACAATACATACACAAAGACATACAAGTATAGAGACGAACATATAAACAGACAGACGTTCAACCTTGATCTTTTCCAGCAAGTTAAAAATGCAAAGTGTTTCAGTTTCGCTGATATGTTGGGTACAACAGCGCAGCTATCAGCCCAACTCGAACCCTACGTACTTACCGCATTTCATCTTAGAAATCGTTGTTCAGTGTATGGTTGGCTATTTAGAAGAAACTACCTTCTATTATACCGAAGCCACAACAATTCGTATTCAGAAGGGACTTTCCACGAATGTATACCGTCCACAGTAATTGTGCCTGGTACTAGCGACTGTGATTTACTACCAAAGATGTGTGTCTAAGAGAGAGGACTCTACTTGTCTCTGCCTACCTCTGCAGAGAGAGAAGGGGACATATAGAGAGTGAGAAAGACATGGGGAATAGCCAGGAAGAGATAGAAACGGGAGACAAACACTGAGAGTGAAAAATATTGGGGAAAAGATAAATAGGGGAAAGGGAGGTGTATGGGTACCGAGCGTCCCTTACGAATTTTCTTTTCAAACGGCGCAATTTATTATTTTTTAAATTACGATTATATGTACAACTAATAATTAGTGTGCGCTGTAAGAAGCTATAGTTTGGTAGTACACTAGTGTAACTTATTCAGAGACGCTAATTCTAAGTGTGCAGGTTACCTCGAAGGAACTGTATGTATGCGTTAGGCCTAATGGGTCCGTATGCGCTATTGTGTGAGACACAGCGATATATGCAATGTGGACTTAGTCTTGAAAGAAACGGAGCTTCGTACTGCAGCATTCGTAGGTTTCTACAGCGACGACGATCACGGCTGAACGTCTGGAGTGAAATCAGACTGACGAATGATCGTAAACTCCAGCGGGATTTCGTCTGAGAGAGACAGGGAGAGAGAAAGAGAGACAGACAGACAGACAGGCAGAGACAGAGACAGAGACAGAGAGAGGTGAAGGGAGGAAAAATAAATACAACGTGCGGAGAGAGTGATGGAGGGTGAGAGATATAGAGACAGGGAGAGGAGATATATATAGAGACAGGGAAAGAGAGAGAGAGAGAGAGAGAGAGAGAGAGAGAGAGAGAGAGAGAGAGAGAGAGAGAGAGGCGGGGTGAGAAAGAAATAAACACAGAGTGGAAAGAGAGTGATTGAGGTGAGAGATAAAGACAGGGAGAGAGAAAGAGAGAGAGAGGCGAGGGAGGAAAAATAAACACAGAGTGGGGAGAGAGAGAGAGTGACCGAGAGTGAGAGAGATAGAGACAGGGAGAGAGAAAAAGGCGGA
>OY744610.1:40827733-40885233 GCA_963556255.1 Allolobophora icterica | reverse complement strand
ACAATGTAGGCCTTATGGTCATGGAGTTGAAAAAATAAGTGATGTTTTGTCATAGGAAACAGTAGTCGAATGTTTCCTATGACAGTATAGGTCTTAGCCACATCGGTTCCTATGTAGCGCACAATGTAGTAACACAACACATTTCTTTAGGGAATGAGATAATGAAGACAATATCGAAAGCGACAATCGAAGTGCGCCATCATTCAGTGTCCATTAGCACCTGCTCTTTCGAAAGAATAACTTTCAAAATGTATAGGTTTTTGCCCAGTATCTTTTTTGCTTCAATGGTCGATAAATTAGTTAAATATATATAAATAAACTATTACCTTTCAGTGTTGGCGCACTAGCATGGCTACAGTGCAAACAGGGGACTGTGTGAAGCAGCAGTTTTCCGAGAAATAAGCACCTCTGGGAGCGCAGAATGGGTCGCAAACGGCGGTGATATTTTAGCTCCGAATGGGACGTTTGTGCGTCTTGTACGACAATCAGATGTTCCATAATTTCTCATTATACGCCGAAACAAAGCAAAGACTGCGTGAGCGGCACTAAGGGGCATATAGGTCTAAGCAACATACATCTCTGGGACGTACAGGAAGGTGTATGGGTCTATGTGCAATCCACCGAATCTACACTGGACTGTAGACTATTCATGACCAAAGGGACAACTGAAGAACAGCATTGGATTGAACGGGTCAAGACATCAGTGAAGATCCTTTTCATATGTATGTATATACATATATATCCACACACACATATACATATATATCCACACACACACACACACACATATACATATCCACACACACACACACACACACATGTATATATATATCCTATTTGCCGACGATACCAATATTTTTTATGCTCACCAGTCTTGGCAAACCCTAATGGATACCATAAATTCAGAATTAAAACTTGTAAACTATTGGTTCACGGCAAATAGGCTCACCCTCAACGTTGACAAAACCAACTTTATAATTTTTAAATCCCATAGGAAAATTACACCTATTGATATCACCCTGGAAATAGCGGGAACCCCCTTAGCCCAAGTTGAGTCTGCCAAATTCCTGGGTGTGATTGTTGATAGGCACCTATCTTGGAAAGAACACATTGATTTCATTGCACAAAAAATTGCGAAAAACATAGGCATCATAAAAAGGATCTCCTACCTACTTCCTGAGACTATCAGACTGAACCTTTACCTTTCCTTAGTCCTACCGTACTTAAGTTATTGTAATTTAATCTGGGCATCCACCTACGACTCCAGACTTAGTAAATTAATAATTCTTCAAAAAAGAGCAGTTAGAATGGTTGCCGGTGTCCCCACTGGCACCCATACTAGTCCAATTTTTTACTAGACTTAACCTTCTGGACATAAAGCAACTTAGATCTTCACAGATAGGAAAGTTCCTCTACCTATCTGAACATAACAGTCTACCAGCTTCATTTCAGAATTACTTTATAGCCGGCTCGCAGATTCACATCCACAATACTAGGAATGCTACCTCCCTCAGACCTACTAAAGCCCGCACAAACATACGAGCATTTAGCATAAAAGTTTTCGGACCTAAATTATGGGCGAAGATTCCTCCAGACATTCGCCTCTCTCCAAATATTCATTTATTTAAGACCCGTTTGAAATCGTTCCTAATGAGTTCTGTCGCAATTGAACTTTAACATTGAACGCACGGGGTGTCGTTGCGCTGTGGGGTTCACGTGTACGCACGTGGGCCACTTCTACTCCCATTTTTTTACTCGCCAGTGATTCTTATTCCTTTCTACTTTTCTTCACCGCTTTAGTTAGTTAGTTAAGCTTAGTAAGATAGTTAAGATTAGTTAAGCAGTTTTGATTTGCCTTACTTTCTTTCTCCTCCTTGGTTTCTTTCAAGACAGCCATACTGACCGTGCTACTTAATCCAGTAGGTGTCCCTGCCCAGCGGGAATTCTTCCCTTTGGGGCCACCTTTTGCCTCAACAGGCGTGACCTGCGAATAATTCTTGTTTTAATTGTTTTTGAAATTTTGGTTGTCATTACGTCTATTGAGATGCAATAAAATGTTTTGATTTGATTTGATTTGATATATATATAACCCGCCGTTATAGCTGCTCTGCCTCTCTCTAGTCTTTCTGGTAACCGGACACAACCTCCAACTGACATCGATCTCTGGACAACCCCTCTGATACGACGCAGCGCTCGTGAATAAGCTGGTGCCCTGCGCTTAGCTTCAGATTAGCGCTTTAGAAATTTAGAGTTTACGATTACGATTACGATGTGATTATATATGTTTGTGCGTCTTTGCGTGTGTTTGTGTGTGTGAGTGTGTACGGTATGTTATGTTTGTTATTGGTGGATTGGATGAATTTATTGATCATTCATTGATTCTATAATTCGTTAATTCCACGAATCACTTATCACATTAATTTTATGCGTTCCTATATGCAGTGCGCTGATGCATGAAAACGTGAAAACGAAAGGGTTTGATCACTTGCTAAATAATTCTTCTGATCACACTAAAAAAACTGACCGATGTCAAGATGGCTTTATTGACATTTACATAATCCAGTAGCTCGCCATGAAAGCTTTTGTCTCATTCTCTAATTCGTATTCGACAAACGTAACTGATTTATTATTCTGACACGCTTCGATGGATAACATTTGCGCCAAAAATTATGCGCTACGCTAGTCCCGGCACACTGCAACACACATGGGATGGTTTGTTGAGGGCCGTGGAGCCATACGATGAGGCAAACTGCACCCAAGTGTAGATAAATTTCCGGAACAAAGCTATGGGGCTACAGCTAACGGTAGCTGCTCCACGGGCACGTGTGATTTTTGTCTTGCAATAAATTTACCTCGCTTATAGTGAATTTATTTGCAACACAGAGAACTGTGGAACCATTGAAATAATTCGACGACAGAGTGAATTTCTCCATTTTTTTCCTCGCATCGACTTTAACCTGGTATCAGGCAAACCTCTGACTGGAAACCTCATGCCGCCCGTCATAGTAATTCGCTATGGAGAAAGCCTTGCGCATTATGCACCTATGTGTGTATATAACTATTTATATAGCGCACATTCAAACCCTGACAAAAGCGCTAAAGAAGAGATATTTTAGAATTCGCCAGATGCGGTATGGTATTGACTGATTCTGTTATTTAATATATATAAGCTTATAAGGGCTCTATATTAAGAGTATTCATACACACCTACATGCAAACATACATACTTACAGACATAATACATACATTTCATTTCAATTCAATTCATCCTAATTACATACATACATACATACATACATACATACATACATACATACATACATACATACATACATACATACATACATACATACATACATACATACATACATACATACATACATACATACATACATACATACATACATACATACATACAATACATACATACATACATACATACATACCTACATACATACATACATACATACATACATACATACATACATACAATACATACATACATACATACATACATACATACATACATACATACATACATACATACATACATACATACATACAATACATACATACATACAATACATACATACATACATACATACTTACATACATACATACATACATACATACATACATACATACATACATACATACATACATACATAGGTACATTCCACAATAATTATTAAAATATTAAAACTTTGCATATGTGGTCACGTTGTTAAGGATGTTTCGCCTGCAGTGCGAAACCCTAACAGTTTTCCAGAACTTCGACACCTATAATTACAACCAATTGATTATTGTAATTGTAATTAGTAACTTCTATTGCGCCAATGTCTAATCCACAAGGCATCAACTGCTGACGCACCGAAACAAAGGCGTAATCAGGTCCACAATAGAGCCCTGCGCCGGCCGCGCCGCGCCGCCGCCGCCGACATTTTGTGGGCGCCGCCGCCGCCGATTTTTGTTTGTCGGCGCGCCGCCGCCGCCGCCGCCGACAATCTGTCGGCGCGCCGCCGATGGCAATTTTATATGCTTAATTGTTATTGTTGCATTTTCCATGTTTTCCATGATTTCGCGATAAAGTGTTACTTTTGTGAGAAATAGAAGTGTACATCTTGTACTTACTTCTTTTTATTGTTCTGGGTTTCTTTGCGAAACTTGATCGGCAACACGAATTGGTGTCGTCAATGCTATGAGCGTATGATGCACAAGTCATTTAAAGCGATATCTTGATACAAGTGGTCACTGTTTTGATACTTCTGTTCCTGTTGCCATTTCCTTAATACCTTGACATCAAAAGCAACATGCAATGCATGTCTTTGTGTGTCTACTACAGTACTACGGTATTTCCCATTCGTTACCTTCATGTTGAATAGCTCCTATAACTTGTTGATTGTAGCTTTGATGTATGTGGTCTTATTAAATTGGTGTAAATTTTTGGCTTAATGTTGTAAGGTTAGAGGAGTTCGTAAGTGCTATTGATATCAAGATATGCCACTTAAAGCCCTAGGTTTTAGGTTTGGCGGTTTCCCTCGTAGAATGAAGTGACCAACGACTGTAGGCGGTTCAAGTAAGCATCTGTCGGCCAATGGGCGTTGATTTCATTTTGGTTTACACATCTTACAAGCATAGGCTGCTGAATTTAATTATATGCATAGCCTAGGCAACATCGTCCGCTTTGTGGAATGGAGGCGAGGCGCAGGGACGGTCGGTCGATCGGTGGTAGCCCCCACCCTAGGCCCTTCACCCTCCCTCTGGCCTACCCCGATCAATTGACCACTTGTATATATAACCGAGCTTTGGGTCGTAAACCTGTATATAAATGCCAGCTGTTGATGCTGTCACCGTTGCCTTATTATACCCGGAACACTAAAGACAATAAGCTGTATTTCATATTCTAAGAATTTGCACCAGTATCAGATGCTAATATACAGCCTAAGGAAGAGAGACTAGGTCACATGCCAAATTATGCTAATGAACTTAGGAAATGAACTTAGGAAATGTCCTTTCACAATTGAGTCTTGGTTTGCAGTACTCATTCTAGTTTGAATTTCGCTGCAGCAGAGTTGAGCTTCGTAATTTCTTCACTTCATAGCCATTTTAAATCGCATAGTCGATACAGCTTATATCTCGTGTCTGTATATTATATTATTATCTTATTTCAGTAGTGGACCTTATAGTAGTATAACATTGTATTTCGTTAGTGGACATATATTAGTATCATTATATCGAACTATTTCCAAAGATGGATGGAGACTACGCTGTACCAACGACACCGACTTCAGGTGTTGCAGTTGGCAACATGCGAACATTTAAAAAACGGTTGTCTGATGGATCTACCAAGAGTTATAGCTACCCTTACGTTTCTGTAAGGAAACATTTTGAATTAACTTTTACAACCGACAGTGATAAACTTAAATTTGAGCAAAAATGTGAGGACATTCGCTTGGCGTTGGGAGTAAAAAGTTTGAGAGAAGTTCTGGTGAAAGTCATAATGGATGTTGACACCAATAAGCTCTCTTCTGCAACTCAACATCCGCAGCAGACACTCACGATGTCTTCAGTCACGGAAGAAGTAAGTGAATCAACTTCACTGACTGATCCAGCATCTGTCACAGCAGCAATATCAGCAGCTCCAGCAACAGCTTTGGAGACTGCACATGAGAATTTTGTTGGGCAGTGCTCCAGCATTGCCCAGTTGATCGACACAATCTCACAACATTCATCCACATGTGTGACGCCGTATTCAGTGAAGTCATGGACACACAGTGGTCATGTGCTGTCGGTGGATATGGAGTGTGCGAAAAAACACTCCTTTCAGTGGAGTTCCTCATCCACAATAGACAGCGAGCGGAAGGAATTTGAAGTCAACCACCGAGTGATGTTGAGCTACCTGGCCTCTGGTATGACACCCATACAGTACGAGCGCTTTAGCGACTTCAGTCGGTTTGGACTATTGTCAGACCTTTTCCGCAGGAGGAATATGGTTACATTTAGTGCCATTTCTGAGAACCTGCGAAAGCAATCTATATTTGGCGCTAGAGCGCAGGAGTCTTCACTGTCGCCTGATGGAGCTATCTCTATAATGACTGACGCACGACATCATTGTAGACGAAATAGTTATCACACCGACCATGTTGCTATCGGGTTGAAAACTCACAAAGTCGTTGATATTCAACACATTAACGGGAATGATGATAACTGTTCACAGCGTCACGAGGCAGTGGGATTCGACAGGATGTACGAGAGCCTGGATCTCAGCAACATTAAAGTTGCCCATCATGTGCATGATCGAAACATGACAATCAACAAGCGCCTACGTGAGAGGAAGCAAGCCAGGAATTCCAATGACCGCTGGCACTGCACCCGTCCTATAACAGCCGGGGTGAAAAAAATTGGGCAAGGAGCACAAAAAAACATTGGAAAAACATGGCATCCCGAGCTTTCTGACAAGGGTGCTGCCATTCGAAACCACGTCTATTGGTGTATGGACAATTGCAATGGAGATGCCCAAACCCTGCGTAAGCTCATAGAATCATGCATCCCTCATTTTCAGAACAACCACAGCAAGTGCCATGAAACTTCCCACTGCAAAGAGCCGGGGCATATGATTGAAGTTCGAATTGTTTCAAATGAGGCTGCAATTACAATGCTCCAGGACTTTCTTCGGTCGTTGGTAGTGTACAAGCACGCTGAAGATTATGTCAAAGGCCACGACACATTTTATGTGGAAAGTTTTAATAACGTTTGTCTGATCTATCTGGATAAACGGATACACTACGGGAATTTAATGTACGAGCTGCGGAGCAATCTGGCTGTCTTGGACTGGAACGAACACGTCGACAGACCATACACGTCTATATGCACGACTGTTCGTTCGAAAAACCCACGTCGCCAAATCGGGAAAAAAGTGTATCGGCGCAAGACCTACGTATTTGTTGAGAACATTTGGAATTTGTACATTGCCGTGTGGTCAGCATCTAAAGCAATATCGGAGTCTGTGACAGAAACTTCTGCAGATAAGGAGACCTGCCAGAGTGAAATCTCTTCGGACGAATCCGATGACGACCAATTAGGAGACAGTGAGAGCTTTTCAAATGAAAGCAATGCACCCTACACAGTAGAATAACCGTAAGAGCTGTGACAATATTGTATGATACACTAAAATCAAACATATCAGTGCTACATAACCATCAACCGTCATTACACATAACCACCTTAGCATTCTGCTGTCTACTCTGCTTGACCTCCCCGGATTTTGGCCTGGCATAGGACAGAGAGATGTGTGGCAGAGCTGATGTGTGGCAGAGCTGACTGCTATCACACGCGTCCACAGGTGGCGGATAGTGGAACGACCTCTAGAAATAGAGGTCAGCTGCGAAATAAGCAGGGTTATATCTGACGAATAAGCAGTCGCGGACCAACAGCGGCAAGGCTAGTAGGGCACACTGTAGAAAAAGAGTGGCATTTTGCTTGACAACTAAAAGCTGCAAATATCCAATAACAGCCTTGTGACATGGGAGCACATGACTCAATTTAAATAAGCCTGATGACCCTCTGCCTAGCGGGCATGTGTTCATCACCAAGACTAGGTCCACAGCGGAAAACTGTGGTTGATGCCACGAAGGGCATCCGATCTGTAACAAGATGCTCCAATCTGTATAAAAATGAATCTGTGGCTTACCCCCCCTCAACGAGGTCCTAATCCAAGCAAGAAAAAAAGAAGATTGAACGGACAAGGGACTGTGGCCATTGCAAAATTGATTTGACATAGCACTTATGAAAAACCTAGTCTCCGTAACGTGGTTTTCGTGTGGCGCCGAGCAATTGAGGGCAATTCAGGTTTAAATCCACCTCTGAGTAGGAATCTTGAAGAGGCGCTATATAAATTTAAAATGGGGGAATGTTATGTTACATTGAATCATAGCTATGACAGGTGTACATAAGCAGCTCACAATCGATAAAATTCTGCTTTATGTCAGAAAGTAAGTGTACAATAAAAATCTCTCTGTCTAAACAAAGTCCGGCGAATTATCCAAAGTATCAATGTTACTCCCACTTGTGGCCCATGTAAGGCGTGCCTGTTGGATTCGGATACAACGATCTCACTTTTCGCACTACGCAATCTGGCATTATTTCCCGCATGTGAAGTACACCGTTCGATTCCGTTAGTTTCTTGGCCAGATATAATGGGCTCGTCCACCCACCCAAGTTGCAAATGATCTTCCAATATTTTCCATAAATTACTCTTCGTATTGGACTGTTAGCTGCATGCGCTGCTTGTCCTCCGCCAAGCCAACCTGGAGATGCAGAACCCACGCACGGAGAGAGAAAACAAAGAGGACAGGCGCCTTCCGATTGATGATTTTCACCCTGCAGCTGCAAATGATCAGCTGACACTTGAATGTCATGACTGTTTTGAGCCTCAATTTCTGACTCTGTACTATTTCCATTGGACGCGACCAAGACCTCCTTCGAAGCGGCATCCATACAAGATTTTCTTCTCTTTGGTGGTTCCAACTCTGCAATTGGAACAAAGGCAGTTTCGATTGGTTGGAGATATATTTATAATGTCATCAACATACAATTAGCTCTTTCGACTTGACTTGAACGACAGCTTAGCTGGGTTATGCATATGTTTATTGTCTTATTACATATCGTAATAATAATAATCATGGTAATTTTAATAATTACATTTTTAATTGGCCATTTATTATCATTACTGCTGTTACTGCTGTTCACATCAGTTGTCATTATACTAACATTGCTGATGTTATTATTACTATGTATTTCTATAGCATGGTTTGAGCTAAATATTTGCAAGGATAATAAATGCAATTTAATTTAATATTTATAAATCTTAGTTCAATCTTATTTGCGCACGTATAGCGCTACCTGAAGAACAATAGGGCCTACTTGTACAGGGTTCACCACACAAAACAATTTATACAATTTCAGTATATATATATATATATATATATATATATATATATATATATATATACGCATCGTCTTCATAATTACCAATTTTTTCAAAATTCCAGTTGTTGTGAGCAAAAAATGCCCGTATGGCTTCCTCTTGATCGCCATCTACCACAATAGTAAGTTCGTATTTGTTCATGGCAATCTAATCGCATATAGAAACTACAGACTTGTTTCTCAACCCTGTAAGTATCTTCATAGCAATGAACTCCATAGTAATATGAGTGTATGGGGGGGTAAATTTGGATAATTGGAACAACTTGTATACATTCTAGAAGTACAGGTATGACCTCTAGCCAGCTTACCTGGCTTTCGTATACACAAATTAGTCGACCCACAGCTCGGTTATATATATACAAGTGGTCAATTGATCGAGGTAGGGCCTGTACGGGGTATGCCCTGTCGGGTCTAGTCTGCCCTAGCGATGCATCTCCATCCATCCGTCCGACCGCTAGAGGGCCAGAGGGAGGGTGAAGGGCCTAGGGTGGGGGCTACCACCGATCGACCGACCGTCCCTGCGCCTCGCCTCCATTCCACAAAGCGGACGATGTTGCCTAGGCTATGCATATAATTAAATTCAGCAGCCTATGCTTGTAAGATGTGTAAACCAAAATGAAATCAACGCCCATTGGCCGACAGATGCTTACTTGAACCGCCTACAGTCGTTGGTCACTTCATTCTACGAGGGAAACCGCCAAACCTAAAACCTAGGGCTTTAACTTATTCCTGCAGAACGGAAGGTATAACTGATTAATACTTTTGGTTGGAATCTATTCAGGTAAACAGTATCAGTTGAGACAGTTGAGGTTTTGACTTAGTACGTATAATATCGAGAATGGTCTTTTTCAGTTTAGTCTGATACAGACAATGGTCTATATATGGAGACCTTAAATGGCATGGCACCAATTCAAACGGGCAGCAGACCACGAGTCCTGGTATATTCATTGAAAATTAACAGGGGTGAGGCCACTCGGCCAGTGTATTACCATAGGAGCAGCAGCCGCTCTCACTGGGAGGATGCTGTTATCCGGCATCTGCCATGTGACTTGGTGTGCAGGCTTATACTGTAGCAGTGCATATGCAAGTGTATTCATGCAATCTGCAATGCATGTTGCTTCATAACAATACCTATACAGATGTGCAGTGTAATTAAGGATGTTCATATTTGTAAGGCAAATGTATGAAGGTGTCTTCTCTCTCAGTTCCTTTGTATGTAGTTGAGCTTCAGTGTGATGGAGTGGCTTTAGAGAACTTGGCCCTCTTGACTGGTCCCAGGACCAACGACTGTCCAATTGTCATAGTGACTCATGCGTCTGACTAGGGCACGCCGCGCCGCGCCGCGCCGACGCCGACATTTCGTGGGCGCCGCCGCCGCCGATTTATATTCGTCGGCGCGCCGCCGCCGCCGACCCAAAATGACCGGCGCGCCGCCGCCGACACTATGACGTCGGCGCAGGGCTCTAGTCCACAAGACCAGTCCGTTTAGACAAAGATGCTATCCAGGGTGGATAGTATCCTAAGGTAATATGACATGATTAGGTAATGATAGGGGGAAGGAGGACACAGTCGATCATTTTTTTATATTTTTTTACAGTTACAAGTGGTTTTCAACGCCTATATATATTTTTTAAAGCTCAGTGTGTAGTATAATCATTCCTCCACTTTATAAAACATATTTACGATAATTCAGACGCAGAGTATTTTGGCTATTATCATTTACGTTGTTAGTCCAAAAGTAATTAACTGTGTACTAGCGTAGTACACAGTTGATCACATGACAGTACACAGTTGAACAACATTAGAAGTGTATTAGAAAAGTTTTAGAATACTCTAAACTGGCAATAAACATCTATATAAATAAAGCGAGAATTCTGTGTGTCTGTCTGTCTGTTTGACCGAGATTAACTTCTACAATTTTGCACCTTTTCACTCGAAACCTTCACTACTATGTCACACTCGGCATCGGACACCCAGTGGAGGGGTTCGCGTACCCACTTTTCACCGCTAACATGGTGAAAATCCCCCAAAACTCTACCCAAGCGACCGTCCCTCACGCCCCAGCTCGCCTCTTCCACTGCAAAGCGGTTCTATGTATGGCGCCGGTATTCCCCAACGTCATTAATAACGCGCATAACGACGTTGTTTACTTTCGCACAAAATTTAATTACGATCGATTCGAACTATATTGATCGTCTTACACCAAAATTGTATGTTCAAAGACTCTGCTTTACTAAGGGCAGTGAGGGCTAGATTTATGGCGTTTTCTTTAAGCCGCCAACGCCGGGTTCACCCTCTTCGACTGCGAAGCAGTCAGTCCACGGGAGAGTGCGAAGCAGTCGTCGCCAGAGGGCGACTGCGAAGCAGTCAGTCCACGCCTAGACTGCGAAGCAGTGTCCCCCACAGGTCGCCTAAATTTCTTCCTTATTCGCTACACGGATTTAAACTTATACCTAAATTTGTTGCTTATTCGCTACAGGGATTGAAACTTATAACCCCGGGCAACGCCGGATAAACCAGCTAGTAGTTAATAAACTTAAATGAAAGGCCTGGGCCATCAAGACCTTCAGAATGTTATTAGGTTTCTTAAGGTTAATGTTCATAATCAATTGCTTCAAAAATAAAACTGTATTTAAAAAATATTAAGATAAGATTGAAAGTATATTTATTAAGATTATCCAGCTACTCAGTTCTTGTAATTTTCCACAGTTTTCGCAAATTTAGCATTCATCTTCAACTGTGCACGCAACATGTGCTCAGTTTTGGCAGGTTAGGCATTGTACGGAATCTTTGCCTTCTTTCCTACCAGTGTCCAGTGGTTCACAACACACCAAACATGGCCACTCACTTTAATTTGGCCTTGGCTATTGAACTACCTCCACTTTGATGTTCTTCCAATTTTGCCCTTGGCTAATGATTTGTCTGCGTTTTTGTCGTTGCTTACACATGACCTATCCTCAGTTGGCGTCATGTCCAATTTTCTTTTCCTAGCAGGGCATTTTCTCTCACTTGGTGTCCTTAGTTCATTCTCTAATGCATCTATTACTGGTGTGGCTGTTAGTATTGGAGTCATGGCTCTCTTTCGAGTGCCTTTGGTTGCCTTTCTGGCAGCTGCTTTAGGGAACTGGCGAACCGGTTCAGGTGTTGCAATGGAACTCGGTGGTGTAGTACACAGTCGATCAGTGATCGACTGTGTACTACACCACCGAGTTCCATTGCAACAAGTGATCGACTGTGTACTACACCATGCGATGTTCATCCAAAGACACATAGTGATAAACCCGTGGCGCGTGTTATTTTTGTCATTTATCTATTAAATACTCAATGAAATTATGTTTACAAAACATATTCACGTAAATACCTAACTTATACATACCTTGTGTAAAATTCGGCCACGCCATTAGGCAAAAAATTACTTTAAAGAACAAAAAACATAAAAATGTAAAAATATAAGTTTCTGTCTGTAATAAACAACCTAAACGACGTTGCAGGATAAAGCGACATTTTTATATTCAGTCTTGCTGACCTATTTTTATTACCCCATGTAAAGTATATTGTAAATTAAGTGATGTGATCGACTGTGTACGACGATCGACCCGCTCCTACTTCCCCTACTCTGTGCTGCAAGCCTCAAAATAGAGGCAAACGCGCATATGAAGGCACGTGTGGAAGTAATATTCTATCGCGTTGTGGACCGTCTCCTGTTTATAAATCCTGGAGGGACTATAAAGCAAGAGAACTACGCAGAAAATAGACTGCCGAAAGTCCTGAAAGGGCTGTAAAGAAAAACCTTTGCAGAGTAGGCTATAGACCGTCGAAAGAGCGTGCAAGAGCCGGATGTAGGAGACGTTTTCATCGGTGATTTCTGCAACATATGACCGCTGATAAAATTCGATTTATTCTGCGGACGTCGGCTGCTGTCGGGCGACGGGTAGGTTCATTTCCAGCGCTGAATTTGCAGACGTAATTAGGCCCTTGTTTGGAACGAGGGTCACGTCTTGCACCTTTCACTATCCCACCTCATTTGACGGTTTTCTTATACCTGCTGAATGTGGTTAGTTCTGAAAACCCGTAGGTGGAAACTTGGGAGTGGGACACGGTAGACGATTGGTAAGAGTGCTCGCCTGGACACGCGGAGAGTAGGGTTCGATCCTCTAATGAGACGGTTAATGTGTGGAGACCTTGAGCAAGTCCTTCATCACAATTATTATTAGTATTACTATTGTTATTATTATATTTTTTTAGCCCCGGGGTATCAAGGGTCCCCCAGGTAGATAAAACATTGTCCGGAGACATATAAAAGAAAAAATTATTCCTGGAACGGCCGAGCGAGTTTTTGCTGCGATATTGTTAAGCAACCTAAGAGAGCGACTGCGTTATTATTATTATTATTATTATTAGTATTATTATTATTATTATTATTATTCAATTTTTTATTTTTTTAAATTTTTGTTTACATAATAATAATAATATTTTTTACATAATAATAATAATAATATTATTATTATTGTTATTTTTATTATTATTATTATTATTATTATTATTATTATTATTATTATTATTATTATTATTATTACTCTTTGTTTTTTTTACCCGAGGTATATATGATCACTCAGGTGTCAGATACTAATTAAATATGTTGATTCTGGAGTGGCCGTCCTGGTCAAGATTATTATTATCATTATTATTATTATTATTATTATTATTATTATTATTATTATTATTATTATTATTATTATTATTATTTTTTTTTTTTATGCCCCGAGGTATACAGGATCCCTCAGGGACTTCAATATTAACTAATGTAAAAAAAAGGTGTCCGGAATGGCCCTATTCGTCTGTTTCCTGGCTGGCGAATAATATTATTATTATTATTATTATTATTATTATTATTATTATTAATATTATTGAAACTCATACTGAAGCAATTTTCATAACGCGACGTCAATGAGGATTCGAAAAAACAAACGAGGAGCGAAGACAAGCGAGACTGAAAGCCATAGAATTAAAGTTAAAGGTTGAAAAGACTGGACCAAGAATGGATGAATGGATATTCCGTGCGAAGGAAACAGATCAATTTAGAAGACCGTGATTAGGTCATTTGTCCGAAGCTAACAAGTCCAGTGAGCTAATGAACGTATCTCAGAAGTTAATTGACGTATCCAGTTATCCGACTCCATCTCGTCTTCCTCTTCCATCTCCACTTGCTCATCCTTTCATGCTTCCATTAAATTTTCTTCCCTTTATACATTTGCTTTTAATTTCCCATCTGTTTCTCCTCCTTCTGCATTTTCTATCTCTGCGATTATTCTTCCACTCCTCCTTTTCCTTCGTCTATACTCCTCTCATTGTTCTTCTTCTTGCTCATCTCTTCCTCAGCCTCTTTCTTCGTTTCCTCTTCCTATCCCTCCAACTTCTTCTGCTTCTACTTTTTCTTACTACACACCTACTTCCTTCTTCCTCCTCCTTTTGTCCCTATTCTTGCTCATCATCTATTTCCTATTCCTCTTCCTGCACTTCTTCATCCTCCAGTTAATTATTTTCTTTGTTTTCCACTTCCTTCTCTTCTCCTCTACTTCCTTATTCTATTACTCTACCTCTTTCTACTCATCTTCGTCCTCCATTACTTTCTTCTCCTCTTCCTCCTCCTTCGCCACTTTCTCTTTCTCCCACCCAACCTTTCTCACTTATTTCTCCTACCGCACACTCTTCCTCGTCCTCTTCCACTTACTTACTTATCCTCTTTGCTCTTGTTCTGCTCTGACTTTATATGTTCTCCCTCATACTAAGTGCAGAAAGTGCAGGGGCGACATCACTTTAGTGCCGACATCATCTGAACTGGGAGACAGCTTCGATATATACAGTATATAAATATATATATATATATATATATATATATATATATATATATATATATATATATATATATATATATATATATATATATATATATATATATATATATATATAGTATTTCACCGCTGTTCAAACCCACTTGAGCTACACCCAATTCAACGTCGGTTCAGCGGATAATATAATAGATAATAAAACCGCCATCAGAGGACCGCATCCATCTGAAAATTGTTTCTTCCAGGTATAGAGCAGCCTTGGAGTTAACGACGCGCTTTAAAGTCAACTTACGGACGACAGAGAAGCCACAACGGAAGTTTGGTCAATCATTTGGAAATGGCGTCAACCGCAGAGGGCTTCCGGCCATTTTTGTTACTGGCAACCGCCTGCTTTTTACCCGCTACCCAATTCCATTTCGCAAAGTCCAGCTGGGTCCGAGATATATGAGGCCCAAGGCTGCCTCGGAAAGAAAACAGTTTCCTCAAAAGAGGAACCTGATTTATGCCCACATTTGCATATGCGTGCGTGGAGCGACACGCCGGGGACTAATAGGAATTTGAGCCGAGAATGCCACCGGACGTATATATATTTCCCTAAACCGACAGTTTTCTGTCCTGCATTCCACGCTGCTCTGTCTTACCAGGACAGGACTCAGTTGAATTGGCTCTCTTGAAGTTAGATGACATGGTACATACGAAAGACGATCAGTTATGATTTTTCTAGTCATCTTAACATTGTGGGGGGTGGGTACGAGGAATACCTGTACTTCCACTTTTTTGACTGGGGTACCGTACCCCCACTTTTTAAACAATGCCAATCAATATTTTATTACTGAGCCTTCCCAGAGATCGCAGTCTCCGCCGTGATTCGTGTATCTAAGAAATTGGTACCTCCACTTTTAAGACCAAAGTTACGCCCCTGGATGAAGCCAGTTGAATGTCTATTTCCTTATGATATTTAAAAGCATTAAAGCTAGCGTAGGCAGCACTTCTGTGAAATAAGCAAATGGTGCTGTATAAGTTTTAAGTTTTTAGGAGCATATACTATACACGCAAACCTCCACCTACTCTGGTCTTAAATAGTGCAGCAATGGCGAATTCGAATTCGCACGATATGTGGCTAAGCATCCTAACGTCACAACACTTGACTGCAGGTCTAAAGGCACACATTGTAGATGACAGGTTAAACCACAGCTTTCAAACTAAATCCATTTCCTGACGTCTAAAGCACTTGGTAGTAATAAACGTTCATTACACAGGAAAGAGCTGCCAACAGGTTTCTGATCGAGGTCATAAATACAGTTTCTCACAAATCCAAGAGCTCAACAGGACTTGGCCATATATATACGTGCATACATATATATATACATAGACTGCGTGTAATATATATATATATTACACGCTTTATATATAATATTATATATAAAGCTTAGTTTTGCGTACCGCCTTGTTTCATAAAGTATGACGGGCGTTATAACTGCGCCTGCTCTTACAGCTGAAAGCATGGACAATTTATTGTAAAGTTAAGTCTTAACCTCGTTTTTACTCTAAGCGTATAAGAAGAAGAAGAGCTACTTATGGAGACGAGAGAGGCTGACTGACCTGCAAACCAAATCGACTTGTGTAAAAAGATGCCCTGCAGATTTGTATTTAATAAGATGCAAGATGTTAACGTATTCAGTTTCGCAAACAGCCCTAAGCATGCAAGTTTTCTATAGTCCGAATAGAGCTTTAAACTTTTCCTATAATCGGATCAAATTTTTACGACTTCAACGGCAGTTGAACCGCCTACGATTCATGGAGAAAGGAAGCTCAACTTCTGCATCGTAGCCGACCATTTAAAGATGACATACAACTGCGATTAGAGAACTTTGCGATAAAACTTCTCACGAGTTCAAATGTTACTGATAAACAAGTCTAAACGTTAGAATCAACTAATCCTATTCTTCTCACTCAACACAACAGAAAATAAAACAGTAGTTTGATTATGTTGCCCTTCTTACAAAGTTCAGACGAATTGGACATTTAGGCCTAATCCGGGCAACAGAGCGCCTCTGAGTAGGTATCTTGAAGGGGCGCTATATTGAGTTTTCGAAATGTATGAATGAAACATTAAGAACCTCTGATAGACTGGACTATGTAAGGTTTCAGTTTAGAGCGAAAATTAGTATTCAACGCAGGAGATCTGTAATATCGAACACAACACACACACACTCACACACGCGCACACACACACGCGCGCGCGCGCACACACACACACACACACACTGAAGTGAAACTCGAACGCTTAAATACAAGCAATCCCTCAGATAACCCATGACTGCAACGACAGAGGACGCGAGCTATAAATCAAACCAGACAGAGACAACTTTAAATTACTCTTCAGAACATCTTCAAGACTCTCCCTTGTATTTGTTTTTCACATTCATTTCGCCTGTTTCTTCTCAGTGGCGTCACTAGGGAGGTGCGGGCCGCACCGGGTGACATCTTCAGATGGGGTGACACCAAAATGGCAATATGACTGTCGAAAAATTTGTGTGCAGAGTTTAAACAGAAAATTATTATTTTAAATTAACAATGATAGATAGCAGCAAACACATTTTTCGTAAGCCCAGCTTACATGTACTGTATCAGTATCAATTTACAAAAACATTAATTTAATCAGGATACTGTGTGATCTAGTAAGGGACTAAGGGATGAGGTCCATGGGGTGACACCATGCCTTCCCGCACTGGGTGACACCAACCCTAGTGACGCCACTGTTTCTTGTGCTTTATCCTAGATCAAACTGCACCATGAAGCTGGCTACTTGTAATTATAGTTCCAGGACACAGAACACCATATTACCCACAAAGACGTCGAATTTTTGTTCTATATATACACAATTTCTCTTACACTTTCCACTCAATCGTCTAGATGAACAGTGTTTAAAAATCCGCAGGTGCAGTCGGTTTAATTAAATCCAATGCTCTTTGACTGATTATAGGCTTACTTGACCTGTGAACTGGCATTCTTAATCTTCCTTTCCTCTAGAAAACAGATGCTAAGCCGCTGTTTTGACCGAAGAAACAGAGCGATTTGTATTGCTTAGCACGACTAAAACGCATCGGTTTTTTGCGATGTTTAACACAAGCCGCCACTCTCTGGCATGGCATCCATAGATCATGGGTCTTTTTTAGGTTCTACGCAGACTAAGAATATTATTCAAAGCGTTTATAGACCAGCAGATATGTTGAGTCCCAAACTGTTATGTCAGAATTTCTGTAATCTATAGCTGCAGTTGGATGCTTATGTCTTTGTGGAAAAGGAATAGTTCAAAATATATGCTTCGCCATGAATTCGCGCTCGAGTAGCGATGAGGCAATAAATTGTGAGAGACACAATACATTGAGCGAGACACGATACAACCACCATGGGAATTTCTCTCAGGAAACCATTAATGAAGCTTTCTCATCTCATAAACCCTACACTGAAGTTATTTTATCATGAGCGATGACTCAACAGGCGGTAAAAGACGGACACTTAACAGCTATGAGAGACCTAGTGAAATTCATCGATGCCACGGTTATTTCTTCATTGACAAAGAGAAAGTTGTGTATCATCATCTAGTGACTTATATACTGTCATTGTGATCCATTGGATTCGAAACCCAGAGGATCAGAGTCTTATCTAGAACATATATTTCACCATTTTATACATCCTCTTTTATCACTTGCATTCAAACCGTCGCTTTGTTTTCATTTTGCATAGAAATTGAGAAAGACAGGAACAATTCCAAGGACAACATCCGTATATCAATACACAAATACGCCGAAAATGATCGATGAGAGGCCAAAATTTCGAGAATTTTGTCACATTATTCGAGCTGGAATTTTAGAAATTTGTTTTTGTATGACAGAGCCTGTAACTTTAACGCTCATAAACAAATTCATATAAAATAATATTATTTTGGCGATCAGTGCAAGGACGCCTACTGCAAAAACCTGTTGATGTTTCATACTATTATATTAAAATGTGTGCTATAGATGACTACGAAAACCCTGTAATACTTAATGTCAAAGTAGATGCAGTTGATCTGTTGATCAGCCTATGTTAAGTTGCGGTTATGGCAAAAATCTAATTTTTTATCATATTATCTGAGTTCTAAAGAGTTGTAAATCGATTTTTGTGTGTTTACAAGCTCAAGAGTTGACGTGGCTATCAGACCAGGATTTCCTGTTAATAACGATGTTGATTGGACCACCAATCTGTATCCCAGAGACCGCGGACTGCTTCAGTGATTCACAAATTCCAGAGATTTGTCAGCATGCTAATGGCCATTGCTATGCAAATCCAGCCTCCCGAATTATATCGTGAACCCCATTCTAGACAACACCGCATCTGGCTCACCGAGGCGAGCCATGTCCAGTGTTTTATGGCAAGATATTGCAACGCAATTTCGCCTCTTGCGTTGCGGCAAGATATATAACGATGCAGTTAAGCTTGTTTGTTTTAGCAAGATGTTGCCCTGCATTGGGAAACAGCGTGGCAAGGTGATATTCGATTTATAGGTGCATTATGCAATGTTGGTTAAGCTATTCATTGTAGTAAATGCTGCATTGGTGTTGTCTTAGTTTTGAATCAGCTTTAAAATATCTAAAAAAAACGCAGGGCTGGCAATTCACTCATGACTTTCGTTGTATGGTCTCATCATCATCACCATCATCATGATACCAGCCAATTGGCGGCGATGGATACGAATAAATGATCTCCATTGTCCTCGGTCATTCGTCATGTCCACTGCTCCTCTCAGTGTTAATCCAAGTGATGTAATCTCGTAGATTTTATTATCTATCGAGCTTAGTCTTGGGCTGCCTTAGTTTCTTTTTCCTTCGAATCTTGTATGTAGTGCATTGTGTGGCATTCTATCTACATGTCCAAACTATCGGAGTCTTCGCTTAACGATTTTGTCTAGCTGAGTAATATGTCATACTGTTTCAAAATGGTGTGTTAAAGGGTCTCAAAGTGTCATCTTAGGCTCGACACCTAATGTTAAGGTCTGAATAATCGGCACTAGGCAGACTTCTCTGCAACAATTTTTGTAGATGATGGCAGTAAAGTATGCTAATGCGCTACAAAAATCCACCTTTAGTGTAGGAAACTGAGCTCAACAAACGAAGTAAACATGGTGTGATCTAAAAACTTTTAACGAAGTATACATATCCAGCTTGGCTGGTCAAGTATACATATAGATGACTTCATCTAAACTGTACTTTTGAAGTTACACAATGGCCTGAAGTCATATATCAAATAAGTTCAGTTACATAACACATGTGTGACCTTATATATAATAGGTCGTTGTGTGTGACAGTGGTATAATTATATGGTGTAACAGTGGTATATATGTTTGTACAGGGCCTCATCCTCGGCCCTATACAAAAGACCGTAAGCGTATATATGTTGTATGTGTGTGTATGTATGCATGTATGGATGTATGTATTTGTGTATGTATGTATGTTTGTATGTATGCTTGTTTCGTGCCCTGGGAATTTTCATCTAGGACTAAAACTCAACGCAACTGCTTGCGTATTAATCGCCTTTCTTTTTTCATATCAGCTTCTCTACGCGCTGAAGAGAATTCGATTACGAGGCCTTGCTTCACGATTGATATGTCAATAATTTAGTGCTGAGCTATACCGTCAGCTTTATAAATGTCAGATTACAAATACAATTACCATAGTTGGTTACATTCGTAATAGCCATTTTAAGGATTTTAAGATATTCACAAAACAAACTTCAGATAACCCACGTGAGCCAGAGTTAGCATGAGAAGAAAATATAGCGTTCATGTAAAACAACTAGAGTCCTGGGACTGCAGTGGTGATATTTTCACAAATAAAATACTTGTAGACCTTCAGAGTTTGTTTAGTGAATAGGCCTATCTTAAAATCCTTAAAATGAACCCCAGTTGCCCTTTCGATGAGGGCTTCATATGCTTAATCAATCACTGTGATGTGAAGATATAGGGGCAGAGCGGGCTATTCGTAGTTTCGTCAGTCGAAAACTGAAACCATAGGCGTAATTTGTGGGGGTACGAGGGGTTTCCTTACCCCTACTTTTTGCACTGTGGGTATCGTACCCCCACTTTTTAAACAATGCCAATTAATATTTTATTATGGTGCCTTCCCAGAGATCGCAGTTTCCGACTCGCTTCGTTTATGTGGACAGAGTGAGGAGTATGTACCACGAAAGTACTTAGATACACAGGTAAACCGAGAGCCAGACGAACTGAGTCACAGGCAGTCAGATAGGCAGACTTTCAGCCACACAGGTCACCCGACAGACTGACCGCCGTGACTGATCCGCAAACCGCAGGCGCCACAGATTTGGGCCACGGTTACACTCTTCTTGGAAAGATCTGACATCACCGTCGCTATCCCTCTTATGGTTGTCATCTTCGTCAAATCGGGATATGGAGATGCAGGTCAAAGCGCAAACTCCTTCATAATTTACAAATCCGTATATATGGACTCACACTCGTAATGTCGGCCTTGGTGTGACTCCTCACCCCTCAGTCTCCTCACAATCTCAGAGTCAATAATTGTCCTTGGTTAAACATGTGTCTTTAGAGCACAGCTCTTTATGCCTGTGAGTCATGGACAATTAAAAAGACTGACCAGGATAAAATACTGCCATTTGAAATGCATTGTTATAGAATAATTTTACATCTTAATTGGACAAAGAAGGTGACAAATGAGGAGGTTCGAAGAAGGATGAATATAAAGGAAAATCTAATGCAAACAGTGTGATTCTCCTTACAGATTTTATTTTAGTTACAGTTACAGTTATAGTTAATGGCTTTTCATTTTAGTTACAGTTACAGTTATAGTTAATATTATTTTTTAGTTACAGTTATAGTTATCGTTAACGAAATCATTTTTGCTATCGTTAACGAAAACATTTTCGTTACCGTTATCGTTAATGAAAATCACACTGAATTATGAAGACGCGTTACACAATAATTTGCTTAGAGCATTGACGAATGGGTGTATTCAGCTTCATGAATACACAGCGCTCCATATTCACCGACATCCAAGGCGAACATAGGAATCATTTTGCTTTCGTTAACGGATGTATTTTCACGTTCTCACGTTAGTTGATATTGCACTTTTTTTTATCGTATTAACGAAAATAGCAATGAATTTTCGTTAGTGTTATTTTCGTTATAGTTATAGTTATAGTTAATGATATTTTTTAGTTATAGTTATAGTTATCGTTAACGAAATCATTTTTTGTTCGTTAACGAACATTTTCGTTATCGTTAACGTTAACGAGAATCACACTGAATGCAAACAATAGTGAGAAGGAAATTGAGCTTGTTTGGTTAGGCCTATACATGTAGAATGGACGACAATAGAAATAAATTATGATGGGAACTGCGGATGGAACTGGGAGACGAGGAAGGTTTAACAGGGAGTGGGTGGATGATATCAGGGATTGGTGCAAACAAGATCTGTAAAGCTTGAGACTAGCAGCACAAGATCGGGGACTGTGGAAACAAGTTGTGATGCGTGCATTGGACATCTACGGGCCTTCGGCCCATGGATCATGATGATGAAACATATCCGAGCCGGCTAGCTGAAGAACGCTCTATCCGTTACATAATAAAAGCATATAAGATTTCGTTGATTTTGACTTATGCACGTCGTGCTCTAATTTTGCTGATATGGAAATGGATAATAATTATCGTAATAATAATAACAATAATAATAAGACGATTTGTATAGCGCCGTAGCACAGCCGAGGGCCGAAGGAACTGGCGCTGTACAGGAAATCAAAAATTCAATGACAGTCATATGATTGTTTGAGAAGATAGGTTTTGACCTGTGTTTTGAATGTCTCCAGAGATGACGCATTCTTCTCATGGTCGGGAAGACTGTTCCATGCAGTGGGTCTAGCGACAGAGAAGGAACAGTCGCCAAACTTCGTTGAAGACCGCGGGACTTGTAGTAGATGTTTTAAAGAGGATGGCTTGGTTTTATTTACACAACAATTAATGAGAATACCCGGCAGGGTAATATGTCCACAATGGTCTCCGTGCGAAAAGTGAAAGTGGAGAAGAAACTGGTACCCCCACTTTTTAGACAAAAGTTACGCTCCTGGATGAAACCTTGTTGACGTCATTCTCGTGTCACTAGCTCAACCAGTGGTTCTAAGATTGCAGTTTCTCGAACTGCTTCGCTAGAGATTGAGGATGTGTGTGTGTGTGTGTGTGTGTATGTATGTGTATGTATATTGTTAGATGTTGCCCTCTTGGTCCATATGTACTCTCCCGTGTCTGAGTCGCACTTGACCGGCTCCTTGAGAGGAGCGGCCCGGGAAAGTACTATATAAGGGAAGGAGGCCCTAGGATTGTCGAGTTTGGCCTTTATTCGTGACCTGACGAGGTCTTTTCTGTTTCGAGTATTTTTAAAGGCCAAGTCTCGAGTTGTACGCATGTTAATTAAGTAAATGCCGTATGAGGCTTAACTGCGTTATATTTCGTTGTTTCGTGTCCACTGTGACCAACAATGCTGATTACCGAGTTTACCGTATTTGAACTCTTATAATTACGAAGAAGAGACACGTTTGTAATACTTCTTTGCTGTATCGTCTTCTGATGTTCTGGACGGTTTGCTCCTTTGAAATGGTAGCCTTATTCGTACTATTGTAATTTTAAATAAAACTACAAAATTCATACTCCTAGTTCGAGCTTATTACTATTTAATTCATTGGGACCTAACATATGGGGGCCCGTCCGAAGCGGTTGATTTTCTTATATAAAGTCTAAATTTCTTAGTGGGTGTGGTCAAAGTAGCACTTTTGATACATATTTTTGCTTGCGAATTTGAGTTTTCATAATGGAAACTCCAGTGGCAGCGAAGTCATTAACGCGGGACGATATTTTCGATATGTCGGTCGACGAATTGAAATTGGAAATGGAGCGTTTAGGCCAGGACACGAAAGGCCTCAGTAAGGCACAATTGCAGAAGGGCTTAGATAAAATAGTTTCTGTAATTTCGCCGAAAGACGACCTGAAGTGTAAAGCGTTAGAACTTGAAGCACAAAAAGAGGAGAAAGACAAAGCGAGGGAGTTTGAATTAACTAAGATTAAATTGGCTCAAGAAGCGCAAGAAAGGGCTCAGGAAAAACAAGCTGAGGCACAGGAGAGAAAAGAAAGAATTGCAGCTGAGGAAAGAAAGGAAAGGAGAGAGGCTCAGGAAAAACAAGTTGAGGAAAGAAAGGAAATGAGAGAGGCAGAGGAACGAAAAATACGAATTGAAGCTGAAGAGAAAGATAAACAAAGACAGTTTCAACTTGATTTAAAACGCTTGGGAGGATATTGGGTTGAAACAGAGGAAGTGCGCGTGGCCGATAAGTTTCAAATGTCGACGGCTGTTAAATTTGTGCCTAAATTCGATGAAGGTGATGTTGAACATTACCTTATGGCTTTTGAAAAAGCTATGCTCATTCATAAATGTCCTAAGGATAAATGGCCAGCGCTCGTGCATACGCAGTTAACTGGAAAAGCTCAAAAAGTGTTTTCCGCGCTGTCACTTGAGGAGTGTCAAGACTATGATGTTCTGAAGCGCGCATTACTGACTGCATATGCTCGAGTGCCCGAATACTATCGTCAACGTTTTCGTACACTTAAGAAAGGAGATTTAGAAACATATTCAAATTTTGCTTTTCGAATGAGTCTGCCTTTTCAGAGCTGGTTGGACGGTGAAAATGCATTCAATGATGTTGACAAAATGAGGGAGGTTTTTCTATTAGAGCAGTTTGTGAATTGTTTGTCTACGGACATTCATAGATGGATTATTGAAAGGAAACCCGGATCCTTGGCTGTGGCGTCTAAATTAGCAGATGAGTATGCGGTTTTGTTTAAACCATATAACGTTAGACCTGTGATTGAGGCTAAAGTACAATCAGATTTGCATGTGGTTGACAGTGGTCGGAATTTGGGACAGGTATATCGTAGTCCTCCAATTAGTCCAAGTGGGTCTAGGAAGCAGGTTTCTTTTGGTAAAGAGTTTGGAGGTGCAGTTTCTTGCAGATTTTGCCATAAAAGTGGTCATACTATTTCACAATGTTGGAAGTTCAACGGGAAGAATGAGAAACGATCACAAGGAGGTGACAAATTTTCAAGCTGGGATTCTCCTAATGTGGGCCTAGTACAGGATATGCAGCAGGAGGTGGTTTCCTCTCAAGTACATGTTAAATATTTGCCTTATTGTGAACAAGCTTTGTTGTGTCAAAATGAGGGTTCACTGCGTAGGTTAACAATTCTGCGAGATACAGGTGCATTACAGTCTTTGATAAGCAGTGATAGACTTGGTCCAGGCGACTATGTTGAAACGGACGACATGCGTCTTATTCAGGGAGTGGTTGGTGAGCCTCTAGAAATTCCCTTAGTTGTGGTTCGGATTTATAGTGCGTATGTGTCTGGAGCTGTCTTGTGCGGGTTAGTTCAGAAATTGCCTGGGGGTATTGACTTGTTACTGGGCAATGACTTGATAAATTTACCGCCAGTGGACGTCGCTGTTGTTACTAGAGCGCAGACTGTAGGGGATTGTGTGGATGCAGTGAATAATGCAGTGAACTTTCAGGACCTTTCGTCGGGGTCATTGAAGTGTGACGAGTTTGAATCGGAGACATACGGTCTTAATGAATTGTTCGAACAGTCAGGTAGCAGTATGCCAGGTGTTGGTGATTTTGTTTCAAGAAAAGAATTGATTAATTTGCAGCGTGCGGATGTTTCTCTTCGTTCATTGTTTGATTTGGCGTCTTCGAATGTACAAGAGAGTCGACGCAATTTCTATGAGGTGCGTCATGATGTATTGACAAGACATTGGACGAATAGGGTTACGCCTGAGAATTTTGGGTTGACTCAGATAGTTGTACCTTTTGGATTACGAACTAAGTTGTTATGTGTGGCTCATGATATTCCGTCTAGTGGGCATTTGGGAACTCAGAAAACGCTGGACAGACTGTTGCGACATTTTTGGTGGCCTGGTGTTTTTAAACAGGTTAGAGAATATTGTCGCACTTGTGATGTATGTCAGCGTTTGGGAAAGGGTGCTGAACAGATTCGTGCCCCTTTAATTAATTTACCTGTGGTTGATAGGCCGTTTTCCCGACTTTCCATGGACGTGGTGGGTCCTTTGAGTATTTGTGATAGGTCTCGCAATAGATTTATCCTCACGATAATGGATTTGGCAACTCACTATCCGTTGGCATTTCCTTTGCGAACACATACCGCTCAGGAAGTGGCTAAAGCACTCATAAGTGTTTTCACTATGTTTGGCTTTCCTGACGAGTTATTATCAGATTGTGGCTCTGAATTTATGTCTGATCTAATGCAGATATTTTTGCATGAGTGTCAGGTCTTCCAAATGAAGAGTTCGCCATTTCATCCTCAAACAAATGGATGTCTTGAACGCTTTCACAGAACGTTGAAGGATATGCTGAAGGCAGTTGGGGAGCAGTTTCCTGGTTCCTGGGATGAAATCCTTCCATGGGTTTTGTTTGCGTATCGAGAAGTACCGGTACAAGGTTTGGGTTTTTCTGCCTTTGATTTAACCTTTGGTCGAGATGTAAAGGGACCTTTACAATTAATCAAGCGAAGTTGGTTAAAGGATGACATTGTGAATGATTTGTCGAAGTCTAATTTAATTGATTTTGTTCTGGATTTGCGAGAACGTATTCGAACGGGAATGCAAGTTGTAAATGATAATGAAATGATTGCTAAATCCAAGTCGAAACTATGGTATGATAGAAAGGCTCAAATGGTTGTGTTTAATGAAGGTGATAAAGTGTTGCTCTTGTTACCTTTAATTGGAAAGCCTTTGCAGGCTAAATACTGTGGACCGTATGTGGTTGAGAGACGGTTGGGTGAGGTTGATTATGTTGTGAGTACTCCTGATAGAAGGAAAACTAAACGGGTTGTACATGTGAATCTCATGAGGAGGTATTTGACAAGAGAATCTGATTGTGAGTCCGTTGCGGATGTGAATGTGGTGGTGCATGTTGGTACTAGTGTTGCTAATGATCATTGTTTGTTTTTGCAACATGTTGTGTTGGATCATCTGGAGGTGGAACAGAGCAGGCAATTGCGACAGTTGTTGATGGAGTTTCAGGAGGTCTTTAGTGATCGTCCTGGAACGACTTCAGTGGTACAGCATCACGTTCAATTGGTTGAAGGTGCCAAGCCTGTTCACCAAGCGCCGTATCGGTTGCATCCGGAGAAAATGAAGGCGGTAAATACAGAAATTGCTGATTTACTTAAATCTGGTATCATTGAGGATTCAGATAGTCCATGGGCAGCTCCCATTCTAATGGTACCTAAACCTGATGGAACTTTACGTTTGTGCACGGATTTCCGCAAACTAAATGCCGTAACTGTGCCTGATCCATTTCCTATGCCTAGGGTGGAGGCTTTAATTGATAGGGTGGCAGGCATGAAGTTCTTAACCAAACTGGATCTTACGAAGGGATTCTGGCAAATTTTGTTGGATTCTGAATCGGTTCCTTTGACTGGGTTTGTGACGCCTAATGGACACTACCAGTGGCGCTATATGAGTTTTGGTTTAAGAAACGCACCTGCAACGTTCTCTAAACTAGTACGCAAATTGTTTAGGGGTTTGGAATCCTTTTGCGATGCCTATCTGGATGATGTCATCATTTTCAGTACCGATTGGGTGAATCATTTAGATCACTTGAAGCAGGTTTTACAGAGAGTGTCAACAGCTGGTTTAACTTTGAATGTTAAGAAGTGTGTTTTTGCCAATGCTGAGATTGATTTTTTGGGTCACCACATTGGGTTGAATTGTGTAAGACCTAGAACACAGAAGGTCGAGGTTTTGGTGAATTTCCCGACACCTATTAATAAGAAACAGGTTCAGTCGCTGTTAGGTTTAGCGGGGTATTATAGAAAGTATTTGCCTCATTATTCCGACTTAACTTTTCCTTTGACGGAGTTGTTAAAGAAGAACAGGAAATTTGAATGGTCTGATGGTGCTGAAAAGGCGTTTGTGGATTTGAAGTCTCGTTTATCTTCTAGGCCCATTTTGACTCCGCCTGATTATGATAAACCGTTTTGTATGGCAGTGGATGCTTCTAATTTTTGTGTGGGAGCCTGTCTGTTTCAGGTACACGAGGGCTTGGAACATCCCATTTGCTTTCTGAGCCGGAAACTGAAGATCCACGAAATCCATTACTCTACAGTGGAGAAAGAGGCGCTAGCTCTCGTGACGGCTGTACGAGCCTTTCAGGTGTACTTCGGTTCTGCGGCTGTGGTTGTTTATACGGATCATAGTCCGTTACAGTTCATAAACTCCATGGCTAACTACAACCAGAAACTGTTACGATGGAGCTTGGAGTTAGCTCAGTTCTCATTGGACATTCGTCATCGTCCTGGGAAACTGAACTTTCTTCCCGATTTATTAAGTAGGCCGGCAACCACTTTGTATGTTCCCACTTAATTAGATATCCATACGTGGACTTCTTCTGTAAATACTTTGGAATAGGTATATTAGTTGTTGTGTATAGTTTTTTCTTTGGGTAGTTAAGATTTCTTGTGCATATAAGTCGGAAACCCTGTGGTTTCCTCTTCCTTGGGATCCGGGGGTATGTTAGATGTTGCCCTCTTGGTCCATATGTACTCTCCCGTGTCTGAGTCGCACTTGACCGGCTCCTTGAGAGGAGCGGCCCGGGAAAGTACTATATAAGGGAAGGAGGCCCTAGGATTGTCGAGTTTGGCCTTTATTCGTGACCTGACGAGGTCTTTTCTGTTTCGAGTATTTTTAAAGGCCAAGTCTCGAGTTGTACGCATGTTAATTAAGTAAATGCCGTATGAGGCTTAACTGCGTTATATTTCGTTGTTTCGTGTCCACTGTGACCAACAATGCTGATTACCGAGTTTACCGTATTTGAACTCTTATAATTACGAAGAAGAGACACGTTTGTAATACTTCTTTGCTGTATCGTCTTCTGATGTTCTGGACGGTTTGCTCCTTTGAAATGGTAGCCTTATTCGTACTAGTACTATTGTAATTTTAAATAAAACTACAAAATTCATACTCCTAGTTCGAGCTTATTACTATTTAATTCATTGGGACCTAACAATATACGTGCATTTCATGTACGTATGTATGAGAACTCTTAATATAGCGCCTTTTTACCTCTAAGAAACGCGGAGAATATCAGCGATTACTTTACAGCGAGAAATATCCCGTGTCAATAAGAAATCGAGACGATGAAAAAAACTCTCACCACTGTTTCTGCGACGTATCCTTCGTCATCATCTTGCCTTCCGGGTTGAAACGCTTGCACGGCCCACAACACCAGACACAACACCAACCCCACCAGACGACTACGGCAGACCGAAGAAGCAGCAACGACCGATGGCGCGCAATTAGCGCTTCAGCCGCGAAGAAGAGATGAGGCAAGATGCGCAAGCAGCGCAGAACGACGACGCAGAGACCGATGCTGCAGAAGTCTGCAGGCGGAGGACGAGTAGAGAGAGAGAGAGAGAGAGAGAGAGAGAGAGAGAGAGAGAGAGAGAGAGAGAGAGAGAGAGAGAGAGAGAGAGAGAGAGAGAGAGAGAGAGAGAGAGAGAGAGAGAGAGAGACCAGACAGACAGACAGACAGACAGACAGACAGACAGACAGACAGACAGACAGACAGACAGACTGACAGACTGACAGACTGACTGACTGACTGACTGACTGACTGACTGACTGACTGACTGACTGACTGACTGACTGACTGACTGACTGACTGACTGACTGACTGACAGACAGATATATGTGTATAAAATATATATAGAGAGTGAGACAGACAGACAGAAACAGATATATTATATATATACACTGTGAACGGAAAAAAACCAGACCTCTACAATAAATAGGGAAATAAACACCAAATATTGAAAATGTCATTGAGTCTAAAACTATTTTATTCCAAACTATAATCTCAGATAATAATGCGCTAAAGCAGTTAAAAATTGACCTGACCGTGACGTCATTTGCGTGAACGTATAACTCAGGCATGGGATGAATTTGATAAAGCTGTAATCGATTCAGCAATTAGTCAGTGGCGAGCGCGTCTTTGTGCGCGTGTTGAGGCCAAAGGAGGACATTTTGAACACACATTATAACTAAAAAATAATAGTTATATGATTCATATCCTTTAAACTGAAGTTCCACCACGTTTTATTACAATATGCAAATTATTAAAAAAATTATCGTAGTAATAAGAGAGGTCTGGTTTTTTTCCGTTCACATTGTATATATATATATATATATATATATATATATATATATATATATATATATATATATATATATATATATATATATATATATATATATATATATATATATATATATATATATATATATATATATATATATATATATATATATATATATATATATATATATATATGGAGAGAGAGACAGACAGACAGAGACAGATGCATCTATATTTATATAAATATAGAGAGACAAATATACGCATAGAGAGACAGAGACATATATATAGGCCTATATATATTTTTATATATAGACAGAGACATATGTATAGGGGCCCCTACTTATATTTATATATAGAGAGAGACTCAGAGACAGACACACACTCATATATATATATTAATATTCAGAGAGAAAGATAGACAGAGACAGAGAGAAAGAGAGAAAGAGAGACAGAGACAGACAGAGACAGACAGAGAGAAAGGGAGAGACAGAAGGAGAGAGGGAGAGATGCGGGAGTTCCCTTCTACGTGTTATCGATCGCAGATGACGTAATAATCAAATCGATATCAAGCGCCAGCTGTCTATCCGTCTGTCTATCCGTCTGTCTCTCCGTCTGTCTATCCGTCTGTCTCTCCGTCTGTCTCTCCGTCTGTCTATCCGTCTGTCCGTCTGTCTATCCGTCTGTCCCTCCGTCTGTCTGTCTGTCCGTACATCCGTCTGTTCGTCCGAGAGACCCATAGATCGCTCAGATGAGCATAAAAAGAACCAGGTGAAACATACACAAAGTCCTGGTCATTAAATTGCCGTCTCATCCGGGCAAAGCGGAAGCAGTCCTTTACGACTTCCGGTTGCGTGGACAGAATCTTATTTCAATCGATGTCTTAGAAGTCTTTATATATAACATTCCCGCTCACATTTGGTGAGCGATTCGATTTGAGAAGACATACATGTAGGTTGTGATGGCACGTGTTCTCTTTCCATCCATCGGGAAAGAGAACGAGAGGAAGATCTAGACGGATGCTGCTGGACAGGATGATGGTGGATGGATAACTGAAGGAGAATGACCGTCGTTGTAAGGAGTGGCGTCACTGGACGTTTGAACCTGTGTCCCAGAGCAGAGAACTTGAAGAAGGGGTTGCTATAATTTTATTGCACAGATATCCGGACGTAATTGGAAAGAAATTTCGATATTTTCTTAGGACCCTTATTTATTATTTGTCTTAGGACATTAGAAAAATGAAACCTTATTTGTCTTAGGACCCTGTTTGGAACAGTGAAACCTATGTTCCTTAATTAAGCCCCTGTTTGGAAAAGTGAAACCCCATATGTCTTAGGACCTTGTTTGAATCAATGAAACCCTATTTTGTCTTAGGACAGTCTTTGAAACCCATGGAATCGACACCGGAAGAAGTCGAGGTTGAACGGAAGTTGTTAACAAATAACAAGAACGTTGTCATTACTGGCGTAAACTTGTCCAAAATATTGGGGGGGGGGTACTTGGTTATTCATTCTACACGTGTTGCATTGGGTGTACAGTCCATCTCAATTATTGGGGGGCTCGAGCCCCGGCTGCCCCCAAGAGTCTACGCTTATGGTTGTCATACTTATGCAGAAGCACGAAGATTGTTTGGTAAAGGAAATGAAGCAGACTAGAACACGTGGAAGGTCGAGAACGGTATGGATTGATAAAATAAGCAAGTGGTCGGGATTCATCATACGCAATTATTTACTGCGGATAACAAGATAGAAACAGGTGAAGCGTATGGTTCATTACGCAACCAACCTTCAAATCAACCCTTCTATGTGCTTTCGAGAGGCACAAAATGCGCTACACTAAGTGTTCTCATACATATATGCATACATACATGTATCGGTTACATACAAAGATATAGACATATACACCTACATGTATATATGCCATATATGTCTTAGGACACTCTGTGAAACCCATGGAATGGAAAACTGAAAATAAATATATAGACCCCTATGCACATACATAGATATATATACAATTGTACTTATACAAATGTACACATATCGGTAAAAGAAAAGGCACGACAAGACTAGACTAGAAAGACACCACAGGGTTTGTCCGAGAAAAGTATGCTTTAGCTTTGAACTAGAAGCATTTCTTGCGTGTCTCGCTTGTTACCGCCGGCCAACTAATATTGCTCACGAAGCAACGCTGTACGGCGTGTTTCGACCATATTCGACTTTTTAGAGAAAGCTTCGACATTTTCAACCAACGAAGCCTCACTCACTCACTCACTCACTCACTCACTCACTCACTCACTCACTCACTCACTCACTCACTCACTCACTCACTCACTCACTCACTCACTCACTCACTCACTCACTCACTCACTCACTCACTCACTCACTCACTCACTCACTCACTCACTCACTCACTCACTCACTCACTCACTCACTCACTCACTCACTCACTCACTCACTCACTCACTCACTCACTCACTCACTCACTCACTCACTCACTCACTCACTCACTCACTCACTCACTCACTCACTCACTCACTCACTCACTCACTCACTCACTCACTCACTCACTCACTCACTCACTCACTCACTCACTCACTCACTCACTCACTCACTCACTCACTCACTCACTCACTCACTCACTCACTCACTCACTCACTCACTCACTCACTCACTCACTCACTCACTCACTCACTCACTCACTCATCAATAAACTCATCAATAAACTCACTCACTCACTCTCACTAACTCACTCAATCACTCACTCACTCACTCACTCACTCATCAAATCACCCATCAACTCACTCATCAACTCACTCATCAATAAACTCACTCACTCTCACTCACTCAATCACTCAATCACTCACTCACTCATCAACTCACTCATCAACCCACTCACTCACTCATTCACTCACTCTCACCCACTCACCCACTCACCCACTCACTCACTCACTCACTCACTCACTCACTCACTCACTCACTCACTCACTCACTCACTCACTCACTCACTCACTCACTCACTCATCAACTCACTCACTTACTCACTCGCTCACTCACTCATCAACTCACTCAGTCACATCACGAGATTAATGAGAGAAGAATACGGACAGAGATAACAACATAACAACGTCCCGCCATATTCGCCACGTCATACACGATGCAGTCATTTCCGATTTCATTGTTGATTAAATCGCGTCATCGGCGACATGAACAGCAGTCACTATATTCAGACGGGACGACATTGTCTAAATAAAATCATGAAATGAGAAAAACGAAGTAAGACAGACAGACAGACAGGCAGAGACATACTGCTTCTTCGTATTATAAATATACAACTAGCCTATATATGTATATATATGGCCTTATGGTTGTCCCTCGCATGCGATCTTCCACGGCACAATCCAGAAGTTTCGCCTATGTTGGCCCCTCTGCTTGGAACTGTCTCCCCTTGTTTCTCCGCCAAGAGCTTCTTGCCCTCCCTCCTCTCCAGTTCCGTAGACGCCTGAAAACTTTCCTTTTTGCCGGTGCCGGCATTTATGCGGGTTGAAAGCGCCGCTGATTTGAGTGGCGCTATATAAGTTTTTGGTTACAATTACAATTACAATTACAATTACAATTACAATGTAGGGGGTGTATCTTTGATATTACCGATCAACAGACGTTAGTGAATTCTTTTGAAAGTTATAAAGCCTCCGCGTCTGACGTAATCAACTGGTTAACGACGTGGTGTTGCTATGGTTACAATGCAAAGCTATTTTGATGTCGCAAGTTTGTTATCGTTACGGGATAAACATTTGCATGCTTTGTGATCATTGATGTCTCAACGTACTGTTTAGTAGGGCATAACAGACTATGTTAACCGCCCACTGTAGGACAATCTATCTGTCTGACTGCTTTCGTTATCTGCTATGGTCGAGTTTCTTCTAGTCTGATCTCCACGTATGTATGTAGGCCTATGTATGCATGTATGTATGTATGTGTGTACATACGTGTATGTATTATGTATTATGCTTGTATGTACATACATGTAGATCCTACATACATGTAGCCTATTATGCATGTATTTATTTAGGAACTAGAGTATTTGCCCGTCATACTATGACGCAGTATATAGGCCTATATATAAATGTATCGTTGGTTAAAATGCTCTGATCGCCGTCGCCAAGACGGCAGTACTGACGTCACAAACGGTTTCTGTTTCACAATAGAACAGAAACCGTTTGTGACGTAGCGTCCTCCGACAGACACACGCTATATTGATATTATATGTATAGATGTACGCATGTACACGCTTTGAATGTAAGATCTAACTATATGTATGTGCTTGTATATGTATATATGCATGTCTGTATCTATGTATGTATTTATATATGAATGCATGTATGTGTGTATGTAAATGCATGTATTTATTCATGCATGTATGTGTCTAATGTCTATGTATGTATTTATATATGAATTTATGCATGTGTGTATATATTTACGCATGACAATGTCGGTCTGCCTAATTGAATAGATAGTGGATTCCGGTACAGAACACTACACACTAGCGATCCTTCTCTTTGGAGAATGTCCTACAAACACACGATCTGTGTGTTCCTGTCCCGATCTGACCGGATGCGCCTGTCTGTCTAAATTTCTGTCAGTCTGTCTGTCCGTCACTTAGTCAGTGAGTTTGATTGTTTGTTTGTCTATTTGAATGTCTTTCTCCTCTTCGGCTGTTCTGCTTGTCTTTGGGCAAATTCGCACTTTCAGTGACTCCAGTAACACATAATGTCCATTGTCATTGATCACCACTTAGCTCAACGTCATCATTCTCAGGGTACTACGTAGTTCAACGTCATCATTCTCGTTCCATTCTTCCTTCGATGCCTGCTGTCAACCGGGTTTCCTCTCGATTCCCCCTTACCTCAGACTACATCATGCTGTACTTATAATTGGAAGCACACAACTATACTACACAGCATCTTTCCTAGAGAGATTCCTTGACAGTTACGATGATCTGCAGTTTAAAGTGCATCTGCTTTGGTCTATTGTCCTATCACTGTCCGTCCTTTAGTCTGCCTGCTAGTCCGTCTGTCTCTTTATCTGTCCGCCTGTTAGTCCGTCTATCGCTGTCACTGTCCGTACTTTAGTCTGCCTGTGTCCTCTCTCGACATACATATGACACAGATGTACATAATGTGCACACGAGCACATACGTCGAGGTGAAGGCCGTGATACCATCCTTTTGTACATCCTAATCACCACGTAACGAATGATTTCCTTTGAGGCTGGATATATAGACAAGGACTTGTCAGGACCGATTTGCACATGCAAGCCGTTACAGAAGAGAGAGATGCAACAGCTACAGCGACAGTAGATAGACGTCAGCACGCATCCTCCTCTTCCTCTTCTTCCTGCTCCTCTTCCACTTCCTGCACCTATTCTTCATCTCCTTATCCTCCTCTTCCTCTTCCACTTCTTCCTCCTCCTACTCTTCCTCTCCTCTTTCTCTTCCACTTCCTCCTCCATCTTCCCTCCTCTTCTCTTCTTCCTCCTCCTCTTCCTCCTCCTCTTCCTCCACTTTCTCCTCCTCTTCCACTTTCTCCTCCTACTCTTCCTCTCCTTCTCTCCTCTTTCTCTCACTTCCTCCTCTCCTCCCCTCTTCTTCTCCTCCTCCTCTTTCGCTATATCCTCCTCTTCCTCCTCTTCTCATCCTTCTCTTCTACTTCCTCCTCCTACTCTTCCTTCTCGTCCTCCTTTTCACCTTTCTCCTTCACTGCTCCTTCTTATCATCGTCTCTCTGCGTCATCTCCTCTTCCTCTTTAGCCCCTCCTCCTCCGCCCTTTCGATACGTTTCAGACGGTGCAGAGAGGCCGATAATGGACGGATGCTATCGTCATCTCCGGCTGTTTCTGCTGCTGCGTACGCAAAAGAGCATCACTCGCAGACCACGATGATAATGACAGCGTTTCTTTCGTCACCCAGTGCCTCTGTCTGCGTAGCATACACAAGCAGCGTTAGGATGAAGTGGTGTAGAATGGGATGGAGGAAAAGGAGTAGAAAGATGGACGAGGGATGAATGCTAAGAGGATGGAGAAGGAGGAGAAGAAAAACAAGGAGAAGGAGAAGAAGAAACGTAAAGAGAAGACTAAGAATATAGTGACTGAATGAGCGAGTGAAGGAGAGAGTCTATGTGAGTTTGTGAGTCTATGTGAGTGGGAAAGAGAGTGCGTGAGTGGGACGAGTGGAGCGAATGAGTGAGTTAGTAGCGTAGATAGCGCATGAAAAGTATGAGGATGGAGGAATAATGAGAGAAGGAGGAAAGCAAGCTAAGGTACGGCTGACCATTCTCACCCTGCTTGGGACTGGCACAAACAGAGTGCGGACAGTGGGGAAGTTACGGAGAAATGTGCAACTTCATTAACTTAGTAAAACAATAAAAAAAAACATTTTAACGCAGGTCACCGCTCCACAGTACAATCATTCATATCAATTCAAGCCGCGCTACAGCGGAGTTCGCAAGGAGGCGCAAGTGAATGTGATGTATATATATATATATATATATATATATATATATAATATTAAATATATATATATACACGCACACGCACATATATACAGCTATAAAAATCAGTTCACTGACCGTACACGCACGGTTGGAAGATCAGAGGGTGACGGGGAGAACTGGCCACTCGCCCTCATCTGCCGAGGCTAAGAAAAGTCAAGTCCATAATTCTTAATATACTTGGCTACCTTCCAGGGCTTTGCGTAATCGACTTTCCCTCTTCTCTTTTTTCTCTAATATAACGGTTTACAAGTAGATGAAATCGCTCTGTAACTGGCTTATTGCCTAGCCTTTCAGTAAATTAAGATTTAAGCCTTAAAGACGTAAGTAGCCTACAGCATTAATTATTTAAAGTAATCTTTGTTGTTGTTGTTGTTATTGTTACTATTATTTTTTTAAACTCAGATATTAATAAAAGCAGTAGATCATCTGGAACGGCCACTATTCCTCAGGTTCTGATAGAGGGAAAGTGCCGCGGAATATTATTATTTTTTTTTTTGCCCTGAGGTACTTCGTTCCCTCAGGATCTTAGAGATTAAATTATTTGTTTTTCTGGAACGGTTATCCCTTGGTTATTATTATTATTATTATTATTATTATTATTATTTTTATCATCATCATCATCATCATCATCATCATCATCATCATCATCATCATCATCATCATCATCATCATCATCATCATCATCATCATCATCATCATCATCATCATCATCATCATCATCATCATCATCATCAACATCATCATCATCATCATCATTTCGTAAAGTATCAATGATCCATCCAGATATTTCGAAACTAGACTACGGAACAGAGGAGCGTTCTTGGTTGTTGTTGTTGTTGTCTATTGTTGTTGTCGTTGCAGTTGTTGTTGTTGTTGTTACGTGTGAATTGTATTGATATGAAGGGCTGTTTCAGAAGCATAAGATTTGACCGACCAACGTTGAGAATGGGTCAACGCTGTGACTACAGTTGAACCCCACCATCATTTGTATGCAGACCAACGTACACACCCAAGGGTATCAAAGCGTATACAATTGGTCATAGAAAGCCGAGGACAGCAGCTGACTGCAGACTCCTAGTCCATGGCAAGGGAAGAGGGCCACTCCGCCAGTTGCATGTGCGAATGAAAGGCGTCTTGTTGAACGATGATGGCGCTGTTGTGCCTCTGTCCTGCCAAATAGGTTCCGGGATAGTTTACAACAGTAATGAAAAATTGTAAATCCGATGGTTTGGTAATGAGGAAGGATTGCTGGTCGACTGTCACACAATGTGCTACATGAAAGATACCAAGAACTATTATGTAGAGACAAAGGAAGACAACGATTATCCTGGGAAGACACTATGCATGGAAAACATAACGGGATTTCGGTTAACAAGAGAACAACTATAAATTTTACAGATTGCCAAAAAAAGAAGGGAACTCACTTACTCGTGCACATCGCCGTCAGAGGCTTGTCTTAGACTTGGTGGTGGTGGTGGTGGTGGTGGTGTGGTCGTGGTCGTGGTCGTGGTGGTGGTCGTGGTGGTGGTGGTGGTGGTCGTGGTCGTGGTGGTCGTGGTCGTGGTGGTGGTCGTGGTGGTAGTCGTGGTGGTGGTCGTGGTCGTGGTCGTGGTAGTGGTCGTGGTGGTGGTCGTGGTGGTGGTCGTGGTCGTGGTCGTGGTGGTGGTGGTGGTGGTGGTGGTGGTGGTGGTGGTGGTGGTGGTGGTGGTGATGATGATGATGATGATGATGATGATGATGATGATGATGATGATGATGATGATGATGATGACGACGATGACGACGATGATGATAATGATGATGATACTGATGAAGAAGAAGAAGAAGACGATGATGTTGTTGATAATAATAATGATGATGATGGTTATGACGACAACGAAGATGACCGCGGCGATGATGATGCTATGGAACCAATAGAAGACTTCAGCGTTCACCCAATATATTTATGTCGTGCCAAAGCGGGCGTATCCGGAACCTTCTTCATTTGTAAACGATACGACAGACCACCGGCTGGCCGCTGCTATTGGGGCCGGCCCGAGTCCAGCTCGGACACGAGGCAGGTCGATGCCGGCAGCGGCCGAAGCCCATCTGACCACAGCGTCATTTGGTCGCTATAGTAAGATGACCGGATATGTGAGGAAAATTATGATCGCGGTACATGCCTCACACAAACCATGTTCAGTGAGGATACACGTTAACCTTTAAGGTCAACATTCATCTGACTTACATCGTTTGTGTGTGTAAGAGAATATGAAGCCGCATATACGGCGGTTATATATGGCGAGTAGGTCACCGGTTTTTTTAGGTTCTTCCTCGAGAGAATAGACAGAGGAATTGATGAAACGGAAGAGGAAAAGAGTCGGTCGTATACAACCATATCTTTGCGATACATTTATGCATACATACAAGCTGTACAATTAAGTGTCTACTATGTATGTGCCTGTGTGTGTTTGATGTTCTCTCTCACCCACGCGTTGAGTTTCTGCATGAGTTGGAGCATCATCTATATGTGAGGATGAACGAGGTATACGGGAGCATCATACACAATATACATGCTCGCGTATTTATAGCACATACACCAAAGAATGATCGTGCATGTGGTTGTGTATGTGTTGCTACGGTACGTCACACTAACTAACACTAAACATGCGTTGGTCGCACTAAGAAATTGGTGTACAGTGCGCGACAAGTATATTCGACGTCCGAATATGCACGAGACTTTAGCATAATATTATATACATATACAATATATATATGTATATATATATTGTATATGTATATATATATATATATATTGTATATATATATTGTTAGATGACCCCCGTATCATTTAAGTCATAGCTCGGTCTAGAGGTATGATTTTCAAATGATTTATTTACACGCAACAAACTATAGGTCTATACAAAAGTCTACCTTTCGGAACGTTCAAGAAAATGTCCTTCACAAATGAAGTGACTGTAGACCACGATAAGCAACGCCATTCAGAGTAGAAGAGTTGAATGCGAAACGCCGTAGCGAGGAACTCTTGAAGAATGAATACAACACGCCGTAGCGTAAAACTCTAAGTAGGCCTACAGCTGAAGACTTGGCTGGCCTCTTACATACTCGAAAGACCTCGTCAGGTCGGAAACAAAAACCAAGCTCGACGCACCCTTAAATACCACGCTTATATAGCAACCGATCTTGCACCACTCCCTCTAAGGAACTGGTCAAGCGTAACATCTGCCCACACATCTAAATATAATCATGTAACAAGAGAGTATACATGTAATAATATAAATTTTATATATGTTACAGCTTCGTATATATATGTATATATACCGGTACTTATATAGATCACTGTAGGACATATACAGTGATTTAAATATGCTTTCGTAGCGCCACTGTATATAGTAAGATCATCAGTGCATGCCTTGCCGCAATAAATGCCTGATGAATTAAACCCAGAAGTGCAATTCCTCAGCAGCGTAGACTGAGACAGCATCCAAATCTGTCTCGGAAAGACTCCCATACCTCTATCCCGACCAACTGGAACCGGCGTATACGTCCATAGAGGGCTTGTAACCGTAAGGACTTGATCATCAATAGCTGCCATGGCTGAGAACATGCGGACGCGGTTCGCCTCCCGAAGGTGGCTTTTTTCAAGAGATATAAATCCGTACACAGGGACCTTAAATGGCGTAGCGCCTATTTAAACGGGCAGCGGTGGTGAATGATCTCACTCGATCAATTCATTGAAAAATGAGCATAAGACGTGCACATTTACATTTATTTACATTAATTTACATTTGTGTGTGCGTGTACAGGTTTTTACGTAGCTATTGTATATATTGTGGGGCGTGGTGGCTCAGTGGTAAGTTCGGCGCCTTGTGACTGGAGGGTTGCAGGTTAGAATCCCACTCTAGCCGCTGCGTACGGACCTTGGGCAAGTCCTTCACTCGCGATTGCTCGTGGCGCTTCGGCGTGAAAATTCCGGCACAGTATCAAATGCTGTAGTCGGGAGCGCCTCTGAGTAGTAGTTGACTTCGAGAGGCGCTATAGAAATATCCGGAATAAATAAAAAAATAAAATAAAATATCAGCTCTTGCCACAGCTTCGTGTGGATATGTACTCGCTTCGCAAGAGAGGACATTCTTTCCTGCTACCTATTGTTAGTCTAAAGAATTAAAATACAGTTGTGTTAACTGATGTATCTCGAGTTATATATTTAGCTGTTTATGTCTGTCTGTGTAATCTGTTCCTGTAAAAGTCAATTTTAAATAATATGCAAATGATCGTTGTTTGCAACGCAATATATGTACTTTATCTGGTGTACATTAAAGGTCTGAGAATGTAAATTGTTGCTCGAATGTTATGGACTATCCCTGAGTCCTGGTCGGCTTTTCATAGGTTTCTCAGGAGATATCGTTGTGCTTGAGGATACCGTACCACCCACTTTTCACTTTTCATACCCAGAAGAAACAATGCCCATTAGGCTATTATTTTCTCGGAGGAAGGCCTTCGTTTGAGCCCTCAAGACTCCACACAACTACCGAGTATCATCATCATCGTAAAAACCATCAACATCTTCGTCTTCGTTGTTGTTGTTGTTATTGTTGTTGTTGTTGTTATTATTATTATTATTATTATTATTATTATTATTATTTATTATTATTATTATTATTATTATTATTATTATTATTATTATTATTATTATTATTATTATTATTATTATTATTATTATTATATTTTTTGCCCTGAGGTACTTCATTCCCCCAGGGACTTAGAAATTATTAGTGTGATTATTATTTTTTTGCCCTGTGGTACTTCATTCCCCCAGGAACTTAGAAATAATCAGTGTGATTATAATTATTATTATTATTTTTTGTCCCGAGGTATACAGGATCCCTCGGGGACTTAAATATTAACTAATGTAGAAAAAGTGTCCGGAATGGCCCTATTATTATTATTATTATTATTATTATTATTATTATTATTATTATTATTATAATTATTATTATTATATTTATTATTATTATTATTATTATTATTATTATTATTATTATTATTATTATTATTATTATTATACAACCAACAACCATATGCAGACGAATTGTTTACTGTTTGCAGTCACTATACCTGGGCTATAGCCGTCTTTCAGTCCTGGCTGAACGGTCTCAAATCCGAGGTGCCTAGAACGGATAGGGAGGTTTTAGTTTGCAGGGCGACTGATAGACGCTGGAGTAGATGGCTGGTCTCACGCCCTGTTTTAGGCCTCAAAGTCCACACACTAGGATTATAAGCCGGGTCACGTGACAAACCCTTACAAGTGAGTTTGAGCCGTGCGCATCATTTATAAAACACAAATTTCACATGGAAACAGAACACAGTACTGTAATTGACACGATAAACTTGAATCATTTTCTAATGACACGAAGCTTTTGTAGAAGAAACCTGCGAATGATGTCTTCAAACGGAAGATTAGTTTTCTGAGCAACAAATTTAGTCAATGCTTCTGAATACGGAAGATTACAGTCAATACAACATCTGACTTTCAAGTATCTTGCAAGAAAATGTCTTCTAAGAAAATAATTATATTTAATGGAGTAAGAATTTAAAACAAATTCTGACAGTTCACACCTGTTAAAGTACACTTCTTTGGCAAACAAGTGTTCAAACGTTGAAACAACAGTTTTCTTAAATTTCCCCATATCGTCATTCAGAGATGACACAAAATTAAAGAGCGTATGAAATGTCTCCATCAAAAAAAGTGTCAAGCGGTGGTATCACCAAAACATTCGCCAATGAAAATTTCTTCAAATCGCTTTGCAGATCAGGCTCATGAAGAATTCGTTCACATAAATGCAGCACTTCATCGTATTGGCGACACTTGTAAAGATAAAAGGCATGGTAGCAATCAAATGCGTTGACCAGGATGCCAAAGTCTTTGCGAATCATACTGTAAAATGATGTCATATTTTCTAAAGCATATCCCATTAAAGTATAAACTACTGCTTCTTTAAATATCAAAGGATTCATATTGGCAGCCTCAGTTTCTGCTAATGAATATGTTCTGTGATAAACGATCTGTCTGGCATCATTGAAACGAATATTTGGCTTCATCGAAACAATACATTTAGGATTTCTTACGGACTTCAAATATTCGTCCATAGGAAATATTGAATCAGGCAAATCATAACATATAAGCTTATCTAAATGTTTGGATGTTCTTTCGGCAGATAATGCAGTCAAATAATGAGCAAACGTCGCTGGTGAAAGACGCAGATCAAGATAAAGCCGCCTCTTGATGCAATGAAGATTAATGGCAGTAACCATCGTGTTAAGCACACGCAATCCAACGATCCTTGCGACATCGTCAATAAACAACAAACAACCTGCATTCAGTGTTTCTTTATCCTTTTGAGAAGTCTGATCTGCCAGAACTGCCAAGCAGAAACGTATTGCTTGTTGGTATTCTGATGTGGCAAAATGGAGAGCAGCGAGATAGGCCAAAGCTGCAGGAGCAACGCCGTTGAATTGTGAATCGTCATATTTCAAAGCTGTTCTAAGAAACTGTTTTGACATGAGAGACAGAAGTTGAAATTCTGAACGGCTGTTTGATCCAGTTAAATTTCCCATGAGACTCTGAGCGCGCAGAAATTGAAACCGACAACTTTGAGATGCGTACGTTTTCGGAAAGTTATGATACTGAGACCTTATAATGTTAGCCTGCGTCGAAATTGCTTCGACAAATTCCACAAAGAGGCTGCTATCCCACGAAATCTCTCCGTTACGTAAACCATATGCAGTATGTAAAATATGCAGGAGAATATCATAGTACTTGAAACACAGGACCTTCTGTATTGTTGGAAGGTATGTCATTGTACTATGTGTTTTCGAAATGAAACTTGTTATATATTGTCCACATTTTAAGCTCAGGCTCAATCCTGAACTTGAACCATCTTTAATTAAACGACGACAAATCCTATTAGAATCTGACAGTGTGATAGAAAACAATAAATCCAATGATTTTAATTCATTCGTTGTCCGATATTCAGTGAGAGGCAGCACGTAATCAATGAAATCGGGATCGACGTTCTTTGTATTCAAAAATTGAAATTGAGTCCGAGTGAGTGGCAGTATGTAACTTTTTACGAACCAATGACAAAGAATGCTAGAACTGCGGAATTCATTTAGTCGTCCAACAGTCTTTTCAAGCATTGTGGATCTCGAGGGTTCATGAAATAAATTTGCTTCAGGAATAAAATAGTTCGGACAGAATCTCCTCTTTAACCATTCTGAAAGCTTTTGTAACAACTCACAGCAGATTGCGATAACAGAAGAGGAATTCCACCATTCCGGCGGCATCTCTTCACAAGTCCATAACATCAACGTCTTTAAATGATACGGACAGAGAACCTCATCCTCCTTTGAACAATCCTTTTGTATTAATTCTCTCTTTGCGAAGAATCTCAGCAGATGATAGACAATTTGTTGAATCTGAGTCCAACTCTGAAGTAAAACTACCTCTGCGCATGAAAATGATAATCTCCACTGTAGTTTATCGTCTCTGCAAGATCGATGCTGCACATAAACAACATGACAACCATTCTGCACAACTTCGGAGATTGTATCAGTTGTCGGCCATCCGTATTTTCTTGGTCGAATAATCCAATTTTTGGCTTCTTTAGGCCACTGAGGGCAAAATATGCTTTTGACGACATCGCCTGCCGAATCAAAGTCTAAATCTGATTGAGATTTAATTGCTGGACCACTAACAACGCTTGGCAACGTGGTTCCAAACAATGTATGACCGAAATATGAAGTTGCAAGAGTAGCCATAACTAGTACCCGGTAGCTATCTGTACGAGCTGTATGGTTAAATTCGTACTTTTTGTATTTCCAATTATAGCTCATTTTACCTAAGAATCGTACTCGAACAAAACCTGGATACTTCTCGTATGATTCGATCTTGTAGCACTCGATCGTGTCTGCTAGGCCACTCATATCACTTGGCAACACTGGAAAGTCGTCATAGAATGCCAGCTCATCAGCTTCGAACAACAGGAAATCAGTGTCCGAAATGCATGTATTCAGCGGACGGATATAAAACTCTGCTAAGCTGCCACACAGAGTCGAATATGTTTTCGGTGTAGCAGAGCTCGTGGACAGATGTAAGTCAGGTTTGTGATCAAAAGCAGTAGAAATCGACTGTGGAAGCAACTGGCATGTGCTAACGATGAACCACGATGCCATTTCTTCATTCGATTTACCCGCATATTCAGTCATCTTACCTGAAAAATATATATCTCAATCCTGAATTATCTTCATTCATCATAATCATCATCATCATCATCATCATCATCATCATCATCATCATCATCATCATCATCATCATCATCATCATCATCATCATCATCATCATCATCATCATCATCATCATCATCATCATCATCATCATCATCATCATCATCATCATCATCATCATCATCATCATCATCATCATCATCATCATCATCATCATCATCATCATCATCATTCATCATCATAATTATAATCATCATCATAATCCACACCGTAATCGTCATCATCGTCAATGTTGGCGTTATCTCGGAATATCTTCATCGTAGTAGTCATCACAATCATAATCTTCAAAACCATCATCATCATTATCGTCATTGTTATCATGATAATCAGCAGTGATGGGCACTAAACTATTTTTTTAGTTAAACTAAAACTATTTTCCAACTAAAAAAATAGTTTAACTAAAGTTGGCAAATGATTTTGGAAATTAGTTAACTAAACTAAAAAAGTAGGCCTAAGCTTAGTTAAACTTTTTATAACTTTTTTCCAACTGTTTACGACAAACATTTTCACAATAACAGAGGTTAAGTGAACTGCAATAATGCACTGCGTCAATGACAATTTCACCTTCAAACTATGCAATGTGTACTGTTCTGGCATACAGTAACATGTGTACTGTAAGTAGTGTATGAATTTGAAAACCCAGGCTGTTGAGTGCTAAAGCCATGCAATGTTAATAATAATTATATATTCTTTATTATTTCAAACCGACAGACGCAGTAAGATTACATTGAAACATGAAAGTACAATCAATATCTTAATTAACACACGGTTTGGCAGCCATGCAAGGCGCCGCCCTAGAGGGGGGTAACGGGAGTCGATCCGCGTACCTTATGCTCTCCTGGCCATGAGTCTTACCACTGCTCTATCCCCCTTAATCAATAAAGCTTAATCAACATGTTTCGCGTTGAGTTGTTGACAGTGTTCGATGTTCATTGCGTAAAATAGTTGCGTGCTGTTGATTTTTTTAGTTAAACTTTTTAGTTAGCAACTAATTTTTTTAGTTAAACTATGGTTTTAGCTAAACTATTTTATTTGATTTAGGTTGCCAGACTGCAGTGCCGCCTTAGGATATTGCGGGCCCCGTGCTGAGTTTATTTCCTCTCCCACGACACAAGTCAAATTGTTTTTCATTGCTAATCATTTTATTTTAATAGATTGTTAACAAGTACAAGTCAAGTTTAACTATACACGAGAATTCTAGGGCATACAGGAAGTTGACATGTATTTTATTGACAAAAGAGAAGATTTATTTGAAACAATCCTAATTATTATTAGGGTGTCTTGTTCATGTTAATTTTCTGTGACATTTTCGGGCCCCCTAAGTTGCGGGCCCCGTGCAACCGCACGGTTCGCACGCCCCTAAGGCCGGCACTGCAGACTGCATCATCGTCGTCACTAGAGTAATCCCTAGAGATTTGACTCATGGTTTAAAATTTGCACTGTTGCACTTGGGCGGTGCTTCTCCCTAGCCTTGATAAAGGAAGACGGAAGCGCTAGGCCTATTCATCTTTATCGTGACAGGGCATCGTTAAACTGATACTGCCTCCTGCTTTAAAACGATAAGTTCTAAGAGGTCTGTTTTGATGGTGCGATGACTATCCAAAAGTGGAGCGGTTGTGAAGAATTTCTCGTCATTAATTATATCGATTGAAAGTTTAGTCCTAATGGCCGAAAAGTCGAAGCTGTATTCGATAGCTATAAGAAAACCAATGAGAAACAACCAGTGATGGACACTAAACTAATTTTTTAGTTAAACTAAAACTATTTTCCAACTAAAAAAATAGTTTAACTAAAGTTGGCAACTTATTTTGGAAATTAGTTAACTAAACTAAATTAAAAAAAGTAGTTAAACTTTTTCCAACTTTTTCCAACACATTTACGGCAAACATTTTCACAATAAAAGACGTTAAGTGAACTGTAATAATGCAAAGCGTCAATGACAATTTCACCTTCAAGCTATGCAATGTGTACTGTTCTGGCATACAGTTACATGTGTACTGTAAGTAGTGTATGAATTTGAAAGCACAGGCTGTTAATGCTAAAACCATGTAGTGTCAAAATGTTTTTTTGCTGACAGTGTTCAATGTTCACTGTGGAAAAATAGTTGCATATTGCTGATTTTTTAGTTAAACTTTTTAGTTAGCAATTAAAATTTTTTACTTAAACTATGGTTTTAACTAAACTATTTTTTTAGTTAAACTTCATCCTTAACTAAAACATTTTAGTTAAACTAAAAGTTAGCAACTTTTTAGTTAACTATTGCCCATCACTGGAAACAACAATAGGCCTACCAAGCATAGGCCTATAAACTTTATAGGCCTATGCTTGGTAGGCCTATTATAAAGGATCTACTTTTCTGCATTCCGCAGCATTCGTCAAAATCTGCAGCGTTTCTTCAGTGTATCAGTAAATTCCCAGATCGGGTATTTTGAGAGTAAATTGCCCAACATCATAGCTTAACAGGATACAACACCCACGTGCATCAGCGCAGACAGGACATGCATCTCTCGGCCGCTGATCGTTGATATTCAAGACGCACAATATTATTAACATCTGCAAAAACTCCCCGTCGCGGTAAATTCCACTAAGCGCACATAATATTATGCTTCTTAATAATTATTACTGAACTAGTTTATATCAACACTGCTATAAGGATGCTTGTGGCTTCGCCTGAAAGAAGACAACTGGCTACAGCCGAGAACTATATTTTTTTATATTTAACCAAGAAGATTTTCAAGTAGGCCTAGCTCCCAAAAGTTTTGATGAAAGAATGATATCATAGCATATTTTAACTTCTCTCTACGCCAACTCGATTTGAAATACAAACAATAACTTGCGCACTGAATTGGATGCAGATAATTACCCATCCACTGATACATCAGAGGATTCTCTAAAATAAAAAGTCATCCAACGTTACCTTGAGCAGACTGACAGACTGAACTCCATTCTCTGCGATGCTGGTCCAACGAGGAAGTAGGGCCTACAACATGAACTTGGGTTTTTCTGACTATTGTCACAAAGATTACAGGTTCTTTTATAACTGTACTATTTGAGCGTGCTGGTGTCGGGAGCGCCTCTGAGTAGTTCCCTTGAATCCGTTCCGTATTGTGTATTGTTTTGTGTTGCTTTGTTTCGCATTATATTCTATCGTATCGAATTCTTTTATTATCACGAATCCTAATACAATTAGGGCCTGTTATTATTATTATTATTATTATTATTATTATTATTATTATTATTATTATTATTATTATTATTAGTATTATTATTATTATTATTTAACAATAATGATTAAATAATCTGAAGCGCCATCTCAGCGTCACTCAGTGAACAATTTATCGTGAAAATGTCGATGAGAAGCAGATGGCATTCCCGCGTTGGACAGCTATCGACAGTCTCTGAAACAGGTAGCTTATTATTATTATTATTATTATTTTTTTTTTGCCCCGAGGTATACAGGATCCCTCAGGGACTTCAACATTATTTACAGAGTAAATTATTATTATTATTATTATTATTATTATTATTATTATTATTATTATTATTATTATTATTATTATTATTATTATTATTATTATTATTATTATTATTATTATTATTATTATTATTATTATTATTATTATTATTATTACTAGGTGTTTGCCCGTCCTAAGACGTGAAATTTATTATGACCTTCTTCTTCTTCTTCTTCTTCTTCTTTGGTTCTCTGCCCTTAGGCAGGTTCGTATGTCCAACGGCGCCATTCCTCTCGATGTTGAGCTTCTGCTTTCATCTGTCTGTAGCCGTCCCTCTTTATTGTCCAGTCTAAGAACATCATTCTTGGCCTTCCTCGTGTCTTTTTCCCCTCCATTCTACCTTCGATGATATTTCTCAACAGAGAATCCCCTCTCATTATATGGCCAATCCATCTTCTTTGGCGCTCTCTGATTGTCCTCATCATGGATCTCTCCTCTCCCACCATTTGCAGTACTTCGTCATTTGTCTTGTGCTCTGTCCAGCTGATTCTCTCCATATCCACATTTCGAAGGCTTCTATCCTTTTGATGTCCTCCCCTCTAATAGTCCACGTTTCAGATCCGTATAGGACCACACTCCATACCAGCGTCTTAACCATCCGCTTCTTCAGATTTCTATATAATTTTCCTCTCAAGAGCTCCTTTCTTTTATGACCTTTCTTTTATGACCTTCATAGTTTAAAAATGTGTGAAAATCTCATCGTAAACAATGTTTTGAGAAAAACAGTTTCTATTTACATTCTCTAGCTTGACGAAGTGTCTTTTCAACAGGATCATCATCCATGATGACGTTCGAAAGTGTTGGTTTTAAATCTAAATGTACGCGATCTACAGTTTCCAGATTAGCAAGAAACAGGCCAGAGGGACTCCATGCAGGGCACATGTATGCGGAGCTCTAAGGGAAGTCTATTCCAGACCGCCGGGTCCACCACTGAAAAAGCTCGACTTTGCATAGTCGTGGAACGAGGGAAGGGGACTAAATGAACCTCTTTTCCCGCATGATTATGCATGATAGTTAATAAAGCTCTGCTCTCTTGCAAGGGCCTCGTTACACAATTAGGTCATTTGAACTGGAAAGTCATCCATTCATTTCGCCTATTCTTGTGACTGCGGGTTGGACTCACTTAACTCTATCCCTCCCTCTTTCGCTCTGTCTCTGTCTCTCTGTCTCTGTCTCTCTGTCTCTGTCTCTCTGTCTCTGTCTCTGTCTCTCTTGCACGCACACAAAGTCAGTGTAGTTTGTACAGTAGCGCTATCTGTCGATTGGTTGCGAAGTCGTGGTCATCGCAATTCCCCTACCGATCAGAATAATAGCAACTCAGAAAAAAGGATACGGAATTTAGGGAAGTTTCATGCGCTATTTCCTATCTCACTAGACTCACTTAACTCTATCTCTCCCTCTTTCGCTGTCTCTGTCTCTGTCTCTCTATCTCTGTCTCTCTGTCTCTTTCTCTCTTGCACGCACACAAACACATACATACATACATACATGCACACACATGTAAATAGCAAACACACTGATTCTCTAAGTTAGCTCAGGGTGAGAATTGTCTGGAGTTGGGGGTTCAACCCCAAGTCTTTCCTAAGACTTCATTACACACTCCAGAGGGTCGTTTCCAACCCGCAGTTGTGCTAGTGTGATTATATTGTACATATATTTTAACAGTTTCTTTCACAAATCGCTTTGTAATGTAATGCTCTGGTTTATTGTGAGATTTGTGACCATGTGAATCGTCTACTAATAAATTTGCTCATTTCATCACTTTAAATTTGTTGATGTCATCACTTTAAGAACTCGTTTAAGCTTTCTATTGCATTTTTGAATTTCTTAGTTTGCAAAACACGGATAAAATATTCAACTCCACATGGATCAAACTCATCAAAGTCACCCCCCACCCAAGTCTTTTTTCTACAATTCTCACACTGAGTTAGCTTAAAGGATTTCTGCAAAGTTCATGCAATCTGGGCCGCACGGAACTTAGATTAATTATAGTTTACATTCTGACTGTCATTGTTTAGATCCACAATAATAATGACTTAATTAGTTAACACGAATGTGCATATCTGTGGGTTTATTTGGTAACTGAACAGAACTGAGGCCGAATCAACGGTTCGATGACTGCATTTGCACCCAGTAAGGGTGAAGGGTTGAAGGGTTATAGGACAAAATGGTAGCGGACAAAATGGTACGGATAAAATGGTACGGACAAAGTGATACGGATAAAATGGTAAGCTTATAGATTTAAGTTGATTGAAATAACACCATCAAGAGGCAACCATGGGTGTGAAATATTAGCGACTTATTCTTCCTTCTCCCTATCCTTCTTTTCGTTCTTGTTGACTAGTGGCAAATCTGTTAATTTTTTACATATGATGAATATCGGAAGATCTACGGCCAATGTTGGAAAATAATATATGCTTAATTGTACAACATGGAAATGTGACGTTTATTGCTCAGGTTGTTTCTAGGTTTCAAAACCGACATCTAGCAGAGGTATTCAGGAACAAAGAAATACAGTTGTTAGTGAAGATGAAGACTGTGAGCAAGGCTCAGCAAGCCAGATTTGATCTCTCGTTTTAAGATCAAACGGGCTGACCCAATATGCACTCTGTTAAATCAGGTTTCAAAGAATTTATTAGACTTTATTTATAAGCAACAGAAGCATGCGAGGGATCATGGATGCGCATGCTTTATATAACGCTCGCTCATTATACTCTACCATTTTATCCGTACCATTTTATCCGTACCATTTTATCCAATGCCGTTTTGGCCTGATACCATTTTGTCCGTACCATTTAGTCCGCTACCTTTTTGTCCGGTCACCGGGTGACGTATTGTTGGCAATTTCCGCTTGCACGAAGGCATGTAGGCCCTACGTAGTGCGCCTAATGGCATCGACGGATTAGTGCATGGCACTCGTGAAGCCTCCTCAATGAGTTCACCAGCGGATTCTACTGTAATTACTGATTGGGTTCGATTGTCAAAGGCAAATCCTCTGTAGATAACTTCAAAAGCTGTTGTTGTTGGACCGCTGTAAAGTTTCGTGAACGCGACAATCGGAATTCATTCATTCATTCATTCATTCTGAATGAGATTTTTGCATTATTACATTGTGATTTCGTAGAATACATGCAACTGTTGACTTGGCAACCTCTTTTATTAGTAAAATAACAATTGCATTATGATCTCATAGAATAAAACTGTTTGGCATAGCAATCTCTTTCTTTAACACATTCCGTTAGCGTTTATCTTACGATGGACGCACCGAGCTGAGAAATTATATTTAGGATTGTTGAATGTTGTAACTAATAGGCCTAAACGTAAACACGTGAAACGTATTGTAAGGAATGTCTTTGACGGATAAATGTACATACATACATACATACATACATACATACATACATACATAGTTACATACATACATACATACATACATACATACATACATACATTCATCCATGCATTGCATTGTATTGTATTGTATCTAGAAATTTATAAAGCGCCTCTCGCAGAATAACTATTCAGAGGCGCTCTCAGCACAGAAGCCCCGGGGAAACGGATATGCCTTTAGGGAACGCGAGACGATGAGGAAAATCCAGTCACTAGTTTGGCCCTGAGCAAAGGGGGAAGGTCATTCCAGATCGTGGGATCCACAGCAAACGCCCGGTGCTGGGCCAAAGCAGTTTTAGCCCTGGAAACAAAAAGATCAAGCCGTTTTACAGAGCGCAATGGACGAGAAGAAGATGCAGATAGCGGCTTTCGCAGATAGTTCGAGATATTTTGGGGCAGTACCTGTCGCAATCGAAGGTCGCCCTGTCGTGTGTTTGCCGTGTGTTGATGTCGACCCTCGACTGCTTGTTCTTTTACTTGCACTTTTATTTAATGTGCCTAACTTTTCTATAGAAGATTCACGCCGAACTTTGTTTAATTAATAAATGAATTTAATTAAAGAAACAAATATATACACTAACTCTACGGGAACTTCCACGTAGTATTAAAGCGTTTAGATATTAAATCGGACTATCTCAAATGTTGCTTCGTACAGCCTAACTCCAGATCGTTCTTTCGCATCAGTCTCTGAATCTGACGGACTGTACTCTGCCGCCTGGCGCTGGTCGTCCTCTCGATGTTGATCGCTCGACCGATGTTCACGCGTCGCCCGCGTCAGTAGTACAAGTCCCGTATTCTCCTTTTCCTTCCGTTAAGTAGGAACTTCAGCGTGCATCGGTCAGCCCCCTCCCCACGTCAGCTATCGTCAATTAGTGTCAGATTGCTCTTCGCGCCGCGGGTCGTCGCTCGCCTGCAGCGCGGGCGGTGTCTGGTTACACCATAGCCGCGAGGTGTCCTATTACACCTTGGCTGTGTGGTGTCCGATTACACCTCGGCCTCGCGGCCTTCATTGTTGCCCAAGTGGAGACTGGCTTTCGTCCGTCATCATTCCATCTCGACCAGCAACGACGCCTCTATCATGATGATGATGACATCTCGTCGTTGTCGTCGATCTCCTCACGCGACACCTCCCTTCCCGGGGGAGGACAAAGCCAGTCATTGGTTCGCCTCCCGGCTGAGAATGATGTCGTTCCCTCCATCGATTTCCTCCAGACCATGTCCTCGTCGTTCCCATAAAAATACAAAATATCAGCACAGTTAGAAATTATATTTACAGTTGTCGCGGTGCCTTACATGGTAGTCCGCCTTCTTCCTCAATCATAGTCTGGACAAAAGATCAGCGGGAATATTCAGCGCCCCAGGTCGATATTCAAAAGAACTATCGAAGTCCTGGAGTGCCAGAGCCCATCTCGCAAGTTTAGCACTTGTGGGCGTAGAAGCAGTTAGGAAAGTCAAGGGGGTGTGGTTAGAATAGAGGGTGGTCCTTGACATAAAAATCCAATTCCTAAACTTCTTCAACGCAAAAACCACAGCATACGCTTCGCGTTCCACAGTGGACCAACGCGCTTGCGTAGCATCTAATTTAGAACTGGCAAAACATATTTGCCGTTCTGTTCCATCGTCTTGAATTTGGAATAAGCAGCAACCGACTGCTTTGTCTGAAGCGTCAGTCGATAGACCAAACTCCCTGCCGTAGTCAATTGTCTGCAAACGTACAGCATTATTCAAATCGTGCATAAGTTTATCTAGCGCCTTTTGGTGTTCAGCTTGCCAGGGTATCTTAGCAGGCACCGATTTCTGGGTCAAGTCAGTGAGAATTCTGGCTGTCACTGTTCTGGCATGATTATCTAGACAGGTCAAGAGTAATCTGCTTCGAAGGTCGTCCGGGACAACGCAAGAGTCGAACAACCTTTCACAATGCACAAAGAAACCAGGGATTTGCGCATGGTCGCTTGGGAATCTTGGCAAGAGTCCTCGCAAGCTTTCACTATACGTCTTCATTCGTCCTACGACCGAATGCCTTAAGTTATAGTCCCTTTCGTCTCTGAGTCTCCTCTCTGCGTCCCTTTCCTCTCGGACTTCCCTCTCTCTCTTCTCTGCCTCCTCCTTTTCTTCTCTCCTCCGCTTCTCCTCCTGAAGCCTTAATTTCTCTGCTTCCTCTTTCTCTTCTCTCCTCCGCTTCTCCTCCTGAAGCCTGAGCTTCTCAGCCTGCTTTTCCTCTAGCATTCTGAGTCTCTCTGTTTCCTCCTTTTCTTCTCTCCTCCGTTTCTCCTCCTGAAGCCTTAATTTCTCTGCTTCCTCTTTCTCTTCTCTCCTCCGTCTCTCCTCCTGAAGCCTTAATTTCTCTGCTTCCTCTTTCTCTTCTCTCCTCCGTTTCTCCTCCTGAAGCCTTAATTTCTCTGCTTCCTCTTTCTCTTCTCTCCTCTGCTTCTCCTCCTGAAGCCTTAATTTCTCTGCTTCCTCTTTCTCTTCTCTCCTCTGCTTCTCCTCCTGAAGCCTGAGCTTCTCAGCCTGCTTTTCCTCTAGCATTCTGAGTCTCTCTGTTTCCTCCTTTTCTTCTTTCCTCAACTTCTCCTGAAACCTTAATCTCTCAGCCCGTTTCTCCTCAAGCAGCCTGCTCTCCTCTCTACTTATCCTGAGCTTGGTGTTCAGCTTGCCAGGGTATCTTAGCAGGCACCGATTTCTGGGTCAAGTCAGTGAGAATTCTGGCTGTCACTGTTCTGGCATGATTATCTAGACAGGTCAAGAGTAATCTGCTTCGAAGGTCGTCCGGGACAACGCAAGAGTCGAACAACCTTTCACAATGCACAAAGAAACCAGGGATTTGCGCATGGTCGCTTGGGAATCTTGGCAAGAGTCCTCGCAAGCTTTCACTATACGTCTTCATTCGTCCTACGACCGAATGCCTTAAGTTATAGTCCCTTTCGTCTCTGAGTCTCCTCTCTGCGTCCCTTTCCTCTCGGACTTCCCTCTCTCTCTTCTCTGCCTCCTCCTTTTCTTCTCTCCTCCGCTTCTCCTCCTGAAGCCTTAATTTCTCTGCTTCCTCTTTCTCTTCTCTCCTCCGCTTCTCCTCCTGAAGCCTGAGCTTCTCAGCCTGCTTTTCCTCTAGCATTCTGAGTCTCTCTGTTTCCTCCTTTTCTTCTCTCCTCCGTTTCTCCTCCTGAAGCCTTAATTTCTCTGCTTCCTCTTTCTCTTCTCTCCTCCGTTTCTCCTCCTGAAGCCTTAATTTCTCTGCTTCCTCTTTCTCTTCTCTCCTCTGCTTCTCCTCCTGAAGCCTTAATTTCTCTGCTTCCTCTTTCTCTTCTCTCCTCTGCTTCTCCTCCTGAAGCCTGAGCTTCTCAGCCTGCTTTTCCTCTAGCATTCTGAGTCTCTCTGTTTCCTCCTTTTCTTCTTTCCTCAACTTCTCCTGAAACCTTAATCTCTCAGCCCGTTTCTCCTCAAGCAGCCTGCTCTCCTCTCTACTTATCCTGAGCTTCTCAGCCTGCGTCTCCCCAAGGAGCCTGAGTCTCTCTCTTTTCTCTTTTAGTCTCCTCTCTCTCTCTTCTTCGATCCTGCTCTGCCTTTCCTTCTTCTCTTCCATTCTCCTCTCCGCTCTCTCCTCAAGTAGCCTGAGTCTCTTCTCCGCTTCCTCTCTCTCTTCTCTCCTCTGCTTCTCCGTTTCCCCTTTTCCTTCTTTCCTCAGTTTCTCCGCTTCCTCTCTCGCTTCTCTTCTCTGCCTTTCTTCTTCCTCTTCTAGTCTCCTCTCTCTCTCTTCATCGATCCTTCTCTGCCTTTCCTCCTCCTCTTCTTTTCTCTTCTCCGCTCTCTCCACTTCCTTTCTCTCGTATTTTAATCGTTTGAGTTCGACTAGCTGCCTCTGCACTGTCGTGTTAATAATGCTATCTAGGCTACCTGCGCTTACTTCCTCACTTACTTCTGGCGGGGCCTCCCGTCCAGAAACAATTATTTCAGCGCTAGCCTCTCGGAGCTGGTTCATATTCATGGGATCCCATTCCTCCTCTCCTAGTCCCATCTTTATCAGATATGCGACTAGTCTGTGATGGGGTATGTTCCGCACCATCATTCTTTTCCATGCCGACAACTTATCCATCTTCCAACAGTCCGCTCACTAATAGAAAAAGATAAGTAAGTTAGAGGAGAGTCACCGCTGGTCAGAAATCAAAGAAAACAACGTCCTAAAATTCTACCACAAATACAACAAGAACAGAACTGAGCAAAAGGAGCTACGCAAAAGCCTCGGCTATTCGCACACCAATCCTCATCCAGACCTCAACCGCAACCTCACAGATTTACCACGACTACCAGTAAGGACTTACCCTCTGATACGTCGAGCGAGCTCCGTCTTTTGGTATCTTGGCTGATCCGCTGTCCTCCGTTGCCACTCCCGTCCGTCGTTGCTAGCGATGGTCGGTCGTCCGTTGGCGCTCTTGTTCCTCGTCCTTGCCTGTTGCTGTCGGTTCCTTCGAGTCCTTCGTCTTCGGAGTCCGGCACTCGATTTCTCCAGTTGCGAAGGGTTGTATTCGCCGCTGGTCCCGATCTGTTGAGATTCCTCTTTTCCGTTTCCGGTTCCGCTTTTCGTCGTGACGTCTTCAGTTGAAAACCCTGTCGACTGCGCCAATGTCGCAATCGATGGTTTCCCGTCGGTTGATTACCGTGTGTTGATGTCGACCCTCGACTGCTTGTTCTTTTACTTGCACTTTTATTTAATGTGCCTAACTTTTCTATAGAAGATTCACGCCGAACTTTGTTTAATTAATAAATGAATTTAATTAAAGAAACAAATATATACACTAACTCTACGGGAACTTCCACGTAGTATTAAAGCGTTTAGATATTAAATCGGACTATCTCAAATGTTGCTTCGTACAGCCTAACTCCAGATCGTTCTTTCGCATCAGTCTCTGAATCTGACGGACTGTACTCTGCCGCCTGGCGCTGGTCGTCCTCTCGATGTTGATCGCTCGACCGATGTTCACGCGTCGCCCGCGTCAGTAGTACAAGTCCCGTATTCTCCTTTTCCTTCCGTTAAGTAGGAACTTCAGCGTGCATCGGTCAGCCCCCTCCCCACGTCAGCTATCGTCAATTAGTGTCAGATTGCTCTTCGCGCCGCGGGTCGTCGCTCGCCTGCAGCGCGGGCGGTGTCTGGTTACACCATAGCCGCGAGGTGTCCTATTACACCTTGGCTGTGTGGTGTCCGATTACACCTCGGCCTCGCGGCCTTCATTGTTGCCCAAGTGGAGACTGGCTTTCGTCCGTCATCATTCCATCTCGACCAGCAACGACGCCTCTATCATGATGATGATGACATCTCGTCGTTGTCGTCGATCTCCTCACGCGACAGTACCATGCTGAGATTTAGAGACAGTTAGGAGGTTCTTATAATGGATGCGCGCGGCAATAGGGATCCAGTGAAGGACATCAAGCATGTAAGTAGAGAGATGGGCATCGCGGGGGGAGTCTAACGATGAGGCAAGCAGAAGCATTTAGAACAGATTGAAGGGGAAAGACGCTGCTTAGGGAGATCCATGAGGATGACCATGACATATATATATATATATATATATATATATATATATATATCAAATCAAATCAAATC